>BSAI01000072.1:17720409-17771148 GCA_036245035.1 Adrianichthys oophorus | reverse complement strand
CACACACACACACACACACACACATGAAGGCCTATAGCTTTACAAAAGGGCTTTAAATGGTAACCGAGTCAAGAGATAACAATCCTCAAGCCTTCCACTTCAGACGCACACAGACACACAATGCCAGGAGCCTCAGTGCTGCAGTCAACCAATTTAATTAAGAAACCTGAAGGTGAAGTGTTAGCCCTTAAAACGGGCTTAACTCCTGCTGCTCCTCACTGTTGCTGCAGAGCTTTCCTCCAGCTCTCTCAGCTTCATCATTCAATTTCCTGTTTTTAGATAAGACCTCTTCTGGCCTCTAAGCCCCTCACAGTTGGACACAAGCTCTCACACCTATTCTGTCTATTGTGTTGTGATTATGAAGAGCCTCCAGAGTTATAATCCATAATCCTAAACTATTCAGTGTTTATCTCCAGATGAGATTTTTCAACATCTTTAAAGATCAGATGACATTTTTTTCTTTTGTGCAGCAACCGAATGAGATTCTGACAAACAGGGAACATATCAAATCCAGTAGAAGAAAACAAGATCAGACATCGGAGCTGATGTTCCAAAACGTTGGAGCGCATCGATCTGAAAGCTTCCAGCGCAGAGACGACCTTGTGCACAGACTGCATGGTACCTCTGAGGGCTTTTTGATAGACACCACATATGTAGCAACTCGAGAAAGAGCCTGGAGAAAGATCTGTCTGGAGCCAAGCAGAAAAAAAACTGGTAGAATGGCAGACCGGCTCTCAATTTAGCAGGTTCAAAACATCTCAGTTCATAGAGTCAGATGAGGCTTTGGTTCAGCAGAGAGGCCGATGTCTAACAACAACAACAACTCACATTTTCTCAATTTCAGTCCTGCCTGAAGGGAACCTTTTCTGATGCTCCAAAGAGAAACAAAGGAGGAAGCAGAGCTCTGACTCAACCCAGCAAATCCGTGAAGAAGACAGAGGCAGGAAGAAGGGAAGAGACCGATGGAGCAGCTCACATGCAAAGTTCAACGAGAAGATGGAAATTTAACAAGCGACTGGCAGCAACTCCCACAATAGATTCATTAAAGATGCCCGGAGCAAACGCAAACAAAAGCATGAGCAAGAGTGTTCAAAGACAGGTGGAAAACTTCAGCTTGTTTTGGTTATAAAATTGTTATCAATTCCTTTTAAAATACTTTGGAAGTTCTAACAGGAACAGCTTTATTTTGAAAGTTCTGTTACCTGTGCTGCAAAAGCAAGTATTTTTAACGTCCAGTACACCTTCAGTGATGTGGAGAATCCCCATCAGATTTTTGTAATTCCTTTATCTTTGATTCAAACACGTTCTTGAACAACAACTTTCCAACAACTTTTTACTGTGTGATTTAATGTTGTCAGAATTAAGTTGACAAGTTTTTGTACAGAAATGCGATCACAATTGTTGATAAAAGCACTGCACTGAACTGAAAAACCTTTTTTAAAGATTTTTCTCAAAAGGTGCATACTAGGATAAAGCACAGAAGACTACCATTAGGTCTTAGGAGTTATTTCCCTCTGGAAAACTACAGCCTTTGAAGAAACTCAGATATTTGCTAATTGGAGCCAGTTTTCACTGTGAATCACATTAGTCCTAACTGCCCTCACGGGTGGAGAAGGGCTGTCTGCAGGTGAAAAATTGTCAAACCTTAACGGGGAATGCAGGTGACCCACACAAAATATCAAGGTTGTTAGACAGCGCAGTGAACCAGTAAGGAGAAAATATAAATGTACTTTTTTTTTTCTATGGGCATGCTGCCAGCGACAAGTCATATTGAACACCTATACAACAAAGTATAGCATAAGGTCACCGCACGACAGCATCGCCTGTGTGTCATAAGTGTGCATAACTTCCATCGTTCTTACAAATAATTCGCAATGCACTTACCACACGCACAACAATGGTGTTCATCTCATATTGGGACATCTCTGGTGAGGTTTGGGGGGGGACTAGAAAATTCTTGCATTGTATAAAAGAGAACACTCAGCCATGACGGCAGATTTCCTTTTTACTCATTTACTCGTGTTTGCTGCAGAAAAACCCCAAACCCATGTTTCCCTCAAACGTGAAATCACCAATAGATTTTGCTGCTTTGCCTCCCTCTTTTTGGGAAACCATCTCAGCACATTGTTGGGTGAATGCAGAGCTACATGAGACCAACCACATGGATCTATATTCCAGTCTGAAGGCTGCTTGCTGGTGGTCTGCTTCCGAAATGAAGATAGAGGGAGGTCATGGTTGCTTTCTGGCTGACTCCTTGTCCAGTCTAATTGGCCACACCTGATATGATGATAACCCACGACCTTCCCGACACACTCACGCTCATACACTCAACACAACCTCAAACATGAGAGCGCAGAAGAACTTTCAGGACTTTCTGCTTCATCTTCAGTGTTTGAGTTGAGAGTCTGAGCGAATGCGGTGAGATGAGGGTTTCGCTTCCATCTCTGCCAACATAAGAAAGGATAATCAAGCCCCCGGCTCCATCTCTGTCGCCCCGTCTCCCCGGTGTCTGCTGAAGGTTCAGCCGAAACCTGGTTATCACAGAGAAAGTAATGTTCAAAGTCCACCTTGATGAGTTTTTGATAAACTGACATGGATAGACAGCTCTGTGTATAGAAAAACAAAAGAAGAAAATTGAAAAAGAGAAACTTGTAGAAGGCAGGACTTTGGTGACAGTTGGGTGATTCAATCCAAACACAACTTCTATGACCTTATTTGATGTAAAAAGTTTGGAGAAAAAAGTAATACATGAAAATTGTCAGATGAAAGACAGACCGCAAGAAAAAAAGAGGGAACTTGTGTCAGAAAAGCCATCCATCATCCATTGGTTTGAGACAAAGTAATCGAAATGTCAGGAATTCTCTCTGTTCAGCAGATTTGGCCTGTAGACTGATGACAGCAAACAGATTCTCATCATTGGTGAAATTTGGGCTACAGCACATGCAAACCAGCACACATTCAATCACACACACTGACACACACACCTGATTCATTCAGGCTTAGTCCTTCGTTTTCATCTGGTTGGAATGGGATTAAAAAAATGGATTTTACTGAGACTTTCTGTGATAGGATCACATACAGCATGGGAAAGCTTTCTGTTAGGTTAACATGGTGGGTGTGTTTGTGTGATGGGAGATAACAGTGTGGTCGCTCACATCACAAATGGATCACAGCTTCTCCATTTATGCTCTTAAACAGAAACACAGAAGAGCTTTGGTTTCAATCCATTTTTAGATATGACCACAGGAACCACTCTGGCTTCTGACTGCGAACTTCTGTCTTGTTCTCATTTTCTCATGTTTGACCACTAATATGGTCAAACTATTTTAATGATAATGAAATAATTTCAACTTGATCACAAAAGGACTCAAAATACTTTAGGATTTAGCCTTTTTTTTCCTGCCAGAGTTTTGGAAAAAAAATAAGTTCATCCTTTAACAAAGGGTTTATTAGTTAATTATGATGAACTCTTAATATATGGATTTATGAATTTTGTATTATTAACAAAAAAAACAAACTGAAACAAAACATGATAGAATTTTAACTTTCATTTTTTCCCCTCATTATAAAAGGACTTTAAGATCCAGTTGAGGCTTTTACGGTCACAAAAAAATGCTGGAAGAACCACTATCTTCCAGAAAGAATTTAAGCTGGGATCTGCTTGCAGGTGCTCTTCCAGCTCCTCTTCGTCATCTTCTTCACTGTACAGCTGAGAGCACTAGCACCTGCAGATTTAGGCAAGGTTTTTCTTTTCTACCTGGGACTGCTTCTTGTGTTCCACAATGCTGCTTCAGCATCAAGAACATTCATATTTGGATTTTCAGGTCAGGCCTGGACTTTGTTTTATCCACATTTGTTTATAATGTTTAGCTTCTTGTTCAGTTGTTTCTGCTGCCTCTTTTCTAGAAAATGTGTGGTCATTAACACAAATGCAGATAGCTGTCGACCATCATCAACATAAACCTGTTGTAACTGGTAGGGAGAACCTGATAGAATGAGACAAGAACTAAGGAAGTATCAAAAGTGCACAATCCTCACAAAAACTTAATCTGTGTTTCTAAAATTTTCTACGCCGCAGTTTTATCTCCTCTTCTGGCTTCAGCTCTAATCACTATTAAGATGGATTTAAATACCAAGAAAAGCTTTAAAACAGTGATTAGCATGCACATTTCTAAAGTTAGGTTCACGATAGATAGTTCTTTAGCGTCTTTGACACTGGTACAATGAAATTTAAAAGTGCTTTTTGGTCCGTGCAACAATCAAAGTCCAACAATTTGCCATAATAAAATTTACAAATACAAAAATTATGAATAATTAATGAGAAATACTTAGAAAGTGCATCAATTGCTCACTAGAAAACTCAACATTATAAATAAGTTGCTACTCGATAAACAGTACAAGTTATTAAAAAATCAGTATACACAATTAATGAGTGTTAAAATTGTTAAAGCCAGGAAAAAAAAAATATAAAAGATACAGTTTATTTAGGATGTTCTACTGATGATGAGTTAGTGTGACTTGGCATGAGCTGAAACACATTAAAGCAATAAAATGTTTATCTTTGCAATCTTGAGTTCAATTACCAAAATACTGATTTTTTAAAATTTGTTTTTTGATATATGTTCAATCAGCTCAGGAGATTGTATAGATAGACTATGGGGGGAATAAAGTCGTATGTCTTTTTGAACTAAAGCTTATGTGGTTATAAAAAGTTTAAAGTAAAAACACTTTCCTCCTTATTTTATAGTAAATTCAGTGCAGGAATCAACACACAGCTCTTTTTCAGGTTTTCTTTTCACCCCTAGAAAGGGGGCATTTCTTTCATTTGCCTGTTTTATAGGACCAGCCTTTTGGCTTTGATGCAGTGAGAGCATGCAGGACTCTCATGGAAACAGGCCTTTGTTATAACAAGATTACAGCTGAGCTAACCAAATAAAGCAGCTGATGTTTTGCTTCACCAGTTAGCCTCTGAGCCTTTTTGAATGCATGACACCAATGGCACAGTCCATTCCAAAGCAATAAAAACCGGCAGTAACAGACATAGATACAGCATGAACTTAGAAACTGAAGAAATAAAACAAACTGAACTTCAGACAAACAAGTTTCTCAAACTGATAGTTTCAATTTGAGAC
Source organism: Adrianichthys oophorus (assembly GCA_036245035.1). Taxonomy (NCBI): domain Eukaryota; kingdom Metazoa; phylum Chordata; class Actinopteri; order Beloniformes; family Adrianichthyidae; genus Adrianichthys; species Adrianichthys oophorus. The sequence continues at coordinate 17,766,016 of BSAI01000072.1, read as the reverse complement.
TTTTATCTTCAACCCATTTTAAAAAAAAATCTATTCCAATTATTTTTAATATATCTTAACTGTCATTTCTGCAGGTCGATAGAGCAATCCAGGGAACTCTTAGCTAAACTATCACCACAGAAACCAGTTATTTTTCATTAATTGGTAATTAAACTGGGTCAAGAAACCTTCCTTAGCAAATCACACGTCTACTAACCCAAATTCCCTTCTCATCCAAATGCTATGCCCAGTCTGGTTAGTGTATGTGATTTTAGTCTTTATCGAAAAGCATCAGCTGGAGCTCTGAAGTGGATTTAGAATACAAGTCTGTATTTGAAGAACTGGTCAAATCTCAAACCCAAGTGAAGAGGAATACACCATATGATTAAGGTTAGACTTTTCCATCATGCTGGAGGCCAGTATGCGAGCTGCATTTTCATTTCCACCATTTATAAACAAACATCCCAGAATAAAGCTCATTTCATTAAACTACAAGAACAACTTTGTTAGGAAAAGTAACAACAGCACTTTAAGTCCACATCAACACAAAGTTCAGATTTGACCTTTTGGTTCAGATGATTATTCTACATGTGTTCTGTTGGAACCCAGATAAATCCAGAAATGGAACATGCATGAACATAAAGAAAAACATGTGTAGTATACAGCATACTGCTTTGTTGTTTCAATGCTAAAAATCTATACAGCATAATGACGTGTTCGGGTTACAAGATAACATTTCTGGAGAGGTGCACATGGAGCCAGACCCAACCCAGACCCAAAATCTTTTCCCAGAGTTCTTTGCATTACTACATTGTCTGTGTGTAGCGATGTGGATACTGAGGGTGTGAAAGTGTGTTGGTTTGATTCCTACACAGATGTTATCATTCTAAAAGCCATGCTTGTGATTCTGGTGGGTCAGAAAACATGCAGTCTTCTGTAGCCACATGTTGAAATATGAAGGCTTACGATTCCCAACTTCATTTATGAGGCTTCAGACGAGCAGGAAGTTAAAAAAAAAAAAAAACAGCAACCACAGTTCTGCTGACTTTACTTCCTCTGAAGCGTTACACTTTTCCTCCATGGGTCAAGAAAATTTTCAGCTTCTAACTTTTTCTTATCAACATTGGACATTTTCTAGAATAAATCAAAAGGGAGATTTTTGGAAACATTCCACCAGCAAACAGTTTGATTCAAATGCGAAGAATTAGAAGTTATTTGTTTTCTCCGCCATGTTTTTCCATGAATGATATTCTCTTTCGCAGTTCTGCCTTTCCTAATTTTCTCTGTAGTCTAAATAAAGGTGATGCTGGGGCAGCTCCACCCCTGAGGCAGAGGGAATGAACGTTTCCGCGGGGGACAGAAGCAAGCACAGAAAGTTTGCTCAGTGTGGAATTCAGCGCACTTAGAAATAGACCAGACTTTTCTCCTGCAGGTTTAGTTTAGAAGCTCAAAAGGTCGCTTGTTTCAGAACTCCTGTTGCTGTTCACTGCTTTAATGCAGTTGTGTGGGTCTAAAATGAGAAATGAAAACAAAGATGTCTCATATTTAAACTCCTGGAAGGAGCTAGTATGTACCACTGGGTAGAAAAGACAGAACAGGAAATCAAGAGCTTCAATTCGACACGAATGGATCTGAAGTTAAAGTTTGCTCATAAATGATCAAGTCACGAATATCTTTCCCCAAACTTTGGTCTTTTTTTATGTGTGTGTTATTGATGAGTTATGACCAGCAGTCAAAGCTCCGTTCTGGAGGTTGAGATCCAAATCCAGATGGATAAGGACAGGTCGCTTCTGTGAGAACCATTGGAAGTGAACAGCAGTGGGTCTGTGAAAAAGCACAAACATATTTGTTAAAGAATCATTCTTGAAACAGAACATGGAACATGTAGAAGATTTAGTGTGTAAAACAAAAAGTTAATTCAGAGTAAAAACGTTTGCAGTTCTAACCATTAAGGTAAACCTTTTCGTTGCTTCTTCTCTGCAGCCCTCTGACCACTGAATTATCACATATAAAAGGACTATGCATGTTTCTTTTTTTTGTTCATTATAATACAAAAAGAAGTTTATTTGAGACTCAATAAACTTAATTAGATCATTATATGATGACAAGAAATGAATGTGTTACGTTTTTAGTGTTTTCTGATGGTCTGTCAGGTATTGTGGAATCAGAAGGTTTTTTATTTGTAACTTTAGAAAAAAAATGTTTCAACATCTTTTAGATTATTTTGTTTCAACCTCAGCAGTATTTTAAGTGTGGAAAGGCTAATTATAATACAATCTGCATTGCATGCTACTCTTTACATTTGTGACTTCCCCTGATTGTTTTATAACATGCACACTCTGTTACTGTTCATAATAGCATGCAAACTTAACACACTTTACTAACACTCCCTGCACAGAATAAATCTGCTCTAAAAAATAAAATGTTTTCAATTCTATAATTTCTCCTCAAATGAAACAAAGAAAACATGTTATTGTTATAATTTTTTTAACATTGCTTTGTGTCTAGAATTGAAAATGTCTTATCAGTTCTTCACATTCACAATTCTTTTCTCGGTTTTCCTCAGACACAACACGTTTTCTCTGCTCTCACAGATTTGACTGGTGAGGAAACTGCTGTAATTGTTGGGTCTTTAGCTGCTGTGAAAACACAAACTGCAAATTGCTCTCACTGGGTGTGTTTGCAGCCTTTGATGACACAAACAGGGAGTGGAAATCAGGCTCGGGCGTTAGCGTGTTTCCAGGATGATGGGTATTTAGGACACAGTGTAAACTAGAATGCATCTGTACGCATCCGTCTTTAAGCTGACAGTAGTGATAATGACATTCCTATGGAAAGATTGTGTTGTTCTCCCAAAGTTTCTGTTGCAACACATAAAACCGGATTTCTGTTCAGAAGAAGTCAGTCAGAGGAAAATAAGTTTCCATTACAAAAGGAAAACTGGACAAAGAAATCAGTTTAGTTTCTATCTTTAACTCTTAGGAATAAATACAATGTCAAAATAACATTAAAGTGATTTTATCAGACTGTAATGTCATTGTAGTTCTTATAATGTTCTGCAGGACTGAATCCAGCGCTTTTGGTGTCTTATTTACTTGTCTCTAAAGTGAATAAGACACTTTCAAGATATGAGTGAAACCAGTGAACGACAAAGAAGACTCAGGTCTGAGGAAAAAAGGAGAAAAATTCTGAAATACTGTAGTCTTTTTAAAATTTCTCATGGAAGTCTGTTAGTCAGGATCAAAAACATATAGCAGGGTCTGCCTTAAACTATAACCTATTCACAATCACAGCTCTGTCAGGAAAATACCAAAATAAGCACTGTTGCCAGGCAACACGAGACATGAGTGACTCTGGGAATAAAAATGACCTTAAGAATTTCACAAAACCCAAGTTAAGAAAGTTAGTTAGATGCAGCAAAGAGAATCATTAAAAGATCACAGAATTTAACGAAGTGATATATCAATTAGAAAAATCTCTATGCTGAATACAACATCAAACTGCTTCATTTCCCCTCTAAATCCAAAAGAATTCAATTAAAATATGGATTCAAATAAGAAAAGAGTGTGGGGGGTGAAGTGAGGAAAGGTTTCGCTCACAAAGGTGAGCCCTTCTTCAGAGATGACTGTGGTTTTCCAAACATTACTTTACATATTCTTCTTCAAGAGGAAGGACAGAGAAAAAAAAGCTAAAGTCAGAGCTTTCCTTCTCCTCCTCTGTGGAAAAGCCTCACGTTCCTCTGTGTTTCTTTTAGGGAACTCATGAATACAATCATCAGACTCTAATCTGCCTTTTGCTCACATGTGTTTCTGTTAGTGTGAGTGTTGTTGCATTAGCATCACCGCGGCAAGCTGGAAATGGCAGAGCGATGCAGAAAGAGAAGGACGGCGAGCCGAGGGCTGCTCATGGGAGATATGGTCTGTGTCAGTCCAAGTGAACACCTATCGATTTACATCCGGAGCTGCTGTGCGCCACAATGAGACCTCATGTATAATTCATACAGAATCTGTGACAGAAACATAAATACACTCTGCTCTATATGCACTTTTGTTCACTCTGCTTTGCTAGTTAGTCATGTGGAGAGGAAAAGAAGGGATGGAAAGGAGGAGAGGTTGGACTTAGGGTCTCTGATGTTTCTCCTCTGGCTGGTTCTTTTACATTTAAAGCTGATCCTAGCTCGACCCGCCTCTGAAGAAGGTTTTTTTTGGCCTCCTTGGTCAATATTATGTAAAAAGGACACTTTTAACTTGGAGTTGTGAAACATGGTATTTGTGGCCTTCTTCACCCTGGCTGTCGCTGCTGTGATAGGATTTACAACCCCCTCTCCTCTGTAAACCACCTTTGCCTCCTTTGCCTTAGCAGTCTCCTGGGGTGAAAGGCGGCTGAGTTACAGGTTTGTACAGACAAAGGGAAAAACGCAGCACAGCCGCGACTTGCCAGATATGTCAGGGGGGATTGAGCGAGGTGAATTTAGAAGGGCAGACAGGGGACGGAGGTGATCTGTGTGTGCAGCTGGTCTTCCACATATATGGTTTTCATAAAATCTCCATTATGTTCAATAAAGCAGATGAATAAATCACATCAGTGCAGAACATGCACACATGGCTGAATCAGGGAGCAGAAGAGTTCAATGAGTGACTTACGCATTCAGTTCGGACAAGAGCAGAGCATGAACCTCGGACTCTGTTTAAAAGACCCCCCCCACCCCCCCACCCCTGCTGCACTGGGACATGAGAACGATCTCTTTAAATCACCTCTCCATTTCTCAAACAAGCGTGATTCCACTCTCCAGTAAATCTGAGATTATCACCTCCCAACAGCCCTCTTTCATCAGCTATCTCCACCAGCTCTGTGAGCCGCCCCCCCTCCCCAAACTAAGGGTGCACTTTTTCCCACACAGAACAGGAACAAACCTTCATCTTAGCCCCACTCCCCACCACCAATATAAAGCAGTAAACGACTGGCATGCCCTTGAACGCAAAGGTATTAGGGAGACGGAAAGCACAGTAGAAGAAAGGCCTTCTTCATAATGACAGTCAGTTTCATTAAAAAGCTGTTAAGGCTCATATATCTGCTGGCCACAAGGCCCCCCCCCCCATCTGAGGGTCAAATTGGGTCGGGCCACGCCAAGGAAGGTTGGGTTCGAATGAGGAGAGCCGAGGCCGGGGAGGGGCAGGTTGGACTAATGCAGAAGAGGGGCTCAAGCGTGTCAGAGCTGGCCTTGAATGCGGCACAGTCGGCCTCATCAATCCACACGGCGGACAGGAAGGACCAGACATCCGTCACCGGAGCTGCAAACAACAGAGTGCACCGCAGCACACACACACACACACTGTTACACACATGCCTGCACACTAATACATGGCAACTCAAGCCCTCCTTGTGCTATTCCATTTTCCTCAGACCTCTGCTGTGAACTGTTTCAAGCAAATATCTGCATCCTGATTCTTCTCTGATCCGTGAGGTGTTTATCAGCTACAACCAGGAACAACTGATGTTCAAGCTACATGGCTGTCACACCAACGTGCATGTGAGGAGCTGCAGATGAACTGGGCCAAGGGTATCTGCTGCAGATTAAAAACCATCCCGTACCCAGGGGAGCCCCAATACACAGGAGAGCTGAAAGTTTTTCTAGGCCAAGAGAGCTGTCGATGTGGGCAGGAGAAACTGAGAAAGCTTTTTGCTGAAGACACAAGAGAGAAGAGAGAAGTTTTCATTGATAAAGTCTCAGTCACATCCACCTGTATGGGGGTTGACCTGGACAAGTGCTGTGGGTTTTTGGGTCATCCGGGCCCATGGAGGTTCATAGAGAAGAGCGGCTACCTTAAGGGACGTCATGGAAATGCAACGTTCCATTGCTGTGCATGTGGTAAGTGTATCGTGACGTATTCACCCCCAATAAACTGAAGTTCTTATCAGCAACTCAAAGCACTGAAAGTTTTTTTTTTTTTTTATAAATTTGCATCACTTCCTGTTCAAAACCAGGCCTGATCGAAGCACAGGGGCTCCTGACAAACTTCCAAATCAAGGCTGAGAACAGAGCTTTGAGCTCCCACCGCGATGCTCGTTGATTTGCAGTTCCCAGCAGGACGATGGAAATCAGGACAAAGCAGGAACGGTGGCGGTCCTTGATGCTAAAGTAACAAAACTGCAGTCATGCTGAAGGGATTTTACAAAGACAGAACTCACTAGGATCTCTTCATTCATGTCACTTTTTAGTGAAACAAACAAAATTGAGACAAAAAGAAAGGAGGGGCCAAATCATTACAATTGCAATGACACTTAAAGTTTTTGTGTCCAAAGCAAAAATATGTGAATGAAAATGAAATCTGAAAAAAATCTTTAGCTCTAAAAAGGTGAATCCACCGCCATTGTTTTTTGAGAGATTTGGTGTTGTCGTTTTCAGATGACTGTTATAACATAATTGATCAGTTATCAAGGTTCTCATTGGCTCACAGCTCTAAACCGCCTGGTAGGTAATCGACAGACAGCTGTCCCAGAGACCTGAAAGTGTCATTAGACGCAATACATTTCTGACATAAAGCAGTGTTCAACCTGAAGTGAAATATGTATACACACAAACACGCAACAACAAACACTCACACGGACAAGCACACACATGCACAAACACGCACACATACAGAGATCCACAAACATGCATTCCGTACTTACAAAAAGACATGCACATAACTCAAAGACAGACGCAAATACACGGCACATACACATGTAAACCGACACACACATACATAGAACACACTCATAAGTGTGCACACACTCAAGCAAACACGTCTGAATAAGAGCCTTTACTTGATTTCATTCAGAATTCAGGCGGTTGTAAGCTGGAGATGATCATGTGATCAGGCACATTTTTGCTCTTAAAACAGACTTTCATGGCAGTTCTCTGTGATGTTCCTGTCTGTCACATTGAAAACTCTGTTGATCATGAAATTAAAGTCATAAAACACAACTCTCTGCCTCTCGTGTGTATGTGCGTGTGTGTGTGTGAGTGGAGGAGGGGACGAGCAGGCGGCTTATACTAAGACACAGCGGTAATTGTTAATACAGTATGAGAGTTCACAGAATACTGTAAATCTGCTGGAGGAATCAGACCTTCACTAGTCTACATCACCTCCCTTCCGCCTGTTTTTCTTCTCTTCCTGGGGGTAAGGGCGTGGGGGTGGGGGCAGCTCAATCCTCTATTCTATTTATCTGTAAAAACTAATGAGGAAATGTTTTATTAATCTTCGTCTTGGAACAGACTCATGTTTCTTTTAAAGCAATGAAAAACTGACCTTTTCTTCTTTCAGTGACATCCACCCAGTAATAAATCAGATTTAGTGCTGCAGTTTTTCTACATAGAGGCATTGTCTTATCCTCTGAACTGATGAGGTCTGGGAAAATAAATGTGTTCAGCTCAGCTCCACATAAAGAGATAGACTTTTATCACATCCATCAAATGATGGAGCCCTCCTGTAAGCCGCTTGACACACTCAAGGTTGTTCCAAGTCAGGTTCGATTTAGTTTCTCCACTGGTTAGAAAGTGAGGGTGTAGCAGCAAAGTCTGAGCCTTCTGCTGTGCTTTTGTTCACCGGCACTGAGATCACTGTTTCAGCATTCAGCTGCATCCATGTGCAGGTTTGGATTTGTTCAAGTAATTCAGGTAAAAACAATCTGATTTAGACTGAATTATTTCACAGCTGTCATCACAAATCACTGTATCAGAATGAACAAGAAACACCCAAAAGTAAATAATGTTTTACTACATTTTTGTACCTGAAATCGAACAAAAGTCTGAAAGCGTCATAACATCTACAACAATCAGGTTTGGACACACAGGGCAACAATAAAAACAAATGACTCCGTTCCAGCAAAACCAGACTTGAAGAACGTTCTGCTTTAGCAGGAGGATAATCTGCTGCAGCAAGAACATACATGCAGATGAAACAGAGCTCAGTGAAAAATGACGGTTACAAAAACGCATCATAAAAAAACAATCTCTGCAAAACAAAAACTCAGCTCAGAGTTATCCAGGCCAACTTTAACCAGACACTTTATCAACAAGTAAAGTCTTAAGATAAGATCCTGTGATTCTTTTGGCTGAGAGTGAAGCAGTCTGTTCAGAAAATAGGAAAGAATAATCTGTAAGATTATTGATTAAGATCAGAACTCTAAATGTGAGGAAAATAACCTTGTTAGTTTTAACAGGCAAGAAGAAAAACTCAATCTAGAGAAATAGGGTCTCCGTCAGATCTCTAAATTCTGGCCGCAGCTTTTTGCATCAGCTGGAAGCTGGTCAGAGAAATGGTAGGTCTGCTTGGTAATACAAAATTAAAGTATCTAATCCCAAAGTTACAAACACAGATTATTTTGTCTGTGTCATTCTGAGACAGTGTGTCTTCGACTGTAACAATCAAACAAAATGAAAGAAGGCTGTTCGAAGGATGATTTCACATTCTTTAAGGGAAAAAAAAATCCAGAAAATTTCCCACAGTGTCGCAGATGTTACTTTCTCATGAAACTACGTTCTGCTCAGAGCTACTTTGACGCTATTATTAGTTATTAAATACACTAATATTTTTGAGTAAAATAGTTGTTCTGCTTCTGAGAGAGGGATGACTAAATGTTTCCATTATACATTAATGTAGTGATACAGCAATAAACAGAAGGTTATAAATGTTCTCTAAATAATATTTTGACCAAACACCTTTGACTAATAAAACAAGTTTGAAGGGAGTTTGACTCAAAAAATTGAACAATCTGGACACTAAAGTTGTCTTTAAGCAAATTAAAAAAAAAAAAAAAACTATCTGTCAAGTTTATAGATGATAGTTATTGCCTTAGGATTTTCCCCTTGAATAATTCCATCTTAAACTAGGATTAAATAAGGATTAACTGAAGAAAACATGAACTAAAGAGAATCTCCCTCACCAATAATTATTTGCTTTTTATCTTATAAAAAATGATTTTGGTTGAAAAACTAACAAAGTTTCAAGTCAACAATTTTACAATAAAGTTAATTCAAAGTTAAAAGGCCTTTAATGATTATTTTCTGGATGCCTCTAAAACCAGAAAATTCAAAAACTGTACCAAAAGAAGTTTCAAGGTTGTTTTACGAAATACAATTTTCAGAGGTTCTGTCTCTACCATCCACCAGCCTCCTGACCTTCACAGGAGGACTGGATGTTCTTGTTAATAAGCTCAGGCTGTGCAGTCTTTTCAGTTTGCTGTGGGCACACATACACAGAAAGGAGATCTAACAGGATGCAGGGGCTGAGATGTTTCCTGAACGCGATGAGAGTGAACAGAAGCCAGCAGGAGAGGCTATGAATGAATATTATGTAACAATCACCCAGCGTTCCTAATGAGAACCTTCGTTCTAAGTGTACAGCCAAACCCAAACTTCTGAACCCCTCCATTCCAAAACATGCATCATTTTCCATTCTATCTGGTCTGAGATTTTCAGCAGGACTTTAAATTAATCAAGGTTGATGAGATCAGCTCTGAAGAGCCTCTAAAAACTAAAGAACACAAAGCTCGCAGTGGTTTGATGTCAGAAAATGAACCACACTTGTCTACTCAAAGTAAAAAAATCTCCTTCAGTTTTTAAGGAAGTAAATGTTGATTTTCAGACTTTTTTTTCTTAAAGTTGAGCTTTTAAAGTTTACTAAAATACGTAAAACCTGATGCTACCCAAGGCTCCACCTTTTTTTCCAGCGTATTCTTCCTCTCAAAAAGACCACGTGTCCTCTGGCTACATCTGTCTGTACTGCTTTATGGGGGATCCAGTCTCCTCATTAGTGCACACGGGCTGCTACGCCTCCTCCCATCTACCGCCTCTCCCGTCTTCTGCTGCCCTCACCCTGAACCTGTCCTGGGGGGATGATGGGGAATGAAGGCGGAAGGGGAGAGAAGAGAAAAAGTCAGATAACTTCTGCTGTATCAAAGAAGGAATGCGTGCCGTATCGCTCACTGTGGGTAAAGCTCTGATGAAGCTCAATGATGAAGTTTCTGCTGCGATTATTTCTGCTGCATGGGATGTCATGAACCTGTCAGCAGTTAGAGTTCTATGACCGCCCTCCTTATGTTGGTCAGGGTTTGGGAGGGCTACTTTGGTCATGCATGTTTGGTTTAAAGCCTGTATGAGACGAAACATTTATCTCACAAAAAAAAAAAAAAACTGCCATGAACTATGAAATATTGGATCATCTGTGTTTTCTGTTTTGTGTAACATCTTTCTGCCAAAACACATATCTGTTCCATCTACCTTTCTCTTCTGGAACAAATCCAAGCTGTTCTGGGAGCCCTTCAAGGAAAACCCTCCCCTGAAGGGCCGGTGTCAGCCCCAGTTTCTCTTTCATGTCTAATCCACTTTTACAGGCCCTGTCCTTCATAGGCTGACTCGCACAGCCTCTGTTCCTCATTGGCTGGAAGGCTGAGCGGCACAGCTGCAAAGCATTACTAATCAGAGAGGGTGACAAACAGGTGTGTGTGTGCAGCCCAGGCCGGGAGTGAGATCCTCTTCTGCAGGGAGGAATCCTTCCAGGCCGCTTATTAAAAACCATGACAGGACGTCAACTGAGACAGTGATGATCATCCGTTCATGGGTGGAGTGCTAAATAGTTGCAAGAAAGGACAAAACTTGGTAGTTGTACTGTAACAGTACACACTCATTTCAATTCACTGAAGTTTTTTCATGCTTTTCCAGGTTCCACAATGCTCTGGCTGATTAAAAAAAGTCTCCACATTTCAAAATGTTAAAAGCTAAATTAGAATAAATTGTGTGAGGTTGTGTAAGGTATAGATGTTTCTCTTAACACCAAATCTTAACACCAAAATGTGTGTTTCAATTAAAAGGTGTTCAGATCAAGACTCCCAGTGAGTCATGGAATTATATATATAATGAATTATAAATTTATATTAAAATTATATTTTTAGAAAATAATATTTCATCATTGTAAAGCAGGAAACCCTGAGAAAAAAAATAATTACATTATTTTCTTGTTTTCTTAAAAATAGCTCCATCACTACCATTAATACACACACAATTGTTAAATGGAGAGACTGAAAGTGGAACATCAGTGAAGCAACTATTTTACCTTTCTTCCTTTTGTGTTCAAAAGCCCAACTAAAGCACAATCTATACTAAAAAGATATGTCAACCCCCAGCGAACAGAAACACTACATCCTTATGAATGCAGTGAAGTTATTTTAGTTACCATTAGGACCCTGGTGGGCTTCAGAAAACCGGCTGATCTCAGAGTTTTAGAAACAGAAGGTCTGAACAGAGATGGCATCCTGTTCAAAGTGAAGGACTCTTTCTTTTGTAAATTAAGATTAGTCCTTTAGATTCTGTTCAGTTGGTGAGCAGTGTAAAGTTGATGTCTATGGATCAAATGTTAAAGACCCACTCCAATTAAATTTGTGTTTTTAGCATATTTTTGTAGAATGTAAAATAATTTAAGATTAAAAAAGCATTGCTTTATTCAAACTGAGATAAATTAGGAGCAGATGAGAAAATGCCAGTTGAAAAAGCTCTCTTTTGTAACCCAGCAAGTGAAACGGACGGGCCTCTCTGCTCCGCTCCATTTTGATGCATCCGCACTACCCTTAATTTTCCTCATCTGAGCTGGCATCTGGGTCAAACTGCATGGCTGGATAGCTCAGAGATGGCTCGCTATCTTTATTGTACCACTAATATTTGCTTGGGGTTGTGAGAGGGTGTAAGCTAGTGGAAGAAAGTGTAAAAAAATGGGATGTTGGGATATCAGCAGAGGCTTACTTCAACGTCAACAGTCTCACCCACAATGCAGAGGTGAATTTCTAACTAACTCCTGCTCCTCTGCAGAAACTATGTCCTAAAAAACAGCACAGATTTTTCTTCCTAAAAACTGCATAATCATAATAAAAAAACACTGGGAATGCTTTTACAACAGAACAAAGTATGATTGGAGTGGGACTTTAATAAATACTTTTGGTTTGAATGTTCTGAACTCTCAGTTTAGTGATAGAAGTCTATGGAGGTACTTTTCCTGAAAGAATGAATGACACATGTTTTGGTTTTCGGATGTTGTGCACCAGCTGGTTATGCAGACATTGTTTTCAAGTACAAACCAAAGGAATGCTACAAACATGACATAAAAATATATTCTCTGTGTTCTCTCTACAACCAGTAGCAGTTGTCCTAATCTGTAAGATTATAAACCATTACTGTAACTGTGTTTACCAACAGGATTCTGCATTCTCTTAAATAGAAGCAAAACTTTGCAGAGTTGCAAAAGAATGCAACTCAGTTATACTTCAGTCTTTGGACATCTCTCTGACAGATGACATATTTTAACTATAGAAGCAGAAATGTCACTGATAGAGCTGGTTAATGTTCATGTGCCGGCTTTGTTCATATCCTATTTCCCAGTCCGCTTCTGCATTTTAATTAATGACCACTGAGAGCTCGCGGGACACATGCCCATTTTTTTAATATGGGAACTAAAACAATCGCCAGAAAAGTTTGGATTTGCCACATTTAATTTAGCAGGATGAAAACATCACATTGCCAAATTGAATTAAAAACCTGCAGTTTCTGTTGAACACGATTACACTACTTATGTTTGACCGATGGACATGCATCATTTAGCACAAATGAAGGTCTTTCTTGTGGTTTTACTGAAGGATTTTTTCAAGTGTCCTCATGTTTTTAGTGTTCTGTTGTCGATCAGAAATCAAGTGAAGATTTCTCAGAAGGAAATGTTTGAAATGTTTGTTTTGCTGCATTTGAAGTTTGATTGTTGTCACTTACTAAAGACTTAGAGTTTATTCAGACTGCACCAGGCCTGGCCCTGAGCTGCATAGTGCCCTAGGCGAAAAGGGATTTTTTGCATTTTCTCCAGACTCTCCTGATTACTCACTCCGCCCTTGGAAGAGAACACATTACTCCTGTGTTAGCTTCACTTAAACAACTCCCAGTTGAATCTAGAATCAAGTTCAAAATCCTCCTGCTAACTTATAAAGCCATAAATGGAATGGCCCCATCCTATATTAAATATCTCAAAGTGCCTTACCAACCAAACAAAACACTTCACTCACAAAATACAGAACTGCTTGCTGTTCCTAGAATTTTTAAAAGCACATTTGGAGGTAGAGCCTTTAGCCACCAAGCCCCTGTCTTATGGTATAAGCTCCCTGCTCATGTAAGAATTGAATTTAAATTTCAATACCAATTAGTTGCTAGTAGGCTACTAGAAGCTGGAGAAAGTTGAATTGATTGGGGTTCTGTTATCATTTACCCAGTACTATTTTTCATTTAGTTCATCATGCCTCTGTTTGGTGAAGTGCAATTCATATGTTGTCCCTCCTTACCACTTCCCTCCGGGGGAGCAGGAGAGATTCCAGATGGATTGTCTGTGCTCCTGTTCTTGGCCTTGATGTCACCTCTGGCTCGTCACGCACCCCCACCTGCCTCCCAGTTTTCCTCACCGAGATGGAGGGTCTAAGGGCAGGGATGCCAGTTTAGCTTAGTCTGTTTAGTTGGTCTAGCAGCCAGCTATTTTTTATCTTTTATGACTGAGTTTATGCTCTTTTGTATAAATAACAGTGTGAAGCCCAATGAGATGGCTATGGTTGTGATGTTGGGCTATTTAAATAAAATTGAACTGAATTGGAACAACTGGACCAAAATAAACATTGTAGCCAGGCATTACCGGATGTAAGCAGAGTAGAAAGGAAGCAACCAATGAGCCGTGGACAAACATGAAGCAACAATGAGACACACACCAACTCATTGAAATGTGGTTGGCTTAAAACAACTTTTAATGTGATACACATTCATTCTCACACTTTTCACACTTCTTGACAATCTATATGTTAGAAACACTAATCAGCATACTTTCTTAGCAGTCTCCTCAGTAACCGCCTTGCAGCATGTCTCTGCCATACCAAAGTTGCAGTAAAAACAGTTGTACCTGACCCTGATACAAACGTTCTAAATTGGTCAGCAAAATATAAAGTTTGAATAAATGAACTATCTCGAAAAGAATTGCAAACTGTAGGTCTTCTGTTATTTTTTCTCTTGTTGCTTTGCCCCTCTCTTGTAATTCTGACCAATGACTGAAAAATCTTCAGTTCTGTAGTTTTGTTTCCAAGCTTTGATCTGGAGCAGGAAAGTTCAGATGACGGCAGTCTGAAAAGCCTACAGACCAAATGCAGATTCGGGACTCTATCTGGACCAAATTAAGCGAACTCAGTCCGGTCCAAAAAGCCTTTCCACTCTGAATACACCCTTAAAGTGTCTGAATTGCAAAATTAAGTTTTGTCTGACTCGCACTTGTTTTTTAATAAATAATGAGGCCAATGACTCAGTCGTGTCAACCCTTCAGTGAAATCCCATCAATCAACTGCTACATGAGTTTGGCTACATAATGTTCTTTTAATATTCATGAAAACACATTATCTTTTATTTTTCTGCACTGATTCTAGACTAAAGTTGTTGCTTGCAGCATTTGTCTAGAATCAGTGCATTTTTGGATAGTAGTTGGAATTTGTGACCTTCAGAAACACACAACAAATAATGGCACCAGCTGCAGGAAATTGATCTCTTTCCCTCTCATCTTCATGCTCTTCTGTTCTGCTCCATGTTTTCCAAACTCTTCACAAAGCTGACAGAAGCTAAAAGCACTTAAGCATCAACCCAGTCATGCATTATGTTTACATTCTGCATAGTCGCCTTGGACAGCAAAGATGTTGAGAAAAGCATCAGCTTTGAAGTTGAAGTTGAGTTCACTGAAATCAGAACAAGAGAATATGAGAGGAAACCTTAATGATGCATAACGTCTGTACAAAGAAACATGCTAATGCAACAGATTGTTTTAATCTAAATAATTAATTGCAAAAAAGAAAAAAAAACTCAAATTTAACATTTGTATACATGAGTAAAAGTGAAATGTAACTTTCATGTAAAATAGCCAAACACATAAGGAGAACCGTTCATGCTCAACTTCTGAAGTTGAACATTTTTGCTTCTCTGCAACAATTCAGGAATCTTATTGAAGCTTTACTTATCATGACTAACAAAGTGCAATGGAGAAAGACACAGCAGGAAATAACAGAAAATTGCACCAGAGTTTGTATTTTATTTGAATCTGAGCATAAATTTCCTCTAAACATGTAAAGACCTTCATCTTTGAAATCCTCCACAGTTGAGCCTAAAACAATGTGAAAGGTCGATGCCGTTGTATGATCTCAAAGCGCCATCCCATCATCAGGTAATTTATATTGGTGATTAAGGGCGTCTGTGACTGCAGATGAAATATTTCTCTATAACTGTGAGTGGCGCACATCTGTCAGTTTTGTGCTGCAGTTTTTCTCTTTATTGCAAAACATAATTCCTATTAGTTGGTGTAAAGATTTAATCATATAAGTCTACCATACATCTGTCTAATCCTTACCTTTGAGTGAAAGTCAAACTTGACATCATAAATCTTAAATAATGATTCTCTCTGATCCCTAAAACCAAACAAACTGGGCCGTACCTGAATTCTTTACTGTGAGGAAGCAGATTAAGTTTCCAGCTCAGGTTCAGTCAAACTGCAGTGACTCACTTGCTGACTGTGTGAAAAGTTTCTTTTTTTTTCTGAACTAATTATCTGTAATTCCTCTACCTTAAGTTGTCTTCCTTTTCCCTCATATTTTCCTGCTGTGAATTATGTGAAACTGAGAAGTGCTGAGGAGCATGTCTGTGGTTCCAGCAGAAACAGAACGCCACCAAACTAAGCACAGAAACCTGTACAAACAACGATGCAGCCGCCATGACTCTCCTGCCAAGCACTGGCTGTTCTTCAGCCTCAGCTGACGGCACACATACACCTGCCTGCAAACAAACAAACAAACAAACACACAAACAAAAAACGATGCGATGACAAAGTGAAAAAGAAATACCACTGTAAAAGACATGGAGCAGATTCTGACCAAGCTGTCTGACCAAACTAACAAGAATCTTCCTTTGACCTTCGGAAGATGACACACACACATTCAAAAGTCAAAGACAGTTGCCCTTTTGAATGTATCAAAAACCGGACCAAACCCTTTCCTTTAACTTTAAACTTCTTTAAAGTCCTACTTTTAAAAGTCTCTCACATTTTTATGAATGTAATATCTTAGGATTTAAGAGGCTCTTTGTCATTCCTTTGATCCACCTAAACTGTGCAACAGATGCACTCGGCGTGACTTTCAGGTACCACCCACAGACCTTTAACACCCTCCCACTTGCTTTGAACATCAAATGCTATGGTGATGAATACTTTGCACTACCAGCTCACAGTCAGTGTTATTTAGGTCAGTGTTCCCAAACCATTTGGTGGCTACAGATCGGCCAACCCATGAGAAACAGTATCCTTGAATAAGAACATGTGCTTTAAGCTTAACAATGAACATTTCTGATAGATTTGATCATTATTTCACCCAGTCATCTGGCACGTGCATTTTGGAGGATTGAAAAAAAAAACATAAAAAAACATAAAAAAACATTTTTAAGGCCTCTTAATTTAGTGTCGTGTCAGGAGTGGTTAAAAACCAGTTTATCTTATTTTTTTAAGGTCATCTCATCAAAAAAAAAAAAAAACTTAAATACAATGACAAAATGTAACCAACAAATCTAATATTAAAATTAAATAATAAAGAAATCAGACTACTTTGAAGCTCCATGCAAAAGCTTCTGGTGAAACATTTCAATACAAAAACATTTTAGAGCAGTTCAAACTCATGACTACAACTCAAAAACAAAACTAAGCGCCTCACACCCTGCGCCCCAACGCATAACTGTTGCCTGCACACGCCACGCAGACCCCCCCATCACTGCACGCACTGCTCCGCTTTTCTTTTTTCATAAAGGTACTTGCATGAATTAGGAGTTCACAGCCTATGTGAAATGTGCATCTGAATGGATAAGCTTGTTTGATTTAGATTTTATGTGAACATATAAAACTCAGGAGAGGGAGCAAAAAAGAACGAACAAAATAACAGACCGGGAGTCGATTCCTATCGTACAATTTGATGAGCCGTTCAAAAGATTTTAAACGTTTGTGAAAGTCACATCTCTATCCAAGCAGACACGGTGTGTTGTTGTCCTCTTTTTGGTTTTAAAGTTGTGTTGTGTAAGATGAGAGAGGATGCCAGGCGGCCCTCAAACTGTGGCCTATTTTGTATTTCCTTTTTGTGGACATTTAAATTGAGCAAAAAAAAGAAATTCCACCGAAGAGCACGCATTTAAACTATGGGAAACTGTTCACAACACTGAGATCCAGAGTTTCATTCCACAACTAAATTAAGATTTTTCAGATTTTTCAATAATACAAAGAGTCAAAAACTTGTTGAAGTTAATCAACATCTTCTGACTTTCTGGATTCCATGAAAATGTGACAATAATGACACATCTGAATCTGTGAAACATTGAACTAAATATTGACCTCTGTTCCAAGTCACTGTTGTTTGAACTATCATAAATAGGCAGCGAGAATACGCTTGTGCAGCTTTTGTCAAATGGATTTGTTTCAAAAAGTAGATTTTTTTGGTTCCAAACTTCTGAGGACTTTAGTTTGCAGCCATCATAGCCTGGCAGATGAAACACCCTTCTCTACACGGTCTGGTGCCATCAGAACCGTGGGAATAAATTATGTTTCTCATGACTGCATCATCACTATCCTCACATGCTACGCTATAATGCAGGTGATTTAAAAGAATAAATAAAATCCTGAGAATATAAAGGTTTGACATAGACTGGGGTTTCTTTATGGATGAAGGTGGATATAATTGCTAGACAATTAATTAATCAGTAACACTGGTGTGTGTGTCTGTGTATGTGTGTGCTGTGATCATCAGGCAAACTCCTGAGTTGCACTTGGAGGATTGCAAAACCTTCTCCAACTGTTATTAATCCCAAGTGCTCACTTTGCATGGAGAAAGCAGTTGGTGATTCATTTTGTTCAGACTGAAAATTATTGGTAAACACTGAGGAGTGTGGTGGTGGGGAAGGGAGGGGTGTAGAACGAGAACTATCATTCTGCATTTAACCTATGAAGCATGTTTTTGGACGGTGGGAGGAAGCCGGAGTACCCGGAGAAAACCCACGCATGCACGGGGAGAACATGCAAACTCCACACAGAAAGGTCCACCAGCCAGGACTTGAACCGGGAACCTTCTTGCTGTGAGGCAGGAGCGCTAACCACTGCGCCACCGTGCAGCCCTCCCCACTGAAGATGTATGGTACAATTAAGAACTGGGTTCCACCTCATAACCCCCCCACGCACACACACTAACACTGCTAATACTGGATGAACAGATTCAGAGGAAACAGACACGTCACATTGGAAGAAAAACATCATTTTAATAAAGTTAAGGAATTTAATATCATCTGCCTTTACATTTAAAGGTTAGGAATGCATAACCCAAAAATGGACGTGACTTGCAAAACTTTAACATTTTCAATCAAGGTTCACCTGAGGCCTTCATGCTGACTTGATGTTGAGCAAAGATGACGTCTACTAACTTCCAGTCAAAGAATAAAACTGCTTAATGAATTTTCTCACAAAGACACTTAAATGTCCAGAAATGTTTTTTTTTTACCAGGAGGATTAGTTGATAACAGTTTTTCATTTACAATGATGACCTGGCAGTGAAAAATCTACAGGTATGAAGACTGTGTTTAATGAAAGACACACGTAGATGAAGATTCAGGTGTCTTTTTTTTTTTTTTTTTTTAATTTAAAAAATTTTGGTTAAGCTTAGTTCAAACTCTTTCGGTGAGCAGAAAAAACAGAGAATGGCTGAAATTGTCATAAAATGTTATCTTTTGGTGGGTAAAAATGGGTACAAAATAAATGTAGCCTATAAATGAACAAATCATAGACGTTTCCTCCTCTTTAATTGTTTGAAAATTCATTGTATTACTAGTATCTCAGGAATTTAAAGACCTGAATTCAGCCTGATTGCACTGCTCCACACGTCTTTGCTGCTTAACACCCCCCTTTATGAGTTTTTCACGACCCCCCCCGGTTTTCTCCGGGTTCGATAATCTGCTTAAAAACTACTGGGCTGTGCCGTCTCCGCTTCACAACTAGCCACAGCCAAGCGATCCAAGATGAGAGCGAGGACAGACTGACAGAAATGTTAGGCTGGGGGGAATGGCTGCAGATAGATTTCCATTTAAATATGTCTTACTCACAGGATTTGGCAGGTTGTTCCCATGGCAACAGTGGCACATCTTTAGATAGGGCTGGAAGTGCGCAAGTTGTGACCTCTTAGCTTGGCAACTTTAGGCGGTTAGTTTCACTCCAAAGGCCGAGGATGGCCAGCCGGCCTCTTTTCAAAGGAGATTTTGACGCATTTTCATCCTTCGCATTAAAATGTATTACTGCTCTTTGACTCTGAAGGATCTTCTAAAATATTCAGAGGCGGTGAAAACACAGAGGTCATAATACCTCTGTTTACAGATGATACATGTTTTAAACTATTAAAAAATGAAAGCTTTCTTATTACTCAGTGTTTTTTGCCATAATTAAACTATTAAAAATATTAAATAAAAAGCAAAAGTTTAGTTTAATTAAAAAAAATTATAGAATTACGTTTTAGATTTTCTTGTTGGGAAATCCTCGATTAATTTCCAATTGTCAGATGATGGGATACAGGAGTAATGAGATGAGTTGAAATTTGAAAAACATCTAATTTTCTTACTGACTCAGAGTATTAACTTATCTTTTGTCATTTTATGCAATGCTCAGACCAGATATAAAGTTTGGGGTTTGAATTTATTATTTTATTATTACAAACAAAAAATCTAGATTATTTTGTTAAACTAAATGCAGATTATTTAATAGTTTATAAAAAACAAAATCCTGTTGGATAAAGTTGTTGGCTCAAGGTTTCTGTATTCTAAAATCCAAATGAGGACATTGCATAGATACGTTTCTGTCTGCAAACTCTAGAAAAGTTACAGAGCAGCACTACCTTTAGTTCATCCGCTAAACCTTGTTGTTCTATGAAGTATGTATATGTATGCAACAGTATATGTCAGATGACATCCTCAGACTAACTTCCATCTGCATCCATTGATGTTAAAGGATTAAAACAAACAGTAAACAACATGCTATGTAGAAACAAACATATAATATACAACATTGCATTAGCTTTGAGGTTTGACATGTTTAAATTCTGTTACACCAATTACATTTTTGATTATGTTCTAAAATGACTTTTATTCTTTTATTTTATTTAATGTTTAGCTAATTTGTTTCATTTTCTCATTACTTCCCAGTGTCCAAAGCCTAAGTCAAAACTTTTCTTACAGGTTGGTACAGGCTGCAGGTGTAAACAGTAAAACCTGTGCGGCGCACGCCGGTGACCTGCTTGAAATTTAACGATTGTAGAACACTCAGTGAACTCATAGAGAGAAAATTTTCATGCAAATGTTTTCTACAGTTATGCTGCAGGCGACAGGTTGTAGCGAACACTTATACAACATGAGCAGCTATGGGTAAAGTAGGTGAGACGCATGTGGTTTGTACAGATTTTTCTTTTTTAACACCCAAAAATCCTCGATTAGTGCTGTTCACTTGATAATTGTGCGCTCTTTGCCTGCAGCCTGACTATTGGAAATGATGAAATTAGACTATCAGTGTGTAATTTAGTGTCCCACAGGCACTTGCGTATCGCATGCACACCCTGTGGGTGCAGCATTTGTGTGCATTGGGTAAAGGCCAGTGTTCACACCTTGCTAAAAGCTAGAGTGCAGCATAAAGACACCATACGACAGCATGACCAGTACATCATAAGTGTGTAACTTCCATTAGTCTTACAAATACTTCATGATACTCCTACCACAGCTTTAATCTTTAGAAATGAAGCTTATTAACTTCCCCAACAGTGGATATGGGGCTGAATGCTTCTGACATTAATGGACAAAAACATCGAAGCTTTCTGGGCCTTTCTCTGGAATCAGTAAAGATTGAACTGCAGCTGATGTGACTATCATAGCAATCATGGAAAAAACCCAAATCTCTGCAGATTTGATAACTTGGCATTAATATTCCATGTTGAATGCATGTCTAAACGGTGTAAGGAAGTCCTAATTATCCTAGTCCATGGTTTGACCCCTTGATTGCGATCCCAGATGTGACAGTGCTGTCCTGCTGTGATCTGGACTGATTACCAGGACCCCACCAGTTTGTCAGCCAACAAGTGCAGAGATTCAGGAATTATTCATCCTCACACTGTTTTGACGTCTGACTCATAAAGTTTGCAGAAATGTCTTTTCTCTGTCTGCTCTGTGTTGTACATTGAATCAATATTTTTGGTAAAAATTGTTGGATGAGTAGCATAAATTGTCTGGATTTTTATGTATCGACCATCCGTGCCACGTGGCAAGGATATCACAAGAAAGTAAAGATACCAGCAGTGAAAGGAAGCATTTTTGTGGTGTCCTGTAAAAAGAACCTGAAGGAGGCTGAAATGATTATACTGCCTCAAATTTAGAGATCCTGGTGTATCAGAAAACGGTTTTCCTTTGCAAATTCTTCAATTCAGAGGTTGCATTAAAGGTTAGGCTGTGGGTAGCTGGCTGCATTCACAAATTTACAGATCAGTAAGACAGACACCAAGTTGGCAGGGAAGGGGAGGGAGCGAATATGTCAAACAGAGGAGCAGCCTATGGAGTCCGTGCTGATTGAAAAATCGTCAGGTCCCCTTTCTCTGTGCAGGCGCAACTTTGGTTACGCACGCTAAACCTCTGGCTTAAGTGGGGTGGGATGGGGTGAGCGACGACAGAATGTGAGCTGAATGCGAATGTGAATGAGAGTCTGCAGAAGCTCAAACCACCAACACTGGGCACCATTAAAATACAAAGAAATAAAAGATCCTGCATTTACTTGACGATCTGGAAGGATTTCACCTCTGACAATTTGAATTTACTCGATGTCCTAACACATGCAGGTGTGTGAGTGGACAGGCCCCGCCTTTCTTTTGGTGGCTTAACCCCCCCATCCAAACGCTTAATGCCGAGTGTCAAGCCAGGAGGCATTGGATACTATTTTAAAGTTTTTGGCTTGATTCTGCCTGGATTTAAACTCACAAGTTTCAAGTCTCAGAGTGAACACTCTACCACGCCACTGTGCTGGTTCAAGTCACTGTTTAAAAACATTCTCATTAAGTGTGATGATTCAGACACCTCCATTAATCTCACTGGTGACTCAATGAAAGAGTTTATCATTGAATAAGTTCAGTTTTTGGAAAAGTTTGAGCCCTGTCACGTTTATAAACCTCTAAGGACAGTATGCTAATCCTAACAAAGACGTGGTGTCATTGAGTTTAGAGACTGGAAGTCATAGTTTCTTTTTAAATGAGTGTTGTTGTACTGAAAGAGTTCACTAAAATCAACAGAAATATTTTTAAATTAAAAACGACTTTGTTCCTGGAAATGTGTTTCTGTTCACACAGAGTCGTGAGACAGAAAGTCATTATTTGTCTCTTTAAAGACTTCTTTCCTCCCAAATATTACCTTACCTGATCTCACAGCAAGCCTTTGTTACTTAATCTACCCCCTCTCCACCTCAGGTGGTTGACAGAACCGGGCATTGTGGGAAACAATAAAACTCCAGTTAACTTCTCCCTGTCCTCTGAGGTTCGGGGGTCACATGGCGGGCCACCTGAGCTCAGCTCTGATACACAAACGGCGGCGCTGAATGACACGGTTCCCTTCCTCCCTGGAATGACAGCAGACCGCAGTGCGTTACAAAAGTCTTTTTCTAATAATTAGCCTCTGGGTGGGGGCAACCCTTGTGGCTCCCGCAGCAGGAGAGGCACACAGGTAATTAATGCCCCCCAGCCTCACCCTTCTGATCAGCATACAGCAGGCATTCACACACAAACGCCGTCTTGTGGAGAGACATGGACCACTGACTCTCCTCTCAAAATGATAGCTTTTGGTCTGTGCCACCCCAGGGCATCCCAGACTGAAACCCATGGGCAGTGGGAGGGAAACAATGTATAGATGAGCATTTGTAGCTAAGAGATTCCTCAGATGATGGGATTGCTGTAGAAACTGCTGTGGTTTGGAACAGAGAGGAGGGTGCGTTCAGAAACTCTCTCTGTGTCTTAGCAAAGCTTTGCGACTGTTCATGGGATCCATATGTGCCGAGAATGCACATAAACTTTGTTTGTTTGCATGGCTTTGATGCGTACATTTGTGTGATGGGGGAAGGAGGGGTAAGCGCTCTCAGAATAGCTGTGTAATGATCCATGGCCCCTTTTGATAACTCCTACAGTTGAGGCCATGGCCCCAGTCCTCTTATCTCCAGAGGACAATGTCCCACTCAGAGCAGCTGCTGCAGCAACTCACACATCAGCACACACACACACACACTCCAGCCCTGCGCCATCTCCATACGCTTAACTTCACACAGACATGCCTGCACACAAACACAGACGTTTAAAAGCGTAGAAAAGTGCATGCACATTCCCAAAGACGTGCAACAAGAGCATACCAACCTTTGCTTGAATACAAACGAAAATCTGTTGCACGTGTGCACTCAGTCACAAAACCCTTGCCGTCTTCACCAGCCCAAACAACTGAGCCTTTATCTCCAACTCCTCTTGACTTCAAATTACAGCGTCATTATCTGCCGCTCACCTCCTCAAACTTTAATAATTGATCAAATGAGATTGATTAAGCATGTTATTACTGCTGGATAATTGACTTGATAATGAGCAGATTGGCTGCTAATTGTTTAACAGATAATAAGATTCAAACTCTGCTTCAGGCAAAAACTACAAGAGAAGCCGCAATAGACACTATACCCCTGGAAAAATGTCAATGAGAATTCCATCGTGGTCAAGTGTTTGAGATCGACTCCTTCATGCTTACCTGCTATATTATACATGACATTAATGAGAAAAACTTGTGACAACGCTCATGTTGACCATCTTTATGTAGATTGCAGCAGTGCTAGTTTTCTTCTCATTCATATGGACTTCTATTTCTGGGAATACAAGCATTACTGATCTCTTTACATTGATTGGCACTTAATTGCATAGTTCTTTACATGAAATCATCTGGATAAAAATAAAATTCACCAAAATGCTAATCACTAGCACAGTTTTACTGGCATGATGACTTTTGACATTTACAAATTAATATTTGAATGCACTCCTCCATTAAAACTTGCTCAGGGTCAGCACTAGATGTCATGTTAACAGATGTTAAATGTGATGAAAATCCTGCAGTGAGAACATCCGTATTAAGCAGACAAGTACAAAAACTTTAAACTGTGAATCAAACTAAAGGAAAATGTTTCTAAGCAAATAAAAAACCTCAACAGTCAGAATTTAGAAGGTAGCACTGTAAAACTCACTGGATTAAAACAGTTGTGAATTACTGAACACATTTTTAAATGTACAGATGATTTTCATGACCTTATGGTGCCAGATTCAAGCTATGTCAACTTCACAATTTACTTATGAACCATATCCAACATTTATCTTCCCGGAGTGTCAGGTTCTCATTTTAATTAGTTGATGCCTGATTTTTTTTTCCAATTATAGACAAAAAAAAATCTATTATATTTTTGCTAAATTATAGTAAGTTAAATTAAAAGTTAGTGGGAGCGGTTATGTGCGCATTTGCATCGAGATGTTAATCCTCAACCAATAATGATTTTCTGTTCAATTTTCAACTTTTTCCCATTTTTTTGTTTGAGACAAAATAAAGATTAAAATAAGAAGCCACAGAGCCTCTTCCAACACAGACCTGTAATACTCAGAGACAGTTTGGTGAGTGAATGAAGTCTTGACAGATTTAGCCAGGCTGAACTGGACTAAATTTAACTCTTAACTCTTTGCTCAAAGATGATTAATCTGTCTGTAAATATGGCTGGAAGTTTTGGTGCCATGATATTATTTATCCTAAACCCCCCTTTTTTCTGAATTGTCGCCCCCACATTGTCTCATTTTTTCTTAAACTATTTTTCT
Source organism: Adrianichthys oophorus (assembly GCA_036245035.1). Taxonomy (NCBI): domain Eukaryota; kingdom Metazoa; phylum Chordata; class Actinopteri; order Beloniformes; family Adrianichthyidae; genus Adrianichthys; species Adrianichthys oophorus. Next base: position 17,741,035 of record BSAI01000072.1, on the reverse strand, counting down.
TTCTCTGTTGGAAGTTGGTCGTTGGCCATCAATGGTTCACTATCCCCTTTCCTGTGTTTCTGTTTGCCTTAGGCCTATCCCTTTTGTGTGGCAAAATCACAAGAAAGACAATAAAGTTGAGGGGAGGGGGTAAACAGTATTCTGTTACAGCTCAGCAGGAGATACTACGGCTGCTGCCATCGCTGCAAAGAGATATTTAACTGGACCAAAAGTATCTTAAGGAGCCAATTAGACAAAGGGGGCTATTGTGCCCCTGTCTGAAAAATAACAGTGTGTGGGGATAGGGTGGGCATTACAGAGGGTCTACTATGGTCAAGAAATGTTTGACTTATGTCTACCTGTCTACGGTACTGTACACACAGATGGGGCAGCCACTCAGAGATTTAAGCAGAAGCCCCTATAGAAATAGATATTAAACCTTCAGAAAATGCTTTTTTTTTTTTTTTTTTTTACAATTTGGTGGAAAGTTGTAAATAATCTAAACAGATACCCACTTTCCATAACAGTTTCCCCAACACATGTTCACTTTCAGGAAGAAATAGGACACTGGGATTCATCAGTTCCATGTACATCTAAGTGAAGTCAGGGTAACTGCAGGTTCCTCATCAGCACATACAGTATGAGACCATAAGGATGTCATATGTCCCAGTATGGCGTATTCTCACACACACCAAGCCACAGCGGCAAGTCTCCACTGTCATTAACCTACATTGCTCTATAAATTATCCTCTATTCCCAATTAGGGGGCACAGAAGTTAACCACAAAGACAAAGAACCAAAGAACAAAAAAGTAGAGGCAGAAGAAGTCACTTAAGCTGGTAAATGTGAGAAAAAGGGGAAGAAGAATAGATGAAGACTATGATGAGGGCTGACAAAAAACAAAAACAGAGGGGAAAAAAGAAGGAGGCAAAAAAGTGATCTTGTTCACATTATGTTAGAATCCAACACTCCAAATTGTGTTATTTCTACGAGCAATGATTTCAGCATCAATATGTAATTCCTCTGACCTGACAGGTTCATGTGTGTCAATTTAAAACCAAGCTGGGAGCTCTGGCTCCCAATTCAAAAGCTAGAAACCCCCTTTTGCTTCTTTTCTCAGATGTTTGTGCTTCACTCTGAAGGCATACAGACTCTATTGGGTATTTTCTGAGGATTTATTTTTGGGCTCACACCCCTCAAGCTGTGCACAATTTTACCACCTCAATCACACAAACACACACGACCGCCGTCGTGAGAGCATCTGACACAGCTGACTGGACTGAAACCAAACGCACGTCCGCACACTCCACCGACCTGATTCTCAAGCAAAAAGGAACAAAAATTATTATTGAAACCCAAAAGAATCCTAACGGAGGAATACATAATGGGCATGTTGAGCAAATTGATTATGGGGAAGAAATAGCCGTGAAATTGAAAAACAACAGGAATCATGGAACGTGGGGAGCTGAAACAAAGAGGCGGCTGTTTCAGAAGGGGGGAGGTTTTTTTTGACACAATGATTGACAGGTGATGAGAGGTTTTATTCACCTGATTGCTCGGGGCAAGTGGGCGGTGTGAACCATCTCAGGTGACATTACTGAGTGTTGGAGGAAGATGTTGTGGGTCATCCAGGTTCTGAGCAGACAGCAGAGGTCAGAACACACACCGCTGTTTACTCATGCAGGTAAACATGCATAGATTCTCAACTGCTCTGATTTTGATCTGCTCTGATGATTCCCAAGGGACCTGAACAACCCAAAAAGCCACAGCACCCATACGGGTCAACCCCCTAAAAGCTTAACCCCCCATATACATTAATACATCTGACTAAGGCTTAAGATGGACTAAGACAGCAACAAGTGAGAGAGGCTTTTAGGCCATAGCCTGTTTTATGTTCAGTGCATTAGAAAAACAAATGTCCCAAGTACAGGGGGAAAAACAACATTTTTTTAATGAACTGACACTAGCTAATCACAATGTGTATCAGAAAGTTTCAACAAATGTGAAAACTACACTAAAAACCGGCAACCTTAAAAGGCATATGTAGCTGAAAGAAATCTGGAGAGATTTAATTACATAAACATCAGAGGCAGCTGTTGGTGATGTGTGTCCTTCAAGGTCCTTTCACCAGGACCTTAAATAGATTAAAAAAAAAACTTTATCTCTATGAGGTCAGAGTGGTCACTCAGGCAGAGGAGCAACTAAGAAAACCTTAACATTGTTATTTGGCTCATCCCAAAGTGCAACATGAGAAAGGTGTATTTTAACACAAATACTATTGAAGAGCTGGTCAGATGGAAAGAATGACACCTGCTGCATGTTTTTAAAGCAATATGAGTCAAAGCCAAAGTTTTACTTTAGAAAAATTTGATCAGATTCAGTTTCACAGTGCAGAGAAAGCCAAAAATGTCAGCAATGTCCAAGGTTTAGAAGAACACATCGGGTTAAGTGGGCTTAATTAAAATCTGTCTTTATCAAACCATCCTTTAGATTCAGAAATTTTTGCAAGCAAAAGATCACCTGGACTTCTAAAATAAACTGCTTGCTTCTTATTTGTCAGGACTCGACGATACAGCTCCACCTCCAGCCACCAGAGGGAGCCCTCACCTGAGTACTGATCTGCTCTGCTCACTTCCTCACTCCATCTCCCAGCAGTCACTGCTCTCTCATCTCAGGCTCACCAGCTACATCGCATTATCTTCATCAGTGTCACCATATATATTCTCTCTTGCCCGTTTACTCGATTCCCTGTCTCGCTCCATGTTTTTGACTCCTGCCTTGCTTTTGACCACATCCTGTTTTTGTCCTTGCCTGTGTTGGTCTTTATTAAACCTACCCGCCTGCATATGAATCCAAAAGCCTCTGCATCTTCTTTACAGAATACTTCAGCAGATCCAGATCCAGGGGCAGACGTGCCTACTTCCTCCAATCCAGTGGGTTTTGCAGTTATGCTTTTGGAACATGGCAGACAACTCCAACGTCTGATGCTTTGGGTCAAATTTTTTGAAATTTTTCTTTGCTGTGGTCCATGCATTGATTTAAACCCTTAATCTCCCAGTCTCGGGCAGACACTCCTCACTAGACCATTGAGCTGGTTGTCCTGGAATGTGTCTCTTTATTCTTGTAACCCTAAAGTGTTCTTCTGTCCTTGTTTGCCTTGTTCTTCTTAGAAAGACAGAAATGAGAACCAGGTTCTCGGTCCAGCGCTGGTTCCAACATTACGATGAGGTTCTCCCATCTTCCCCCGGTGATGTTTTGTTCCAGGCAAACAGGATAACTCAGCAGGAAACTTTTCTTACTAATTCCTGGTAGTTGCCTCATGCTCGGGGGGTTAGGGCAAACTAATCTGTGTTGTGCTTTACATGGCAGACAACCGTTCGGCTTGGGTGAAGGTCAGAGACTAAAGACAATCGAGAACAAACAGCAGACATTGGAATTCACAACAATTAGAAGTTGAACAAACTTTAAACTAGATTTGATTATTCAAAGTTTCAATACTGATAAGGAAGCACTAAACAAACTCTGCTGTAGCCTAAACATGAAAAAATGGGCATGTGTAAATTAAACAAACATATCATATTACATGGGAAGGGATATCAATGCTTTGTAAAACAAAAATATGATTTCCAACAGGGACACAAACACTGCAGGTCATGAATGAACCTTGCAAAGATGTGTGGCACACTGCAGAGGAATAGTGTTTTATGAGGAGATCCGTCTCTGACCCTTCTGTTAAAAGGAGGTCAATGGAAAGGCATTTGGGGTCCATGAGGAGATGAAGAGCTGCAGTCAAAGGATTTCCCCATGATTGTTATGTACCTGCTATAAAAACGCTCATAAATCAAAGCTACAACAGAATTGCCTCCTTTTGGACCAAACACCAGGAAATGAGACATAACTGCTGCAGCTAAAGTTCAGCCAAAGGTGATGAAGATCATTTCCATGGAAGCAACATGAGAAGGAAGATACAAGAAATACAGATTAGAATGAAATTAGAACAGACACAAACATGCAAATGGCTCCTGATAGTTGTTGTGATGGAACATAGAAAAGAGACAGAAACGTTTTCCCTAAAAACATGTCATGCAGCCTGTGAGATGTGGAGTTAAAAAAGGAGGATGGAGGCACAAAGTAGAAGAGGTGAGAGTGACTGATGAAAACTCCTGGTTATGGGTCTTTGGAGGTGGGCAGGAAACTTTGTTTCATCCCAGTCACCCCCCTCACACACACACACACATGTTCCTGTCAACTCCTGCTTTGGCATTCCTAAACCACAACACTATAATCCCTCATTGGATGTTCAGGCCAGGATTTAGACATCTCTCTTGGCTCACTGACCCTGGAGTCACCCCTCATCCATGTCAGAGCTCCGTGACTGAGGCTGGGTTTCTTGGACTTGCAGGAGAACGTGGCATCTTCTATCTAGATTTATATCCACGTGTCAGACTGCAGTTGGCCTTCTGTGCTGTGGAATAATGTGCACCTGTCCAAAACTGTAACAGCAGGTTGCACTGCAGGTCAGACTCTTCTTGGTTGCAGTGTTTCAAACAAAGAATCACTTTAGTGTTAAAGTGTGATAAGTTTCTGGACATTTTTAAGGAAGATGCATGAAACACATGGACACCCCCCAACCCCCATAAATTCACCGATTTGCTTACTGGCTGTTATTGTCAGATGACCTGGTTGTGTAATTTTTTGTTTTTTGTTGTTTACTGTGCATGTTGTTTTGTGTGAAGTGCATGTGTTTGTAGTGCCCTTAATTGGATGTGTTTGGAAATATTTATTAGCACGACAGACTGATTGCACACAGCTGTGAGTTATCAGGCCCCACTTCCCTCTGACGTTAAATACAAGCGCCCTGAGCGGACAGAGCAGAGATCCACCTAAGCGGGAAGGCAGGGACAGATGATTGCCGGGTGGAACCCGAAGGGTTTACGCAACCAAGGAAATAAGGGGCGCAGTAAAGGACGCTGACTGGAGAGGCAAAGCGCGCAGGAGGAAATTGAAGTGGAGAGTGGCGTCGGACCGACTGAGGAGCGCCGGGCGACCAGCAATCTGCTTACGGCCTCTGACCGATGAGTAAAAAGAACGTCGGCTCTCCTTCTTGCAGTGTGTGCGTGTCTGGGAGGTCGGGTGGCAGGTTGCGGCTGAGCATATTATTTTGTGTTGCAGCTCACGGCTGGCACGCTCCACCTCCACTCAGCGACCACGCCACCACTCCTCACCTGGTCCGCTGGGATCCCCCTCCAGGAGGAAGAAGTTGTTGGGACAAGTGGACTCAACGGACTTTTCTTTTTTAGATCTCATTTTAATTAGATTTTTATAGATTTTTTTTTTTTTTAAATAAATCTATGTATTTTTTTTGACAGTTTTTGATTCATTTTTACACAGCGTGGTTTGTTTGAGCCGGTCGAACCTTGGGGACTTTTGACATTATCGTGTTTTTAAATGTGTTGTTTGGACTGGTGGTTGGTGACTGTGTCCTACTTGAGCTGGTGCTTCAGTTGGAGTTCTTGGTAGTTCGGATAACTTTGGTCAGGCTCCGTGTGGTGGACTATGGGTTCCCCTGTGTGGCCCCCTTCCCTGTGTAAAGCCTTATTCAGTGATGTTTGGTGTGCCTCCAGAGGACGTCTCAGAGATGGACCAGAGGAAGAACGGGGGCAGCATGTGAAGGAAAGATGCAGTGATGCAGCCGTATAGAACATGAGTTTTTGGGATTTTCATGTTGGTTTCGAGCTGTGTGTGCAGAACTGCACAAGAGCTTTTAACTTTTTTTTTTTTTTTTTTTTTTTTAAACAAATATAAAAAAAATAAACAATCTTGATTTGCTTATTTCTTTCTTTTTAAATTGTCAATGGGTTTAACATGAATACAATGATTTTTATATTCTGTAAAGACTGAATTGCATCCTGATGCTGTTTCATTTATGTTCTACACCCCCACATGCTGCCCTGAGGCCACCTTTAACTGTGTGACTGACACAGTTAATGTAAACTAGAAAGTGAGTTCCTCCCCTTGTGCCGAGGTCAAAATTCTGTGTCCCGGAACAGAACTGTCCAGAGCTTCTGCACGTCTCAGGTTTGGAGATGGCTGACCAGCATCAGCCCCAGACATCCCGCCATCCACGCGGAGATGCGGTGCAGAGCTTGTTTGGTGGTGAAAATTACACGCTGAACTGGAAGCAAAGTAATAAAAGAACCCCCCCCCACACACACACACACACAACTAAAATCTATATCATGAGGAGCAGCTGACTGGAGTGGGTTTTATCCTTCTTTTGATGACCCTTTCAGGTCTCCCATGATATTACAAAGACACACTGAGGTACACACACAACAGTCTGCAGACAGGAAATGTGTGCAAAAAAAAAACTAAAAGGGAGTGCAGGAGCTTGAAGGGGAGAAAGCATTGGACATAAACTGCATAGAGGCTTTGATCTGGTTTGATGTCTGATGCATATTCTCTTTATTAGAGAAGAGACTGAAGGGAGAGGCGGAGGGGGAGATGAAGCCACAGACAACATGAAAGCATCATTAGACAGCAGTGAATTTAACCTCTCAAAGGCACATCCACAAACACAAATCAATCCCAGCAGATGTGAATGCCAGACATATATTTGGATGCCTTCTTTATTCTCACTCTGAGTCCTCCTGTCACCCCGAAACAGCAACAAATCCATAAGAAAGCTGAACAAATATTTGTGTTCAGTTTTAATTCTGCACCATTGATAAAGAGGAGACCACAGTATAAGTGTGAGGATAAAAAGACAAGATAGAAGCAGCATAAGGCTGCAGGAATCAAATCACCTGCAGTTCAGTGTCAAAACCCACAAGACCTCCAAGAAGTCTTTTTGTTAGTTCTTCTGGACCAAGTTACCTGCTGATCTGCACAAAAATCTGCAGGTCAGTCTAACACAGGTTATCTGATTGGAGTAGTTCTAAACCAATTTGACTCAAAAGAAACTATTTTTTGTTCTTAAATTGACCAGGGGACCACATGTTTGGAATATTGTTCAAAATGTATGTTTGTTTGTTTGAAAAAAGAAAACAGAAAAAATAATATATGCATCTTAAGCATCTGGAAAACCCTATCCGACAAGGCGTTGACTGATTTCCAACACTGAAACTCCAGAAACCTCAGCGTCACGTCTTCACTTTTAAAAAAGAGATCAAAACAAAGTAAAGCAAAAAGTCAATTTTTTAAAAGCTGTTTAGCAATTTTTCAGACAGAAAAAATAAAAAAAGCCCATTAAGTGGATGGAAGAATTAAATGTCCTTTTCTGAACATTTGCTTATGTTTATGTCTATATTTTGTTGTAAATAAAATAATGGCTCATATGAATTGAATCCCTTAACGCCAATATTTATTTCCAGCTATGAAAAAAAATTCCTTACGTTTTTGTTTTGAAGTAGAGGCTTCATGTTGGTAATTTTGGAGTTGAAGTGGTTTGTGGCATGTTTGCAGCAACAGGCATTCAGCAGTAAATTTGTTTACAAAATTTGTAAAAAAAAAAAAACATTTCGCAATCGTTGTATTAAAGAATTTCATTGATAAATTTGGTATTAAGCATTAAAACCGCGCACATTAAAGACCAACACCAACATTATTTCCTTTTTAGTGTTCTAACAAAATTCTCAACATGTCAATTCTATTTTCCTTTTTCTAAGAAATAAAAAAAATATTACCATGGTTATCAATAAATCCTCTCATTAAAACATTTTCATTTATTTGTGTAGTATAAAACCATGTATTTCATTAGGTTTGGGTTTCAGCTCTTATTGTTTTCTTCATCTTTACTGATTTCCTCTAAATGATGTGATATCATCTGTGGAACAGCGCCACGTTTGCACTCCAGCGCACACACCTGCGATCTCCCTGAGGCCGCCAACACTTCCCTCCTCCTTATCAGCAGCAGATTATCAGCGCCTACTGTATTCCTGGGAATGGGCATTTCATACCAGTCCTAATAGCCTGCCTAAGTGTTTTTGTCTTTGTCCTTTTGTGTCCTTGCCTTTCAATCTACCCCACTGATTGCAATCTAGCCGAACAGGTGAGTGGATTCGTCAGGAGAGTGACATCCTTTATCTCAGCATGACTTCCTGGAATAATTGGGGGGTGAAGAGCCGTCGTGCAGTGAGAGCTGAAGATGCAGAGGATGGTGCTGACACAGCGTTACTCTGAGAGGTGAGGACATGGCATGGTTCAGCAGTTTTTAACCTGCTCACCTTTCTCATTTTCAGTTCTTCAGTGAGATCTTTGTTTTGTCACCGAGAATAAAAACATGTGACTCTGGATTCAACTCTGTTTCTATTCACTCGGTCTGTCTAACTGGAAAACAGTTTCTGCACTGTAACCTATAAACACTTAGACTGAAGTTCTGCATCAGTGAATGCAGAGCCTGGCTTCTCCAGAGCGGCATATGCAACCTTTTTAACATTGTTGTTTGTCGGGCTGCATATTGAGGGTCTCTGGTTCTGAAGATGCAGCCACTGAAACGTGGAATAAAAAGAAGGCTTCCTGCAAACTGAAAAAATTACTAATTACATTTAGAAAATAAATAAACAAACCTATAATTTGATGTTTTTAGTTACTAAGAATTAAACGTTTTAGTTAATTGATTAAGAATTTGTTTTTCTTCTTAAAAATGGTTGGTATGTAGTTAAAAAAATCTAAGTAATTGTAATTTTTTTGAATAATGTTAACCAATTAAAGCAAGTATTTTAGCAAATGTTTAGATTTTTGAAAGAGTTCCTCTCCTTCTTTCTCCTGATACTAATTTTGTAGTTCATTACTTTTTCTTTGCTGTTCTATAATCTGTGATAATGCCATCAAGAGATGACATAAAGAGGTCAAAAACAGCAGTTCTGGAGGGCTGACGTTTTATACTCTCTTGCTTTTAATATAGCTCGTCTATCATAAGATTGTCCTTCTTTTTAATTTCCTCAGGAGAATAAAGTGTATGTGCAAAAACTTCATATGCCCAGAATGCATTGCACTTGGATTCGTATGTTCAAAGGAGAAGTTCCTGTTTCTTGTGACCCTGAACAGCATCAAGCAGGTGTAGAAAATGCGTACATGAATGAAACCAGGTGAAAATGACAGCAGTAGAACTTCTAAAGGTCTAATTCATGTTTCTTCTGTTTATCTTGATGTCACACAAAGTTACTGTAGTCTCTGACCCTTAACCCAATACATCTGACAGATGATCGCCACTTCTGGGATCTCACATTGAACCATCTCTTGCAGGTCACTAAGCCTCTTGTTTCCACCATGTTCCTGACAGACCTGTTGAAGCGCCGGTGGCCTTTACAGAGCCATTCTATGTGACTTCTCCTGGACACTCACTGTGATCCACCTCAGAAAAAAGACAGAAAAGACACTCTCAACCATGGAGATCAGGTTATTGTTGCAGAAAGCATCAATTATCCATGTAAAGGAAAGCCTTTAGCCATTTTCTCTGCATGGCATGGTCTTCAACACCAGCCACTGACCTGCATTCATGTTGAATCTGTTATGATCTCATGGAGTCTACATGTAGTTTTGACTTTCAAACTCATGGAAACACAAAGATGGCATTACTGTTGTTGCTTTTTCTTCCAAAAGTACTGGAAAAAGTAACATGTTTACTCTAAAACCTGACTGGTTTCCTGTCCAGATGGTTCTTCTCAGACAGAGTGATGACAGGTTTTAGTGGACATTTTTTTAGTTTTCCATGAAATCTCCAGGTTTTACGTTGCTAATTTAACAAGCTCTCAGGTCTCAGTAGGTTAAAGCTTCTGCAACCTTTTCTGTTCATCCAACCTCAAGCAAAGAGACACAGCTCTAACAGGCCAATAAAACCCATGACCAATGACTCCAGAGACACTTCATGCTGCAAGGTTAGAACATAAAAGACTGAAGATAAAGACGTCAGTTACAAAAGCATCCTTTTCCCCTTCTTTTTTTTGGTAAATCACATATTCAACAGTGTAATAAAATACAGACCACGGAAGCTTCTGGCAAATTTTTCACGTTCAAATATTTATTTCATGTGATAAACAACCAGTTTTTCCAAGTTATTTTTGATCAAGAGATGAGAAAGTAGAACTAATCCCACTGTACAAAGAGAAGACCAAGGAACATGTTTCGTTGACTGAGCTGGATATTATATGTCATATATGGGGTCTGCAGGTTATTCATTTGTCCGGGAGGGTCATAGAAATGAGCTCAATCTTAAGGGGAGTGCATGTGTGTTTTTCAGTTGCCTTGAGGCTCATACGCCCATCTCAAGGAACGTCATGAAAATGGAACGTACTGTTGTTATGCATATGGTAAGCATATCATAAAGTATTTGTAAGGAAAATGGAAGTTACACCCACTTATGACGCAAGGATGATGTTGTTGTATGGTATCCTTATACCATTGGTAAGGTGTGAGTACTGGCCCCTTACTGAGCGCACACAAATTCTGCATGCACGAGGTATCCACGTGATACACAAGTGCTCATACGACACCAGTAGAATATCCACACAAACTACACTCAGATTATCTAATGTCTTCATTTTTAATTATGTCAGGCTGCACACAAGGAGCGCACACTTATCAGTGAACAGCACTAACAGGCTCCTTGCACGGTCCACAAGATTTGAAAAATGAAATAATGCATACGACATGCCTGCGTCTCACCTACTTACCCTTACATATTGTATAAGTGTTCACTACAACCGGTCACCTGCTGCATGACCATAGAAAAACTATACATGAACATTTTCTCTCTCTGGGCTCACAGAGCGGTTTATATTTCATGCAGGTCACCTGCGTGCCTCTTACAGGTTGGATCGTATTTCTGCCAAAGACAGCCTGGATCCACCCCTAAGGACAGTTATGATAAAGGTTTCAGTGTTACTCCATGGCGTTGCAGATTATTTGTTTTGGGGTAACACTCCGAGTCTTACTAAAGAGTTATGCCAGAGTTTAAGATGACATGTTTTTTCCTGACTTCTACTGAACTTCTTGTGTTTTCAGGAGCTTTGTGTAAGCACTAGTTTCCATGAAGCATGAACCTTTAGAGTTGATTTCTGCAGTACAAACGACTGGCTCCTCAATCAGGTGTCCAGCGTTGTCTGGGATCATGGTGATGCATTTCCAGCACATTTTGATTTCAGCAGCGAGGCAGAAAAGAGAAAAGAATGAAGGATAACAGGTGCAAAACTGTCTTTACAGCTACTATGTACACAGCAAAGGTAAACAGTGGCAGCATGCCGAGGCACGCACACCCACCAGCACACACACAAACTCACTCAGCCAGGACCCACGCAGTCTAGCACACAGCACAAACAGGACCGGGATCACTAAATGCACACGTGCACACAGACACACACACAACTCACTGTCATATGTTCTGCTCTGCCGCAGAGCTGAACCCAGCAGCCCTCTCTCCTTTAGCCCCATCTGTCTCCCTCCATCTCTCCATCCATCTTCACCTCCTCTGCTCCCCTGTCCTTGTAATACATCTTAACCTTTCTCATATTCCTCTTTTTTTATCCCCTGTTATTCTTTCCCTTTATCTCTCTCATCACTCCGTTTTCAGCAAAGAAAAAACCGAAGCAGCAGATGACTGAAATCCAGCCCCGAGAACGGGAGAATTCTCCACTGTTGGTCAGAAAACAAACTCTGAACCTTCTTGAATTGGTCTTACACTGATAAGAAGTACTAAGCAGGAACCATATGACCAATGACAAAATACTAACTCACATTAACAGAAAATGAACATTTGAGCTTTTACTCAAACTTTTATCAAGCAAAGATCTTTTTCTTTCTTACATGTATTATTACTGCTACTTTAGATTCTATGAATTCTGAAATGTATGAAGCTTTAGGTAAAAAAACTGCCTGAATTAATGCAGGTCACTGGAATCTTTCCCTCCTGTCTTCCTTTTCCAGCGATTTAGAAACAAACATCTAACCAAACAAGCAGCCAGACATTTTCCTCTCTGTCTGCTTCAGTACATCAGATAAAGTATGAGATGAATGAGAAAAGTGCGAGCGTCCATCTACATCTAGATAAAGTGTTGTTGACGACACGAGGAGGTCCAGCCGACAGGCTGCTGACAGGACGGTCAATAAGGGAAGGAAGGGCAGGAGGAGGGGCCAGGCGGAAACAGGAGGACACTGTCAATCATCAAGGGTGAGCAGAGTTCACACACACACATTAACATAGCCATGATGACAGAACAACACAGGAAAAGTCACAGGTTCAGTCATGTTTGTCCAACCAGCTAGAAGATGAAGAGCTTTACATCTGAGGAGGAACAGGCTTCAAAGATGCTGATCTTCTGCATTTGATGCAACAAGTTAAAAACCCAATGATACTCTGAGAAAAGATGAAAGGCAGCAACCCTGGTACAATGTAAACTCTTTTTTAAATCAGTTTTAAGAGGAAATAGCAAGATTTAATAAAGAAAACAGAATCAAATTTTGGGCTGCACGGTGGCGCAGTGGTTAGCGCTCCTGCCTCACAGCAAGAAGGTTCCCGGTTCAAGTCCTGGCTGGTGGACCTTTCTGTGTGGAGTTTGCATGTTCTCCCCGTGCATGTGTGGGTTTTCTCCGGGTACTCCGGCTTCCTCCCACCGTCCAAAAACATGCTTCACAGGTTAATTGGTTGCTCTAAATTGTCCGTAGGTGTGAATGTGAGTGTGTATGGGTGTGTGATTGTGGCCCCTGCGACAGACTGGCGACCAGTCCAGGGGTGTACCCTGCCTTCGCCCATGAGTAGCCGGGTTAGGCTCCGGCAACCCCGTGACCCCGAAAGGGATAAAGCGGATTGGAAAATGAAAGAATGATGAAGAATCAAATTTCTGTCATATGGTGGTTCAGTACAGCAGCTGGTGAAGTCATGTACAGACAACTTATCTGACTCATGGAGGACAGAAGCTTTAAGAAAACAGACGTTTTTATTCATGTTTGCCTTTTAGGTCTTAGATAGTTTTACTGAGTTAAAGTGAAAGCTGTAAAGTTTCTGCAAAACATGACAGTCATTTCAAAAATTGACAAAAACATGAACAATTTTACAAAAAGAAAAGGAGGCAATCATTTACATAGATGAAAAGATTTTCATGCTTTTTTTTAGTTTACCAAAAGTTTTTATGAATATTAAACTTGTCTACAGGTTTCTAAGTTAAGTCTATGAGAAGAAACAGTCCGGATTCTCACATCATGAAAGAAAACAGCTGGGAAGAGGTTGAAACATTTTGCAGAACTTCTAAGACTTCCGGTCCTGAAGGAATTCTGACAAAAGTGACATTTTCAGCCTTTGTGTCTGGCAAAAGTAAAGTTTTATTTGATATTTTTTTTTGACAGAAACACTTGCAGATTTAATTTGGTGAATACATAAAGGAGGATTATCAATTAACAAAACGAACAGACAGTCGATGCGGAACATGAAAAGTAAAAACATGTTTTGTAGAAGTCTTGCGTGAAAATGTCAAAGATGTGTGCTTGGATGAGGCTGTGGGAAAGACAATCACACAGAAAAGAGAGGGAATAAATGAAAAAGTGATGCAGAAAACGCATAGATATTAATGGAATGATTTGCTCATAATATGACACTAAACATCACTGAACTAAAACTAGAGCTTAAAGATGAAGTCCTTCGTGTTCCTGTGGGAACTGTGAGCAAACAGAGCTGTAGATACTTTGAGGGGTTCAGCCTTGTCTTCCTGTCCAGCAGGAAGGACTTCAGCAGTGATGCCAGAGAGAAGATCTGCAGCAGATAAACCTTTCCCATTGAGTAAAACTGAGAAGAGCAACCTAATTTCAGTTCAGTTTCAAACCTCTTTACCTTGTCTTTCCATATAAATATATTTTTTCATTCTTTATTTCCTCATGGTCGTGAAGTTACACATTGAGCTTGTTCCATATGGTGATGTTCTTGGATTAGAAGCTTGAATTACCAGTGAATACACAACAGCCCTTTTTAATTTAGATATTCAAAATAAAAGGCCCTATAAAGAAAAGATGTCAAAGTTGAACAATTTTGATTCATCCTTCATCCAAATGAAAGTGATCATCTGTCAGAGATAACTAAAGCCACTGAGGAATCCCACCGCCCATCGTCAGGCAGGAAATGGTTCTACTGTTTCTGACCTGAGCGTTCTTTGGAGAAGAGGGTCATACTGAAACCCAGAACAACAACACAAAGGCCTCCAATATGGTAGGAAGACCAAAGACTGAAGGAGCAGAGGCCTGCAGTGATCCACCTCAGCTGCATGGAGATGGATTAGGAGGTATTAAGAAAAGCCAAATAGGGGAAAATGTGAGACTAAAGAAGAGGTTGAATGTTAGAGGTGGCAATGGGGTGAAGAGGCTGAAAAAAAGAAAAAAGCAGCATAAAAAGTTGGAGGAAGGGAAGCAAATTGTACAGAAGAGACATGAAAAAGGTCAAATCTACGAATCAGAGGCAGAAGTGGAACACTATTTGTGACACGGCAGGTGAAATTGTGAGCTCGGAGTTAGCTCTGGTTGGGTGGGTGTGGACCCCCCAGGACTGACACAGAGGTTGTGTCCAGGTCTGACAAAGATAGAGAGTGTGTGTTCAGTGAATTGGTGCTGACACAGTTAGCAGGTTGTGACAGTAATTAGCAAACCTCAGTGATGGCTGAAACCTGATCTTTCAAGGAAAGGAGACCCGCTTGGGAGGTGGGGGGCGTGGGGGGGGCAGCAACAAAACACACCCCACCCCACACACTGCCTCTGTGTTGACCTTACCTCCTGTGACTGCAGACAAGGAGTTATTATCTTAATGTGCTCAAGATGTATTAGTGTACCTTTGGTTTTTTGTGCCTTTTGATCCTTCAGTTCCTTTTGTATTTGCACCCTTTGCTGTTTTTACAGTTGCAGGATGGTTGCTTTGTGATGCTTCATAATGCTTAATGAAACTTCAGTTCATTTTCAGTTGGTTTTTTCACAGCTGGATGACAAAAACGAGTTTTTTAGAGCATCTCCAAAAAGTAAAAGCTTAAAATGTTGGATTTCATGGTATGTGTATGTGATCCGCAGCACCTTCACAAAACAATCCTCCCATAACTACTTCACATACTTACAGGAAAACAAGGTAACATGTCTTCAGTATTCATAGCAGGTTTTCATCTCGCAGTAATGTTTAAAGTCAAGCAGACGCTCTACCAAAGCAGAATTTTTCATTACTATTCAGTTATGAAACAGCACATGAGAAAAATAAATCACATTTGAATAATTTTTATATGTTGTAAAATGGAAGAGCAGCTAAATACCAAAGTTTAAAGTGGGACATGAATGTCAATTTTTTGTTCTCTTTTTCTATATTTTGGAACTATTAGAGTTGATCTATCTACTTTCTTTTTGTGTTGTTTTTTTTGTTGCGTGTTTTTATTTTTAGTTCCATTTCTGAAGTTGCGACTTTTGTGAAGTCCGTTTTTTTTGCTGTTCCTGCAAGAGACGGTTAACGATGTTAACCGTTTTAACTCAAACGTCGTTTGTCCTGAGGACCAATTTAAATATAGCTCGCTGTTTGTTGAATTCAGACTAAATAACTGAACCTCATTTTGACTCTGCCTTGATGAAAAAAAAGGAAACCAAAAGTGTTTCTCTGGTTTTCTTAAGTCTGGTTGATGATCCTCTGAGCTGCAAACCTGATTTCCTTCTTGACTTCATGAAGGCAGAATGAGAAAAACTAAGTGCTTTTATTCTGAAAGTCCTGTATGAAATTATGCATCAGAAATAGAGTGAATCCCTCACTCATCATTGGTACTGAAGTCATGAAGAGTCGACAGCGGAGGAAAACAGTGGATGGAAAAAAGCCGTGGCCTGCAGGGATCAGGGATCTCGTGTCCTGCTCTTTCCCAAACACACATGACATGAGTGCATGCCTGTTACCGCCTCATGGTGAAGCGAGTCAACAGAGGCCCAGAGCCGCCCATCCAGACAGGGGGAGGAAGAAGGGACTCAGGCTGCCTGATGAAGTCTGGGGACTTGCCAGACTCAAAAACCAGCGGCAGAACCAATTCAAACCAAGTGCTGTGTGGAGACACCAATGAGGACATGTGTGTCTATGTGGGTTAGTGTGTGTGTTCTGGGGTTATAAAGAAAAAGCAAAACAACCACCACCACACACAAACACACACACACACACATCCAGACCAACAGCCACACGTGAATATACTGAAACTTTTTAAAAAATCACTCAGATGAAAAGGATTTATGTTTTTTTTTCAACCTGTGGCATTTTTTTATGATGGACATATATAAAGAAAATTAAGTTTAATGGATTTTTGAGTATTTCTTTATTAAAATCATAGTGAATCAGGACCAGACGAAAATAAACATTAAAAAAAGATCATTTTGTGATGTAGAAAAAATACTGGATGGGCCACAAGCTCCCTTCTCAGAGCTCTCAGCAGTGGGGAAGGAAGAGGGTTGACAGTAAATTTCTCATAAACTACTGTTGTTCTGCAGAGCGACACAGGTTTTTAAATTTTTTGGGATAAAAACGACATAATCATAATTACAAGATCACTGGGAAGGCTTTCAAAATAGATCAAAAGATAATCAGAGTGGGACTTTAAATTTATGGTTGGACATTTGAGACAGAAAAACATTTAACACTGACATTCACTTGCTTAAAAGGCAGAACTGTGTTGATTCAAACACAAACAAGCTGTTTTCTGATATACACGTTTTCTGATACAGCCAGGCTGGCCAACCCTGGTCCTCAAGAGCCTCAACCCTGCCTGTTTTCCAGTTCTTCCTGGACTACTTGATGCTGTCTACCTAGATCAGGTGTGTTCAGTCAATCAGGAAATGAAATCACTTGAGTCAGCTAATCAGCAGCAAGCTGGTCAGGGAGAACTGGAGAACAGGCAGGGTTGAGGCTCTTGAGGACCAGGGTTGGCCAGCCCTGAAGTGTGAAATGAGAACTTTAGCTGAACTGTTGTACTGCAACAGCTTTAACCAGGAGTTTCATAATGCAAGTATTTTGATCCTTTGTGTAAGTTTTTCAGTGTGGAAAAACATGATATGCTGTACTCTTCTGTGGAATATGCAGTCCATCGCTCCGGCAGTGAAGTTTGAGTTAAGTTTGGAATCTGAACAGACAGCAGCTGCATGATTACTCTGGTGGTTACCATGGACTCTCTTGTTAGCTGTTTTTCTCCTAATTCCACTATATTCAATGTCAGAGCTGAGTACAACAAAATAAAAACCACTGCCACCTCAAGTTTGTCAGTGTAACTGCAGAGGGATGATGATGTGTTCAAAGCGTATGAACATGACATAAAGGAAAGTTGGAAACTCCAACTTTCAAGTTGATCTTAGCTGCTTGCAGGAATGCAAAAGTGTTTCAGCAGGAGGAGCGCGAGAAAGACATTACAAACTTGTATTTCAGCCTAGAGGGGCGATGAGAGATGCTGGTGCATATGTGCGTGCACATACACACACACACCCCCACACCCTCACACACACTTGTAGCCTAACTGGCCCCGGGAGACAGGAGGAGAGATGAAGTTACAGAGAGTAAATCTGGGCTAACCAGGAGTGAAAGGAGGACATAGTGACAAATAGACTGACAGACAGATATCATCTTATCATATCTCACTTTGCCAATGTCATTTACTATGAAGTAATGCGAGTTACGGACCCCTTATTAACTGATATAGCTAACATAATAACAGCAAGAGCAGATTGATTTTTTGCTTAACTTGGTTTCCCACCTTTCATTCAGTGGTATAACCTGCTGGTTTTATTCCTTCTGATGTTTTTTTTTTTGTTTTTTTTGTTTCCTGCTCTTTGTTTTGTCATTTTTTTCCCCTTAATGACCTTGACATTTTAAAAACAGGAAAATATAGGTTTTATTTTTAACAGAAAATTGTCTCTTGAAACAAATCTTTTACATTTTGGTTTGATTTTGTGAAACTGAAGCTTTATAATGTTTAGTTTTAGATTAGATTTTCCTCTTTTGAGCTGCCAGTTCAGGTATCCAAATGTTCACAATTTATGTAAATAGTTTTAGCTCAAATTCTTTGCCTGGCAGCTTGAAAATCTCCATGTGAACATCATCATCATCTCACCTATTGTTCAGCATTCTCTTACTATTTCCCTCTATTTTTGCTTTCACCTTCAGCCATGCTTTGTGCTCATCCTGATGCCCCCCAACTGCTTATCCAATCTGTCCAGTTTCTTTGTCCAGGCTCTCTCTGCCAGCTGGAAGTGGACAGTGCCTCCCGAAGAAGGGAACAGGTGTAGCAACACACACTCCACTGAGCACGTAGATACCTGTGACAGCAAGCAGGCAAAGACATAAATACACAACCAAACACAAGCAAAATCACACACTAAGTTTCTACTTGCAGGTATGAAGATGCAGGAAATGCTGAACACTAAGTAGTTGAAGTAATTACAGCCCAAACAGAGATAACATGGGTGTATTTATTTCAGCTGCTTTCGCCTGGTAACTGCCAGCTCAGTAATCAACCAGAAACACCATTACTGTCATGCTGGGAGGGAAGATCCTGTTTGATGATTCATCTTCCATCTGCCAAGAGCAGGAAAAAAGTTTTTAGCTTGTTTTGTCTGGACAGCACCAAAAAAGGATGAAGCGTTTGTGTGAGGATGATGTGGTGAGGAATGGAGAAAGATCATGATATTAGGATGAAGAGGTAAGTCCAAATGAATAGGCAATACTTGATGCCAAAACACTGATGAAATATTCTCACAAAGCACATTTTGCCCTTTGTAATAAACTCAAACAAACAGTTTTCTAGTTTAAAAATTCTCTTTTTAAAAAAAACAGAAGTCCTTCCTGACACAATTGGACTTTGATAACATCTGGACTTAACTGACTGAAGGAATCACTGAGCCACAACCCAGAACAGAAGCTTAGTTGTCGCAGTAGAGCAGCACTGGAAGCTGTGAAATCCTTTAGAAACAAACCTGACAAACTTTTCATGGATCCATTCAGATTAATCAGAAATGTTTGGGCTGATTTGGGGTTCTTGTTTTCCTGCAATAATCATTGGTTGATCACCTGCTGGAGCATTTTTCTTGTGAACAATTTTTAGCCTAAAATTATACTATGAAGACTTAAAAAGACTGATTTGCTCTTCACAATTCAATGACTAAAACCACTTCAGTTAGTATCCACAAACCAGTCTGTCCTCATAGAAAATCAAACAGCTGTGTCTGGATTGAGTCTTCTTTAAAAGTCTTCAATAGTGTGTTTTAGGAAAATAGTTTCAGTCTGAAAGTTCTTCACGCCAAAAAAAAAATATAGGAGGCTTTGATTTTTCAAAAACACTGAATGCTAGTTTGAGAGTCAGGAACAGGAAAAGTGAGTCATAAAACAACAGTAGAAAGTAAGTTACAGAGATACAAGGGAGAAAATAAGTATTTGATCCCATGCTGTAGGTTTTCCCACTGTAGGTATGTACTAAGTCTTTGCCAGAAAGACTCAGTACTCTTATTTGCAAATTACTTCTAAATCATTAAGATTTGGTGACTGTTGCTTCCCAGTTTCAACTCTCTCCATAGGTTCTCTATGGGATTGAGGTCTGGAGACTGGCTGGGCCACTCCTTGACCTTAATATGCTTCTTCTTCAGCCAGTCCTTGGTTGCCTTGGCTGCATGTTTTGAATCATTATCCTCTTGGAGGACCCATCCATGACCCATTTTAAGCCTCCTTGTTGAGGGAAGGAGGTTTTCACTCAAGATTTGAGGGTACATGGCTCAGCCCATCCTCCCATCCACACGATGAAGTAGCCCTGTGCAGAAAAACATCCCCAAAGCATAATGTTTCCACCTCCATGCTTAACAGTGGGAATGGTCATTTTGGGGGTCATATGCAGCATTTTTCCTCCAAACACATTGAGTTGAGTGCTTTCTCAAGCAGGGGGACTTTGCGAGCACTGCAAGATGTTAAACCTTTTCAGCGTAAACTATTACCAGTGGTTTTCTTGGTGATTGTGCTCCCAGCTGCTTTGAGATCATCAACTAACTCCCGCTGTGTTGTTTTAGGCTGATTTCTCACTGTTCTAATGAACACGAAAACCCAGCAGGTGAGATCTTGTTTGGAGCCCCAGACCTGGAGGTGAATTGATGGTGATGGTCATGTTGTAATTCTTGTATTTTGGCACAACTGCACCAACAGTTGCCATCTTAACCCCAGCTTCTTGCTGATGGTTTTGTTGTCCATTCCGGTCTACAATCTCAAAGTCTTCCCCATATTGGAGAGTTCAGAGTCTGACTGACTGATTCTGTCTATTATACAGGTGATTAGTTCAAACAGGTATCTTCAATTCAGGTGAAAGTTTGATTAGGGGAGTATAACTCTGGTCTGTGTGAAGCAGAACTCTTAATGGTTACTAATAATGACTAATAATATAGATTTTCACAGTGTAATAAAAACTGGACAGACCACTATGGACATTTTTAAGTAACAAACAGAAACCTTTAGTACGTCTTCCCTTCTTATTATAATATCCGGATGTGTGGATCGAGTCAAAGTAAACAGATATTTTCTGCAGTGCAGCAGTTAGCATCTTTGCATCAGCAGCATGAAGTTAGAGCAGTATGAATGGGTGCAGATTTGTTTTTAAGTTAAAGTTTTTAAGTTTTAAGTTAAAGCCTTTTTTTTTGGGGG
>BSAI01000072.1:17585121-17713767 GCA_036245035.1 Adrianichthys oophorus | reverse complement strand
GATGACAATTTTTTTCCCTCCCTGTGTAACGTCTTTTTCATCTCACCCTTCACCTTTGAAAAAATGAGGGAACACAAAGACATGGCTGCTTTTTTTTGTCGCTAGAATATTGCAGTGATGGTTTTGAGAACTGTAGAGTCATCCTGAACCAATAATCTTTTTTTTTCCACAACTTTAACAAGCAGTATGGTCATCATAACTCCTGATAGCTTATTTTTCTTTTTTTTTCTGACATAAACTAAGACTCTACATTTCCTTAGCAACTCAAGTAATTAGTGTCTTAAAAACTTACAAATTTTTAAACCTAATCCTTCATTTTAGTGCCACAACATCCATTTCTTTCTTTTAAATCTAAAATGAAATGACCATCCATTTAGACCACATTGAGTGTGCATGTCAGTTCACCTCTTTTCTTTCTTCTGTTTATTAAGCTTGTTTAAGTAGAACTAGTGTGCTTCAGAGGTGGGAGACAGCTTTCTGTCCTCCAGAGCCACCGGGTTACGATCCTGCCGGCAAGTCCAGCATGTTTCCTGCCAACTTTATTATAAAACACAGTCAGACACCTACACGCACACTAGGCTGCAAATAAATGCACAGGCATTGACTCAGCCTACAGACACACACACTTGCAGGTATGTTGCCTGCAGAGATTTAGCTAATTAATAATCACTTTGCGGTGTGCAGAATGTAAGAGCTTTTCTGAGGCTCCAAAGCTGGGTGAGTAATTAATTGATTGGCTTAAAGTCAACGCATCAATAGCAATACCTCCTTGAACACGTGATGGCTGTAATGTAATTAATGCACACTCTAATAAATAGATTGGTCCACGTTTTCATGCGCAGCTTGGTCTTAAGGGTTTGACCTGGAACACAACCTGACCCTTCAACCTAGAAATTATGAAGCTTTTCTAACCTTAGAACTTCACTGGAAGACGTCTTCAACAGACATCAATCAACTGCTGTTTCAAAAGTCTTTAGATTAAAGTTGTAAAAAACAAGGCTGAGATGGTAAAGCTGAAATCCATAAAGTATTTGTCTTTTTACTATTGACTGTATATGAGAAATTGACTCAGTAACTCCTCCCTCCTGGTGATCCAAACAGGAAGTATTTGATGGCTACAAGAAGCCAAAATCCTGTAGATTTCTATAGAAAAGTTTTTCCATGATATTTATATTGTAAGTTATTGACCAATCAGATGCCTGAGTAAATGTAGCTGGAGCCTGCTGGCCCCCTCGTCCAATGTTCAAAATGTTTGATTGAAAGATTTTGTGCAGCCTGCTTTCAAGTGGTAGGGGTTTGACCTTCCAACAAGCTCACACTTGATTGGTGAGAGTAGTTGCCAAAAAAAACTTAACTCAAGCCGACTCAGACCAATCACTGCTTACTGACGAAATCTGGCTCCAACATGGCGACATCCGTATCGCAATAATATGGCGACTGAATTGACTTCATTTGGTTGGAGTCAGAAGTAAACCATTTTCTATGGATGACATCACACTCTATCAATCCAGTTCTCACATACAATCAATGGTTCAGACACTGACTAAAAATATTTAAAAAGTATATAAATTATTGCCCGATTAAGTCATTGTGAAAGAACAAAATCTAATTTTAGGAGGAGAACCTTCATGGATAACACAAGCTCAATTTGTAATAATTATTTCGAAGGAATATTCCCAAAAGTCCCTAAACCATTTTTTTACAAGAGTATCAGTCAACTGTAGGGATCACATTGAATCAAGCTTGACTTAATGAGAATTTGAAAAGCAGCTGTCTCAAAAAGTGTTTTAATTTTTACTACACTTTATTAAACACTAATCTAATGTAATTATATTCCTAGTGGGGTCATCTCTGAAACATTTTTATGTTTTACAGTTTCCTATTTTAGGATAATTTTTATGTTTTCAGTTTTAAAAAATAAATATGTAAATATAAAAGTTTGTGTGTGCTCATCTTTTTGAGTGTCTGTGTGTGTGTGGCTGAAAATCTAGCTCAATAGTCCACTAAGCTAAATGACAGCTCTACATTTCTCAATGTATCAGCAGCAGTGTTTCTATGTATTTTACGCCCCAATACCTTTTTGTGGTTAAATAAAAACCTGCACTCTTTCCAAATCCATGAATCTAAGTGCACTTGAAGTGCTTGTAGGATTGCTCCTCCTGAGTCCTTGGATGAGCTCAGGTGTGAGGTCTTCTTGTGGTGTATCAGCAGGTGGGTCCCGTGTCCCCTGCAGGATGCGTTGATTAGTTTGGCCAAGTCTGGGCCAAAATGCCTGCCAGCTCCTTTATGGACTGTACCAAAATCCAGTAGGGGTGAAACAGTGTTTGCACAAAACAGATTTATTTAGAGACAGAGCACAAAGCCTTCCTGCAGGAGACACATTCATTGAAATCGTAATTTTATTTTTGAGTTGATGAATCTTTAATTTTAGCTGCACCAACAAAAATGTCAGTTAACTCATTATATAAAATGTCATCACAAAATAATAAATATAATGAAGCATGAGTTTGGTCAAAGCTCTTGAACAGTTTCTTTTACATGTATCTGACAAAATTTCAGAGAATAAATGTCATGTATTTCCTCTTACATCTAAATATATGTTTGAAGTTGAGAGTAGTTTGAGTTTTGTTTGAAATCAGCAGCTTCTCCACTAATGAGCTGCTGCTACAATTGGCGCCATATGGAGTCAGAGTGAAGACTGAGAGGATTACTCAGTTCCTAACAAGTCTACAAACTACACAGATGATGCTTTACTCAGAAGGAATCTCATCATTGGTGGCATTGAGTCAATGAAAATAAACTTGAGTTAAAAAGCTATTTTCACTTCAAGGCTTAGCAGGACTGCTTCAGTCTGTGCCCTATTATGATTATTGAGACCTTTCCATGATTAACGGCTCATTCTATTCTTATTATTTCAAAGTAAACTTTAAAAAATGAATGAATGAAACCTCAGATTTGGTGGATTGGGTGCAACGTCTTTTTAAATCGCAGATTTTGGTTCTTGGTTCCAAAATCAAATCTCTGTCAGCTTTGATCCACACAGGTAAAAGGAATGAGACTGTCAGGTATTTTGTGTAAATTTAGCAATCTCCGGTTTACTCCCACCGTGTGTATGTGTAGCTGTGTGCGTGTGCATGTGTGTGTGGCCCTGCAACAGACTAGCGACCTGTTAAGGGGGAAACCCACCTTTCCTCATCAGTAGCTGGGGTTGGCTTCAGCAACCCCATGACCCCAAGAGGAAATCAACTGGTTTTGAAAGCGAATGGATGTTGTTGACTAAATCGATTGTTAACAAAGTGAAGTTGCTAACATTTCAATGATCTGCAGCTTGTTTGATAGTTCTTACCTGAGCAGTTCTCTTCCACTATGTGTTGCATGGTTTCAAGCCCATCATTTAGCATGTTCAGTGAAGCAAACATCCTGAAGTTCGCATCAATGGTTCTTATTAATACATTCATTCATTCATTCATTCGTTCATTTTCCAATCCGCTTTATCCCTTTCGGGGTCACGGGGTTGCCGGAGCCTAACCCGGCTACTCATGGGCGAAGGCAGGGTACACCCCTGGACTGGTCGCCAGTCTGCTGCAGCTTATTAATACATGTTTTTAAAAATTCAATGTTTTCAGTGACTGTATGAATCACACATGTTTGACTTGGTGTTTAAAGGGGAAATTCAACCAGTTTTCTCACCATTTTATTCCCAGATGGTAAAAACTGGGGGAAAGAAAAGTTCTGATTCATTAATATTCATAGTATTCAAGGTATGTCTCATATATTAGTTGAATTTCTGGTGTTTAAACTGATGCACAGGTGCACATCCAGAGATGAATTTCCTTGAGGCACAGTTTTTCTTTAACTCTTTTAATAATGAAAATATATTTTAGTTTTATTTATCTATTGCTTCACTGCTCAGATTAGCAAAAGGTCTTCCTCTAAAAACCAGATTTAGTATTTTTTTAAAGCTTAAATAGAAGATGCTGCCTCGTTGTTAAAGTACAGCTTTTTTTTAAAATGATCAACATCGTAACTTACTTTCAGTGCATTATACATTTTCAGTTAAGTTCCAATCACCTGCGACATGGCGGTTATATAAAGCCAGAAGATTGACATGGGTAGAGCTAATTTAGGACACATTTCGACAGAAATACGATGCAGGCTGAGATAGTCTTGAAAGACAAGACGAGTAGAAGTAGGAGAGGACAGATGAAGTTGGGGCTGGAAGAGTGGATGAAGGCAAGAACAGAAGCAGAAACAGAGGAGCGAGCAGTTCCTGTGATGGATGAGCTTTAGCCCAGGTGTGACGGAGCGACCAAATTAAATCACTGAGCAGACAGCAATGAACAGGAGACAAGGTGATCTCGCTCTGCACCTCCTTCCATCTCCTGCTTAACCATCATCAGTTCTGTGATGCTCAGCTGTCGGTCTGGAGGAGCAACGGCAGAATATACAGTTCATGGCGCTCTCTGAGAGCGAATTTGATAGTCATTCTAGTTTTTCAAATTTCTTTGAAGAAAATTGAAAATTCATCTTGATAGTTATATGAATGAAAATAAAACACATACTTAATTCAGGCTAATCAGGGAGACCTTATTGAGAGATACAAGAATAAAACATAAAAGATAATAACTGTCATTAAATACACAAACAAACGCAAAGTATTTTAAGAGATTCATTTTAAAATAATTGAAATGTTTAAGCAAAAAAGTGTTTTTCTGCAACTTGACATTGTAAAATATAAGATTTCAAAGAAGACAATCAAACAATTTTTCAGTTATAAAAATGTAGTTATATACATTTGAAAAATATCAGTTTGTTGGCAAAGCACTGGGGAGTACTGAGAAGGAGAAACAGCAAGATATTATTTACATGATTGCAAATCATTTATCTTTCTCTAGTTTTTTTGTACCATAGTTTTTGTTTTTAAAAGCTTATGAGCTGGAGATTTCTGCTAAAACTGTTCCAGATGGCAAAACCTTCAACTGATGAGATATTTGGAGCAAAATACCACAGTCACTTGTTTTATTAGCTCTAGTTAATCCAAAAGAAAATACCTCTTACTCTGAGACAAAATGAGAAAAAAAATGAAATAATAATGAAAATAAATAGATGTCCATTGTAAAAATGTTCTATGTGATGTGATATGAAGTAATGCATTTATTTTAAGAAGCATTTATAAGATCAAAGTGTGCAAATGCTCATTTTTTAGATAAACCTCAACAAAAGTATCCAAATAAACTTTGTTTTTGTAGCAGAAAAGTTATTAATAGTTATAGATCAGGCAGAAATTTTAACGAGGAAATTTAAAGATAAACCAAAATACACACAGATTAGAAACAGGTGATCCTTTTCACAAATGTCTGCTTAGACCCTCAGCAGCTCTGTGCTCTCCTGCAGCCTCCGTCTGGCTGATCGGACAGTTTCCAGAGCGCTTAGCCAGACATTGGGAACGGTTCAAGAGGAGTCTGAAGGCTAGAACCTTGCAGCGTTTAGGAATGACAAAAACAGTGAAATAACTCATTGAGAAATATGAAGAGAACATCATCCATTCATCTTCTAAACCTGCTGAATGGGTTTAGATGGAAGAGTAATTGTCAGTCATTCATCTGCTCGCTGTTTTGAATTTGGCCATGGTCGAGGCCATAGTCCTAAAAGTGAAGCTCTCATAGGGTCAGCTGAAGGTTTTCCTAACCAAAAATCCCACAGATGCTGCTGCATTCTCCAAATGTTTGATGTTATCAGATGCTAATTTGGGATTATGGTGATGGGACTCGTTCTTTAGACAAAACCAGAACTATGGACTTTGACTGTGAGGAGAATTTCTCTTTGTTTTTACCATCTTTCCTGAACTTAATTGAACAAACTTTAATTTGTGGGACAGTTACTGGGAATTTGGGTATCGATTCGATACCAAGCAATTACAGAGCTAGGATTGCCGATATCAAAACCAAAACTATTTCCTTGAAATGGTAAATGGCGTATACTTATATAGCGCTTTTCTACCTTCATTGAAGGCCCTTTGCACTTTACAGTCACAGTCCCATTCACCCATTCACACACACATTCACACACTGATGGTGGCTCCGCTGCCGAACACTGGCGCCAACCTTCCATCAGAGGCAATGTTGTAAAAATAAAATAATTTTGGAAATAGACAAATTTGTGTTTATTAGGCATGTAATAAAACACGGGACACAGACTTTAGACTAGTAAAAATGTTTACTATATTAACTAATTACAACAATCTGAACTGAACATACTATTATGTTCTACCCAATTTGGGTAGGAAACTGTTATTTGCTCAAATGGTGTGGGTATTTGCCCAATCTGGCAACATTGCAAACAGAGAGACACTGTCCAAGAACTTTGTAAGTAAATTCAAGCACTTTAAAGCTCAGGTGGAAGTATTGAAAGTATCAGTCTCTTTACTCTAGTATCAATACTTCACCTTGGTATGGATACTTTCAATACTCAAATTGATACGCCCACCCCTACTCTCTATTCCTGCTTTTTTCTCCAATGTGCCATTTTTACCTGCAATGTTTCTCTTCTGTGTCATGTCACTGACAGCGCCCACTGCCACCCGCCCCCATCTTTGACCCATCTAGAGAAGAAATCATGGGCCATCATGAGTGCAGATGCAAGCTGCAGGTTGTGCACTGCAGCGACCTGTGCAACCTGGCCTGAAGTTCTTGTCACGGAAATCTTGTGCAAGTTGGTGTCATTATTAATTGTTTTGCATTGATTTAACATGCACAAGCACAAAGACTGTTGCTTGTGTTCATTATTCCTTGTGTTTTTCTCCTTTATTACCAGCAATACATAATCAAACAGGATGTAGAATCTATTTTTATGTGGAAGTCAGTTTGGGCCTTTCATGAAGGATGGTGGTAAATCAGGGTCTTTGTGCATTGAGGGGGGAGAGTCAGGAAAAGTGTATCTACAATCTATAGAAACATGTTTCATTTCCATCATCATGATTGCATTTCCCATAATTCCTCTTCATATAATCATAATGTGCTCCATCAATCACATGGCAGCGCAAACCGCTGGGAGTGCTGGGAGCTGCCATGTCCCTTCCTGCTGATGCAAAAGTGTTGACAGAAGAGGCTTCTTAAATGGTGACTGTTCCATGACCCCTGACCCCCCACCTTTGACCAACCCCCACGGCCAGACGTAATGATGCGTTACCCAACTGTTGGTGCTGACATGCAGGTTCCCTTGTTGCTGTGTCACATAAAGATTGGAGGAAAATGGTGAATTGTTCCGGCTGCACAGGTATGTGACCTGCAGCAGGAAAAGTTAGTTGAAAGTACAGATAAAAGAGATGCAAGAATTTGGTCTCTACTGGAAAATTATCATTTTATTAAGCTTTTAAAATTGTTTCTTGTGTCTGTGTCCAAAAAAAATAAAAAACAGATCTCAATGTTCCAGTCCTTGCATTGCCATTTTTACAGGAAAATTCAGTTTTAGTTCACTCATTTTAAATTGTTTTATTTGATTTGATTAATTGTTTACTGTGTGTTTTACTGCAACTCACATCTCCCCTGAGTTACTGCTAATTCCGACCTTGATATGAGCAAGCAGGTTCGAACCAAAACACCAAAGAACATGAGTGTGCACACACATACACACAAGCTCATCAAGAGCAATCTCATTACAATGTTGATTCTTCTTCTCCCCACAGACAGAGCTATTTAGCCAGTGTCTGAGCAGAGGGAGAAAGGTAATGAGACTGATGTTTGCAGGGCTACGTTCAGGATAATTTGTTTGATACAGGGGCTGATGATGTTAGGTGAAGGGATCAAATGATTAAAACTGATTTCTTTTTTCTTTGCGTTATCCTTTCTCTGCTTTTTTCTGTTCAAAAATATATTTTTTGCTTTCATTTCTCATCTTGTGGATTCAAATCTTAATAATTCAGGATCATATTTGACATCACACTTTATATGTATTATCATAAGGAAGCAGAAAGGTAAGTTTTTGGGAAAAGAATATGATTCTTGCCTCCTCTATACTCCATTACTCAGAATTCATTGCTGAAAGCCTGACAGGGTTAAAGATGTTGAGAAGGCAGACTCAAGTGTCAAACATGTGTGGTCTTTTAACATCACTAAACTCTTTCATGTTATCTATGGACGTTTTTTTTTTATTATTATTATTCATTAATTCAAAGTAATGTGCAATTCTCAACTGACAATTCAATTTGCAATTAGAAAATGCATTTTTAAATTGACAATTCAATATGCAATCCAGGCTTTTAATTTGAAAATAAATATTGCAATTTAGAATTCAGTATTCAAAATTACAATTCAATAGGACAATTTTAAAAGTAAAATTCTGAATAAAAACAAAATCAATAGAATTTTAAATTGTCATAAACAGCTTTTTTTTCCTTTGAAGTCAAAGTCTCTGCTTCAGTTTCCTTTCCTCACTGGCTCTTTTCTCCCCAAAGAAACAATCCAAACATAATTTAGTGTTTGGTTTTTGTTAGCTTTCAGATACTAACTTAGCAGTTAGCTGCTTTAAATCACGGGACCAAGACGGATGTGGAGAACAGAATCCGGGAGTTTTTTCAAAATAAAACTTCCTTCAGGATCAGAAAATAAACAAAACAGAAATAATCTGTTATCGTATTTATTTAGGTTTTTTTTTTCTGTCTTTGACCCGCAGTGACATGCGGTGAGGTTCATGGCTGGTGGGGCACTGACGTCATCAGTCCGATTTACAAACACATTTACCCTACAGAGCAGCTTCAACATTTAATTGACAGAAGATAAAGTGTGTTGTTTTAAATTCGTTTTAACATTGTTCTTCCATTTACAAAATGTAGCAGAGAAAAAAATCACCAAAATTGTTAGTATTGACTTACTTATACTTATAAATTAAGTCTGTGTGTTGCTCCCTTGTTTTAGGTCTGTGGTCTCTCCTTCTGAAGAAACACGTTAATAACCTGTTTGTTGAAGTCTTCCTTTTCTTTCTTCAGTTTGAAAAGTCTTTCTGTCTCAGTGGAGATCACTACCAGTGATGTGTCTAAACAAATTCTTGAGTTTTAGGAGTTTAAAAAAGTATTCCTCCATTTAGAAAATAATGATAAACATATGAAAGAATAACTGGATGGCTGCTCTTGCGTTGCTACCTCTAACTCTGTTGTTCTTCAGCCACGGTGTCACATTCTCAGGGCTCACCACCACCCCCTACCTTGAGGCAGGCGTACTGCCTGCCTCACCTAGTATTTTTTTAAGCGGATAAAAAGACTAAATGAGTCTCAAACTGGCACTGGGGAGGCAAGGGCTGTTGCTGCCTCACTCGCCGCTGTGCGCATGCGTCAGCTGCAGCTTCAGCTGCAGGATGGAAGGGGCTGCTGCTCATTTTTCCAAAGAAACGTCGAAAACCCACACAGAAAAAGGTAATCATAGAAAAGACATGTCTAAAAAATAACATTTGATTTTTTTTTCAAATTAAAAACAGTATAATCATTGTATTACATTTATGCTTTTTTTAAGCTATATTTTGTTGGTGAGGCACAGCCTCCCCTGACTGCACATCACTGGTGGCCCAGTACCAAGAGACCCAGAGACCAGCGGTAATTGCTAATTGCTAATTCGTTTTTTATGTAAAATTACATTTCCAAGAAAGTAATGGGAACGCTCATTCATGCGATGCTAATGAACACCAGATTTACATATATAGTCTTGTCATGGATTGCACTTTTTAACTGTGTGAACTGTCTAAGTCAAAAAAGAGATATTGAAGTGTGATAGGAAAACTAACAGCAATTTATTTAAGAGGTGCTGTGGAGAGTTGACGAGGGTACCCGTGACAACCATCTCTCCTTTGCCATGTGGCAACTTCGCTGCTTGAGCGTAAAAATCTAAATTTTTGATGGCCCAAACGCCATTGTTTATGCCCCTTTCCCTGGCAATTCATGATACTTTAGCTCGACACCTGTCTAAAAATGTATTCAGAAGTTTGACACCCCGGCTGAGTGTGGGAGGAGCTACTGTCAAAGGTTTTCAGCCTGATCACTATATGAAGCGGTGTCTCTGTAGATCTCATTTCAATGCATGGAAGACATGGAAGATTAGAGCAGTCACGTGTTGTAAAGGTTGTGGCTGCTGAGACACTGACTCTTTCAGAGTCAAATTCACAAACAAATTAGAGACCTATACGGGCCATTCTAGAACTAGAGAATATTTTATGTACCACCCATCATATTTCAAATTATCCACAAACAAAATGCTAAAAACATGTAGTTTCTGTCAAAACTTATGTCTTGAGACCAAATCTGTAGAAACTAAGAGAAAAGAATGCTTCAAAATTGTTTTGAAAATAAATTAGTCTGGAGTACCCCGTAAAATGCCATTATCCCCTTGTCCCCTCCTAATGTAACTTAGAAAAAAAAATGTTGGGATTGTTTTATTGAAGCCATAACTTTGGGGAAATTTGTTTTAACATACAAATATTTCAAATAATTATCATCCATGGAACATGTGTCCCACAACATGCATCTAACCCTGTTACCATAACTTTTGCTTTTAGCAAGACATTGTTTCTGTTATTGATGAATATGTAGAAGAAAATCAGAAAAGTTATTTTTTACTTTTTCATGAATTTTGAAGCCAAAAAACACACCAAGGTGAAATATTATCATACATATGTATATAGTTTACTATGAAAGGCTTAAGAATAGTATGATAAAAGCCCTTTAATATATCTTTAGTAATGTACTGAGTTGTTTCTTGGTTGACCATTTTATTACCATTCTGACGCTACAACATTCAGGTTCAAACATTTGTATGAAGGCCCAATGGTCCAAACTACAGCAGGTGTGATTTGTGGAAGTCCCTTAATTTGATAAAAATGGAAAATTGTTTTTTTTCCATTCCCCGATTCAACTTTACTCTATTGTGTGAATGAAATGTTGATCCATTATCCATCTAAAGTTTCCCTTGCAGTTTAAGTCGAGCACCATGAAGCGGCTGCATGCAGGAATGATGCCTCTTTTTGAACTTTTACAGCTGAAAGCAATTTGATAAAAATGTGATGTGTGGTTGCTACAATGTATTCACACCAACAACATAAAAGGTGACATCTGAAAGGCAGCACATTAGTGAAAGGCAATGGATACATTCATTTGGTGTGGCTAAAAGCCTCGTTAGCATTCACTGAATGTCTGAATGTACACTTGTGGCAGTGGGAGGAAGAGTGGGCTAGAACACGGGATCCACAGAGACAGAACAAAAAGAAGCAATAGATTCAGGGAGAGGAGGGGAAGAGGGTCTTTCATGTCTCCCCTGAGTTTGAAAGGCCTCCCTTTCATGTGAGCATTGTCATATTTTATCTGTTCTCATTCCATTTGCTCCGCCCTCCTCGCCATGACAAAGACATCTCTATTTTAACCCCCACCAGAGCCAGAGCCAGGTCCATTGTGGATGGGGGCAATACTTTCAGTGTTTTTGCATCTGCAGTATGTCATGTGAAGATGTGACCTTTGTTCAAATTTATCCTCAGCAGTTAGATGAAAAAAAATAATTAAAAATGCAGTCAGAAATAATGAAAAAAGAGCTTAAGCAAAAAATCAAGAATACAAAGAAATCTGGTTTGAAGATTCATGCTTTTCTGTCTGCTTTCTGTTTATGTATTGTTTGTAGTTTTCTTTTGATTGCTTATAATTAACCCAACATTTTTTTTTTTTTTTATCAATGTTTCCTTTTGACAAGAATCCCCATAAAACAAAGCCAAATGTAAAATTCTAAACTGTCCCCATCCCGTTGTGGCCCCTCTGGCTCCAGGTTAAGCATCTTGCATTTTCAAAGAGGAGATTTTCTGCAATAATAACACGTTTTATGTGGAAATGAAACTTTGGTTGTGTCTGAATTCCTTCAATACACACTACTTTTTCTGCCAAACAGGATGTCCACCATTTTGTTAGGGTATCTGAATCTACAATTCCAAAATCCAGTGCCCTGGAAATGTCGAAGCTCAAAAGATTGGTGAATATACTGGATTACAACAGATCATCTGCACGTGTTATGTAATGCTTCTTCACACAGTGTGCCAAGAAAATGCAGAATCATCAGGTTCATGTCAAGAACTAGGAATCCATTGACACTTGTAGATTTTCTGTTTGTGATGCATAGTGAATACAGGTTACCTTTTTATCTGGCCCAATCAAGACACTTGAAAACAGAAGAACACCTAACATCCATATCTACAGTATTTGTAGCACCCCTAACAGTTTTGTACGTTTTGGTCAATTTAATTAAGTTTTTTAGTCGTCTGTTTTG
Source organism: Adrianichthys oophorus (assembly GCA_036245035.1). Lineage (NCBI taxonomy): Eukaryota > Metazoa > Chordata > Actinopteri > Beloniformes > Adrianichthyidae > Adrianichthys > Adrianichthys oophorus. The sequence continues at coordinate 17,701,480 of BSAI01000072.1, read as the reverse complement.
AGGTACCTGTGAAAGATGCTGGTCGCTGTGAGCACTGCTGAAGATCTGTTCCTGAAGATCTGCTGTGAGACCAAAGAGGTGACTCAGGAGGTGCAGTCTTTATATGCACCAAGCCAGGCAATCAGGAGGCGCCATCTGCCCAACTTACTGTTTCTGGGGGAGAGGGACGACTAACTTTTCTAAATGATGTTTATTTGTCTGTAGAATGAAATGAAATTTCAACCTCACAGCCAAAAACAGGCATCTAAACTATCTGGGCAAACCTCCACCAACCACTAAAAACTCCTCCCATCCTGAGACTTTGTCAGTAAAGACCCAACGTGATGCTGTTTGTAAAATGTTTAAGATATGCTAATTAAAAACTTTAAGAACAAAGCTGCTCTCACTGATCCAGTCTTTAAAGTGACGATTATTAGAAAATAGTAAGCTATGACAAAACACAGCTAACAATAGTTTCTTTTTTACTATTTTAATGCATGAAATAACTCAAGTGTAGCTTCTTCACATGTGAAGCTTTCCTCCTCCCACCTCCTTTTGAGGATATTCTCACTTTCTTAGCGTTTCTGTGAATCAGCTAAAAGAAACAAACAAAAAAAAACAAACAGCATTTGTGTGATTTCAGCATCGATGGTTAGCAGATGGTGCCAAAAACACGTTTACTTTAATGTCACACTCACAACACAATCCTGCTTCTCAAACCTGCAGACACTTGAAAAGAAATGAACTACATGCTCTTTTGGGGGGGCTTACTTATAAAAAGACAAAAACATTACAGGAGCTCACACACATTAAAAAACAGCTGCTAAGTTATAAGACATTTTAGCTCAGCTTCTCCTGGGTTCACCAGACATTGATGGGTTTGTGACGTCTTCCAACCAGGAGACTTTCAGATGCAAACGAAGATGTACTGTAAAACATGAATGTTTCTGTCCTTCTCTTGTAGATTTACACCCTCCAGGTACATTTTTGTTCTCCCCCAGCAGATTCTAGGATTACTGTGGGAGGCTTTTTCTTCCTCGTTTCATTTGACAAAGTTCACTGAACGTCATCCGGCAGAGATGGTAGTTTCACAAAGCTTCTCTCTGTGTCGTCCATGGGGTGTGAGTGTGTTGCAGGTCACAATAAGTTCTACCTACTGATCTTAATTGGACCTGATGTGCAGTTCTGCTCCCAGGGCGCTGGTTGAGCCCAGTTCTGTTGAGTTTCATTGTAAAGCTGGCCAGGAAGACTTGGCAGCCGCTGAGCTGTAAAACACTCGGAGCGCAAAAGCTTTGCTAAGAGGAGCTGGCAGGAGAAAGGAACCCAAAATAACAGTTATTGTTTGGGTTTTCTCCTTTCCCCATTTTCTATTCCAAACTTGTCTGTTTTGTTTACCCTCATTTGATCACAGGAAGTGGTAAAGATTTAAACTCACGCTTTCCTTTTGGTGATGCCTTCATCACTGATGTTGTTTCAGAAGTTTTTTATTTTTATTTTATGAAAGTCTATAAAGGATTATGAGCTTGGAAGCAGTGGAAAAGTTCTATGTAAGAGATTATATGACATTTATTTTACATGTATTTACAAACGTATATCTGTTCTACGAAGGCATGACGCCCAATCCCTGCCACAATGGTTTTTGCTGGAAATTCCCACTGTGCTGAAGAAAAACGTTTTGAAAGATGAGGAAGTGATGATGCAGTGGCTGTAATTCGCTTGCTTTGAAGATTAAAATGCACTCTGGGAGGAAAAAAAAATCAGTTTTAACTTAATTGTTTTAAAGTTTAGAAAATTAATATACTTGCAGGGCTGCACGGTGGCGCAGTGGTTAGCGCTCCTGCCTCACAGCAAGAAGGTTCCCGGTTGAAGTCCTGGCTGGGGGACCTTTCTGTGTGGAGTTTGCATGTTCTCCCCGTGCATGCGTGGGTTTTCTCCGGGGACTCCGGCTTCCTCCCACCGTCCAAAAAAATGCTTCATAGGTTAATTGGTCACTGTAAATTGTCCCTAGGTGTGCATGTGAGTGTGCATGGGTGTGTGTTTGTGGCCCCTGCGACAGACTGGCGACCAGTCCAGGGGTGTACCCTGCCTTCGCCCATGAGTAGCCGGGTTAGGCTCCGGCAATCCCGTGACCCCGAAAGGGATAAAGCGGATTGGAAAATGAATGAATGAATATACTTGCAAAAAAAAATAGGGCAATCTTCTGAATACTTAATTTATTTTTCTAAATGGCCATTGTTGATGTGAACTTTTATTGAAAACAACTGCTCCCCCCTAGGAGGAGGATGTACAATCTTTTCATAGAAGGCCAACGTGTGAATCAACCAGTTAGTTTACTAAGGAACCCTAAAAGCAAACAAACAAACAAAAAAAAAAAAACTGTTGCCACTTTTCCTCATCTGGTTCTAATCCAGATGTACGACTTACATGTAAATGAGGCGTGATTCCATTTATTGCGTAATAGGCAAACTGCACTGTTGCCAAAGCATCTTAGTGAGGATTTCTCCAGCAGCTCCCCAAAGTTTTCTTTTGAATCTGCAGTTTTGTGTTCCTGTGAAAATCAGTGGTGGATTCCTAAAATAACCTGATGCTAGATAGAAACAGACATGTGATTCAGAGATGCTGTCTCAATATCTAATCATACATGCTTTTACACCAACATTAATTTTTGCAACAAATAAATAGGTTTAATCGAGGTAAAGTGATGATTTTTATTGGTTTAAAGCTATATAAAACCCCTTTTCACCCATAGCTCAGATTGTATGAAATGCGGGCTGTTTCCTAATGGGTAACCGCAGATGCAACCCAGCAGAATTCCTCTCCACACAAAACACAGATGGGTAGGGACACATTTAGAAATCTAGGAAGACTTAAGAATATGAATTGAAACTACTTCCCCGCTTTCCTGGGACCTCTGCATCTTCCCATAATCTTTCCCATATTGGCAGAACAGAGGTTTAAGAGAAAAGAAATCTAACTTTTGTGTTAGCTCTTTCCTTTTATCAGTGATTTTTAAACATAAAAACTTGACTGTGTTAACTCAAGCACTCCACACTGGTCGTCCTCAGCTTTGAAGGAAATGTTTTATTCAGACTGAAAGCCACATAAGTTACACTTTATAAAAACATTTAAGAAATGTTTAAAGAAAAACAAAGTTTTTTTTCATGAACACTTGAGATACATTGATACACAGACACCGACTTGGCTTTTGCAGGAAAGAACTTAATTTTAGAACATAATGTTTTAGGATTTATAAGCATCAAGAGACACTTCAGCTCTGCATGGGGCTGGTTTCAAATGAGGAGAAAATGAAAGAGAGGAATTTATTATTTGCAAAAACCAACAAGTAATGTAAACCGAAAACTCATCTTCTTAGCATGCTCTTGTTGATGTTGAGGAGCTATGGCTGGAGTTTTTGCAAGTGGATGAGAGGGTCATGTCTCTTCATTTTTACGTGAAGTATTGGTCTCTGATTGTGGTTTTGGCCTTAGGGGCAGACATTAATTCACAGTGCCAGAAGCCTTCCTGGAGTTTCTTGTAGGGGTGCTGGAAAAGTCCCCCAACAGGAGACCCCATTATGCTCCTGGATGACTTCAGCTCCAAATTTCCCTTACATTTTACCTCATAGTAGGTCAGAAGCAAACATTTTTTTTCTTTTAAAAAAATGCTACATAAACTTTAAGGATCAGAAAGATGACTAATCAAGTCAATGAAAAAAAATGCTGCTTTAAATGACAAATGTTTAAAAACAGAACACTTGGGTAATAGTTTTAAAGCTTGAGATTTCTGTTTTCTATTATTGAGTAATCAAACAGAGATTTCACTGAAAATCCACAGATTTTCAGATCTGACTCTCAAAAACAAAATGGGGTTAGACAGAAGTGTGACGCCTGTGATCTCCAGAACATATGGGGCTTTGCAGAAACAGCTTTGTTTTTGTGAGTCGGACATCGCAGACTTGATGACAGCTCAAACATGAGGTAAAAAGCCCAGAGATCAAACATTTCTTGGCCCATTTTTACTTGTCTTTTGCTTGTTATGTCTTCCCCTCATGGAGATAAGTCTGCATTGATTTTTTTTTTCTCCAGAAAGGTTTAGGTCAGAGATGCACTTATTTACTGTTGTCCTCTCCTCATCATTTCACTGTTTTAGCGTGCTAGTGCTGCTGGGCGTCCATTAGTGCCCTTGCTGTCGCAGCTGGGTCATCAGCTGGGAGGAACCAGAACTGCTCATTTTATTCCACTGCCCTGTTTTAAGCTATTTTCACCATCAGTCTAAAAATCAGAGAGGACTGTGAAACTTGCTTTTTATCATTGTTGGAAAAACCAGACACCACCATTCAGCAAACCATAGCTGAAATCAATGAACACAGAGAGACACACGAAGATCCACAAGAAACAGTGAAGTCCCACTCTGCCAAAGAAATAAGGCACAAAAAAAAGCAAAGAACCAAAATAAAAACATAACTACAGCAGCCACAGTCGTAACACCCCCACCCAAAATAATAATAAAAAAAAATCCTCTCCCAAAGGAAATGTTCTTCTTTTAGAACAAAGAAGTCATCTGCCAAAATTTTTTCAGACCTTTTGAAAGTTCTTAATAATAAAAGCTTGCACTAACAATACCTAAATCATCAACCATTTGTCTAAATCCGGCATAGAAGAACTAAGAGGTTGTGGTCTATATGCAGTACCACAGAGAACCAATGACGGGTCAGGAACAAGTTTGAATTTTATTGGTGTTTTTTTAACCCTTCAATATTGGAGCTTTAACTCGAGATTTGACATTTGACGACCATTACTATTCAACAATTTACGCAACTAACGTAATTCTCACGGATTCTTTTGCCATTTACAGCACATCAAAGTGCATATGGTTTTATAGGTGTCGTTGGTAAAAATCTTCAGTGTCAGGGGGTTAATTTCTTTAAAAAATAACAGAGGGGATGCTCAGTACCTTTTGTCGTCTTTCTGTAATAAAACAACTCCTGCTACATAGGCATCACCTCTGAGGTAAAGAAGCATCCAAAGTTAAAGGAAGCCAGATCTGTAGCGCTGCCTAAGAAAATAGTTTTAAAGGATACTGAGATGACTCTGAGATGACTAAAGAAATTAGGTTTTTGTTTTGGTCATTTTAGATAAAAGTGCGGACTGTTGTAGCCTCCAGCCATCCCCAAAATAATGACAAAGTTCTTTAGGGTTTTGGGAGACCAGAAACTAACAGTTGCATAGACCTTTTCTGTGAGAGCATGGACATGTCCCTGACCAACCTTTTTATCCGGGTGAGTTTACAATGGCTTTACTCATGTCACATTTTGCTAAATCAAAGCAAATGTAGTAGTACGCAAACAGTCTAATCCCAACTGAAAAAGTAGTTTTTGCCCCCAAAGCCTTTCTGCCTGATGTTTCCACACCCAAGAAAGCATCCTGCCCTGCTTCCAACCTTTCTCAACTGGGATCTATGGAAGATTGGGGGAAATTATATAAATGACTCTGCTCTTAATGACAAGCAAAACCTTAGACCTAAAAAATAAAAGACTGGGAGTCCCAAATTAAGGTAGCAGGACAGGGTGAAAAAAAAGACCAATGCTTGGGGTTTTCCTTTGAAAATTTGTGGATTATTTCACCAGCTGTAATCCAGGTTGTCAGGATTAGGGATTCAGAGTTCCTCTGCTGAAGCAGGGACAAGGATAAAGCTTGAGGGTGAAAGGCGCGAGTTGGATAAAACATGGAAGTTATTACGTTCCAGACTGGAGTTAAAACCGCTTTAGAGACACTGAGATGAGGTCTTTGATGTGGGTCAGGAATGACATCACGGAGAAGGCACTGAGAAGCCAACAAACCTTTAAAAAGGGTTCCTAGACAGAATCTGACAATCACAAATTTAAAGAGTTCACTTGCTTTTCTTTCTATCTTTTATCTTCTGTCTATCTTCTGTCTGGCTAAGTGGCAACTCGAGCGCTTCCTTAATCAATCTGGGTAATGGAGAGGAGCTGGCCGACCTCACAAGAGCCCTCAAAGACCTGTCAGCTCTCATTCTCAGTCATCCCCTCTGCTCTGTCCATCACACAATAGCAAAGGAGGTAAACAGCCTTCATGTTGATGCTGAGACACCTGCAGCAGCCAAACACAAACACATCAGCACCAGCCTTGAACAATGGAGCATCAACGTACAAATCTACTCAAAACTTCAGGTGTCTGAAAGGCTCCACACATTTCAGCAGACAGCTCCTCAATCAGGCAGCGCATTAATAAAGAAGACAACTGCATGGATAACCTGAGGAGCTTCTCAATGATGTTCCACCTATAACTCTGAACTGTGCAAATGAAGAAGTCGGTTCTAGTGGTCATTGCAATAGTAAAAAAAAGAGGAGCCAAGCAGCTGCTCATCAATGCAATGATGGCATGAAGCACATCTGTGCATGACAGCCCTCTCAGTCTGTGTATCAGATGAAGATGGTCCCCAGATGAGGCCATTCAGCACATTCCTGCTCTGCTGTCCAGATCTGGCAATATCTGCCCCACTTTCCCACAGTCACTGCACCACTTCGTTCTACCACTAATCATTCATCCTACCACCAATCATCTATCTAACTACCACTCATCCATCCTGAGTTTTTCTTTTTCCTCTCTTTCTTTCCTACTCAGTCTTTGTTCTTACTCGATTCACTTTTCCAAAAGGTCTCAAGAAGTTTATTTCATTTGTGATTACTTTTGTCTCATGAAGACACCTTAGATGACAACTTAACCTTGTCTTACATAGCAGTGCCAATTTAATGCATGGAAAATGTGTTAATTAAATGGTGGTAAGACCTATTGTCTCTAACTCCATGGTTTGTCTTTGTACTTTTTTCTAAAGAACATTTTTCTTAGAAATCCACTTTTGTCCTTTTATATATCTGATGGTTACAGTTTTTACTATTTTTTTTTTTTAATACTTAAATTTCAAGTATTGTCTCCACAGTTTTTCCGTGGTCTACTATGTGTGGATTTGTGATACATTTAAAAACTTTGGCCATATTTTTAACAAACACAAAAACTTAGCAAAAAGTTTTTTTTTTATACTTATACCACAAGACTGGATTTCACCTCTGGTTTTCTTTTAACAACTCTGTCTTCCACAGCATCACTGAACACCTCCTAAAAACATCTTAAAATATATTGGTTAGCTAGACTTCGCTTCATCACATCATTAGATTTGATTAATGTATCTATAAGATTGTGATCTAATGGTTTAATTGGTTAAACTGTCACCTGGCTGTGTGTCAATAAACTGAGGATTCAGCTGGAAAAACAAAGAAAGAAACAGGTCATGTATATTTCTAGTCTGATTTTGATAATATAGAATCCAGATGTTGATCCTGTATTTTTGCATAAACTTTAAAATGTGTTTGTTTGAAATAATTAGTTTGAATTTATCTCTGAATAAAAAGATGCTTTTAAAACTTTTTCACCAAAATTGTTAGAAAAAAACGTTTGTCCGTCAACGAAAACTCTTTCCTGTCTATCCTGTTATATCTTCATCAACAGAAAAAAATCCAACCTCATGTTCATTTTTCCCTGAATTAGCTTTAAGGTTTTATTTAAATGTTAGGAATGCAGGTTTCAAGAATTAAACGAGTCATAAAAGCACCATGTACTTGATGGTTGAATCAGAACAGATTAAGCTGTTATAAAGTCCTGGCTGTCCGTTTAAGGCTCTCCCCCCTGAACCATCATTCCAGAGTATAACACCACCACCCCACCCCCCACAGAATGCCAGCCTCTCCATTTTCTGTTCCGTTTTCTGGAAGAATCCTCCCTGTAATCCACCCCAGCTGGGGCAGATTGCATGGCCAATTAAAGAAAACCGTTTGGCTGGCTCTAAACGAGTTAACCACATGTTACTGCATGCCCCACCCCCACCCACCCACAATTTTGCCTTCATCTCTACAGGGACCTCACCTCTGAGGGGTTAAGGGCCCCTGTGCATGTCATTTCTTCCAAAGCTGAGTTGGGGAGCGAAACTGCAGACAGAGACTGAGAGAGACTGCAGACAAACAGAACAATTAGCTTCAGCTTCAACCGAACATCTCCACCCAAACAGCCCCCAAGGGGTCAAGGAGGGGGCTATTTCCCACATCCACACACAAGGACAGAGGGCAGCAGCAAACGGGGTGATTTACCTCTGCGTGCTACCTCCACTCTCAGGCTGATCATGATGTTTTCTTGGTGGAGGAGGGTTGAGGCTGAAACCTCAGTGTTGGAGTGTTATTATCTCAGAAAGCTGTGGAGATGAGGATCACATCCACATCCGGAGGAATGTGAAGAGACAGAGGTGGAGATCACGTTGCAGAAGAAGACACATCTTTTCAAGTAAGGTTATAAATTTAATGTTGCACAAGAAGAGGAAGTTAAGAAACACAGAACAGCAGTCAACAGCCTGTTGTTCTGTGCTAATGTCCTCTCAATGACTCCGGTTTGTGCAGACAAGCTGCTGGCCGCATCCATATCTGCCTCTGTTTGTTTTCTTTCTGAAGCCCCACTGGTGCCACCACTTCCCCACCCCAACATCAGGAGCATGACATTGAAACTGTATGAGCTTTCCTCCCACAACATGCAGAAAAAACAGGAACTCTGCAGAAATCCTAAGCCGGATATTGTGAGCACATAGTATAGTACATGCACCAATGGCAGATGCAGGAAAATACAACAAGACTAGTCTCTAACCCCGGCTCACACCCCATGTGGCCTGGCTCCGGTGCGGCTGCAGAGCGGTCTAACTACGGTCGGTAAGTCACACTGACAATGGATTGCTTGCAGTCCTTCTGCCAGCGACCTCTGCTGCAAACCTCGCAAACCTCGCAGACCTCTGGTTCTCTCAAGAACCCGCCATTTAAATATGATGTCATAGTAAACAAACCCTCATTCCGCTGTGATTTTGGATTATATTCACAGCACTTCTTTTTCTGAGTGACTCGTCTTCATAAAATCGATTTACAAAGGTGGGCATACTTTTCTTAACTTTCTAATCTGAGTGTGAATGTCCATATTACACAAACTCATTATCAAGTCCAACAGCCTGTGATAGCTCAGCCCAGGCTCTGTCCGTTTTGTCCTTCTCCTTATCAAAAGAATGTGTCCTTTCAAAAGCGATAGGGTAGTTTTGAATCCCGCAGCCAGACTGCATGCGCTGTGAGCCCAGGGTAACACGTCAGGGTAAACAGATATGGCTCACGAAAAGTCGTTTAAAGACCCTCTCTGATCATCTTTTGATCTACTGCAAAAGTCTTTTCAGTGTTTTTTTTAATTATGAATATGCTGTTTTAGCCAAAATAAAAAATCCAGTGACATTTTCTAGGCCATAGTTTCTGCAAAGCGGCAGTAGTTCATTAGAGATGTACCTTTTGTGGGCGGGACCATGAAACAATCCTGCTTCCTCTTCCACACACGCTTGCAGAGAGAAGCAGGAAACTTGTGGCCACCCCAATGTGTTTCATAAATATGATCATTTCCAAATACCATATTTTGTCTGCTTCTATTTAACAGTATTTTGCATATAGAAATTAAATTTTAAACGTAAGTTTCTTTACATATGCCTTCCATCATGACAAAAATGCCACACGGACATGTTAAAAACACAAAAAACTAATTTTTCATCACAGTGGGTCTTTAATAATAAAAGTTACTACAAATTTGACCCCCAATAACCTCTCACATCATGTACGCAGCAATAGAATGAAAACACGTGCCTCTGAATTTAAAATCCAAACAGAATAAAACATCCAGACACTTTGCAGATCCAGAGCTAAATTCCAGTAAGCAAGATTAATATTTGTCTTAACTTCATGGAAAAGTGGAAAAATAGAGCAGACAAAACAAGCAATGTGGGCTGCACGGTGGAGCAGTGGTTAGCGCTCCTGCCTCACAGCAAGGAGGTTCCCGGTTCAAGTCCTGGCTGGGAGACCTTTGGAGTTTGCATGTTCTCCCCGTGCATGCGTGGGTTTTCTCCGGGTACTCCGGCTTCCTCCCACCGTCCAAAAACATGCTTCACAGGTTAATTGGTCACTCTAGTGTGCATGGGTGTGTGATTGTGGCCCCTGCGACAGACTGGCGACCAGTCCAGGGGTGTACCCTGCCTTCGCCCATGAGTAGCCGGGTTAGGCTCCGGCAACCCCGTGACCCCGACAGGGATAAAGCGGTTTGGAAAATGAATGAATGAATGAATGAATGAAAACAAGCAATGCATTTATAAAAGGCTGAGAGCATTCAAAGTCCCTGTCCAATTAAGTTTTTATTTATTGTAAAATTGTTCCCAGTGGTTTTTTTTTTTAAATTATGATAATGACGTTTTTAACCAAATAAAAAAAAAGTCTGAGTTTTTTTCTAAGACAAATTTTATGCAACGCCGCAGTAGATAATTAGAAATTCTCCTCTGAGTTGTAAATTGGGACTGTTGGAAATAACCCTCCTTTTATTTCCCATCATACCTTTGTTTACACTCTTTCCCGCTAGCTTACAGCCCCTCACAACCCCAAGCTAATATTAGCGGAGCAACAAAAACTGTGAGCAAAATCAGAGCTATTCTGCCGTACAGTTTTGAGCCAGACAGCAGCTCAGATGAGGAAAATCAAGACGCCAATGTATCTATTTGTCTGCAAGTGGATGCATCAGCATGAAGCAGAGCAGAGAAATGTTGCCATTTCAGTTGCTGTGTCACAAATATGAACTTTTGCAAATGGTGGGTTTTTATCTGCTCCTGATCATCACAATTTGAAGAAACAGTTGTAATCATAGATTGTTTTATACATGTACTCCATCATGAGAAAAATGCCACAAGAACATGTTAAAAACACCAAAATAACGATTTTCATTGGAGTTGTTCTTTAAAACAGCAGTTGTGCCATGATAATTAGATGACAGCTCCATCCTTTTTTTTTTCATTTTTCACGGCAAGAAAATCTAAATATCAGAAATCATGTTTGCTAGAATAAAAATGGGAAAATCGGATCAGTAGCAGACTCACAGCTGGACAGAACCACAAAAAGGAAACAGAGTTGTTCTCCCTGTTAACATTTCAGGCTTTGATATGAACCACAGAAGAATAAAAGTAGCAGTTCATCAAACCGACTCATTCATGTTGTTGCCTGTGTAATAACAAATGTGACTGAAGCCAACCAGTTGTCTGCAGTAAGACTTTCCTTCTGTTTAAGCTCAAGCAAAACACGAGAGCAGCTCAGATTCTTCAGTGGGCTGTTGAGCCCAGATGATCTATCCAGCACACACTCAACTGAGAAATATCTACACGAAGACGGCGCCCTTCCTGAATGTTCCCTACCTGGTTCTCCTCTTTCCCTCCAAACCTGCTTCCAATTCCCTCTGTGTGTTGACAGATGCTCATCGGGCGACCTTGCCTTCTTCCTGTGTTTCCACATTTTGGGGGAGGTTTTGGGGGTTGAAAGGTGAAAGGTTGTGCTTGATGCCATCTCAGCCTCTGTCAACACAACCTCTGCTCTGTAATATCATTACCCCTGGAAAAAAGGGAGGATGAGGTGACGGGAGCAGTCAGGACAGTCAATTAGCTGCTCTGCTGTTGGCTGACATACAGAGGAGGGAACACTAAATACCATACCAAACATACCACATCCGCTCTCTTATAACATAAGAGGGAGTTTCTATTTGTCAATTCACTTTTTGAAAGATAACTTTTAATGGTATTCAGAAAACATTTGAGAGTTCATCTAAAGATGTCTGAGAACATCTCGAGATTCTATTGTGGTCAATTAAAGTATTGACTTTGGCTGGTTCCACCAATTCCACTGACACAGATCTGATATATGATCGGGATTTCACAGAGGGGACAAGTTTGAAAAATTCTTTGAATGGTCTGTGACGCTCTGCTGTCTGTGTGAATTCCTGCATGCCTCATCATCGAAAAGCATGACTTCCCAAGTATAACTGACGTGTTGCAATAGGCAAACATTGATATAGGCGAACGTGAGTGGTCACCCATGGCGGCATTTTCCAGGGGGCAGCACGGACGAGGGAAAAAAACTAGTATGTTTCTTTAAAATGAATTGTGCAGTGTGTCTGTTCTTGTTATTTGAAGGTGAATTAAAATGTCAAACAGCGCTCTCTGCTGCACGACACTCAAGCTGGTGCCCTCATCTCGTGGGTACACTGTGGAAAATACCAAGTCAAAAATGCAATTCACTGGTGGCTGGCTGGGTCACACACAGGTAATTGGGAACATTTTTCAGTCAAATACCCATCTCAAGCTCAAATTACTTACAAATCAAACCACTTTAATTTATCACACCAAATTACAGATTACATTCACCATGGATGCAATTTTAAAACAATTCCACTCTCAAATAAAATATAACAAGTATTGGTTTAGTCTGATCTGATGCAATGCTAAGCAGTAGTTGGTGTAGGAGGATGCTAACTCGCAATAAAAAGAAAAGAACCAAACTACCCGGCGCCCAATTTAGAAAAAAGAGGGAATCATAGCAAGAAAAACGTGAAAAGGACAAAGGTATGGTATTGAACAGTGTTAATGTCATTATTTAAGCCCAAGACAACTTTATTTAAACATGCACAATAATATTTGAAGAGTGAGGCTAAGGCTATTGTTAGCTTGTACTTTTAAAGTTTAGTTAATCCAAACTAAATTTGTTCATTAAATGCAGCTAATTAAATACAATTTTATATTCACTCACATTCAACCAATTTCAAATAATTCCTTCACTCAAGTTTTCATTAAAATACCACAACATGACATGAGTTTGGGTCATAACTGGGAGTAGGGGGGGCACTGGGAGGGCACAACTGGTGTGGCTGGCCCAGGGCGTCACTTGTGCCAGAACCGCCACTGGGGGTAACTGTGTTTGGGATGTCGTACTTTGGCAGATTACGTTGAGAAAATGGAAAAACAAAACTTAACAATATTTCTGTTAAATCTTTAAACCACATGTGTCAAAGTCAAGGCTCACTGCCCCATACATGTTTACATGTATACAGAAATACTATGTATACATATATACATAGTATATATGTATATAGTAGATATGTATATACTATGTTTTGAATAAAAATAGTATAGAGAAGTGCATCACTGTTCAGTCAGGACAAGACCCATCCATAAAACCATATACTGTATCCATCAACTGACCCTCCATCCATCTATCCATCTGTCCAGACAGAAGTCCATTATCTGTGTTCAGTCTCTTGTTCTCCACAAAGACATCGAGCAAAGTGATGGAATATGTTTGCAGATAACTAGATTGTGGTGCACTGAGATCTTTAGTTTTACACAAACTATGTGAACTTTTCCCATGAGGTGTTGAAACTGACCATCATTTCAGATTTCCCATCATACACTGTGGTCTCCCTGTCATGGTCTGTGAGTTTTCAGGGAACGTGCATCAATGTTTTCTTTAGGTTTATGTGGAGAAGGGGATAATTGGTGATGTTAATGGAGATATGAAAGGAAACAGAACTTCCTGGAGCACGAAGAATAAGGCATCTTCTATGAGACCTGGATTCTGAGAGCTCTTCTCTCTGCACTTGTGTGAAATAATAATCTCTTTGGGAGTTTCATGTCATGACATGGGGTGTGACCACTAAAGGCAGATGGATGTGAGCTTTTATGGGACTAAAAGGCAGAATTGTTTCTGTGGCACTAGAACCTTCCCTCTGGCCTTAAAGAACTCTGATGACTCCTCTGGAACTATAGTCTTCTCACAGTTTTTCCAGTTGGCTCCTGGTCTGATTGCTAGTGACAGAGCAGGCAAAAAAACTGGAAAAAGGAAACTTATTTCTATTTAGAAATTATGGGTGATAATGCCATAACTTGGGTAAAAAGTGGTTCAACAGAGATGTCTTGAAGACCTCAGGTTCTGAAAAAACGTAGAACTCTGTGCAGTAGTATGAATCTGCAGGCTCGGAGAACCTACAGGATTCTCAGGACAACAGTCTCAGGACTCTTGTTTTCTGAAACAGCGCCTCCTTGAGCGCTCAATGATCTGAATAATAGTTAAAAGTGTGTATAGAAACGTAATAATGATGGCAAAAAATGTAAATAAAAGGGGAACGTTGTAACAAGTAGAGCTAAAAAAGTGAAGTGAAAACAAAAGTGAAAACATCTACCATGAGCTGTTCCTGTGACAGATTCATTCCTGATCCCTGGTCACTCCCAAAGAGAATCTCAACGTCTTCATCCCTGCAACCCCCAGCTCTGCCTCCTGTCTTTCAAAGTTCTGCTTGTGGTTCTGATTGATTTGTTTTAAGTTTTAGGTTGGATGTCCTACCCAACACAACCCACAGCATTTACCTGCACTTGAGACCGAAAGCACTGGATAGTGCCCCCTTGTGGTTTGGATTACAGTCATTCATGATAATTATATGCTGAAAACATACTTTCAAAGCATTTGTCTTTGTAGTGATGAAGGAACAAAAACAGTTTCTTTAAAAGCCATGTGTTTCGTTAAATTGGGAAATGGCCATTTAAACTGAACATAGGCTATTGTTTTTGGTTCGCAAAGACAACTGCATTTGGAAGAATTTAAAATGTTTCCTTTTTATTATCAAAGGGCTTAAAGAACTGCATTTTTTCAAAAACTACTAAATATAGGGCCAACATTTTCTCAGAAAACCTTTTATTCACCCACTAACCTTCAGAAGCTAAACTCCTTCATGTCCTTCTATCATAAACTGTAGGGCGTGCAGGTGAAGTCAGGCTTGAACCTGTTCTCACCTCTGACCACAGAGCTCAACTCTTGGCAGTTTATGAACGCTGCAGTTCATTAATGCAGCAACCTCAGGAAACCACTTAACTCATCCCTGACTCCACCTGTTTTTATGGAACATCTTGAACCTACACAGGCCTGTCTGTGGGTCAGTCATTTTCATGAAGAATCTTTCACAGCATGGAGCTTCTGTGTTGTCTGCATGTTCTTAATATGAATGTTTCCCGGAACGGCAGCTCCTTCATCAATCATTTGAGATTTTATTATTGATCACGTAGACCCTGACGTGAAGACCAGACATGGCATGAACATGTGTGCGTCTGTGCCACAGAGGTGTCTCCAGATGTAAGAGGAATCCATTTTTTTTTAAATCAACAAGTCATCCCTCCGGCTTCAATCGGGTGATTGATATCATCGGAACATTTGATTAACCTTCACCAAAAGTCTGCATTCGGTTAACAAACAACAAACAGTGACCTCACCATCTGTCTTCTCCTGAGAGCTTTGTATACTGACACGATGGTAGCTCTTCTTAATAACAGAAATAGAGGTGTAAATTGCATTTTCTGCACATTTCAATCAGACTTCTGGCTATGATTAACTCTACAGACATCTCTGTGCTCCTGGTGATGACATCTTCTAATTTGGCAGATGAACTCTGAAGGAGCTCCTCCCTGACAGCCTGTCAGGGCAGGGAGCATAAAATTCCCATCAGCACTTTCAAATTATTTGTCTTTCCTGAACTCCTTCTGTTCATATTTGGTCTGTTTGCCTTCCTCCTCTGTTATCTACAGTCATGAGTGAATACACATGGGTTTGATAACCAGAGGAGTCTGTCTGCCTGTCTTCTCCTCTTTCTATTCGGATTTTTTTTTACAGCCGTCCACTTTACCCCCCCCAATCTCTCTGAGTTTCTGCCTGCTTGTCAGTTTAACCTTGACTCAGCCTGTCAGTCTTCTCTTTTCTCTTTTGCTGAGGTTAGTGTTGATATTTGCCCCCTTCCCACTGCTGTGCACTTCCTTGCTTATCGTCCATGTCCACATCTATTCATTCTATTATGCTGATTCTATCAAAACCATCCAGGACACCTCAGAAGTACTACTACACTTTACGAAAATGGTATTGTCCTCACCAAGCAGGTGTTTTATCCACCGGCAGGACTCTACGGGCAGGGGTGTGGACATGATACGTAGGATTCGCCATAGGATACGCCATTGGTTACGCCATAGGATGCCCACACAAACTACACTCTGATTGTCTATTGTCCTCATCATTTCCTAATCAGAAGTAAAATCTATTCATTCAAACTGAAGTGAATGAAACCAAAACAAACTGCTGTACAATGACATTCCAGCTTTGTGCAAAGGATTTGTGTCAACAATATAAAATCATTTTGGATTTTCTGGGAACTCAGAGGTTACTTTTGTTTTTCAGACACATTTGACCACACCCTGCAGAGCAGATTGGAGCTCCAGTCCTCTTCCCATGGCTGTTTTGCTTCAGCACAAAATGTTTAGTTGAGTGATTCATCTGAGAACCTCTTTCCTAAGTTGAGATCCACTAATCTAAGTTTGCATCCAATAATTAAAAAGATTGATTGGGAATGCTCCACGTCTTCTCCCATAAACTGTCTTTTCCGTCCTGGCTCTGAAATTGTCTTCAGAAACAGAGAATGAGAGGTTTTCATGGATCTCTTCAGCTTGGTTTTCACCCGTAGCTGTTTGGCTCAGAGGCAACGGCACAGACAGCACCATGAAAGTGAAGAAACCCAGTGAAGTGATCAGGGATAAGTTCCTTCTTCTGTCAGACCCGAACTCCTCTCAATCACTAAAAACAAATGACACATTTTATTATCCAGAAAGAAAAGAGCTTTCTTCCCACCTCGCTCGGGTCTGGATCCTGATAGATCCATCAGCATGGGCCGGCTCGTTTGAGACGATTGTTCTGTCTGGCTGTGATTTGATGGGTTCCATATGAGTGGGTATCCTCTTATGTTACAATGGGAGCTGCAATCAGGATCAGTGTGAACAGTGGCTGACATCCTGCCATAAAACACACTGCCGGCTGCAGGCACTGACATGCAGAGACACACAGTAAAAACCATTGAGCGCACAGGTTCCTGTTAATGTGTGGGCGACACAGCCACGCACAAAGGGTATCGCTTTGTGCGACACAATGCCAGTATCGCTTGCAATAGCATACTGTCGACAGCTCCAGCCGTCAGCATGGGGATGGTTCTGCACACAGCACTTTGAGGGTGAGGTAAGACGGTCCTGTCGCTCCCAATTCCAACTCAGATCTATTCAGCTCTGCCCTGCTCCAAGAGGAAACTGAGAGGAAAGGACAACAATCCACCTGGCAAGCAGCCCAATTCATTTGGAAAATGTCATGAAGACACAAAACTGTTGAAGAAGTAGACTGACAGTGAAAGTAAACCACAGTTATGAGAGTGGCAAGAGAATGAAAAATAATATTGTTTGAGATGGAAAAGCTTGAATTCTGATAGATTATTATGTTACATGCACGTTGCTGAAAAAGCCAAAGTCAAGCTAATCTTGTTTGCTGAGATGGGCTGAGTATTGAGGAACAAAATTGATTCAGAAAACAAACAAACAGCTGTCCTTTCAGACTTACACAAAAATAAGATAAACACTGCAATTCAGACCTGAGATCTTTCAAACACATGAAATAAAGCTTCTTCTGCAATGAAGGGAATGATCACCTGCAGATGATATACATAAAACCAAAGTCAGCTTTAGTTGCTGTAAATCCTGCCTCTGCTGCCCAGATGTGAAGATTGGGAGAGGAAGGTAAACATCAGACATCTGTAGATAATATGCAGTTCCTGCTAAAATTTGATGGCTGTCCTTCAAAGTCCAAAATACCCTTTTTGGTGTAACATTTGCTGTGGTTCAGGATCCTCACTCCATGACGTACGTAACTTTAGATCAACTTTGTTTTGTGTTGCTTTATATTACAGAGGTGGATCATTTACATGCGGAGCATGTTTAGGGTTATTTCTAACACGGAGGGAACCCTCAAACTCACATCTGGTCATGTTAGTTGGTAGAGATTGAGGAAAACATGACTGTAAGGATTATGCGCTTTACTCTCAACGGTCAAAACAAGCCTGACATAAACACTTATGACCCAAAACAGGTTCGACAATCTCTGATAATCTGCTGGCGCTCCTTCCAGAGTAAAACAGTTGGTAAATTTAGTCTAAAAAAAACCATCCGTTGGATTTCCTGTCACGTCCACAAATTGTGTGATAATTGTACAAAACAGTACCTGATGTGTCTTTGTGCGCTAAAGGGAGAAAAAACCTGAAGCTTTCATGGAGAGACCTACTATTTCCTCCTTTAAACAACAGAAAATCTGCCCCATAATCCCACTCTAATTCATATACTCATAAATCTCCCCCAGAAGCTCTGATGTCAGCTTTGTCCTTTGAAAAACGCAATCCCACATGGTTCATCGCAAATGTGGGAGAGGATTTCTAACAACTCCTTTCAATGCTGCTCTGCTGCCAAAGTTCAAGACCTTTGAAGTTCAGGAGAAAGTGTAATAAAGTGCTGGTTTAATGTTGTTGTCCTTCAACAACTGCCACAGTTCACACAGCTGTACAGAAACCCACAACCCTCAAATGAAATCTTTTGGAAAAGTGGATTTTGCAGAAAAAGATTGATCAGATCTGATGTGAGGAGTTTGACTGTCCTTGTAAAAAGAAAAATCATGTATTCTGCTGCTTCCTATCAGCCTTTCTGTAAAAACACAGACACAACTATACTGAGAGCACAAAGTCAAAATGTAAAGGAAGAAATGATGGTGGTGGTGGTGGTGGGTGGTGGTGGGGGGGGTCTTTCTGTTTTAAACCTAATCCAGGGAGTAAAAACCATTTTAGGAACTCTGACAAAGAACCAGATTAAATGATTTGTGATATCTTTTTGAGACATTTAAGACCCACTCCAATGAAAATTGTGTTTTTGGTGTTTATAACAAGTTCTTGTAGCATTTTTCTCATGATGGAGGTCATGTATAAAATAAATTAATCTGAAAATTGTATTTGTGAGTATTTCTTTTGATTCAAATTATTGTGAAACAGCAGCCGAAGGAACCACTTTTTAAACTTTTCTATAAATAAATACGTCATTAAATGAGAAACACAATGCATATGTGATGCATAGTTGTCATTTTTGTCAAATCCACACACAGACTAAGATTTATACAAACTGTTAGACTCCTCAGTCCGTCTTTATAAACGAGTTGGTGCGTAGCCGAACAGTGCAATGTAAAAGAGAAGTCAAGCCAACGTGGCGGCGGCATCATAGTTTACTCCAAAAGTGCTGAACTACAGGCTTAAACTGTAAATGAAATTCACGCAGGATCTGAAAAATGTATTTCCAATAGATGAGTAACCAGATTTGAGAGGGAGGGATCATGAAAAACTGACAGCGGATGAGAAAATGAAGAATTGAGATCAAGAAGGAGAGGGTTTTTCCTCCCTTCTCCTTTCAGTCTTAGCCTCAATAATTGAGTTTGAATGGATTGGAGATCGATGGCACCCCCCCCCCAATAGCTCAGTGGTAAGAGGGATTAAAATTTGAAATAAATTAGTTTTGAGTCTGCTAAATCTTACCTCCACAAGAAGGAAAATCAATTAGGGAAATTAAAAGTTGAAGTAGCGACATGAACGTCATTTCCACAGAGCAGCAACGCTTTCATCTCTGCTGTGGAGAGGCACAGGCAATCAAATGGCTGCACCACCCAAATGTGTGGGGCATGGAGAAGACCCAAACCTTTGACCTTTGGCCCTAGAAGTTAGGGACTCAAGACCTGGCAAGTTTAAAGCACCACTAACATAAAACTGGAGAGATCCAGAAATGTTAATTCAAATGTCAGTTCCTCTGCTTTTCAGTTTATCAGGTTGTCCAGAGCTGCCATTGCAGAGGCTCCACAGTCACCTGCACTTTTGTTTAAGATTACATGATTTTGAATAAAACAAGTGTCAATAAATCATGATAAGCACAAAGAAATATCAATAGTAAGGAGACAAATGTCCTAATAAAACATGTCTGTGGATCAACGTCTCCACAAAGTGTATTGTGTAGTATTGATGAGGCTGATGGAAGTAGCACCTACTTATGACGTTCAGGTGATGATGTTTTACGGTGTCCATACACCACACTCTAGTTAGTAGTAAGTTGCAAATACTGGCCCCTTACTGACCACGAACGAATGCTTAAAGTGTGGAGTTTGCATGTGATACAAAACTGCCCGTTTGACACCCGTAGGATGTCCACACAAACTGCACTCTGATTGCCTAATTTCTTCATTTCAACAGTCAGCCAGCAAGAAGCGTGCACTTATCACATGAACAGTACTATTGGGCCCCATGCACAGTTAAGATACAATCCTCATGTAATCTCAGAGAGGTCAGAGGTCGCCAAGTGTTTCCAACCTCTGATAAACCTGTTTCATGTTTTTAGAGCTTTTTCAGTTTAAAGAAATGAAATCTTTGACACTACAGCATTTACAACCGAGTTAAAGACTATCAGACTGTTGGATGTGGTTCATTACACCTAGGTTCAATGTTATTGGGAATAATGTGTTTATATGACTAACTTTTACAAGCCAGAAAAATCAATTTCACATATTTTATTCCAAAAATGAAAATGTTTTCTGAATCACATTTACACAGTTTTTCTCTATCTGTGACATTTTGTTTTTTTCCCTTCAAATGTTTATGTTTAACTTCTTGAATAAAAATACTGAATTAATACATGAAAAAGTCAACATAAAGCCACTGTAAACACAGAGAAGGAATTATCTTTTTTTTCTCTGGATTCATTTTTCAATCACAGAATAAAATATATTTGCACGTCTGTGTTTCAATCAGTCTTCATGGTTGCGGATATCATCTCTAATGAGATACAGGTGGAGTTTGTGTAAACAAGTGCAGTCATAAAGGCTTTGTATATTATGGCTGTGTTACAAATATGTTACTAAGCTAAAAAACTGAGAGTTGTGGTTTATTTTCATGCTTAGAGAAGATAAACAGGAACAAACCACAAGTGTTTGGAACACAGAGAAACATCTTAAAGCCTGACGCCATCTTGGCGTCATACCTGCTAACATTCACAGATGTGATGGATTCAGACTTGGCTCTATTAAACTGCACAATGCAACCGTTTTGTTGAATTGTTCCTTATTACATCATAAATCATCCTTAATATGTCGTTCTGAAGCCTTGTGAGCATCACCACAAGAATTTTACACTCAACTTACAGAGGAACTTTAAACACAGAGCACATAAAGAAGCTCTGCTGTTAGAAAGACAAAGAGGAGAAAGGAAAGAGCTCCTTCACTCTGCCTCCTACAGAAGCTTTGATATGTGTGAGCAGATGCTACTGCAAGCTCACATAAAAGTCATCTTCTCCTAACATGTAAGACACAAAGCCATTTCACTGTGTCTCATTTGTCCTTTTTCAATAAAGCCGTGAGCAGAGAGGAACCAGCATCGGGTTGGAATGTAAAAACGCAGAGAATGTGGAGGAACTCTGTTAGAGAACGGAGACAGCAGACAAAAAAATCCTCTTATCCTGAAGAATGTGCACCTGAGAGCAATTTGTCCCCAATTTTGAAGCTTAATCACGCCGTTAAAGTGTGTGCAGACAAAAATTGACTCAAACAGGGAGAGAAAACGCAGAATTCTCAAGGTCTGGAGGAAGTTAGACATGCGGATGAAATCTTCTGGGAAAACTGCAGGGGTCTTTGAAGAGATACCCGGCCCTCCATACTCTGCATGCTGGTCTGTGGGGGCCCTCTCATTTCAAGCACATCAGGCAGCTGTGTGTCTGTTTGAGAGACCCAGCTCCTCCATTTTCTGACAGTTTTTTTGCTTAAATACTCCACAGGCTCCCTTTTATGGCTCGGGTATTACACATTTTCCCTTTTTTCAGTTTTTTCCTCCTCTCTGTTGAAGGAGCATTTCATGTGGGTGAGAGGAAGCGAAGGCGGAAAGAAGAAACGTTTCCGTTCTTATCACCGTCTGGAACGCTGTATTAGCCCCTGGATTGAGGCCAATTCCACCTCTGTGTGATTGCACTTTAATTAAAAGACCCTCCCCCAAGTGCAGATGAGATGATGGAATGGAGAGTTGGAGTGATGGAGGGGTGGAGTAGGAACTTTCAGGGTGAAGAGAAAGAGGGAGGTTTGCGGTCGAGAAAGTTTGCTTAAAGCGCTGAACTGTTATTGCAACTGGCGGCCCAGGAATGCAGCCACCGACTCCTCAGACCAAGGACAGAAGAACAGAGGGAAAAAGGACAGGAATAATCTGGGAAACCAAGAAAAACCAGGAAAACCGCATTGTGTCACCAGAGCTTTATGATCTTCTGATAACACAATCATGTTGAAGAAAAACATTCTGCTTCCAATTAGAGCCGACAAATGCTGTTCTTTGGTGGATTCGCTTTATTTGAGAAGGTCACCCAGACCTAACAATAGATACTTAAGATACTTTCAGAATTTAAAAAAATAAGAGGTTTTACTCAGGAGGCTAAAAAAAAAAACTTTTGTTTCACAAAAATAAATAGAGAAGAAGGTTTTTGCTACAAATTCCTTATTTTTTTTGTTTCAATAATGGGATGGGTAAAAGTAATGTCTCACCTGGCTGTGACACCAGGATAGGGTTCATACTGTCTACAAACACTTACATTAGTTATTGGTTTACTTATGGGTGGAGAGATGTTAAAGACCCACTCCAAAAAAAAAAAAAAAAAACTATTTTTGGTGTTTATAACATGTTCTTGTAGCATTTTTCCCATGATGGAGGACATATAGAAAAGAATTTAGGATTAAAACTGCGTTTCTGAGAATGTCTTTATTCAAATCGCGTTGGATAAGGAGCAGATTAAAACATGCGGTTTGAAAAAGCACAGATTTGTGATGCAACAACTGCCATGGGCAAGCCAAAGTCTTCCTTCCTTACAACTCTAAATCCTCCACTTGCAGACAAATAGATCCATTAACATCTTCATTTTCCACTTCTGAGCTGCCATCCGACTTAAAACTGTGCAGGTGGATAACTCTGCTATTGCTGGCTTTTTTTTTTTTTTTTTTGCTACACCAATGTTAGCTTGGGTTTGTGAGGTGCTATAAGCTAGCAGGAGAGAGTGTAAATAAAGTGCTGACGGGAAATTAGCAGAGCTAACTTCGGCAAATTTCTAATGAGCTCCTGCAACTTTGCAGAAAATATGTCGTAAAAAAACGGCACAGGCTTTTTGATTTTGGCTAGAAACTGCACAAACATGATTAAAAGACCACTGATGACTTTGCAATAGATAAAAGTATAGTTGGAGTTGGACTTTAACGTATGTGCCCACAGAAAAACTTAACGGAAAAATTGAACTCAAGTCTATTCCTTTTTATAAATCAACAATTTTACAATCAAGATTGTCTTTTCTAAAATACAGAAAACATCAGACAGAGCTTTAATAACTATGATTGTCATTCAACTCATTTCAGGTCATTCCTAGTATTATGATAACAGATCAGTAGAAACTGAATTTCCTCTGAGATTAATAAAAAGGCTGTCTACTAAAAGATAAAGGAGACATGGTGAGAACTGCATCAAAGGAGAGAACATCATGAAGACGGCCACACTCCAAATCTATGAACCGTGTGTTTATGAGCAGAAAAGATGTCACTCTTTGCTGCAGTGAGAACAGAAACCAGATGATGATAATAAGACCACTGAGACACAAACAAGTGTTCAGTTTCTAAGCTGTATGTGATGAGATCAAGCGTATGAGCAGGTGTGTTCACTACTGAAGAAAATCCATGTACAGTAGTCTAACACAAGTAAAAGCTGGGATCTCTCTGTCACCAAAAGAATAATCTAAGAATCACAGTGATTTATCTGTGTCACATTAAATCTGATAAAAAAAAAAATCCGAATTTACACAAACTCCAGAGAAGGACCAGGAGGATTAAATAAAACAGCAGACATGATGGATTTTCCAATCCCCATTTTACAGGAAAAGGAATGACTGTAATTCAAATTAATTAGGGAAGAGACTTTTTATTAATACTAAACCCTCCAAACAAAACAGTTCAATAAGATTATTATAGTAATCCAATTATTTACTAGCAGATATTTTAAAGACATAGAACAGATGTTTAATAAACCACATTTTAAGTTTTATGGGATGTTTTAAAATGTATTTGTTGTAGGTTTTGCTTTTTGTCAGTTAAGTTTTAGTGAGTTGGGGGCTGTTTTAATGGGGGGTCAGGGGGCTGCAGAGAAGCGAAGACAACAACTCTACTTCTTAGTCTCAACCTGGTTAGTCAAGGGTTTAGGTGTTTTATTGGGATATAATTTGAATGACTGGACTTGGTTTGAAAACAATCTATTTAAGGAGGGGGTGAAACGTGTTCTATAATGAAATAAAAACCACAGTCCAGTTGACTGATTCTTTTACCAAATACTTTGATGGAATCTACCAGAATGAATGAGAATCCACACAGACATTCCCACTTCATCTGTTTCCTGTTAAAAACTGTTGTGTTGTGTCCATGAATCTGCATACTATTGCAGTTCAGCACCAATGGTTGCCTGTGAAGCATCTCACAAGCAAGAGAATCATCATTTTCTAAAGTGGCTCATTCGCATACGGCAGAGCTGACACGGTTGCAGCTTATTCTTATTCCTTCAGTTTTTCACTCTAACACCAAATCAGCTGTTTTCTGTCAGACTGTCATCATTTTTCACCACACCATCTTCCTTTATCTATCCACAACTTTCCTCTTTGCTCTTTAAGTTAATGTATGGACTGTAACTCCAACTCTCCGGTCCAAACATTCTTATTCTCTTTTTTTTTTTTGCCTGGATTCTAACCGGTCCAACTGGAGTCGTCCCTCTGAAACACTTGCCAATCCAAATTGCCCCTAACTTTACTGCCATCTGAAGTATGATGTGATAGAAAAGTACTTTTCATCATTTATGACTCAGAATTACAAGTGAAATGACGACATGAAATGTAAATTATTACCAAGGTTTAGAGAGGAGGCGTCACATGCAATACAGACTGGCATCAACTTCCCACAGTGTGGTTATTCTGAAATTTCAAATTGAAAAAAGTACAACAACATCAGAAGCAACTTTTCTTTAAAAATATTTTCCTAGCAGCAACAGGGTCCAATGGAAAACTGAACTGATGTCTAAGTGTTCAATTCATTAGTGAAAAACAGTCTCCACAGACCAAAACAAACAGAAGAGTGGGTATCAGAACATATGGAGTGCAACAATGGCATAAAATAGTCAGACTGAATTCATTGAATGTTAAACATTCATCATGACACGTGGAGAAGCAGAACTGTATGGTACTGCCATTCCTTCACTCCACCAGTGATCATTTCATTAAGTACTTTTAATTATTGCAACACAACAAATCACTCAGGCAAGTTTAAAAACCATAGAGGAAGGAAGGGGAAGGGGCGGGGCTAATCTATCCATCACCTTGTCTAAAAAGGTCTGTAATTAGCCAAAGCCAATCAACACAGAGAATCCATCAGCTTGCCCGTGAGCGCTGACCAATCACAGAGCTCCATCTGTCACTGGGTCAGACCAGTCGGGCCAACGGAGGAAGTGTTTGACAGAGTACGGGGGCTGGAATGGGCCGCGACAGCTTTATTAATCTGACACTTAAACGGCCTCAGCAGAGAGATGTCAACGTGAAGAGGATGATTATCGATCTCCTTTCTTTGCTCTAAAAGAAAACACTTCTCTTCCTCCTCCTTTCCCTGCTTCACAGACAGAAGTTTTTGCATGCTGGGAGGCAGGTGGAGGAGAGAGGGGGAAGCAGGGGGGAGGACACCCATTCATTCTCTTCCTGCTGGTGTGCTGCCCTTTCTTTTTTTGCTGGCAGTGCATCTGCTCTGCAGCAGAGCTGATAATGCTTACAAAGCCCATTCCTCACTTAGGGCCATCAGAACATCCTCCATGAAGAAAATGAGAGAATGCACATCTATAATTTGTAAAATGGCACAAGTGAGGTTCATTGAATCAAAAAAGCATAAGAAATATAAGCTTCTAATGGTAACTGTTTGCTCATATTGGGATCTTTGCATACCTAAAAAAAAAAAAACCTGAGAAAGGTAAGTGATCAGGCAGTGAGGCCTGCTGGGTCTCTGTCACAGTCTGTCATCACCCACATGTAGACACTGTTACAGTGAAAAAGTTTGGAGCACTTTATCAGTCAGCTTCTGGTGTCAAAGTGTGTCACAGACAACTGTGCAGACATGTAAAACTATGTTGAAAGAAAAACAAACAAAATGTTAAAATAAATGACTCTGGTCCACTTGTAATGCAGGAGACAGTAATGAATATCATACTACAAGCAATACAAATATGTTTTCTTTGCAGAGTATGTTTCTAAACCAGAATATTATCCAACCATTGCATATTACTGAATGAACTCCTTTAGGTCTCTGCAGGGACATTTGCTATTTAATGACACCAAATGTGAAGGGGTGTGGCTCTGGGAATGTAGTGGATTTAAAAAAACATCGACTGGACATTTATTTTTCAAAAGATAAATCAAAATCAAAGGAAAACAGTTTCCTCAAAAGCTCAGAAGACACTTCAAATGATGTCCTGACCAGGACCTCAAAAAAAGACTTTGGGCCTCACGTCATTCATCGGCCAGGCCTAATCTGGACAAATCAGGCTTTTTTCCACATGAGCGAAAGTACAGACTAGCAGTGGAGAGTGCTAAAACCTCTGCATCTGCGCGCTGGAGGACATCTGCATACAGAAACAGAGGAGGGACGGAGAAGTGAGAACAAACCATCTTGATGTGAGGTTTACAGCCTTGGAGCACAGCTCTGGCTGAAGGAATCGCATTGCGCTGCAAATTTAAACGCAGACTGTAAAAGCTGTATTAAAGTCAGATGAAGTAGAGAGCAGACAAAGAGAAGGAACCAGGGAGTAATTTAATTTCATCAGCACTAAAAGCCAGAGTGTTGGCACCGGTCGCTGGATCGCCTCGTTAGCTCCCAAACGCTCTTTTCATCCAGCCAGCACATATTTCACTTATGAGTAATGTGGAAGATAAATATTTTGTCCTCCCTGTTTTGTCTTTCTTTTCCTCTCCACCCAACTCTATTGATCCCTTCATCCCTCAAATCCACCAAAGAAGCTTTTCTTTAAGAGGAGCTGCAGTGGCGATCAGCTGTTTTCTTTTGGATGGATTATTGATTCAAAGGGATTATTGTCAAAAATTTAGAAAGAATTAAAAAAAAAGATTATTAAAAGTGAATGTCAGATGGTGGCTAGATCCTGCCTAGAAAACAATAAACTGAATTTAAAAGCAGCTGAATCATCCAATTTCTGTTTAACAGTCTTTTAAAAATGTAAAGCCTTTGTCACATGCACCGACCCCGTACAGGTTTTTGGATTGTCTGGGTCCATGGAAGGTCGTAGAGAGGAGCAGCTGTATCTTAAGGGGTGTGCAGGTGCATCTTACAGTTCACTTGAGGCTCGTATGGCCACCTCAAGGGAAGTCATGAAAATGGAACGTACCATTGTTGAGCGTGTGGTAAGTGTATTGTGAAGTATTTGTAAGGATAATGGAAGTTACACGCATTTATGACATACAGGTGATGCTGTTGCATGGTGTCCTTATGACACACTCCAGTCATTAGTAAGATGTGAGTAATGGCTTCTTAGTGACTTCGCACAAATGTCGCACGCACCGAGAGCGCAGGTGATACATAGGTGCCCATAGGCACTATGATATAATTTCTATTCGTCAGTCTGCACCCAAGGAACCCACACTTATCACGTGAACAGCACTAATGGACTCCTTGCACAGTCTGCAGGATTCATAAGGGTTGGAAAAAATGAAAATTTCATACAACATGCTTGTGCTTCACCTACTTCCCCCTTACTTACCCTTATTTGTCGTTTAAGTGTCAACTATGACACGTCGCCTGCAGTATATTGATAGAAAAAAATGTGCATGAACATTTTCTCTCTACAGGTTTACTCAGCGGTCTATGTTCATGCGTTCCACCTGCGTGACCCGCACAGGTTTGACCATTTTTCACCCACAGACAGCCCGTATCCACCCGTAAAGGGAGTTGGGACGAAGCCTGAACATCCTGATGACACCCAGAGATTATATAAAGCCAAGCATGCTTGTCTTTTCATTGCCCTGCAGTCTTTCAAAAGGTAGCTTGGAGTGCTGCAGCTTTCATAGCAAATGTTTGTTTCTTTTGCGATTGCTAGAGGAAGCATTACCACCACAGTGTGGTCAGCCAGTTGAAGGTCTGTGCTGAAAAACCATCTTTGCTTTCTCTTTTTGAGCTCTTCTTCATCGTTAGCTCACTCACAGCTCTTCTGTCTGCCTCATTCCCCTCAGGGTTAACGTTCACATTCATAATTTCCTTCAATCTCATTTTCTCTGATTATTCTCACTGTCATTCTGCTTCTTCTTCATCTTTTGCCCTTTTTTCAGTGTCTTTGTTCTGACTCATCAGCTCAGTGATTAACTTTCACATACAGTTATTCATTGTTGCTTTTGTCTGTTTTCTTTGTCTTCACTCGTTCATGAACCACATTGTGAAAATAAAGACATTGGGTGTAGAAATTTATGGATACAATACAAAAAGTGTAAAGTAATCTATGTTGACTATGCACGATCTGACTGAGCAAACTAAAATACCAGAAATCAATAGATGAAATGGAAAAGAGCTAATCCTTCATCATCTCCTTTCACAATGAAACACTCTGTTCACTGTTTATTAAATAAGAATTTTGCTTTTTAAAGAGATAAACTTTAATAACTTTTGGATGTTAATTGATTGAAATGTATGCTTCAAAATTGAGTTCTTCTAAAATAGATATTAGAACATTTAAAGTAGACTAAGTCTATTCTGAATCTTTTATGACCATGTTTCTGGATGATGATCTTTTATGGGTTTTTCATAATTACAATGTGATCTTCAGCTCACGCAGTGATTCGCCTGAAAAAAATCATCTTTGGTTTATTGAGATGAAGCCTAGAATTGAGTTCTCCTCCAGTTTCTCAGGATATTTTAATACATGAAAGAAGACCATGAGAAGTTTGACAAATGAGGGCAATGTTAAGAAACATCAGAAAAAAACCCATGTTGAAAAATGATTATGTTACAGACTGATCTGGTGTTCATTTTTCACCAAAATCTTTCCACGTCATCTTTGTTTTCCAAAATAAAGTATTTTAAAGTACAATAAGGAGTCCTTCACGTGTTTGTGATGTATGTGTTTGTGAGTGTATCAACATGTCATACTTAAAGTGAAGTGGAAAAGTATAAAACCAAAGCAACAAATCAAAACTGTTCGATGCTCTGAAGAGTTACCAAATGTCTCTCCAAACTAAAGGACTCGACTCCTAAATCCTATTTTTCTACTTTCCCCTGCCACAGCACTGGTTAGTCACCTTCTGGCATTCCTCTGTCAGTTTGCTCAGACTGAGACATGGCAGAGGGCCTCAGGAGATACCGCTGCTGTCCATGATGACAGGGAAATACAATGTCTGAAGCTGATTGTCCTTCCTCCCTGCAATCAAGACAACTTGATTCAGTTAAATGACATTTTCCTGATTCTGATCCCAACAAAACAATTCTGTCTAGAGGAACTGCATTATTTTGATGTTTGCATCAATTTTCACCCCAGCTTTAGGGATTTTTGTAGTCGTTCCTTCATCCAAACTCATTATGGTGTGTTTAGGTGTACTGCTGCATAAAAACTATGCTATACAGATAATATTTATTTTTTTATTCAACAAGATGCTATTTTTAGTGCTAGATACAAAATTATAATAGCAAAATTGACCATGAAGCCCTAACTGATGATGTGATCCTAATCTTTTTGGAGTTGGAGCTAACATTAAGTAAACCAAACAAAACACCAAGAGATGACTGGACGGAAACCTGACCCAAAAGTCAACAAAGTAAAGTAACTAGCTGTGATGTCAGCAGTATTTGTTCACATTTTAAAAACGCTGCAAAAATTAAACTTGACTTCACATCAAACGCTCCATTTAACCTTTACCTCTGGGAAAGTTTGTTTCCTCACAGCGACAAAACCAGTCATCCCCTGTGGGCAGCTCCGTGGGCTCTCCTGACCAGGGAAATGGTGGTTGGACTCCCAATACACACTGGAATGGTTAGAGTCCCATAGCTGCCTTCTTCAAAGAGTTCTAGGTGTATTCCGCCCAGACCAGGAACCGGCTCCAGTCCTCCTGATGTTGGCTGTAGTAGGTTCTAAGGAACCACGTGATTTATTAGTTGAGGCATTCCACTTGGCTGTTAAACTGGGGGTGATAGCTGGAGGTGAGATTGATGCCCAGACCCTTGCACATCTGCTGCCACACTCATGAGGTGAACTGGGGACCACAATCTAATACAATGTCCTCAGGGAGGTCGCAGTGCCGAAAGACGTGTGTAAAGAGCTGTTCAGCTGTCTCCAGAGCAGTGGGCAACTTAGACAGAGGATTGAGATGACAAGCCTTGGAGAACCGATCAATTACTGACAGGATCATGGTGTTACCTTGAGAAGGGGGCAGTTCTTTGATGCAGTCCACTGCAATATGGGATCAAGGACGTTGTAGTATGGGCAGAGGTCCTTTTGTTTTTGACAAAGAAGAACCCAGCTTAAGCAGTAGATGTGGAAAGCCAGTTTAATACCTTCTGCATATCTTCCTGGATATAGGTCTGGATGGCTTCAATTTCTGGTTGTGACAGGGTAAACACCCGTCCACTTGGTGTGGAACCACCAGTCAGACTAGTAAGTCTATGGCACAGTCATAGAACCGAGGGGGGGGGGTTACTTGTGTGCCATGTTGTTTGTTGAAACTACACAGAGACCAGTCTGTTTGGACTGCTGGTGTCCAAACTCTCAAGGAATAGGTTATCGGCTATCTTGTTTCCTTGTTTAATGTCGAGTTGATCCCCAGGATCCTTACTGTCAATGGCGTGATGGAAAACATCCTGAAGCAGCCGAGTGAAGTCCTAATGAGAATGCAAAGGGACGCAAGGAGCCTCCAGACCAGACTGCTGCCAACCATTCCAACGCCTCTCCAGACAGCAGGGAGCATAAGAAGGAAACTTTAGCTTCTTCAGTGGGATACCAATGGACCTGTTGGCGGAGGAATAACTGGCACTGCATAAGGCAGCTGTTGCAACATTCTGGTTTCCCAGTGAATTTATTCGAAAGAGATAGATGTGAGCCGGACACAGGACTGGATGATGTGGTGGAGTCCCCCAACTCAGCGGACATTGTTGAAGCGGGGTGGACCGAGTCTGCACAGTCAGTGCTGGAAAAGCCACAGGGTTGAGTAAGAGCTGCTCCATGATAGAGTCAGTAGCAACAGTCAAACTGTGACGTTGACGAATGTGATCCAGCAGTATTGCCGCAAATCCAGCTGGATATGAAGGAGTGGGTACGCAATACACGGAGACAGGCAGGAATGCGTAAAAACAGGCAAGGGTCAAAAACCACGGAGAGACAACAGATGAAACATTCAGACTGAATGCAAAAGCAAAACAAGACTTTGCACTAGGCAGAAGTCTGCTGTCTATCTAAATACTGCATGTAGTGATTGCATGATGAAGAACAGCTGGTGAGACCTGGGAACAGAGGGTAGAGGCTGATGGGAAATGGAGTGCAGATGAGACTCAGAGGAAAGTCAATGTTCTGGTGGTCGGAGGGGGAGATGGAAGATCAAGCTCTGACAGTAACAAGAAATGTAAAACCTGAACAGTTATGTAAAAGCAGCATGTTTAGAAAATTTACACAAAATAGACCTTCGTTGGTATTCATATGAAAAAAAAAAAAATCATCGAAAAATAAAATTGACCTGCTGAGGTTTTATTAGTTTTTCTTATGTGTAAGACCTTCAAAATTGCTTTGTTTATTTTTTCAGAAAAAAAGTTATTTCTTGACTTGGAAGTGTCTTGGACTTAACACCTATATATTTGCCTGTTAATAAAATCAATAAAATAAATATAAATATAATTGTATACATTGTGCATTGTGTGTTTTTGTTTCATCTTCACAAGCAGAATAATACATTTCTATCAACTTGACTCAGTTTGGCTTTAAAAAAAAAAAGGCATCTCCCTTACAGCATTAAATGGGTTCATTCATCAAAAGAACCTGAACACTAGATTGTTTAAACTCACTCATGGTAAATTCACACTCAGAAAATACATGCTCATGGTACATGCACACTCATAGTAAATTCACATGGTAAATTCACACTCACCTTACGTCCATGAAGACTGCTGAGCTCTATCATTAGCGTGATTTTTGTTGGGAATTAAGAGACTTTATCAGCCATGTCGGCATCAGTGTAACAAGGAAGTGGTAACATAAAGTTTGATTGGTTTGAATAACGATGTTTATGTTTGAGCCTCTCAACGTGATTGGCAGAAACAGCTTGATGGTGGAACTTGTTCATAATGAGAACGATTGGACAGAGTTCATGTGTCAAGAAACTTTGCAGGAATTGATTAAATCACATCGCAAAAATCTTACACAAACTGAGAAAAATCTAAAGCTGCCAAAATAAAAAAAAGTCAGCAACTCCACCAAAAAGTAGTTTTCCTGAGTACAAATATATAAAAGGATCATTTTAAATACATATACGTATTTACTGTTAAGAAGTCTTTTTGCAACAAAACAATCATCAACACAATTCTTAACTTTTTGGGTTAGACTTTGTTCTGTATAGTTTTCATTTTCAGTTACTCCCCTAGTTCCTGCATATGTCGTACATTTACTCTGCCGGTAGCATTCTTGTAAATCTTTCATTTGGGTCTGGGGGAGGGCTGATTGGTCACTCAGAAGATTATTCTCTCTTTTGCTCCATTTAAACTGAGTAGTTCTTAATAAAACACTCAAAGTCAGTCTACTGATTTGGATGCAAAACAGGAGATTTCCTATTAAGCTTCACAAATCTGAGAGGCAGCATTAAGTTCTCAGAAAGACCACCCACTGCAGAACTCACAAAAAGGTCATTGACAGCCCGCTGCATTTCTGGATGTGCTTTGCTGCCATTTTCCCATCATGTGTGTGTGCTGCAGCACTAACAATGACATGTGGGCTGTCTGGGAACTTTCAGGTCCGAGAAGGTTAAGAGGAAAGCAGTCCATCTCTGCAACAGTAAAAGTCTTCTTTGGGGTCAGCATATAAGGGCCTCCTTGTAAAGCAGCCATTTGGAAGTGAAGGACCTCAGAGAGGAAGCCACTGTTGAAATGACTGTATTACATATGTCAGCACTACAAGACAAGTTACACATGAATTAAGGGGAACCAGTTTGCTTTTCTTCCACTAGAGCAACTTGCTCTTTTGCCCTGACTATGCTGTTAATCTCTCTAGGGGCTGCAGGAAAGCAAAAAAGGAATTTTCTTGTCAAAATACTTAGAAAATATGGCTTTCATAAGCTGCAAATGTTCGGTTCCTGAATAGTTAATTGAAAAAAGAAAGATCAGCTGTCCAGTTGTGTGTATTGTATAATTTTTACTTTTCTGGTGCATCACTGAGTGATCAATAGCAAGAGAAGGCTGTAATGATAATTCCAACACAAGTGGTCCGTTTTGGTGTCTGCTGAGACCCTGATTGATGGAGATGACAGCTAAGCCTGGCTTCTGTCAGCAACAGAATGGATGGAGGTCAAGGTTCAGCCAGGAGGTTACATGGTGATGCTGTTGCTGAGATGGAAGGACAAACACAGATTGAGGGCAGAGTAAATGAAAGGAGACGAGAAAGATGGATGGAGGCGAGCACCACTGAGAGAAACAATGCTTTTCAAACATAAAAGATAAGAAAGTGACCGAGTAAGATTTGACTTTAGATAAATGAAGTGAGACAATATGAGAGGTGGGATCAAAAGGGTTTCTGCACCATCAAAATGCCACACTTGTTCCATGTTCAGACAACAGCAGAAAATGCAGATCAAAGTGACTGAAATCAGTATTTAGTGTGTACAATTGTTGTGCAGGTTAAATACTGCAATGAAGAGGGAGGAACGACTATGTGAATGGTGTGAAACAGCTTTTACAGATTGTCTGACACCTACAAGTCATGCCATGTTTAGGTTATTGTAGCACACATTCTGATCAGCATGTATCTGTGTAGAACAGGGATAGTCAATTCCAGGCCTCGAGTGCTGCAGTGTCTGCATGATTTCCAGATATCCAAGCCAACCAAGGTTCAGCTGTATCCAGCCAGTTAGAACATGCCAGAGCATGGTATGTTGGAAAACATGCAGGAATGCTGCCCTCGAGGCCTGGAGTTGACTATCCTTAGGGTAGAGGATAGACAACCGTGCCCTCAAACGAAGGCACGTGTAAAGCTGTGCCAGTTTGCGCCTGGCAAATACAGAGTTATATTTTGGGTTAAATCTAAGCATGTTAAAATATATCTTATATTAAATTAGCTTGTATCTGGCATTTATTTAGTATTTCTGGGCAGGCTTTTTGACATATAGTCCTCATAGACATGAGGAGACATTCAAAATCTTCCCCCATGCTGTTCTTTTTTCTTTTTTTTAAACTTGTACTGTCCGACCATTGAGCAATCAGATATGAGCTGAGAGCCTCTTGTGTTAGACAGATTTTATTGTTACAATCAGTTGTTATAAATCTTCTGACACACAAGGTGTATATTTGTATAGATATTAATCGTCTACTGTATCAGTAATTAAGTGCTCAAGTATTGTTACGCCCCTGCTTGGCAAGCAGGGAAGTGCAACATTTTTTTGTTAATCAGGATGTCTGGGTTGTTCCAGATAATGACACCCATCCCTTTCTAACATGACCACTTTCTGTTAACAGTATGAAACATTTCACAAACTGGGCAGTAAATGTGTAGATTTTTTTTCCAAATTTGTGCCATGATAAAAGTTTTTCAGCAGTTTCTATGGAAAATCTACAACGTTTTTCTGCACAAAATGTCATATTTGAAGATAGTAATAGAAGTGTAAGGACTTTTAGTGATGATCCTGTTGGAGCTGTTGGACGGAGTCAAATCTGCCGTCTGTGTACCAGTTTTTAATATACTTGTTACGGCCCTGGGCCTTGTGGGTCTGTTTCTGGTGCCTACCATTTTTCTCCTTCTCCTGCACAAGTGCAGGTGTCTAGACATCAGAGGATGGAAATAAAGCATCCGCCCTGGGAGCTCTTGGTGTGTGTGCTCTCTCTCCAATTTTTCCTGCCGTGTTCAGACCATTGCTACTGTTGCTGCCGCTCTGCGCTGAGTCGTCAGGGTTCTCATCACTCCTAAAGCTATTCTAACCTAATTACTCGAGCCATCCATCCATTTTGCTAACCCGCTGTTTCCCTTTCGGGGTCATGAGGCAGCCTTAACCGGCTACTGTTGGGTGAAAGTGGGGTACATCCTGGACAGGTCTCCAGGCTGTTGCAGGGCTATTTCAATCAAATTATTGTAATTTTATGTAATTAAAATAAAATACCCACTATTTTGGAGCACCCTATGTTGTTGTTTATAAGCACAGAAAAAAAATGAATTCAATTTTTCAACATTTTAAAGCTAAGGCATTTTTATTCATATGCAGAATAGAAAAAAAACAGAGGGAAGTGTTACCCAGCATTGATCTAGGATGTGAGTTGTTGTAATGTGCCATGAAAATTCACCATATGGGACCACCAGAAAGCTCACCAGAACCTCACATAAACAAAAACGGGTCCATGAGAAAGACGCAGCCAGAATCAATCATCTTCAACCTTTATTAACAACAGAGCAGTGTAAGTGACAAACACAATCAACCAGATGTCTGTGGACACCACAAACAGACAGTCGTTGTCGCACGCGCTCAGAGCAGGAACATTCTCCCTGCTCAGTTCTGCATCCATATGCGGGAACTCCTAAAGCACATTTACAACCGACAAACAAGCCATCACCACCACTCATTTCCCACAAGTCGGGGCACTTCCTGCTCCGCTGACACACATTTGCGAAGCACATGCCCTTCTTGCTCTAACAAATGACCGCTACAGGTATCTGGATGTATACAGTAGTGCCAACAGCACCAGTTTTTTTGATTCAACACTCAGACTAAAAAACTAAGACCTGAGTGTGAGCTGCATGCGGACACCAGTGCCACATCCTCTACAAACACTGAGGTGAATATAGAGGCAATCTGACTACAACACTTTAATGCTACAGCTTTTCTGCTGGCACTAGTTTAAACTGTATTAACAGTTTAGGCTTCTAAAGTTACATCAAAGATTTTGCAGGATTTAGGCCTTTGTTTTAAAGACCTCGTTTTCATTTAGATTTGATACCTCTTGGTCTGCACTGCAGTGGTATCGATACTGGGTATTTGTAAATATAATTTACTGTATATCACTATTACAAAAAATAATGAAACTTATGCAGTAACCAAAAAGTAAGGCATGCTGTTCCCCAGCATGTCTCCATGTTTCCCTTTTCCACTTTATGCAATATTGGTATTTGTATTTTTTTTTATTTCCTTAATAAAAGGTTTTACTCATGTTGTTTTATTGTGAGATGCATCATTCTCTGACTTCTGTACCGTTTAACCTCCTTAACTGAGGTTAGTAATACTTGAAAGTGTCTCCATGGGGTGTCACATACAATCTAACACATAGATCTGATCCTGCCTATCTTGAACCTGGATTCTAGGGTACTTCTGTGTGATTTTTACACATGTAAATCCAGTTTACTTTATACACTTTTACATTTTCTTTGCACTTTCCTTTCATCTGTATTGGATTCATTTGTTGTGCTATTTTTCTATTGTATAAATAAAAATTCTGACGGTCAACCATCCTAAAAAAAATCTATATTTTTTTAGCTTCACTACTTTACATGATTCAGATTTTTCTCACAGTAGGGATAAAAAAAACATCCTGTGCATTACCATCTCGTAAGAGTTTTCTAATGTTTCCAACCATAAAACAGAGCTCTTTTACTCTGCATCATGTTTTTTTTCTGATGAGTAATTTCAGTTAAATGACAATCCTCCAAGAAATATATCTGTTATATCAGCTGTAACTCGTCCAGTATTAAAAGTTGAACTAATCCATACTTAACCTTGTTTGTTTGCTTCTGCTTTAATCAGATGATTTTTCTGCAGCTAAACTTTGTTGTTTTTGATGTATCACTTTATAATTGTACAAAAAAACTACATGTAAAAGGTTGGAATATAAATACTTCATTTTTTTATTGATATTTTAATTTAACGTTTACAGGGTAGATTTTTATTTTTTTTGTCATTTTTATATATCTACTGATTTCTGGATGCCTATCGGTGATGTTCTTCTTGCTCATGGTCAAACTTGTTATGTGGAATAAAATGCCCCTGAGTTCATTTGGTTTAACCTAATTTACAGTTTCATCAGATTCAGTTTGAGCTATTCTTACATTTTCATCACATTTAAGTCAGAAATTATGAAAAACAAAAGAGTCATAAGTGTTAATTTAGGCTTACTTATTTTAGTCCAGTCTATATATTTAACTATAAATGTTGAACATTTATATTTATATGCATGTGTATACTTTAATGTTTGATTGAATCAAGATGGTAAATTTCAATGTAACGCCATCCATCTTCTCCCGTTTAGCAGGTTGAGGAGGCAGAAGCCTCAGCAAAGTATTCCAGACTTCCATCTCTACAGAGACATTCTTTAGTTCTGCCTATTGGAACCTCAAGATGTTCCCAAACCAGCCGAGAGACATAGAATAATGGCATAAAGAAAAACCTACAATTTGTAATCCTTGGATAGTTCACTTTTTTAAGCTTGATATTTTGCAAAGGAGCTAATATTTCTGTAGTTTTCACATTTTATCACAGTTTTATGTGCGTGGGATTGTAGCCTCAGTCTGGCAGTAGCACACAGTCTGGGTCCTACATGGGTTTGTTTTTCGTACCATTGAGTTGAAACAACATTGAACACACGCACTGCCGAAGAAAACCTGATTGCGTTGAAAGTATATGCATAATCTTAGACCAGAACTGAGTCCTGTTCCTCACCAGTGTTACCTTTATTAAAGACATTGTGCAGTAAAAACTGTGGAGCACAGGAAGAGCCTCGGGAGGAAGTCCAGAGGCTCATCATCCTCTCTGGTTTTTCTTATTCACCGAGGTTTGTAGAACAATAACGTTGACTCCTGTCATTTTAATTGAACAATTTTTGGCAATTCCTCTCCTTAAAGAATACGTTTCTGATTGTCCAATCACAAACTTGAAAATGTTCAGAAATTACTTATTAACTCCTCTCAAATTTATGGTTTGCAGAAGTTGCTAATGATTCCATTGGTTATTTTAGTTTTTTTGTTTTTTTGTTTTGAGACAAAGGTGAAATAAGAACATGAAGTTTTGCTGCTTGGACTTTCATAAAGGACCAGTGTTTTACATTTCATGCATCAGATTGAGAGCATGAAGGCAGGAATGACATGCTTGAGTTGCAGAAAAGTTTAGACAATCTAACCATCCTGTGAAAAACTTGGCTTCATGACCAAAAACCTCCTTTTGATTAATGGAAAAAGAAAAGAGTCCAAACCCAAATTCTCTGCTGAGCGTTCCCTGTGTGGCTCCCATCTCACATCACTCTTTTCCTGTCACGCACAATCTGGAAGAAAATCTGTGGTTTTCTTTAGGCAATCATCTCTAGATGATTAACTGGACCCCTACCAAGCTGAAGTTCCGGCATCATCTGATTGTTCCTGATGCAGATTTGTCAGTGGAATCCCTTCATCCAGTCGTCGACAGGCTGTAGCTGCATCTCTTCATCCCGCTGTCAGCTTGTTTACCTCCGTTCTACCATTCACTTCCAGCCTCTGCCTTGATCTGTCAGTGTGTTCCTCTTTTACTGTCCTCTTTGTTTCTATTTGCTTCATATCTTCAAACCACCATGAAGATCCAGATGCTATTAGACTTCAGTGTTGAGTTAATGTGACTGCTAAATGTTAGGCTATTATTGATCAGTGATCCAGATGCAGCCCAGTCTTTAGATCTGGAAGGATCCTCTTTTCTTTTAGGATCTGCTTTTCTTGCTGAAGAAACATATTCCAGGATGAGCTGAAGACTTGAAAGAAAAAACCTATGATCAAACATAAGAGAGGAATTTTTTTCCCTATGAATTACACTAAGGAGGCATTACAGTAATGTAAACACTGTCTGGCATCATGAGAAAAATGCTACAAGAACATGTTAAGAACACCAAAAATACAATTATTATTTGAGCAGAACTTTAAGACATGATTGTGGCGCAATTTTTTTTAATAATAATTTTTCCAATGCGAGGAAAAGGTGATGCTGCTGCCAAAGTCTTCATAAAAAGAAGATCTTTGCTGATGATTGAAATGTTTCAGTTTCTTTATGAGTGTTGGTTTAAGCTTGTGACTTTATAATCAATGAGTTATTTTTGGTTGGTGTGTTTGTTACTTTTATCTCTTGTATCACTTGTTAAAGTAAATGAATGTGTTAGTTTTCACAAGTTTCAACTGCATCAGTCAGCTGTTCTTGGCCTGTTGGTCTGAACACATTGTTTTTTGTTTTTTTTTTTGCACAGCCTTTTTCCAATCAGGCAATTCATGTGAAATGTGTGCTGTTCTGATTAAATGTGATTCTGAGAAAACGTTTAGGGATTCCAATACTTTTTATTAAAGTTTGTTTACATCTTTGCTCAGGAGAAGATGCCATGTTTAGACATACTAAGCCTAAAAGAACCTAAAAGGGATCATTTATCTGGGGGGGTGCAGAGGTCCAGGTTTTTAGACTTGAACATTTTTGTGAATAAACATAATATTTTCCCTGAGCTAGAGCATAACTAAACTGTGTCACACTGGAGAAACCAGATGCTTAAATGTACTGAGGATGATCAACAATGAAAGAAGATAAGACAGTGACTGCAAGAAAACACTGATCTTGACAACAGAAAAAAGGATGAACCCTGGAAACACACAACCACAGCAGAAGAGCATGAAATGGTTACATGTAAATATTTTATTTTTTTTATTTAAAAAAAGAAAGAAAGAAAAAGTAAATATTTTAGTCATTTTTATGCATCTGTCAAGACTTAAAATCAGCAAAAATGATGCAATAAGTCAAAGAATGTAAGACTTATATTAGAGAACTGTGTTTAAAAGCTGCAGAGCTGTGTAAAGGATTTCATATGAAAGAAGAATTTCATTTGCTGCGTTTATTCTGGCAGCTGCAGAGCTAACAGGTCAGGAGAGAAACCGAGGGGGGGTATAAATGAGATTGGCCAGATTAGATTGCCTGATTGAGCAATTAGCTGTCGCCTTTGTCATTTTGCAGCGCCTGTGCAGCAACTGCCTGCAGGACACACAACAGTGCAGCACACTCATCACCGCACCACACACACCTCATGTGCAGCATCACAAATGCAAGAGCTTTTTAGCATTCATCTGAAAATGCCTGCCAGATCTGGCGTGAGCGACCGCTATTCCTGTCTTCTCGTTGTGGTTCATGTCAGGATAGCTTACACAGATCCTGTCAACCACACTGGTTCTCCTTTCCCTGGTGTTCTTCGTGTGTTCCTCCGTCTCCTGTTTCTTCCTTCTGGGGTGATCTTTCTGGGTCTGCTATATTCTTTCACCACCAACAGGCCACATTTCTCTTTCACTTTCTTTCTGGTCCCATTTCTGAGCCATTATTTCACAATGAGAGCCTTTTTTTCTCCACTTTCCTTGGTTTGAAAAAAGGTCAACTAATCAAATCCAGGAAAAAGATTAAACTGATACTGATGCCTCTAAAGCTGTGTGCCATCCCATCCATTTTCCTGGCTCCTGAGGAGGATGACGTCTCAATGTCCAGCACAAAGCCGTAACTCAACTTTAGCACCTGGGGCTTGTGAGAATATGAGGTCCTCAGAAGGTTCCAGATCCTTCTGTATGTGTAGACCCACTAAAAGGAGCTTGATAAATTGGTCACCAAAGAAGTTCACTTATTCTCGCATTAAGGAGTTTATGGCTCAGGAGGAACAAAAGGACAGACTGACCGGCTTCTTTTGCCACGATGAAGGAACGCTATGGATGACTGAGAAGAGGAGGAATGAGGGAAGTGTCCTCTTTGTCTGTATGTATCTGTATGTATGCCCATGTTTGTTCTTGCTTGTGTGTGTTTATATCTGTGTGTTTGTTTGTGTGTGTATGTATCTGCGCTTATGTGTATATGTGTGTATTTTGTGTGCATGTTTGCGTGTGTGTTTTTACATGTGTGTTTAAGTGTATTTGTATGTATGCATGCGTGGGTGTGCCTGTGTGTGTATGTTTGCATGTGCGTTTGTATGTCTGCTTTTGTGTGCATGTGTGTGTGTGTGTGTGTGTGTGTGTGTGTATATGTGTGAGAGATTACCATGCAGGTACTGGAGATGAATGATGAGGACCATTCCTAGACGGTGGAGAGTTCACCTGTCAACGTGAGCCACCTTAAGACAGATGGAAATCTGGAAGCCATTGGCTCACAGCTGTACAAGCTGCATTTGCATGGTGCACTTACACACACACACACACACACACACAGAATAAAGTCTGTAGATCCTTGCTTCAAGTATAGATAAATGTATAAAAAGCTGACAAGGACACTCATAGATCTGGAACTGGGTGACACTGAGTCTGGAAATAAATCCCAACGTTCTTCTTCATGGTCTCACCCTCTGAGTCTCATAAAAACATGAAGCTGGGAGCTAATAAGAAAATCAGGAGTCATTCTGTTTTTGGGGTTCTGTGCTCTTAAGAGCTGAAGGAACTACTGGTGCGTTTCCTGCATCACAGTAAACTGAGCTGGAGAATAATGATGATGATGATGGAACCTTTAAGGAATTTAGATCCACACCAAGTTGGCACCAGACTGTCGAAACATCATATGAACTTGGACAAATGTTGCAAATGATTTCAAACAAAGGCCACATTGAGCAAACTGTCCTCATAATCCATCCACCTTAAATGTTTCTCTGTCATAAAATTAGACACGCTGAGTATCCAGGACCCCCTGAGGAATGTGGAATGTTTTCTGAGAACACTGTTGGAGAAGCTTGGTGAACCTTAAAAAGTGAATACATACTTATATCTAAGTAGAAAAGCTTAAAGAATCATTAATAAAATAAAAAGCAAGGATAAAAAATGAGAATATAGCAAAAAATATTTCTTTTGAAAAATTGTGTTGCTGCTTTATGCTTTGTTCTTTTGCTAAGTTGTGTTTTTCAATAAACTGTTAATGTGATTCTGAATTCATTCGTGGCTGGTTCTGGGGTGGGTGGGTGCTCAGGACTTGTAGGTGGTGGTCTGTTTGTCTGGGGCTGGGGGACTCTCCAGTGGATTAGGCCCTGGACTGCACCCCATTGGGTGGTGAGGGCCGTTCTTCTGGCCAGATGGGTGCTTGCACTTCTCCGTGCTCTTGTGCCCACTGCTCTTTTTTGCAAGTTCTGGGAGTGGGTCCTGCTCCTGCTGTGGTCTGGGTGGAGGTCATGGTCTGGAAGATGTGAAACATGTAAACATTTTACAGATGACTTTTTTTTTC
The DNA here is from genome assembly GCA_036245035.1 of Adrianichthys oophorus. NCBI lineage: Eukaryota > Metazoa > Chordata > Actinopteri > Beloniformes > Adrianichthyidae > Adrianichthys > Adrianichthys oophorus. The sequence goes on along the minus strand of BSAI01000072.1, from coordinate 17,659,198 downwards.
ACTTTAAATCGTGCACCATTTTTATTTACATTCTTTTACGTTTATGAGCACATTCTACTCATAAATTACCTCTTAAATGTTATTTTTAGAATTCTCATCCATTAATGACTATTATTGATGAATGACACCAAAACAAGTGCACGTCCTCTTTTTGGGAACTTCAATTTGACCAGATTTTATACAATCTGTCCTCACTTCTCCAGTGATTGTAGACTTTGTCCAGGCTGATGGACTCATTTGCGTCTAGAAATTGTATTATAATTGTACCTAATATTATTTTTGTATTAATACATAATTAGAACAGATGAGGTGTTTTATTATGAAAACAAAAAACAGTGACAGTCACGTTTCATATTGTAAACTGTGTACTGGGAGAGGGGACATGACATTCTAAAGAGTGGCTGGCCAAACCACAGCTGAGTGAATGGGGGACCCTGACCCGTGGGCAGTGCCCAAGAAGCTCATCCTGAGCTGCCTCATCTCCTGAGGAGCTGTAGCTGCATTACAGTTGGATCAGACAGGGCGTTTCGGTCTTGCTTCCGATCGAGGAGCATGCGGGCCGGCCCAGGCCTCAATAAATGCTCCTGTGGGAAAAAGCGGCACCTGAGCACAGGTATCAGCTCACCTTTGCCCAAATATCATGCGTGATGGAATACGTTTTACGTGTTTTTTTTTTTTTTTTATGCATAAGTATATTCGTGTGTGAGCTGTAGTTGTATTGTATATGTGTATATATGCTTGTGTGTGAACATCTTTGGATCCAACAGGTATGTTTGTAACATTTGAATGACAAACCTCCAGCATCTTCTTGATTTCTAACAACCACCACCACTTCTTTTATTTTCATCCAACTTCCTTAACACCCCCTTTTTTCTTTCCCTCCCCTTTCTCTTGCTTTCACTTTTGTGAACTTTTGTTCTATTAGATTTATTAACGTGTATTTGTTTTTTCTGTGTTTTAAAAGTTCTTATTTTATCTTACAATGATGTAAATGCATAAAACCAACGTGAATGTGTGGAGAGATGCTCCCATGTAAACAAGATGCGACTGGAAAAACAGTTGTGAACAATAAAACCTGCCTGTCGAGAAAAACTGTCATCTCCCTTTCTTTGGTTCATTTATTCAGATTTATGCTTGAATTGAAATCCACTATGCAAACACAGTTAAGGGAACAAAGTACACAACCACTTTTTGCTGTGCTTGTTGAATTATTTAGCAGGCAGAGAATGTGACACTAATGGCACATCCTGCATGGAGGCAACCCAGCTGTTAAATATGGAAACAGAAGCCTTTAATTCAGACACCTCTGATCCCGTCAACACATCTTAATGCATCTTCTGCAGGCGCAATTTGGAAAAGGGAGAGCTTTTTATTTTCTTAACGCATTTCTGAGACAAAATGATCTGCTTTGTTAAAATGAAGGAAGGAGGATAAAAACGTGTTATTTAAATAAATGATTTTACATCATGGGAAATTTCCATAAAAGGTTCACCAATTTTCTGTCAAAGTGGAGTGAAAGGATTGTTCTTCAGCTGAGGAAGAACAGGCTTTGACAATTTTACATCAAACTCAACCTAATTTCTTTTTAGAGATCCTTTTAAAATACAATCACAGCTGAAACGTAGAGCTCTATTTTTAAAGGAAACCTCAAAAAATGTGTGAAATAAATAAATAAGAAAACTGAAAAATCTAAAGCTAGGAAAAAAATAACAAAAGTAAAGCTTTAAAAAAAATCTCATATACTGGCAAACAATAATGGAGCCCCACCTGAGAAATTGGCTTCAAGACTTCAATATATTTTTTTGTTTATTGTTGTCATTTGAACCCTGCCATTTATTTCACTTCAAACTTTTCTTGCATGTGTGCTAAGTATCGTAAAAATCTAATTACTTTCTCTTTTATTAAACCCATAAAATGTAAGTTGGACTGATCTGGTAAGACAACAAAAGGGTGAAAAATGAAACTTCTGCTTATTTAGACACATGCACTCATACCCATTTGACCCATGCGGGTGCTGCAGGTTTTTGGGTCGTCTGGTTCCATGGAGGGTTTATAGAGAGGAGTGGCTGTCTCTTAAGGGGAGCACAGGTGTGTCTTGCAGTTCCCTTGAAGCTTGTATGGCCATCTCAAGGGAAGTCATGAAAATGGAATGTACCATTGTCGTGTGTGTGGTGAGTGCACTGTAAAGTATTCATAAAGCTAATGGAAGTTACACGCACTTATGAATGACGTGATGCTAGGATGTCCACACAAACCACACTCTAAGTTCTTCATTTCTAACAGTCAGGCTGCATGAAAGGAGCGCACACTTATCTTGTGAACAGCTCTAACTCTTGCGCAGTCCACAGGATTTTGGGAGGTAGAAAAAATGAAAAATCTGTACATGTTCACCACAACCTGCCGCTTGCAGCATGCCCGTAGAAAAAAAAATATGCATGAACTCTTTTACTCCAAGGATTCACTGAGCAATCTACGATCTTGATATTTTGTGCTGGTCACATGCTTGTTCTGGTTTGTCCATTGTTTACCTGCGGACACCCGGTATCCACCTGTGAGGGCAGTTTGGGCTAAGTCTTTAGCTGTTGGGGTTTTGAAGTGAAAATGTTATTTTACTAAAAGTTTTTTCTGCATTTTATTCATTGGCATTTTTAACAGAATGATGGAGTAATGCAGAAATTATTCAGGATACATAACACAAACAGAACTGTATATGTTTCCACCAACCGTGATGGTTAAATCTCCTCTCATGCTTCCTCTGCGCAGTTCACTAGCTCATTCCACAGAGGGAGGCCACTTCAGTTCCAGACTCCTCTCTGCTAAAAAGAATGAAACTTTAGCCCTAAAGGGAACATATGGCGTTTTCTCGACAGAGGGTGTGGGTGTCTTTGCTTGAAGGCAAGGGAGATTGTGAAATGGTAACAAGATGGAAGAAAGATGGAGAGCAGGAGATACGAGAGCTGATAAAGTGCTGTGTGTGAGTATGATGGTTAGACTGTCAAAACCTGTAGAATGTCTTTCTAACAGTCTGGAACAAAAAGTGGAGATCCAGAGAAAATGACTTTAACCTGACACTTCACACTTCATTAGCTGCAAAAAAAAAAAGACCAGCCTGGATCAGTAAAAACCACTTTTTGTTCTGTCAACTTAAACATACACAAAAACGAATCCATATGGAATTCCACTCTGTATTGACCCAAATTAATAAAAAGTGACCTCAGAGTCAAAGCTTTCACAACGATAGAAAAGGATTAAGACGAACAGGAGGCTTCAGAGCAACCGGTTCTTGCCCAGAGAGGCTGATATGATTCCCAGCCCCACCCCCACCCCCCAGGAGAAAAGTATAGCCCTCTGCCCCCACTGATGGGCAGATACAGTCCATTTCACAGGCTCACAATGTTCTAAGAGCATTTAAAATTAAGCTACAATGATGTCCTCTCCTTCACTCCTTCCTTCTTCTTTCATTCTGATGGTATTTTTCTTCACATGTGTCCCCCCCCCCGTCCTCCTTGGAGATCCACAGAGCTGCAGAAGAGCTGTGAGTGGATGTTAGTGGACAGCTAATGTTTCTCTCTGTTTTTTTTTTTTTTCTGTCATTTGCAGAATATCTGCAAATATTTTCCGGTGTTTCTTTTCCATCTAAGTGTTCTGGACTACGGCGGAGTAAAATCTGAAATCAAAGTTCATTTAAATACCTGCAGTAACCCACATGAGGCTATTTTTAATGACAAGTGCTGTATCCTCCTATTTCCTGTGCAGAACACAGAGAAACTGTGTGTTTCAGATTTCGTTTTAACCGCCCACACTCCAATTATTAAGCTAAGACTGCTGCCCCCGCGACTCGGTCCCGGATGAGCGGAAGACGATGGACTCCACATTGCGCCTCAGAGAAAGCTATCACAATGTTCAGCACAAGGGTGGAAGGATGGTGATTTGGGGTTGTTGGCTAATGCAAATAGTTTGTAGCAGTAAAGCCAAAATAATTTCTTAAAACTTTGAAGAAAACATGAACTTGTTGTTTTCCACTTCTACAAAATGACAAAAAAAAAACTGCAACTGCGGTCAAAATCCTCATAAAGAAACTTTAATTTGTCTTTTATTTTGAATTGTGTTTCCCTTCTTGTTTCAATGAAATATTAACTGTGTTTTTGATCAGATTTTGAATGAATTAATAAAAATAAAAAAACATTTTTAGAACAAGATTGCACTTGCAACCTAATAAAGCTTATGATTGACTGACATTCAATCATTTACAGTATTTACCAATGTTTGTTTCTTTCTTAAACTTGAGATCTTGCCTTTTAATTTGTTCTATAAATAAATAAATTTTTCTAATTTGTCACTCTTGGGCAAACCAGAAAATTGTAATGTTTATGATTTTTAAATTGTAGACCTGAAGATGATGTCCTTTCTGTAAATGGGAATTTTTTTTTTCCTTTTCACTCGTCTCAACCTTTCCTATCTTCATTTTTCAATCAATTTAATAAGAGTTCTGATTCATCTTGAAAACCCAACTCTTGCCACGTTCTTCTTTACACCGTCTGAGTTAGGTCCACTCATCACACACTCCTCTTCCTCTTGAGCCTTCGCTCTTCTCCTCCACCTTTCTATCCTGCTCTCACTATCACCGTCTTTGAACTCTTGGGAAGAGCGATGCTTTTCATTTGCTCTGTAGATGAACCACTTCAGACCAGAACTGACAGCCTCTTTATCAATAGGAGAGGCGAGGGGGGGGCAGAAAGAGCATGGGAACACGTTGGTACTTTAAAAAGGAGAGTATGAAAGTGTAGAAAGGGGTCAACCATCTACACACCCGCAACAACTTATAGGTTTAAAATAAAAACCAAAACTGGTTCCTCTCTGCAGAAGTGAAGCTTTTTATTTTATTTCTTACCTCCCATACTGGATTTTTTTCTAAAGGGTTCTTTTTTTCTTCTGCACTTACAGACACACATGCAGCTCTGTCCCTCTGGTCATATCTCATTGTTTCCCATGGGTACAGTGAAACACTATCTGCTTCAGCCACTCTGTTCCCGGGCAGACAGCTTGGTCCTCTGAGATCCCTCCATTTCTCTCCTCTGGTGCCATTTCCTCCCCATGGGGACCAGAAACTAAATATGACAGTTACACCAGAGAGATGGAGAAATGTGTCAGACCACTCCAGCCCAAAGGATGATGCTTGTCTCCCTGTCGGACTCACACCGTTCAGCCAGCTGAAGACAATAGACAGGGTTTGCAGTAGAAAAGCAGATGGACACGTCATGCTGCAAGACATCAATGACAGTTACACCATGTTTAAAGGTGATACTTCAAAACTTCTGGGCTGAATTTTCATATTTCTATGTCCAAAGATTATCTAAACATCATCTCAAGTAATAAGTCAGCTCTCAGTCTTCATATTTCTGTGATTCTTTAGCTACAAAAAAGGGGGTTTCTTTTGGTAAAGAATATCCAAAAATGGAAGAGAAAGGGGTCATACGATACAGACGTCGCCACGTTGGAGCCAGTCAACAGTGACTTGTTCGAGTCGGTCTGAGTCAATGTGTCAATGGCAGCTACTGTTGCCAATCATGAATAAGCTTGTTGGAAGTTCACACCCCTTCTACTACAAGCGGCTTGGGAGGATCTGTAAATCAAACATTCGATGTGGAGGCCAGCAGGCATCACAAGCTGTTACTGAGGCATCTGATTGGTCAGTTTATAACTTGGATAACTTGCAATAAAGAAAAATAAATATCGTGAAAAAAAATTAGGATTAGCAATAACCTGTTAAATAAGGTATCAGAGCAAGAATGGTTATTCTAACAAATAAAATGACTGAGTAATAACTGTTTATTTTTTCTCAATGGACGTCTATGGGATTTTGGCTTCTTGGAGCCAGCGGATACTTTCTTTTTGGAACTCGGCAGGGGAAGGGGTCATTCAGTCTACTTCTCATATATAGTCAATGGTTCTACTGAAAAAATGCCAACAATTATGAACACACATGAGAAATTCATGGTGATCACTGGAAATTTTAATAATTGATGCTAATATTGATCCCATATCATCTGAATTAGTTTTTCATCGAGATAATTCTAAAGCAAGGCTTTGTTCAGTATTTAAATATGAAAATTATAACCATAATTAAAATCTGGGTCAAACAAGGTTTTATGAAACAATAACTTTGATTTTTTTTTATTTGTTTTAAAACCTTTTACACATTCATTTATAAGAGACAGAAGCTTTTGCTGGATCCCAATTTAGAAATGTTTACATATTTTATTTTTATCTACATGTGTATCCCAGTTTGCTTTGGCACAAAAACCTTTAAGTTTTGTTTGTGTGTCTATGTCTGAGCACACGTGTCTGTGTGTGTGTGCCAGCTTACTTGAGGATCAACTGTAGTTTACACACTATTTTTTTTTTTTTTCACCTTCATCTTCAGGGACCAGAACCACCATCCCAATTAGAGTTCAGTTTTATTATGCTCATCATGTCCTAAAAAGCTGCTGTCAACCCTGCAAAGGTAAAATATGTGACAGGGGTAAAAGTAATGTATGAATGGATGTGTAAATCAAATGTGGATTACTGTTATTTTTAAAGTGTGTGCACTACTGTGGGTTGTTGATGGGGTGTGTGCGTGTCCGTGTGTTTTGGTGTGTGTAGGACACAGATTGAATCACACTGCGCTGACGTAAGGATGTCCTTCAGGTAACTAGATTTGTCAGATCTCCAAGTCCGGCCATCAGGTGGGGACGGTAAGAGGCTCAGCCTAGTCATGAAGGTCACTGGGACTTTATCCCAGAAACACACTGGAGAGGATAAGGGGATGGTGCAGCAGATGGGGGAGAAGCAGTGACAGACTAATGACAGAACACTAATAACATGACAGCACAGCAGGGGTCAGTGTACAACATGCTATTAACGTGTAGCGCAGTAGGCTAGCCGAATGAGGCCAGGCCGTTGGTTCTGTGAGAGACACATCAAGAATAAATGCGATTTGCTTCCTGTGAGGCTGAAAGTTAATGGGGAGGGTGCACGAATGTGTGTGTGGGGGGGGGATCTGTGTGACGGAGCTGAAAGTGATTGTGATGAATACCAGTGGAATAAGTAAAAATGGAGAAGCAGCATGTCATTCCCGTCTCCTTTAAGGCTTTAACTGATGTGCAAACAGTTGCTACCAGAAGAAAAAAACAACCTTTCTATCATCTGATTAAGCCGTAGACCTTTCTTCCCTGATTATAGGAAATATTTCGATTTCTGAAGGTTTTTTTTTTCTCTCTGATATTAATCCGTTTCATTTTGGATGTTGGCGACCAAGAGGCAGAGCATGTTTTTAAGGAGGAGTCTGAATGATAAAAATCCAATCTGGAATGAGGCTTTACTCAATTCTTTCCAATCAATAATAATAAATAAGTTGGTGGAAATAACTGCAGAAGATTCCATCTGTATTTGGTGAGACATTCTGCAGATATTGTTCTGCATCACCATAATGCAGCAGGAAGTTTATAAATGAAACTGCAATGGATTCCAGGCAGCAAAGGAGAAGATGAGCTCTTCCCGACTATGCAAGTCCTGTCCACACCTACACACCCCCCTAAACAATCCCATTCTTAAAAGCCAAAAGTGAGCTGGTGAGAAGAAAGACGGCAGCGGTTGGGGAAGAGGAAGGAAGAAAAATGACAGGCATAGACAAAGGTTGATTAAATTGGTTTTCAATTCTGGGTGTCTGTGTCTGAAGCGACTGCATTAATTTGCTTCATTACATATTTGAGAGCCAGTGAGTGTATCAAGAGCTGCTGTATATCAAATCAGTGACTGCTCCAAGAGCTCTCTGCCAAAGTAAGGCTCCTGAGTCCATCTATCGTAGCATTAGAAGTGACTCAGCACAGCCCAGCTTGAATATGTCTCATTCTTTATGGAAGGGATTTCTGCTTCAGTCCTTGGTGCCAGCAGGCTGGCGTGATTCTGTCTGCCATTGGGAGACAATTTTATGGACCAGCAAACGCTGCGCTTTTCGAATTAATAAGTGTTACTGTGTGCAACTATTATTTTCAAGGCTGAAAGATGAGGTGTGTTGTTCTATTTGGATTGCGGAAAAGAAAAGATGACTATGTGGCTGCTGGTTCAAGTCTCTCCAAGGTTTTATTATATTTACAACTGGTCAGTTTTGGTGAAAACAAATCCTCGGCCATAATCTGTCAAGCTTAATGTAAGTTTGGTTTGTTTTCAAATGTTCTTATCATTTATCATGATAAAAAATTGTCTACTAATACCTCAGCTGTCCAGAACTCCATCTATCCATTCATTTTCTAAACCCGTTTAGTCCCTGTTGGGGTCACAGGGCTGGCGGAGCCTAACCCAGCCACCCATGGGCGAAGGCAGGGTACACCCTGGAGAGGCCGCCAGTTTGTTGCAGGTTGTCAAGAACTTCCACAAGGATATTATGGGATGCATTATTGAAAGATGTTTTCTGTTACCACTGGAATTTCTCGCCTTTCTTTTGATTTGAAGTGTAGCTATTTTGCATTTCACCTTTCACAGTCTGCTGTTTTGCAGATTTTTTTTCATTGCAGGTTTGCATACTTTTTTTAATTTTTGATTTTTTTACACAACACATTGTGTTTTGCGTCCTGATTGGCTTTAGACCTTGCCAATCTATCTCCTCCATGCTGGTTCTCCTGTACAGAATATATTCAGTTTGCCAAATCTACATAATCTTTGATTGCAATCAGGTCTTTGTAACATATGTAATCCTACTTTGCGGATTTCCCCAATCGTGGTTATTTATGAATTGCATTCCCCCACGATAAAAGAGGAAACACTGTTCAGTTTTCGTCCATTTTTTTTCAAAAATGTTTTACAAGATTAAAAACAGTGCAATAGGTTATTTTTACAGTATTAGTATAAACAGTTGCTTCTGTGTGCAGCTTTAACAACATTCAATAACTCAGTCTGCCAGTCCAATCCGTACCAATCATTCACAGTAACAGCTGCTACTGACGATTGGAGGCCTGCTCTGTACTTGCCTGATCTAATGTTTTTTTACTAGTGTACTCTTTCAAAGTATCTTTAGTGACAAAAGTCAGTTAAGTTAAGTCACTAACCTTCATGTTCAACAGTGATTAAGGTATTACCTGTCCTAACCAGGTGCAGCTCACCAAACAGTGAAATGATAAAGATGTCAGTCAAACTCACACTGAACCTGCAGACAGAATCCCACCCTTTAATCACAGTGAAAACACCTGTCTGTTCTGTGACTCCATGCAAGGTTAGAAACAAGACATAATTTGTCCTGTGTGGTGTGCGTGCGTGTATCTGTGTGAATGTGTAATTTTGTTAGCAATCCGGCAGTCATTGCAACAAGACAAAGCCAGACAGCTGCTGTCTTTGTGTTCAACTTTAACTTCATTCTTATTTTAGTTGTATCTGTTAAACCTGACTCACTGATTCAGTTCCAGAAAATAATTAGTCTATAAAGGTCATTGCAAGACACTAAAAAAAAAGGAAGAAAAACTGATGTAAATAATGTACCACTTTGAAATAAAAACATCTTCTTCTCTTGCTGTAAGTCATCAAAAAACTGTGCACCTTTCTTCCACATTTATCTGTAAATTAATCTTCTCTCTTTGCTCCAGCACAGCATGATAAAAAGTACATTTGCCAAAGTACTTAAAACAGATTATTCAAAAAGACGGATTACCTATTGTCAAATACGGTCTGAGCTTCACTTGATTTTCCTCTGAAGTTTTGGCAGTCTGAAGTTGGAAATCAGTTAAAAGTCTGACTGTGAGGTTTAGAAAAGAGTCAGCAGTCATGTGAGGTCACAGGTGATTTGTTCTTAATAGTCTGTAACACAGAAACATTGGCACCCTTGTGTTGAACAATCATTTAATGTTTATCAGGAGTTATAAATTATGAACTTTTTTCTTGATGACGTTGGAGGTTTTTCCCACAAAATGCAGAAGAGATTAAAAACAAGAAAATGGATTTATTGAAAAGATGAAAATCATCAGAGCATGTTGATGATGGCAGCTGATGGACGAGGCTTTCTTTGAGTTTCCTAACATTAATGTGGAAAAAATCTGTTCCAAAACTTTTTTTTTTTTTTAACAAAAACAAGTTTGTAAAGTGAAATTTAAAAAACTGTTTAATGTGTGTGACTTTTCTTTTGAATATTTCTATCTTCTTTTTTATCTGGTGTCTTCTATTTAACTGTATCCCTTTCTTTGTTTTTTACCTCAGAGAAGGAAGTTAATTCCAGTTCCTAATATAATTTCTAATTTAGTTTCTTCATACGGATAAATGTCTGGCTTTGACAGAATATTCTGGAGGTTGATGGTTCCCTGTTTGGCTCAGATCTGCCTTGTTAGATATAAATTCTAGAAATATAATTATTCTGAAGACATATTAAAACTCATTCAAACATGATAGCTTTCAATCTGTTATGTTGGATCCAGTTTATTGACTTCATTCTACTAAATAGATAAACAGAAAGTGAAGATGGTTTTCAATGGAGATAAACCTTCATGATGTGTTTTTTACAGGAGACAAACTCAGAGAGTCCAGTTTGTTCGATTCAATCCGTCTGGAACCTCAAACTCAGAAGAAACCATCAGTTCAGGGTTAAGTTTGGAGTTTATCTTCTGCCATCTGATTGGATGCAAATAAAGATCCTGTCTGTCACCCACCACCCACACACACACAGAAACAGATGCTTGCCTCCCACCTTCACACCACTTCTTGCCTGTGAATTATATCTTCCTTCAGCAGCTCTGTTCCTGATGTTTCTCTGCTCAGACAGCGTTCAGGTGATTACTGTATATGCAGGAACGATGCTTTCTTCTCCGGCCTCAGTCCCTGGACAGCAGTTGGAGAGAAGGAGGCTGAAAATGAATCTGAAAGAAGAGTAAAGAGTCAGCTACAGCTTCAACGGTGTTTCAATCAACAGAAATACGGAAAAAAAAAAATGAACTGCTCTGTGGAGGCAGAACACCGATTATGTTGAACAGAACCCCCCCAGCTGAAACACAGAGGAGGTGTTTCCACACTAAGGTCAGTACCAGCCCTCTCCACTGACAACCTGTGTGTGGAAGAACATGGCAATGATGGCATTTTAGTCATAAAAGGTAATGAAGGAGGAGGAATTGCAGTTTTTATTACTTTAAATCGTCTATACAAAGAACTGTGAATAATTAGCAGCATTTAAAGCTCTCCGCTTGGTCCTGAAGTCAGCCTGGTTGAGGAAATATATTAATTCTGCTCAGAAAGTAAATCAGTTTGCTTTGATTTGTTTTATTTGAAGCAAATGGAAATTATTAAATGACAATACAGGAAAAAAAATCAATTAAAACCTTTTAAACCTTCTGTGACTTTTCTTTATTCTTAGCAGCAGTGAAGGCAGTCTGAGTGAATGTTGCCCTCTTTTTTTATGTTAAATAAAAAAAACAGACTCTGTGTTTCCTCTCTGTGTATTTGAACTATAAATGTCTAAAGTTCTTCTCGCTCTTTGAACCAAAGAAAATTATTTTATTTTTATGAAACACAAAATTACTCAGATGTTCCAGGAAGTTCTTTTCAACAGTTCATGGAGGTTTATGACATTTGGTCCCATTTGGTCTCATGTTTCTGTAAAACTGAAGAGTTCATAAGTAAAAAGACTGACAGACTATTAACTAAATATTAGATAAAGCTACGCAGAGGTAATTCATCCCTAAAACAGAACAAGAAGCAAAAGTGATTAAAGGAAAAACAGTAGCGTCTGTTTTATTTACTGATTCTGGAGAGCCATTAAAAATTATGCTAAGAAAGAAAAACTTAAACCCACAAGCATTTCAGGAATGACTGAGGAACACAATCTTTCAGCTCAAAGTTCAGACTGAGACAAAAAAAAAAGAAAAATCTGCAATAACATTCTTTACCAAATAGGATTTGGAAATGTAACATTAGATACATATAATGGCAATTATAAAAGGGTATAAATCAGTCCTTTAAACTTTTTTTTGATTGGTTTTCAACCATAAACTCGTGTAAGTGTGTTATGGTGTGGCTAAAATGTTTCTCATTTAATCTGCGCCTCAGAAGAAGTCCATGACTAATCCACTTTCATTTAAAGGAATAATCCATCGAATGCTAAAGTCTGCTGCACTGGAGCAAGAACAAGAACATAAAAGAGGAGGAGATGGAAATGCAGCAACGAAAAGTTTGATTTGATTTTTTATTGTAGAGAATGAACCTCACTAAGAAACAAAGTATGGATCTAAAAACTAGAAAAATGCTAATAAAACATATGCATAACAAGAAAACATCACATTGACAAAAATATGGTAGAAAAAGTACTTACTATAAAACACAAATACATGAAGTTTCATGTGTAACATGTTGGTAAAAAAAAAAGTATAATAAAAGCAAAAACAATTATGAATTAGCTACATAACTTTGGAGAAATTTGGACAATGGCAGATACCTTTTCTTGAGCTGGCATGGGTTCACAGCATTTGTGTGTCAGTCAGAAATAGAGACTCTTCTTGCTGAAACCTTCTACAAATGAATAATACATTGTATTCATGATAAAAACAAATGATCGACTTGCTTCACTTTTGGTTGATTTTGTTAAGTTCACAGTCAGTCATGTTTCAGAAACAGGTCTAGAAGTTATTTTTATTTAATAAGAGAGGCAGGCTTCAATAAGCTAAGCTTCTGCCCGCTCTTTTTCAAATATGTTTTGCTTTTTTATTATTATTATTGTTATTATTATTATCATCACCATTGTGGTAGTTGTTTTTGTTGCTTTTATTACTATTATTATAAGTCTGTGACTGTATTCTAATGGTAACATTTTTAATTTAATTTATTTAAAAAAAAGAAGTTGTTTAGTTTTACCAAAGCAGAGCTTGTGCTGATTCTGTTTAAACTAAAGACACAAGCAGCCTTCAAATAGACATTAAAATACTGCAGTTGTACAAAGATGCTACACTCCACAGCATGCATGTGTGTGTGTCATGTCATAACACCCCCACCCCCACCCCCCCATCCATCACATTAACCTAATGAAAAGTAATAAGAACCCTCCAAAGATCTACTCCCCGAGGCCTCAGAGCTGTGTGAAAGAAGATACATAAACCTGAGTTATACGACCTGCCAGCGGGCGGAGCCTAAGCAAGATGAACACATGTGACCACACATTCATCTTATCTGATGTTTACACTCCAGCTGGGAGTCCCAGTGTCAGTGAGACACCATAAACCAGCATCCATATGAAACAATCATAAACACAGTTCAGACAGAGAGTGTAAAAACATCTGGCCTCTTCTTGGCAGCAGAGATTGTCTGTAAATGTGTGTGGCGTGTGCTCGTCAAACAGGAACAGAAAATGGAAACTCATCACATAAACGGCTGAGGATTTTGACTTTTTCTTTAAATGTAAGCCAGACAGGAAACACAGCGGACAACTTAAGACAGAACATGAACAGAGCGGCGAGATCACAAACCCACATCATCACACAACAACCCACAATAACTCAAATCTCACCAGGAGAAGGCCAATGGTTTCTGTTGTTAAAGTTCCACTTTGATCATCTGATCTTAATGACTTTTAAAAGTTCCCTGAGAGGGGGAATTATGTTTATGCCGTTTTTAGCCAAAATCCTGAGACCTGTTTTACATGACATAGTTGCTGCAGAGTAGGAGGAGTTCATCAGAAATTCATCTCTGAGATGTGGGCGGAACGGTACCACTGGTGCGGATCAACCAACCCTGCTCTCCTTGCTGCTGACAACTCAGAGCAGGAAGCTTGTGGCCCACCCTGCGTATTTTCCACATCACAAATACAACCTTTTTCAAACTGTATTTTTTTCGTCCTGATTCACAATGATTTGAATAAGACATATTCTAAAATGTTTTTGTAATCTTAATTTTCTTTCTACATGTCCTCCATCGTCAGAAAAAAATGCCACGAGCAAATGTTAAAAAGACTAAAAACAGTATTTTTATCAAAGCGGATCTTTAAAGTTCCTTTCTGACGCACTCTGCTTTCATTACAAGTTGCTACCTGAAAAAGTTCAGATTGATACAAAAATCTGAGCAAGTTGAGGTTTGAGACTCCTGCAATGTCTCTGCAATGTTACTATTTTGAGGGAAAAAATGGTTTTATATTTCAGTGTTCGTGACTCGAAAGCTTGTCAGAATTTAATCCAATGTTCGTAAATTTAGAAAACCTGCTTGTTTTACTGCTGTTATCTCAGTCTTTTGGTTTATTTTGATTATTTGTAAAATCCCAGTTTGAAGAATCTGTTCTTTGATCTGTGGAGCTACACACTGAACCTCTTCAGAAGATCAAATCCTTCACCTCTGACAGGTATGAAGCCAAAGGGATGATACGATAAACAGACAAAGAGCCATGAAGATCTGGAAAAAGTAGAAGCTGAGTCTTTTCTCCTCCTGTCTGACAGTGTAGTTGCCCTCTGTGACCTAAAGGATCCTGTCTGATCAGAGATAATCTTCTCATTGAGACACACAGATCAGGAAGATGTTCTGTTTTATTTTACTCTATAATCCTGAGAAGGTTTTGTGGAACTCCACAAAGTCCACCTTTAGCTGTAAGCTGTATTATTCACTCCTAGAGCAGGTTAAAGAGAGGAAAACCAAAGGTCCTTCATGTTCTGAAACCATTTTTGATCAATTTTAATTTAACTCCAGAAGTTTATAAGATGATGAGAGTGAAAAAATACATCTTCCTGTTAGGATAAACAGAAAAGCTTCTATCCCACTTTCTTCTGAACACGCCAAATCCTTCACACCCTTGTGTTTAGACATCTTAAGTGGAAGCTCATTCTGTCTGCTCTTTATCGCTGCTCTGAGATATTCCTGATTCATCTTCTGTTTTTAACCAATAAAAGTTGCTCTGTCAAAGATGAAATAAATGCTCACATCTCTCAGGGAATCTGTGTAAATGAGAGAAAGTGAAGAGGAACGGTGAGGTTACAGGGAACTGAGGTGAAGAAGGTGGAGGACTTCTTTGGGTCAACAGTCCAGAGCAACAGTGTTGGAAAGAGGTGAAGAGGAAGACTAAAGTTAATTTAAGGATGTAGTGAAGGAGAACATGAGGTTGGATGGTGTAGGTGTGTGTGTGTGGGGGGGGGTTCTGCTCCACGTCCAGAGAGAATGCATTCACATTTAGAAGACAGCACGTGTGAAGAACCTCTTAAACTTCTCTGTCCTGGTCTGACAGTCTGCAGATGTTTGTCCAGACCGTTACAGTTCTTAGCGGAGGTTCTGTGCAAAGAAAGAGGGATGCAGCAGATTTTCACATTCTGGATGAAGGTACAGAGGACACGCATGAGGCTCCAAAAGGTTTCTGTTCCTAGATTCCTGAAAGAAATTCTCTGAGTTTGAGAAGGACTTCACAGGCCTTTATTTGTCCATGTCTAGGTGACATGTCTTTAGTTTGTTGAAGTTCTGTTTAGAGAAGATTCCCAAAGCAGTCTTCAAAGTCCTGCAGATCATGCAGCTGTGGTGTAGAGTGCAGTTTGGAGAAAGATCAAAGCATCTGGGTCATCAGTAACTTCAGCGCAGTCCTGTTGTGCAGATAAACAGAGATCTGTGGGAAGGAGGAACAGGAGTCCAGAAGAACACGTTCTCCTGTGGAACCAGAAGAGGTGATGATCGAGTCTGAGGATGAATGTTGAGTCAACAGTCCATACTCTGGACGAGGTTCAAGGGATTTCCAGATGACAAATCATTTTAAATCCTCTGTTTGCATCTGAACCAAAATGTTTGTCCCACCTTTTTCCAGGTGTGGATCAATCAGTGTTGTTTGGAAAGAGATGTTCATAGCAGTTTACCGTCAAACCAAATCTTTGAGATGGGCTGATCTGATGAAGCCTTCCGCTGTCAGTCAGGAACACCAGATTCAAATCATCCGCCATACTTTTGAAAGAAAGTCTTGGGCTTTTCCACATTCCACAATGATAATGAATGACTATGAAAATTATAAAACAGTTTTTACTTTAGGGCTGCACGGTGGCGCAGTGGTTAGCGCTCCTGCCTCACAGCAAGAAGGTTCCCAGTTCAAGTCCTGGCTGGGGGACCTTTCTGTGTGGAGTTTGCATGTTCTCCCTGTGCATGCGTGGGTTTTCTCCGGGTACTCCAGCTTCCTCCCACCGTCCAAAAACATGCTTCATAGGTTAATTGGTTACTCTAAATTGTCCGTAGGTGTGCATGGGTGTGTGATTGTGGCCCCTGCGACAGACTGGCGACCAGTCCAGGGGTGTCCCCTGCCTTTGCCCATGAGTGGCCGGGTTAGGCTCCGGCAACCCCGTGACCCCGAAAGGGATAAAGCGGATTGGAAAATGAATGAATGAGTTTTTTTTTTATAAAAGATTGTTTGTGTTTGTGTTCTAACCTTTGACCTGGTTCCTTTACATTTGTCCACCACTGTCATCTCTTCAGAACCTGAAGGCTTCAGCTCATCTCTGTCATTTGTCCTGTTAGTTTTTTGTTTTCTTTGATATTTTTTTTTTGTATTTAAATATTTTTTTATTTGCCAAAGTTTTTTTTGTTTATTTCAGCATTTTTTTCTCCAAAGTTTCCACCCAACAGCTTTTCGTTATTGGGATCAAAATTCTAACTTTTTAACATTTTTTAATCAGAGATTGAATCTGCTCTCTAGATCTGAGCTCCTGTGGTCCTGCAGCCTTTAAAATGTCCCTCATATCCAGGAGGAAGACATAAAGTGGAGCTGCAGATAGAATGAATGCCAATCTCTAAAATTTGTTTTGACAATAACTGCTATGAACATGTTTTTTCTTAACATCTTATTCCAATCAACACTGAACGTTGTGGATTAAGAACCTGAATCTTCTCTCATCAGCAGCACACATTCATGACGCTGGATCTCTGTTAAAGAAACTCCTGCTCAGCTGAAAACACCAGGATGCCACAGCTGACCCAGTTCTTACTGGCTTTGCGCTGCTGCATCTGCCTTTTTAACTGTGGGGAGTATGAGGGGATGTAAACTCGTGGACTTTCTCCAGTCTTAAAGCCAAACATTCATGTTTTCATCTGCTGCAGAAGATCAAGCTCTCAGGCAGAGACATCCTCCTCTCACGGCAGGTTGAGAATCAGTGGGCGAGTTTCAGTGAATACCTCATCAGTGAAAACATGCTGATGAATTTCCTAGAGGAGCTCAACACTGCTGTGATGTGTTTATTTAAAGCTGTGTTTAATGCCCTGAAAGTCCATCTGCAGATGTTTGTTTAATGACGTTTGCTTTGAGCTGTAGCTCGGACGGCTCATCGCTGCCGTTTGAGAAAACAAGTGACAGCCACCAGCAGATTGGGAGAAGAATGAGATTCAGTCTCATCTTCAGCTGTCTGTTTGAGAGCAGCAGATATGGACACAGATGAAAGATAAATAGAGCGTAAACGTTCTTTTGCTGCATCATATATTCTAGACATCTCATCTCCTCCAAATCCAAACCTCCTCTGCCAGAACAGGGAGGTGCTCCACTTGGAGCTCTTAGACAGACTGAGTGAATGAGGTGTCCTAAAGATGAAATGTTGCAGCTGAAGATGCTATCAGGCGTTACAATGAAGCCTCTAGATGCCCCAAAATCCATTAGAAGTCCCATGAATATAAGTGATGGATTCATGCACAGAATGAGACGTTTTACAGGGATACCACTAGGCATGGGCGATATATCGGTGCCAGAATCGGTATCGGCACAATATAAAAAATTCCACCTATATATGCCAGCAATGTTTCCCTTTTACTGTCACAATTGGTTAATGCAGGAGAAGCGATCTGCATAGCACAGGCTTGCTCCCCTGTGAGACGAGATTGTCACTCAAACCCAATTTTTATTTTTTTAAATACAAAAATTATTGAAAGAAAGAGTTATTGCCAGACATCACGTCTACAATGCTGCTGAGCATATTTAAGCTGTCAAAGGTGAAACAAATAAAGTACATGACTCTGGTCTGAAGTCTTCCCGCCTCCATCTTTCACAAAGAATGAAACAAAAACAAGCAGTGTACTGGAGTCAGAATTAATTCTTTGCACGCTCTTTATTTCTGACTCCGGTTCCACACATATATCAGCTATCAGTCACAGTTTCAGGAAAAATATCCGTTATCGGTATTGGCCGGAAAAATGATAATGGCCCATCCAGAGAAACCATCAAAGTCTTTCTGCTTCTTCTTTTGGTTGAGTTGAAAAATTGCCTAAAATTTCATCAAACTGTTTGGATTAGTTTCATTTTCGATTATTGTCACTAAAATGTGGTTTAATGTAACGCTGAATGTAAAAAGTTGGTGTTTAGTCTGAGCATTTATAGCAAAATGAGGAACATTAACTTCCTAACTAGCAACGCGAATGTGCCCTCTGGTAGAGAATATTTCCAAACCTGAATATCTCCCAACCATTGCATACTACAGAAGGAACTCCTTTTGCGTGGTGAACCCTGAGTGGTGAAGCCTACGTGGAGTTCTCCACAAAGCTCTGCACTGACTCCATCACTATTTACCATCATCCTGAAAGCTTCCAGCACAGAAGCAGCATTTTTTTCCAGCAGGTTTTCAGCCATTATGATTCACCGCCTTTATTGTTGCTGCCTGCAGATGACTGCACAAAATATTCAGGTAAAAACAACAGCTGACTGGGGTTGTGCTTGTAAATGGTAAATAGCCAAAACTTGCATGATGTTTTCTACCTTCTTAGAAAGCCTGAAGCAGTTCACATGTGCTTTACTTGTACTTTAAAGAACAAAAATAGCATTTTGAATTGAAAGCTGATAACTCAATTCAAGTTAATGCAATTAACAGACCAAAAAATAGACAAAAAAACTGTACGAATGGAGAGTTTGAGGTCTGCAGAAAAATTGGAAACGAGGATGTGGTCATTCATAGCATCGCCTCTCACTGACTTTAAACAAACTGAAAAATGAAAAGGATTTAAAATTACAAGATTGCAAAGCAAACCTTTGACATTTGGTGCAGTTCAGTCAGAAAGCTGGTTTGTTTTTGAGGTTTTCTGCCATTACAAGAACTTGACAAGCACAGTCATTGACTTCCATGATGATGGAGTGATGATGTTTTTTTTTGTTTGTTTGTTTAGTGATGCTTTTGGAGCCAGAATGTTGTGCAGCAACACCACCTCCATCTGCACCCACACTTTTGGTCTGCACTTAGTCTGCTTCTTCACTTCTCCTGATGGTGACATTTGCTCTCCGACTGAATCTGTTTTATATTAATGATGATTTCTTTTTTCACTGTTTTTTTTTTTTTGTCGTCAGTTTACACCTCTATTTGAATCAAAAAGTAACAAGATGTAAAAAAGTTTAAAGTTAAAGAAACATATTTTCACAAAGAGGAAACAAAGCATCAAGATTTACCAGATTTAGGGGAGACGTAGGAACCAGCAGAGACAGATTAGATCTTCAACTGCAGCAAATCTGCGCCGTGTTTAGACACCGTGTTTACATTTTGAGAGCAGTTGGCATCTCTGCAGATGCTCCTGTCCTTTGGATTCAATGTGCAATCATTGTTTTTTGTTTCATTCTTTGTGAAAGATGGAGGCAGACTCCCAGTCATTAGAGACCGCTTCAGTGTGGGCCGATCGTTTCGCTGATGCCTGGAACGCCTGCGTTCATGTTCACGAGCTTAAGCAGAACTTCCAATGTGGATGTACAAAAAAAAAGTCTTTACGAAAAAGACCAAGTTCTGCTCAACTAAATGAAAGGAAGCCTCTCAACGTTGAGTGTTTACACCAGGACTCAGATCTAATGAAACATGAGACATGATGCCAGAAGAAGCACTCGAGACCAGAGGTCCTCAAACTCAGCCGTGTCCTTGTTTTGCCTGCAGTACAGAGACGGAGAATTTGCACTAAATTAGCTCCAAAGTCTCAGAAGGAGGAGCCACAGCAAGGATTATGGATAATTAGGACTGAAGAAGAAAGGACTGGGAGAGAATGAGTGAAGGAGAATAGGACAGTTGCATGAAGAAGACAGACTGGCGGCAAGGCGGTGAAGGAGGATATGTTGCTTGTGCATTTGACCTCTAGTGTCTTGAAATTGAGTCACAGCAGCTGCTGTGACTCAACTTTAAGGCATTACCTGGATGAAGCAGAACCTTCATCTGCATTTTACCTGCAGTGGTAAACATAGAGGTGGGATTTACAGACTGAAACTCCAAGCAGAGACAGACTATACCAGAAGCTGGCGTGTCCATGTTTTTCCGCCTCTCCCACACGTGCACGCTCACATGGAGAGCTCCTGATGGCGACGCCACAAACAAACTGCAGCAGGCTCTCAGCTAAGCATGCAGCCAGCCCATGGAGCCATTGCAGGAGCCCTCACCACCAGCTAATGCAGCATTATTTATAGCTTGTGAATATGTGGAGTTTGTCCCTCATCGCCACCTGTAGCCAGACAATGAATACAGCATCAGACTGAGCACCTGTTAAAATGTGATTCTGTAAAAACGGCAGTTTGACTAAAAATAAAGTGGACTTCAGTGAATGGAGAAGTTAAGCTTCAGAAGAAAAGCAGAACAGAGAGCCAGAGCAGTGGGGACATAGTGCCCTCTATGGGCAAAAACAGACATTACAGGTTGTTTTCATATTTAAGACGAGACGAGAAGCAGTTTATTTTCTACTCTTTAGTCTCTAAGCTGCAGCACACAAAAACACACAAAATACAAAACAAACAAACAAAAAAAAGTAAAACGCATTTAAAAAATGAACACAAAACATAAAAAGACAATCAGGATTTTCAACATTCCTGTAATCTGGAAAAATCTGCAGGATGTCTGTGAATCCTGATGAACGACGATCTGATCTGTGGATCCCTGCTGAGCTGCAGCTGAGAGGCACGTGCTGGTCCACAAACAACCAGAATCACATCTGCTCATACACACACAGACATAGACGCAAAAACAAACAAACACAAATAAAAAATAAACACAAACTCATACAAAAACTCAGACTCTCACAGCCTCTGACAAACACACACACACAGACTTACACACATACACACACATACAATCACAGACTCACATGTATAAACAGACTTACATGCACAGACTCACACTAATGTACAAATCCACACCCATCCAGATTCACATACAAACAAAAACAGATTCACAAACTCAAACACACGCACAACAAAAATTCACACAAGACAAGCACACCCTGAAAAGTTTTGAAGGATTTTCTTGAGTAAACGGTTTTCATCTCCAGAAGGATTTGTCATTCTTTATTGAAAGCAGTGAGAAGCTGTTCTTACTTTTCCAGAAATTGATCTGATGTTTCTGATTGGTTGTTCTTGGCGCTCCTGTTTAGTAAAGAGAATGTGCTCTGGTCCTAACCCTAACCAGTGGACAGACTTAGCTAAATGACCTCTCTCTGTGATCCACATTTGTTTTCATTTGCTGGAAGAAGTTTCCTGAAAAGGTCCAAAACTTCTCACAACAGAATCTGTGCTGGTTTTGTCCCAAAGTTTTTGCAGTTTTGCCAAGAAACAGTTTGCTTTCTTCACTTCATGACTGTTAATGTTTGCAAAGGTCAGACAGTGAAAGCAGCATGTCAGCAGCAGCGCCTTCATGTTTAACCACTTCAGCAATGTGCAGTCACCCACACTTGACACAACACCCACAGCTCCAGCTGGACTTAAAGAGACTTCGGGCTCGGTCACGCTGGTGTGAAGCTCATGCCTGTACAGAGATGATGCTGTTCCGTTACACAGGAAAGGGAAACTCATTACAAAAGCTAATCTGGTAAGAATAAGAAATGAAATAATTACTAACAGAAGGTAAAAAAAACATTATTTGATTTGGGAGGTCTTGTTTTAGTTTTAGGGGAAGCTCAATAAAGCCTCAGTCATATGCACTGTTGACCTGAACAGGTGCTGTGGGTTTTTGGGTTTTCCAGGTCCATGGAGGGTCATAGAAAGCAGCGGCTGCATCTTAAGAGGAGCAAAAGTGCGTCTAATAGTTCCTTCAAAGCTTGTATGGCCACCTCAAGGGACATTGTGAAAATAGAATGTACCATTTTATGTGAGTGGTAAGTGTATTGTGAAGTATTTGTAAGGACAATGGAAGTTACACACACTTATGATGTACTGATGAGACTGTCGTACATTAGTAAGGTGTGAGTATTGACTTCTTACTGACTGCGCACAAATGCTACACCCATGTGATGTGTAAGTGCCCACAGGATAGCCACACAAGCTACACTGCTTTCCTAATTTCAGTATCAATGGGCTCCTTGTACAGTGTGCAGAATTTGGGGATTGAAAAAATCTATCTGTACGCCATACCTGCAACTCACCTACTTCATCCTTACTTACCCTTACATGTTGAATAAGTGTTCACTAAGATGAACATTTTCTCTCTATAGTTTCATACAAATACAAATACCGACAGTTTTGTTCATTCTGAAATGGTTTTTCCTCTTTTCGTGATATAAACAGTCTGTGTTCTGCTAAATGTCTGTGTTGAACATGCTGTCTCCATCCCTGTTTTTATCTCTTCTTTCTGTTTAAACCAAAAAGATTTTCTCTTTCAGCATTTTGTCATTGTTCATTCAGCTCTCCTTCACTCTTTGATGTGCTGCTGCAGTTTCTCCACACTCAACTCCTCTAAAATCTTGATGGTTTATATATATATATATATATATATATATATATCGGGGGTCTTTGCCTGCTGTATTTGTCTGATCTTCTTTAATTTTTATTGAATTTACTTGCAGAAATTCAATTAAGCAGGGTTTGTTCATGCAGATTGTTCCAGGACAACATTAAATAGAAAATCAATTTTAATGTTCAAACACAGAAGGGCAGCAGTTTAAGTGAAGAGAAGACTGTTTTCTGTTGCCTGTTTCAGCTCACATCCCAAAGCCTAAACAATGATTTTTTTAAATTTTCCATCACTTTGTCCCACAAATGGTACAAAGACATAGAGTTGGAGGGCAGGGGAAGAACTTTTCTGTTTCTAAGGACACTTATCATTTAGATTTTATGGTGTGGTTGATATTTTGAAAGCTGACAGAAAAGTCTTGCATTTTGGGAGGTATTCAGGGTCAACAGTTGCATATTTTGATTTGATTTGAAACTAAATATAAGTGCAGACGTGTGAGTTCTCCAGATTACCAGAAGAAAATTCCTCTCATTCTGATTTCAAACCTATTTGTCCTTAATGCCTGCTGCCACATTTTATATCTAAAGAACTGCACTGGGAACCTCATCATTTATTTGACATCACACTCAGATTCAGACACAACCTTCAAGCTTCCGACTCCTTTGACCTTTGTTCAAACCGTCAGACTTGTTTTCCATTCAGCATCTTCACATGGAAGATGGGGGTTGTCTCTGTCCACTAATGCAGGGAGGGGAACATGAGTTTTGTCATGTCTTTCTAAATAGTCCACATGATTGTGTGACTTTTCTGTAATTTAAGGTTTTGTTTTTTTTTAATATAGCATGTTTTCTGCTGTGAGAGTCATACATTCTCCATGTTTCATGGAGGAACTTCTATCTCTATGAAGATCAGAATATTTTCATGTCTAACCTGAGTGTGAGATGTTTAAACCACTCATGTCCTGAACACTGTTGGGGAGGAAGTCTGTGTGCTCCAAAAAATTGATTGAAAGTAGCTGAACTTTCAACAGTTCAGTGATTTTTGCTGCAGCAGCATCACTGTGTTTGAAAATACTGGAACATTTGACCCTCAGTAATCAGGTCCATGAAAATCAGAGTATTTATTTTTTGGTGAACCAGTGCTGCAGGGTTTGAAGTCTGCCACATCTGCTTCTGCTGAAGTCTGTTCTCAGCTCATTGAAAGTGGAAAACTCTGATACACACAGCGTCTGATGCCAGCTCTTACTGTCAGGCCTCAACTCTGGAGAACCTTTAATGCAAACGATTGGAGAATCCTGTTCCGTCACACATGAAACAGGAAACACTCTGCAGGTGAAGTCATGTTCTTCCACCCTGGTTCTGATACATTACCTCACAGCGCTGAAGATGCACTGAATCCATGATTTCAAACTCCTGACAAATGAACTTTTCTCTTTCCTCTTAATCCATCTCTCGTTCCAGCTAGCCACTCCCTCCCCATCATACAAAAATGTTCTCTGGGAAGGGGCTTTGCCGTCATCAGGGCTCCACCAGCGGCCTGTTGCCTGGTGGCGCTGTGCTACAACTGCGTCTGTGGCTTTTCCAGGCGGGTGATTTATGCATGGTACTGAGCCCCCAAAGCACCACCAAGCTTCCCAGCTCCCTCCTGCCAAGCTTGGCCCCCGCTGAGATATAAATCCTTCTCAGATGCCACTTTTGACAGTAGCAAACAAACTTTGGGGTTTTGCTCAGAAACATTTTCTTTAAAAGTTGTTTTTTTTCCCATCATGCAGCAGCTAAAGTTTCAGTCAGAAGTGTTGGTGCTGAAGCTGTACTGCTACTGCTTCTGCTGATAAGCAAAATCAAAAAATCTGTCTCTGCGTTTTGGCCAAGTATGTGTTTGTGAGGAAAGGCAGGAAAGCAAGTTATCATCTGAGAGGTTTCATGACTTTGGAATCTAACGAAAAACAAATCAAGGTTTTTTATGTAGTGGAAGAGTGAACTTTTCGACATTTATTTTGTCATGAAAGTAATAAAATAAAATAATAAAACTGATTTCTGATTATAAAAAAACACAGACTCCTCACTTGAACATCAAGATTATCTCTGGATAACTTGAATGTGCTGTGAGTTTAAACGTGTTCATGAAGGAACGCTCACAGATCTGTCGCACATGGATGAAGACATTATTCCATAGAAACAAGGAGGTGTGTGCAAGTTTGCCTGGACATGCAGACATAGATAGATCGGCATATACCCCCACCAAGGCTGAGTTATATTCACATACAAGTGCTGCAGGTAGTCCGGTCCATGGAGGGTCGTAGAGAGGAGCGACCGGTTCAATCTTAAGGGGAGCGCAGGACTGTTTTGCCCCTTGAGGCTCATTGAAAATTAAACCTACCATTATCGTGTGTATGGTAAGTGTATCACGAAGTATTTGTAGGGCTAATGTTAGTTACACGCACTCATTACATATGGATGATGCTGTCGAATGGTGTCCTTACGCCACACTCGGGCTGATAGTAAAGCTTTAGTTCCAACTGCCCTTTTGGCTGTCTGCTGGCAAAAAACGGACAGACCTGTGGGGCACAAAAGGAGCGGCCACTTATCACATGAACAGGACTTAAGAGCACCTTGTCTGACCTTGTTCATCAACAAAGAGGTTGAGAGAGCCTCCAACAGCAAAGATCCTAAAAGGACTGTTTGGACCAGTAAAAAAGGGATTCAAAAAGAATAGAAGTAAGAAAACAGGGAAAGCAGCCAGTGTCTCCAGCTATATAAAAATAGACCTGTGATCATTTGTGTTGGTCTCAGTGGAACTAAATGAAGCATTCATCAGCGTCTGTGGCAATCGACCAGAGCACAACTCCAATGATGGATATCAGTGCTCTAATCGCTCCTCCAATGCCTTCTGCTGCTCTCACACTTACTTTCATTCATCTATCTCTATTCCTCCCCTTTTCTCCCTCAAGAGCACCCCCCACTCCTGCGGCACACAAACAGAAACAAATCACAGTTTTAATTAAATGAAGTTGGAAGGAGCCTGTCAGTGGGTGCAGCTGTTGCAGTCTTTTGAAGGACTCGTCATTCCATAACTTCTTTTCAATAACTAGTAACTCCTTGAAACTATTAGATCCTTGAAAACTGCGTCATATTCATATTTGCAACATATGCATTTAAATAATTGATGATAAATAATTGGAGAAGGAATTTCCAAAGAAAACAAAACACAATCTGAAGGGAAAATTACAAACAATAATGTATTTACACAAGTATTAAACAAAGAAAATAATCAAACTGCAGGTAGACCTTCTGTAAACATTTAAAGTTTATCTATATATTTGTTCACCCTATGCAAAGTCAAAAAGTTGTCAGCAGGTCTTTTACAATCCTCATGATGGACTTCATTGTGAGGGGACTGCAGATGGGAGTCATTTTTTGGGGAACAGGAGACTTCTTCTGCAAGACGGCGTTTGGCTTGAGACCAGTAGGGACAGAAATGCTGATCAGGAAGATGCTGAAGTCGTCTCAGAGTAGCCAACTCCAGTAGCTATTCTGCTCACTCCCAGGGCAGTCTAACAGGAATGTTGTCTGGTCCGGCAGCTTTTTGTGCGTTAACTCTGCTCTGAGTTTTCCTCACTTCAGTGCCGTGTGATTGTCCTCATGTGATGACATTGCGTATGTCAAAGGGTGCGCAGAAGGTGTTCAGAAGGAAGGTATCACTGTCTCAGGCAGGTGGAGCTGACCTATCGCTGGTGATGGAATGAACACCCTAGCATACAATGTGAGTATCACTGCTACTCTGGAAGTGTTCATAGATCCTCTGGAAGTGTTTGAGTCTCTGATGGCTCGAGATTGCTTAACTGTTCTTAGGAAAGCTTTGTTTCTGCCTCTGAAGGCAGAGTCTTTGGATCCCAGCACACACCTTTGTGGTCATCCATGTACTTTCTGGTGTAACCCATCTTTAATGTCATAAACCTCCACGTCAATAGTCAGCGTTGGTTGCAGTCTCCCTAACATGTCCCAGTCAGTAGATTAAAACTGTCCTGAGCAGCAGACATGGATCCTTTAACCTGTTACAGAACAGGTTCTGATGGGGGGTCTGGATGCTGGAAGCAACATAACGAAGGCGTGGTCTGAGTACACGAGGTGGGAGCGGAGCTTGGCACAGAACACGCCAGGAATGTCTGTTACAACAAAACAAATCATTACTTCACCTGTAAAGTTATTATCATTAAAACTAAACATTTATAATTCTGAAAATAAATGTAAAGAAATATTTACAAATGTTTTGTTAGTTTAATGGGTTTAAACTGATTTTTTATAGTAAATGTGATATAAAAAAAGTTGCATGTTAAAGATGCTCATTGCTAACGGTATTTAACCTGTGTATGGTTTGCCTGAATGCTATTCTGTGGTTTGGTTGGTTGATTGACATGAAATCTACTGGAGATCCTGCAGTCAGGAGTGAGCTCAGACGGTGTAGAGGTTCCTCTAAAGTACACCTCCCAGAATGTTTCATGAGCTCCATTCAGTAAGCAGAGTCTTGGTCTTAAACCCCAAAATGTGAGACGGACATACATGCTGACAGCAGAGAGAGATGAAGGAAGCAGAACGGGACAGCTGGTGGGGAAGCACCGAGCTCTGCTCTAACCCTCCAAAATGAACAAATATTAAACACACGTTTCAGTCTGTCTAGTTTACAACCCCCCTTTTTCTTAACCTGTTAACATAAATCCAACCCACTCCCCAAAAATCCTGTAATCAGAGCTAGTTTTATTTTTGCATACTTTCTGTCTCCTCAATTTGTATTTCAAAATAAAAGCCTTGTGGTGTGTGTAACCCTAATGGCTTCAGTTTCTCTCTGACAAGCTAGTTCCACTTTGCATCAGCATTTAATGTGCACACAGGAATAGGATCCCCTCCCAACATGGGTTTTACAGCACACAGATACACACTCCAAAACACACACACCAACAAGCTCACCTGGTAATTATGAACCAGGGGAAAAAAGAAGAGAGGAGTCATTCTTCCCACTCCCCCTTTCCTACCTCCTCTCCGTCTTTACTCCTCTAAGTCAATTCCCAAGGTTGAACACCGAAGGGATAAGTGTGTGAGTGTGTGCTTGGGTGTGTGTGTGTACTTTTCGCAGCAAACTGTGTGAATTATGAGGCTGAAATGCAACTTAAAGAGCTGAGTAAGCAGTTGGGAGATGATAATACACCTGAGGGAGGCCACAGGGAGAGAAATGGAACAAAGATCAAATCAAGACCTTGAAAATCTCATTTGGGGAAAAACAACAGAAAAACAAGTCATGTGGAGAAAAACCTGAACCATCTTGGTCATATTTCTTGTCCTAAATTTGCTCCAAGATGTTTTCATGAAGCTGAGAACTGCTGTCCTTGCTGTGTTCGAAGCCACCATTTGTTCAGGTGTGTTCTTCTTTCGCAGAAATCACACCAGTCTGTAGCATGCTGCCAGCTCTTCTCTGTTTAACTAATCTTATTTATAAAGTTTATGAAGTTGGTTTAGGCCTCAAACTGTCGCGTGGCCTCATCACTGGCCTTCTCCATCACTCTCTTCTGCTGCGGCTCCCTCAGCTCCAACACTTCCTGCTTCTCGTCTTCTTCCTCCTCTTCAGAGTCTTTCTTCTTTTTGGCTTCATCGGTACTGTCCTCTTCCTTACCTTGTACCTCCTGCTCTTGTATCCATTTCATCTTTTTGACCAGCTCCTCCAGCTCCTCCTGCTTCTCCCTCCTCTCCTTCTCCTTTTCCGGTTTGTTCCTGCTGTCTTGCTCCTTCAGCATCTCATTCAGCTCCTTCTCCACTTTTTCCTTCTCCGTCATCAGCTCCGACTCAGCCATCCTTCGCTTCTCTAAGTCCTCCGTTTCTTGTTCCTTGTTCTTGTCCAGCTCCACCTTTTCATCCTCCACCTCCTTCTTCTGCTCCAATCCTGAGCTCCTCTGGATCTCCCTCTCCTTCACCGCATCATAACGCTTCTTCTTAAGCTCTTTTAGCAGTCCTTCCAGCTCCTTATTGTTCCCCTCATCTTTGGCTTTCTTGGTGATCTCCTCTGCTAGCAGCTCCTCTAGCTCCTTGGCTCTCTCCTCTTCATCGTCCATGCCTCTTCCTTCAATCTGGGGCTCGTCCATCATTCTCGCTGCTTCAACCACCCCTGTCTTGTTTTCTTCAAGCTCCACAGTTCCATTGTTAACGCTGCTCAGATCTCTGTGGTCATCTTCAGTGTCTTTCTGCTCAAAGCTGCTCTCGTGGTCTGTTAGATGATACTGGTACCTCCGCTCTTTTTCTTTCTTTGCAAACCATGGATGACACTTACTGCATTTATTGTGATGGTGACTGTAGTTAGAAGGAATGGATGCTTACCATCATCAGCCAGCTTCTGCAGCTCTCTGAGGAGACCCTGATGTCTCTGCGCTTCACCAAGTTCATCTGCAAGAACAACAAGCACTTTCACTAAAAACTTTGAGTATAGATGTCAGTAAATGTCCAAGAACTGAGAGGAATCATTAAAATACACTCACAGATTTTAAGCACTTCTACATTTTTAATACATTTATAAGAAGCTACAACATTCTAAGCATTCAGTCACAGAGAACAAGCCAAAAGTTTAAAATATATATATCTGTTTTATTGAACGGCCATAGAAAAATATTCAGATTGCTAAACGTGTTTTCTTTTATAAAACTTTCAACAAAAGTCTTGTTGTTCATTAATCATCTGAAAAAGTGACATTAAAATGCAAACATTGAGAACGTCAAAAGTCTGAGGTTAAATGAGATGTAACCTGATTGCTCTGGTCCACAGTCATGATGGAGGCCATCTTCATTAAGAGCCTCCTGGATCACACACTCCACCTGTTGGAAGAATAACAAGCAAAATTCAACTGCATGCACTTTAAAGTCACAATGATGATGATCTCCAAGAGAAATTTTAGGCTGGAAATAGTCAACTTCTCCGATCCTTCCGACAGTCGCTGTAGGAGGTTAGGATCTCCTTCACTGGATCTGAAGGAGCTTTTGAAGAACCTTTATTGATGGGTTTCTGTCTGATGTAAATAGGAACTTGTTCTTAAGCATCTCTTCTACTACTGATGAAAAGGATGATTGAGGTTTGCTGATGCTTTTCATCCTATGAAGCATTCTTCAAGATTTTGCTGATTTTAATACACAATTAATATGTTTTCCAATGAGAAACAAAGTCAGAAAAAGGAAATTAATGACCACATATTTTGAATATGGATGAAATGAAATGTTTCCATATGAGGTTGGATTTGTTGCATCCTGTAGGGGTTTCTTACTAATAACAAAAATATCCAAAATATCTTCCAAATAAATTGTCAAATAATTTGTATCTGGTGATTAGTTCAGATATTTGAGGAAGCATCTTGATTATTTTTTTTACATAGTTTTGGTTTTGTTTGTTTTTTCAAGCTTTCTAAATAAGCTTGTTTTATTCTGGGATTTAAATGTATTTGTCAATCTATAAAAATCTAGAAAAGCTACCTGGATTTTTCTGTGTGTTCTTGTAAACAACAGCTCGCAAAATTAAAACTTTAATTGGGTGTAGTTTCTAAGTACCCATTTATTTGGTGTAAATAAACCATCAAATTTTAATGATTAGATTTTTTTGTTCTGAACTTCTTAGTTGGTTTCATTGTATTTCCAAGAGTTTCATCTAAAAACTAGTTTCTTGTCTGAAATGTTCTCACATTTTGGAACAGAAGGTTCTACATATTAGGTCCTCCTTTTAATTTCATTCCACCATGTTCGTCTTTGTGGTTCTTTTTGATCTGGTTCCTGGTAGCAACACTTCATGAAGCCACCAGGAGTCCAAACGTCTGATGTGTTTCTGTAGAAGGAGTCACCTCTGACAGACCATGATTTTACTGTTTGATTGATAATAACATCAATAAATCACTGCAGTCTAAATACTCACTTTTCTGACAGCCACTCTTGGTGAGAACAACATCATCTTCGTCATGGATCAAGGATGTGCAGCTCCTGTGCAGCAGGTCCTTAGACTGTATATCTCCCCTATCAGACGGACGTGACCACATAGGCAAAAGAACTAATGATGATTGCACTGTTGACCACAGACCTGATTTATGCTGATCAATGTTTTCTTTTTCCATAATTTAATTTAACTCTGGAATATTTCATTTCTTGACTGTGTTGGTTCATCGTTCCACCAGTTGCTTTGAAAATGGAAAGCATCAGTTTTAGGGCTAAAGCTGCATTGGAGTTAAATAAATAGGACATATTGATCAGCTCCATGTTTTACAGCAGTGGCATTGTGTTTGCGTGATCAGGTCACACATGCAGTGAGTGTGTGTTTGATCCATCAGTGGCTCACAGTAGAAACATGATAGATCCCTTGGTGAAGGTCTGCTTTGCGTCTTCAATAATGTTCTAGGTCTACAGTTCAAATCAATAGCTGTTTCTCTTCATACATTTCTTTTGACCACATGTTCTACAGTGAGTAGCCCACCATATTCAGACACAAAGAACCAGAACTCTGCAGAACTTCTTCAGAACAATGAAAGCTTTCACTTTGAGTTCCTGAGCTAGCCTCACAAATCCTTCAACTCTCCTTTAGCACAGCTGCGGTTCTCACAGTTCTCTCAACAGTTTCAGCTTCAGAACCCTGTAATTATTCATCCCTGACGGCATGAAGAATTAAACATTTCCCCCTTCCCTTCCCATCATCTGCTTCCTGGCCAGCAGTGGGAGTTCCTGACACCATGAAAGCCACATTCAGTGCAGTCACCTGCAGCGCACATGCAACACAGAGCTCTCCTTGTCATGTGTCAGCAGAAAGCCCTCTTAGCCCTCCAGTCACCTCTGATCACCTCATTCTGAGGCGTCACGGCGAGAAGAGAAGATGCATCAAGGCAGGAGGTGCTGCTGACTCAAGTTCTCACTGCTGCTTCTGAATGATGGTCAAAAAAAGGGAAAAAAGCTTTAATCATGTTACAGCAAAGACAAATGGGAAATGGTGTATACTTATAGCGCTTTACTACCTTATTGAGAAGTCCCAAAGCACTTTACAGTTACAGCCCCATTTACCCACGCACACAGTGGTGGGAGTTCCACTGCCAAACACTGGCACCAACCTTTGACCACCAGAAGCAATGTGAAGTTCAGCATCTTCGCCGAACACACTTTGACCCACTGGCAGGCAAGGCGGGAACCATACCTGTGATCATCCGATCAGAAGTCAATAGCACTACCTTAGCACCACAGCCGCCCTGGGATTACTTCAGTTTTTTAAATATTTGTCATAATTATGAACCTTAGCTGTAACGATAATACCCTGGCTGAAAACACGATGACACAGGATAACTGGGATGTTGTTGACATTCCTCCGTAGTTTCCAGAGCAGATGAAAAAAATACCATTTGCAAATGATCGTATTTGTGACGTTGGAAAGGGATGGGAGGGTGGAGTGGCTCCAAGCCAACAGTCCCTACCACAACTCAGAGGGGAATTTCTAATGAACTCCTGCCGCTCTGCAGAAACAATGTCTAAGAAAGCAACACAGGTTTTTATTATTATTTTGCCTAAAAACTGCAAAATTATAATAATTTAAAAATTACTGGGAACGTTTCAATAAGATAAAACAATGATTGGCATAGGACTTCATTTTTATACTTCAGTGAAGGACAGAACTCTGACAATGAACCTCCAACTTTGAAACTTTGGTTCACAAATTTCTTCCTGAAGCTCAGAAGGGTTTGCTGACTCACCTGCAGAAGAGTTCAGGAGGAACCGTTTGTTCACCCTCTAGACAGCAGACTTACCTTTTGGACCTATATTTGATCTACAGGCTTCTCTAGGGTTTAGCATTAATGAACATCTGACGTCGCCATGCTCGCATTGAAGGAAAACTGAGTCAAATGAGGGCAGTCATGAGCACTGGAGGGACAGGCACATCTGGTCAAAACATTAGACCCCTGCATTCCAGTCATTTGGTCAGAGCCAGGAGATGGATTACCCCGAGACGGACCGAACTCAAGCCCCTCATTAGCTGGTTGGCATGGTGCTGAAGCTCCGCCTCCAGGTTGAAACTGAAACATCCAGCAGGTGTGATCAGTTGGGTTTTCATGAAGGCTTAACTTCAGTGTCCTTGCTGCTTCTAGAAGTGTCTGTTTTCATCTGCACGATGCCTCTCCCCCCCACTGGCCGCTCCAGCTCTGGGCTGTGGAAACATTCAGCTGAAAAAGTCATCCATCATCTCAAGCCTCTCCTGTAGTTAAGATTGGAACAAATCTGAAAATTCCTGTGGAGCCAGAGAGGAGAGCGTGGCTTCAGAAATGAGAGGTGTCGCTGTACTGGCTACCTCAACCTCTCCAGGACGCAAATGGGAGGATCTGCTGGGCAAGGCCAACGGCCCAATAATGTTTCATACTTCTTCATGCATGGGGAGTACCAGTAAGTCAGGCTTCCAGTTTCATGTACCCCCGCTCAACAAGAACAGTTCATTTAATCTCATCTTTTAAGCTCTTCATCCATCACAGGCGCTCGACTGACGCAGATGGAGGATGAGACGTCTGTCGGCGCAGTTGGAGAAACAAACTCAGGTTGAAGTTGATTGATCCATTTAGCTGTCAGCTGGTTGGGAGGAATACGATGTTTTCACACTGAGCTGTCAGAGCTGCCGAGGGCTGCAGCGGCCCAGGCTGCTGTCAGCTCAGACACTTTCTTCATCAGAACATGACTGCTCTATGAGAAGAATCAATACTTTAATATGGTTCAACCTTTCTGATTTTAATGAACATATTCCTGTTTGCCTGCAGAACAAACAATTTTGTTAGAAACTGTAATTTGAATTATATTATTTTTATTCTGTAGAGAAACACTTGTTGAAAATCCCCAGGATTTTTGTGATTTCTCACCGATACCATCAAATATGATGTGACTGAGTGTGCTTGCTATGAAATGAGAACTGTTCTGGAAGAGGCACATGTTCTCAGCATCTTTCAAAACTGCAAAACAGGGATGATAGTGACAAAAGCAGGTCTGAAGAGTGAATGCTGATGGAGGGGGAAGACCAGAAAGGGTGCCGTCTCAGTTAAAGGGCACAGCGCTGCTGGACGCATCTTAGCACCCTTAGTGAGAGCTCTCGAACCAAGTACAGCAGACTCAATGGAACCGCCAATGGTTTGAGTTCTGCAACTTCACATACTTGTTCACTTTCAATGAAAAGTCTTTATAAACGTGCGTAAACCTGCGTTTCAGGCATCTGCGTTCAAAACGCTTGTGTTTATGCGTCGCTATGCAAGTTTCTACGACCGTTTTTGGGCTCTGCGTACAAAACATGCAGCCATTGAACGCACATTGGAAGTTAAACCAGGTCAAACTTTGACGATTTGAACATTTTGAACGTTGGATGTGGGGGCCAGTAGCCTCCACCTGATTGGTCAGTTTATAACTTGAACAACTTAAACTACAGAAAATTTGAAAAAAAATAAGGATTATCAAGAACATTTTTAAAAAAAGGTTGCAGAGCAAGAATGGTTATTCTCACAAATAAAATGACTAGAATAGCTGCTTGTTTCTATATTAAAAATCAATAGGATTTTGGTGGGCATTTCCTGTTTGGAACACCAGCAGGGAGAGGTCACTCAGTCCAGTTCTCATATACAGTTAATGAGTGGGACTTCATTTTCTAGAACTTTATGTAACTGATTCACTTGGAAAAGGATCATCTCTGAAGTCAGACTGTGTTAAAATTTTTAAAACATGATAATATATTGTCTTATGTCCTAATATAAGTCACATGAGCAGTTAAACATAAATTCCTTACAGAATAAAGGAGTTAACAGCAGGTTGAGTCTGTGTAGCAGCCACTGCAGACCAGCATTCTGACCTGCATTAGTAGCCGCTATACACCGTCGTGTTCTCCTCAGTCCATTCCCTCTGTAAATGTTCATGACCAGGCAAGGAAAGCTGCCAAAGGTTCTCCTCCTGCAGCTCCTCCTGAGTCTCAGGCCATGCAGAACGGACCCACAGGGCTGTTGGACCGAACAGGACTGAGTTGGCGGGCGGAAAAGAATTCACCATTAAACTGCAGCAGGTTTCAAACTAACAGTTTCCTGTGTGTGTTACTCCTGGGGTCTTAAGATGAATGGGATGATATGGGACGTGTGTCTCGTGTATTCATCCATCTATCCCTGTGCTTGTGAAAGCCGAGCGTGTCGACGCGTCCTCACTCCCACTCTAATCTTAGGCACTTTGGACTTTACATTTTTTAAAACCAAGCAATTGAGGAGGGTGGAGCTTTGACGTTCAAAAGCAACACTCACAGGATATCAAAACACTTTTTCTGTAGTTCCTTAGTTTTGTCCATCCATCCTTCTCTTATGAATCTAATGAGGTGTGGAAAAGTCTAAATGTGAAAGCTTTGTTAAAGCTGTAGAAGGTAAAACACAGCAGCACAGTGCTTGTTATGACAGGCCAATGACTGAGACAGGCCAGATGCAACAGCTCATGGAGAAGATGAAGCACATTGTAGCCCTGGCTCACACGTCCACCTACAGAACATGACAGGTTTGAATCACATGTTGGAAACTTCTGAACATTTTACTCATTTTGAAGCAAAGCTTAAGCAGCAACAGACAGGAATGAGAAAGCCAATACTTTGGCTCCAAACTTGAAGTGGAACTGGGGTATGTTACTGAGCTTTCCAGAGGGGATGAAAGAGATGCAAAGTTCACCCAGAGGGACAAGTGGAAAGGGCCGCCACCCCCAAAGCTCCAGGTAAATGAATCGCAAATGATCCTGAACCACAACACAAGGGTGTGTTTGAATGTACTTACCCACGCTGGAACTGACTGTTGCATACAAGTAATTCTGAGTGACAAGTGGTTCAACATATGCTAAACGAAAGGCTGCTCAGCACTCAGGATCAATCAAGGGAAACCTTAAACAGAGGCAGGAAAGCCGTCCACGTGAGCGGGTTAGACAGAAAATTCAGGGCCTCATTAGAGGCCCCCAAACGACTGTGGAAACTCAAAGATCCAAAAGGGATACCCTACATCTGTGAGAAGTAGTGACCTAATGAGAGGAGAAGGTAAATAAACTCTCACTGAACTGATCAATCAGTCCAGCCTGAGCCCTCCTCTATCAGCGTGGACTTTCTGTCTGAACGAGTGACTTTAAGGCCACTTCCGTTTGTTCATCATAGCAACCAAGCAGGAACCTGATGCTCAGTTATAGTGTTGCTGTAGTCTAAGTGTTACACGTACACAGGCTTCACAAAACCCTCAGATGTACAAACATTTTTCAAAGATCATTACTAATGAGGGGAGTCAGAATGATACAGAGCAGAACCCAGCTCCTTCTGCGGAGAGCACTGCAGGAATGTCAGGCTAAATAAACAGGGTGTCTGCTAGAGAACCAAACAGCCCCCCCCCCCCCCGACTCATTCACTTCCCCTACAGACAAGGAGGCTGGAGGACAGCAAAGAAGAACGCTGATCAGCGCTGTGCATGCATATATCAGGACACAGAAACATGAGTTGGGCTGCTGTAACAGTTTTCGTATAGAATTTATTTTCAATGAGTTAGTGCTACATTTCCATTTAAAACATGAAAGTATCTTTAAAACAAACCAAACCCTTTAGATGTCCTCACAGGGTTTTATTTGAACTTCTTTTCACACAGATTACTGAGCACACACTCATCCCTACGTGTACCATCCATTCGCAACAAAACATAAAGTAGTGCCAACAAAACCTCTGTTCATTTTTAAATACATAAGAATCAATGAATTTAAAGTGTGTTGTTGTCATAAAGTCAAGAGAAAACTGCTTGGTTCCATGGCATCAAGACGAACGTCTGTGCAAGTGAACTCGCCCTAAATCATCAGTATTGTATTGTCTGTTTTTAGAAACATTATATAGAGAAGATCACATTTGAAAGTACCTGATGTTGTAATGAGGATAATCTGTTGTCAAATGTATTTATATGTTTTCCTTTTTTCCAGTACACATTATGACTGTCATGCTGGTTTGGTAGAGCAGCAACCTCCATTTCCTGCTATTCTACCTGAAATCAGCGTGGGACAGTAAGTTCCAGCTGCTTCGGAGTCAAAATCTGTTAGTTTTTGAGTGAACACAGCAGCAGTCATGTATTTGTTCATATCAAACACACATTATAAATACAGGGTCTGCATAATAAATCAAACATGTACAAAGTATAAATAGTTTTTTTATCCTCTTACCATAGCTCCTGACCTGATGTGGCTGTGCTTACATTCACACTCTTGATAGCAGTTGTTTGTTTAGGTCTCTTATCAGCTTGCACCCTCTGGTCATGGAGGTCCCCTAAACTGAATCCCACATGACTGACAGAGCCTCCCCCAGTTCTGCTTTATGTCTTGCTGACACACTGACATACTAACTCGACGTTCTGCTCAGATTTCTAGGTTTTCCTTGAACTGCAAAGGATGAAATGATTCTGCATGAAAAAAAGCTGATGGTCAAATATCAGTTGATGCTGAGGGCAAAGAACAGAGGTAAACTCCTCTAATCACTAGAACACTTTTTTTTATGCAGAGTCTGCGACTCTTCCAAACTATGGGCCAATTGTCAGCTAAGTGATTCTGTTTGTTTTAAGAAGTGAACCAGCAGTCTCAAAAACTTTTGGAATTCAGAGAAAGTCTCTTCAACACAAATGTGTCCACCTATGACCCAGTGCATTGTCCAAATCCATGCTTTAACGCAACTTTATTAATCAGCAAATCATTATTCAGGATCTTAAAAACTTTAGGAAGTGAATATGGAGTCATTTGACATTTCTCCTAAAATGTTAAGAGACTGTTTAAAACCAAACGGCAAATTAAAAACACTGTTTAGATTAATTTTAAAGCTGTCGCTGAAAATGTAAAAAGCTCTTGTGTGGAAAAAGAGACGCGGTTTTCTCCAGAATCAGTTCATTTCTGTTTGTGAAACAGCTGTAGTGGTTTCATTCAGTGTGAAAATAACAGAGAAGTGTTGTCTGAAACCACAGAAATGCTGTAAATCCTTCAGACAGGGTTGTGGGGCGACATGTCTTCCTGGCTGAATGAAGCTGTCATATAAATGATTTAGTCATCTTTATTTCTGTCAGACGATAAGACTTCATGCGTGTGGAAGGTGTTTCACTGCAGGTGTTTAGATGAACAAGTAGATTTCATTCTGATAGTTTTCCAGCCAATAAGAGGTGCAGGTTCTATATCAAAGAATCAACAAAAAGTGGACAGAACTGTCTCTAAACTAGAACATTATTGAAGCAAAAAGGATGTTGAGAAGGACAGATTCACAATTGAGTCTTCACCCCCAATTTATCCTTTTAATATCTTTATGACAGAAGAGCTGGGGGGGGGTTTGACAGTAACTAAGAAATGTGGGAAAGCAGGGATCAAAGGAAACAAGCACAGATGAACTTTAGAAAACCAACACCAAGAGAAGGAATACATAGGAAGAAAAAAAGGTTTAGAAAGCATGTTGGGGGGAGATGACAGAGAAAGCAGAGGGGCCGTGTAAACAGAGAGCTTACCTGTGAGGGGGGAGACTGAGTCTAAATTGAAGACACTTAGAGAAAGCCAGTCGATTGTGGTCATGGCTGGCTGGGCCCTTCTTTTTGGTTAGTCATCTATTTCTGATGTACACACAGATCCAGTGTTCCTCCTCCTCTTTCATCTCTCTATCACAGATGAATGAATTACTAGACCTGCACATTTCTTCTAGAGAAATGTGCAAACTTACTGCATCTTTCTGTGCGTCCTCTCTTGGATCAGAGGGTTTATCATAATAAACACATCAGAGCATACAACACATTCAGGTTTTCTTAATACCTGCTTACAACTTACTATTACAGTTCTGGTTTACAAGATTAATGATAAAGTACTGAGACAGTATAAAAGTGTGTCTTTTGATTTACTTTCATTTAGAGGGGAAATAAAACTGAATCCATTTTAAGAAAACGAGTGTTCTTTAAAAAGTGACAGCAGCCCAGGATATAAATCCTGATTGAAGAAATGAATGGATGTCATTAACCTTTTAGCACTATAGATGTCGCAACATCTAAAGAACATGCTCTTTGACCTACCATAAGACCAACATGAATCAGCTGATTCTGAAGCAGAGAAAAGGGGCTTTTCATATGGGCTTTGCACTAATATGCAAGACGTTATGTCAAGTGTTACATATGACTGCAAAGCTGCTTTTTTCTGCGACAGAATCAGCTGATTTACATTGATCGCATGAACGATAGTTGAAATGTAAACAGCGGAGTGCCTCTAGTAAATGGCATGTTTTACTTTTACAATAAGGGGTGGTTTAATACTCATTCAAGTGGGTTAATTTAAACCCCTTTTATAACTGAAGCTGAACTTTATTTATTGAGTTTTAGCTTAACAGCTAGGGTGTCCCGGTTGAACCAGGACTCAGGCTTTGTTTGTGTCAAATTGTTCCACGTGTCAGATGGCCAAAACCGTCAACTCCCTGCCAGATTGTTACAACCTCTACCCATACCACAACAGCCATGGTCCCACATGGGACCATCAAGGCCTTCTTCTTCAAACCTCTCTCACCCCGGGGTTATCCACCTGTGGTGAAACCGTGGCTTGATGACCATCGTCCATCAGTCATGCTCGGTGTGTGCGGCACCGCCTCTAGAATTTGTTTAGACACATACATTCAACATCACCTTCCCAGGTTCTTCATTCAGCAGCAATATTGCAGAAATGGGCATGATTATAGTAATGGTGTTATGTCAGATATCAGTGAAGTGTTATGAAGGGGGTGTAAACAGCAGGCTGTGTGTTGTTTGGAGGGGGCTGGGTGTTAGAGAGCGTGTGCGGGAGTGTGTAGGTATGACTCTGACAGGGTCAGGACACATCGGCTGAGCGCTGATGGCTTCATTAGCTCCTCAAAACATCAAACTGAATCTGCAGGCTCCTCCTCTGTTCAGAGAGGAATATGCAAAACTATAAAAGGTTAAAAGCAAATACTGAGTAATAATTGTGCAGCTTTACTTTGGCCTGAGCTGGGGGCTCTGCAGGCGGGGGGCTTTGTTTGGTGAGTCCATTGATTTACTCTCATTGTTTCTGCAACTTCCCCTCCTCTGCCAGCTGACGAGAGCAGAGGAGGATTTGTAAATAATAATTCTAAACAGAGGTATAGATTTCTGCCTTAAAGCAGAATTGAGACTTATTGATCTGATACCAGAAGAAAAGAACATCGGATTTGATTTTTTTGAGCCACACACAGCTGTATGCTTATTTTATAGCATCAATTTTCACTTTACATACTGTGGCTGAACATTTTTTTCAAATGTGAGTACATGTATACCAAATTAATTTCCTTCATGAGTTTCTATAATTTCAAACCATTTGCAAGCTGCCACTGTCCAACACGGTGAAACCATAAAAGGGGTCTTTTTTTTTTCTCAAAGTCAGCCCACAGACGACCACTTCTGCCAAGTGCAAAAACAACTCTTAAGTGCCTTCATGAGCTATTTCATTGTGCATTTAATTAAAGGACATCATCCATCAGCCTCCTAGCTAGGAAGGTGTTGCTTTGGAGACTAAAAATATTAAAGCATTAAACATATAATCATTAAAAAATGTTTTGGGTTTTTTTGCTGAACAACCCATTAATGACCCACATGTGTCTTTGTCTTAATGTCACACGGCAGAGCAATGAATTTACAGCATATAAAACTGCATTAACCTAGAATTTCCTTAAAATTGTATCTGAGTAAAAAACAAAAGGAAAAAAAACACTTTAATTTAAAAAATATGCTATAGAAGGATCAAATGACTCTGTCTAAATGGATGTTTAAATGAAATATTTTGTGGCTGAATAAAATCCTCTTTATACTCACAAAGGTGTCCCCTCTGTTTTTTTTTTGTTTTTTTTTTGACAGTTTACTTGAACACAACGGTCTGTATACCTCGGCCTCTGCTATGGAGCTGCTGGATTCCTCACTTCTCCCACAGAAGCAGAAGTGAACTTTCAGAACATTGTTGCTCAGAAGTCCATGTGTGGGTTTGCCGCTCTATTGTGGGATGTGTTTTTTGCAGACACGTCAGTGAGAACAAACCACACTTGCCTTTGATTTCTTTTCTTTTTTTTTTCTCTTCTTTTTTTAACTTATCCTGTCTAACAGCTGAGCAAACAGATATGAGCTGAGAGCCTCTTGTGTTAGACAGATTTTACTGTTACAATACAATCGGGGGTTAAAAATCATCGGAGTCAAGTGAGAGTGTTAGTCTTAAATTGGCGGGGCCTGTCCACCCACTTAGTTGTTACAAACATACCTTCCAGCTCCAAGAGTCTCTACAAACTTGTCAACATCCAGTTCACACACACACTTATGCATACAAACCAACCCATGTAAAGTGTTTCATTCTGTCACGTAAGCTAATTGTGCAAAGGTGAAACAGGAAATCAGCAAAATGACAAT
Organism: Adrianichthys oophorus; assembly: GCA_036245035.1. Classification (NCBI taxonomy): domain Eukaryota; kingdom Metazoa; phylum Chordata; class Actinopteri; order Beloniformes; family Adrianichthyidae; genus Adrianichthys; species Adrianichthys oophorus. Next base: position 17,618,135 of record BSAI01000072.1, on the reverse strand, counting down.
TGAAAGTTTTCTGTTTTCTTTTGTTAAGTACAGAACAACTGTTCACCATCAGTAAAGACTGACCACTGACATTTCAGACAACAGTTTATTTGGATACCCACAAGTAGCCTGGTTAGGCTTTGGTAGCTCCGTGACACTGAAAGGGATAAAAAGGGTTTAGAAAATGGATGGATGGCTTATTAAGACTGACAGGCGCAACCACAAGAGTTCGCCATCCAGAGAATTTGTGTAGTCCAAATCGGCTAAATGCAGAGGGTTGTGTCAGAATGAACATCCAACATAAAACCAAAACTAGATCAGTCATGTGATTCATGAAATGAAATTTGATACCAGGTCATTCCTGAATGGAAATTTTAGTAATAAAGACATTTTTCTCAAAAAAGACACGCGCATAGGGAGAAAGAGTGGAAGGAGAAAACACATGTTTAGATCTTGTTCAAAGGAACAGCTAATTGAAAATGCTTTGGAGACAAAACGCTGGGAAGCAGATGGAGATTGTTTGGACACACTGAGAGGAGGAACAGTGATGATTGGTAAAAGGATGCTAAAGCTGAAGCTACCAGTAAAGAGGTCCAGAGGAAGACTGCTGTGGGGTTTGCAATTCCAGTGGATTTTGATGCTGAAAAAAGCAGCTAATCAACTATGTTGATCGTGTTAAAACGATTGATGATTTAAGTAGACCAAAGAACATGTGCTGTTTAAGTGTCCCTTGTGACATCTCCAGATCTTAAAGGGTTAACCCTTTAAGTTATTTATGACATGTGTTAGTGACATCCTAACACAAGAGCAAATGCGATTTCAAACAGAAACTTCTAAAAAATGAAACTTTGATAGAAAAAGTGCAACTACATTTTAAGATAAAGAAAAAGATCTTTGATTTTTGACCCGACAATTTAGAAGATTCAAACACTAAATTGTCTCATTTTCTGATGTATTTTAATAACAGCTTTGGTCTTATGTTCATGTTTATGCTTTGTTCTGCGTTTAGCAACATCCAACATGTATGCTAAATGACAATATTGATCATCCTCATGGCATAATGTTACCACCTCTGTGACTCACAGTGACACCAGAAGATTTTTATTTTATCACGACTGTAATTGATCAATTGCTAAACATCCAACAAGTCTCTTGTTTCCAAATGGTCAGCGGAGCTGGATTTGAATTTTAAATAGAAAAACATATGAACCCTATAGGCTCTTGTTAGTAGTTAATAGGATTATATCAAATAAAAATGTTGTCTTGAGGCAGACCAATCAGATCTTCCGAGTGCTGCATATGTTTTTCCTGGAGCCTTGTCTATTCTCTTCAGATCTTGGATTGTCTTTGCTTTGCATTTTCTTTTTGTGTTGTTGTCCCCGTTTGTCGGCAGCTGTAGAGTCTGCATCTGTCGTTAGCGTCTGCACGCTGTGCATTTCTGCATGTGACGGCAGACAGACCTGACCTATTTACCAAGAGCTTCATCTTTCTTCTGCTTTATTCTCACTCTGCTGTACATTTGTATGCATCTCTATCCCTCCACTGCCATCCATGTGCCTGTCTCATTTGCCCTCTACTCTGTTAAAGCACCTCTAATATGTTTGCATTTGGGATCTATCTCTAGGTTTCCATCTCCACAGCATTGTCCCAACCACCTGATGGTCTAACGTCTTTGTAAAAGTCCTTCTCAAAGGTCCATCACTGGGTTCTTCCCACTCAAAGACAAATCAGTTTTTGCTCAGAGAGACGTGCACATCATCTCATTCTTTCTTCCACTCAGAAACACAGAGTGAGAGTGCAGATGCGGAAGATGGAAGAGGCTTGGAGGATAGCTCGATCATCAGAGCGTGATAGGCAGAGTGATGCATGTACTTCAGAAGGAAAGGTGCTTCTGTCCTCTAAAACACAGTTTGAAAAAGTGTTCACTGAGTGCAGAGAAGAGGAACTTGAAGAAATCTAAGTGTGTGCATGAGATTGATGATCAACTGAACAAGTCCTTGATGGAGAAACGAGTCCATAATGTCCAAATTCAGTTATCCTGGCCATGCACTTGGTGTATTGGCCAGAGCTTCTTACCCGTCATTTGCAACAGAAGCAGTCTCATAAATCCTGATTATTTTAGCTCACCAGAACCTTCTATCACTGAATCACAAACAGATAGAGCACACGGGGAGGGGGTTGGATATTAACTGTGGCAGGCAAATGCGTGACTTCTGCTGCACGTCTGTGACTGAAGCAGTGTAAGCACAGTGCTTAACACTGGCCACTGCCTCAGGGATTAGCCGTCACGAATTAGCATTCACGAATAGTTGCATATGACGACATACCTGTCGTTTGGCTGTATCATTTGCCTCACAAATGATCAACTGCAGATGCTGGGATATCAACTGTTTGGATGTAGATGATGGAATCACAGCTGTTTGGCTTAAAATTATGTCATCACCCCTGTTTACCTGAAGATGATGTCATCACCCCTGTTTAGCTGTAGATGATAACATCACCCTTGTTTGGCTAAAGATTACGTCATCACAGCCATTTGGCTAAAGAGGATATAATCCCCCCAGGCGGTTGCAGCCCTGCGCAGATCGCCCTGAATTGCGTTTAATCTTTTTAACCAATGTCACAAATGTGCCGTCATGAAAGCATCGCAAGGCAGGGCGGGAGCAAGGTGCCTACCTAAGCCAGCGCAGCCAGAAAATAGTTACTGCGCTGACAGCAAGCTGCCTTATTGACTACAAAATAATGCATTGTGGGAAACTGTGTCCAGAAAGTTCTTGTAGTTCGTGTGATGCTGAACAGAAATGACTGGTGCTAAAAGAAGGAAATCTGTGTATTTTGTAACTCTTTCTGTGAAGTAAGTGAGTAAGTAAGTGAATCACTGATGAAAAAAATTAAAAGATTATTGTTTATTTATGATTGTAGTCATTTAAATCAACACCACTCAGATTACTTTATCATTAAAAGAATATTTAAGATTTCATCATTGTATTTTTTGTACTGATGATCATTTTGGTTTTTGTGCAAAACATCAGACAGATATCATTTATGCAAAAAAGGAACTCAGAAGAACAGGAATCACAAAACATCTGTGGTTTTGTGTTTATTGTTGACTTTAAAAGTTCCATTTCAATTGTATTTATTTCTCTGAGACAGTGCACATTAAATGAGCTCAGCAGCTGTTTTTCATCTGTTTTGCCCGGACAGATGTTAAAATTGTCTACATACAAAGCTAAGAACATAAAAATAAAGACTGAAATGTTAGACGATCAATTGAAATATCTATTGATAAAAAATACATACATCACAAAAATTTAAAGTAATACATAATAGCATAGAGCATAAGTCGGAAAGGTATATTAAAATTAAACCGAAACGTAAGGACAACCCTAAACTTTCTGTTCTCGTTCATTCTCGCTGCAGCTCAGTGTCCACCTTCAACTCAGGCCCCTTTCCCCGACCCAACCACAGCCACCTGCTCTCACCAACGATCCAGGCTGGGCGCTGGGTCATCTCAAACACACCTATTTGCACAGCCTTTGGGCTGCAGATGATGGTATTACCCCTGTTTGGCTGAAGATTATGTCATCACAACGGTTTTGCTGTAGATAATGGCATCACAACTGTTTGGACACAGATGATGGCATCACGAGTGTTTGCCTGCAGATGACTGTTTCACGGCCATTTGCAGACCTTCTCCTCTGATCTGTGGAGCCAGACCAGGTCTAGCTGACCCGGTTCTGAAGTCAGACGAATGACCTGAAAGCATAAAGATAAAGCTCCGGCTACTGCATTAACCTTCATCTGTCTTTGCCTTTCTGTCTCGCACACGTGTACATGTACACGCACACTCAGACAGTGTTGGCGTAAAAGCCGGGTGGCGACATAACAACGTTAAAGATTGAGCGAGTTGCAGCAGAAGGAAATTGCTGCTCCACTCGGACATCAGAGGTTTTTTGGGGGGGTGTCAGGGCCCCCAGGGGAAGGGCTCCATCCTGCTGAAGCTCTGCTGCTCTGTCAGCTGCGTCAGTGCATAGGAAGGGGGCTGTTTGAATGCAACTGAAACCTTTTTTTCATGCTGACTCAGCAGGAATGTGAAGTGAACCCTCTTTTTAAGGCAACTTGAATATTTTACATGGATGTTCAGTTGTCATGGAAATCACTACAATAATTAATTTATACTAAAGTCAGTGGAGGTCATCATCACTATGTTGGAACTGTAAGGATTCACATTCACTGAGCTGCTCTTATCTTCTTGTTCCGTTTCTGATTCTCAGCGTTCTGATGTGGAACACAGCAGACTGAAGCACTTAAGATAATTAGCTTTACAATAACGATCTTTTCAGCGTTATGATCCTAATGATGATGACACACGACTTCTGTGGGAAACAGACACTTAAGGCTGTGCTTTCTTTTAAATGTATAACTATATACTGATTCCCTGCAGCCTGTTGACAAAGTGAACAAAGTGATTGAAGCACATGGTCACGGAGCCTGTTTTACAGTCTGTGGAGCCAAGCTGACACCTAGTGGTAAACTGCAGGTACTTGCAGCCCAGCAGAAACATCTGGTCGCTCTCCAGTTTATTTTAGGAAAATGTTTTTAAGGTCAGAGTACAAATATATATATATATATATATATATATATATATATATATATATTTTTTTTTTTTTTACTTAATGCTTCCTGTTCATAGCTTTATGCATTTTAATATCAGGCTTTAAAATCAGTATTTTTCATTTTTCAAAAGGACTTTAAATAATTCAGGAAAACCCAAACTGTCACAGAAAACACCAGAACTTTTAATTCAATGTTGGTGCTTTTCAGTAAAAAAGTGATCAAAGTTGACCTTTGTTCTATTTGTCTCTTCAGAGTAAAATGTGAAAGTTTTAGTTTTAGCAGCAGATTCATACACTGACTGTAGCTGTGTATCTATACAAAGAATTAGGGAGTCACTTTAAGAAAGTACAAAAAGCTAAACATGAAAATATTAAATCCTTCAAAGAATGTAAAGACTAAACCAAAATCATCCCAAAATAACATTTCTTCAAAATTAAGACAACAGTTTTGTTAACCTGGATTACAGATCCAGTTCTGAATGTCTCATCTCAGTTGTTCTCATTACTAAAAGGCTTATGTAAATGAGGAATGAGTTGTTTTGTTTTATTTTTAATGATGTGCAAAATCCTCCCTCCAAACTACGACAATAACATTTAAAGATAAATTCAGAATCTCTGATGCTGCTATGAACCATTAGCATGTGAATGTGAATAACGAGTTTCAAAACTGGTGGAATTGTACCAACTTTCACTGTGAGGTCAAGTTAAACCCAGGAGGCGTACCATCACCGGGCAACTGTTCTCTGTCAGTCAAAGCGCCGGTAGCAGGCTTCGGCGTAGGACGTGGCGTTGACCACACGGAACATGTCTCTCCGGACAAAAGTCAGGAAGTTTGTCAGAGGGCAGAGGGGCTGGCTGACACTGCGGTCATGTGACATGCAGAATGCCGAGTGAAATGTCACATCCTCCCCATTGTACAGCACCCTGATGAACACGTCTCTGCTGTTCGCCTTTGACCTCTCACCTTTGCCCCCTCTCCTCCTCACCTGCCCCGGCAGGCTAGGAAGGCCTCTCCACAGCTCAAAGACTATCCTAGCAGCAAAACGGGGGAACTGAGCCCACTCTAGTCCAAGGGCACTGAGCAGTGGAGCCAAGGTGACGTCATGGGCAGATAACAGGGTGAAGACTTCATTTGCCCCCACCCGGCCCGCCTCGCTGCTTTTAGCCACTCGTTCCATCCTGGCAGCAGTTCGGTTGAGATAGGGGAACATGGCAAGGACAGCATATTTACGGTAAAGACCTACGCGTCTCCGGTCCGCCTCATCATCCAGCTGCTGTTGACGGATCACAGCAAACTGCTCCCGGGTCAAACATCTCAGAGGAGCACCATCTCCACTGGGAACACAAGGGAAGGGCAGGCTGTGGCACAGGTGGCACAGCAGTGAGTCTATGGGGTTAGCCGCTCTGAGCTGCCGCGGGGAAAGGCCTAACGTCCGTGCCATAGTGACATAAGTCCCTTCCAGGTTAGCATCAGCCACTCTGAGAAGATACTGTCTCCTCTGGTCTTCCTCTAGGTATTTGTTCCTGGCAGGGCAGTCACACGAAGAACCACAGAAGAGGGTGCTCCACTGGTGATGGACGGTCAGCTTCTTCCAGTCAAAGTCCGGAAGGAATCCATAAAGGAAAGCAAGTCCACTCTGGACGGTTCGACTCTTCCCTGTGGTCTCCAGCCACACCTGACGGGTTGACCAATCAGAAGGCAGGAATCTGTGTTGTTTGTAGGCTTGCTGGAGGAGCTGCCCATTGCGCAGATGTTGCACTACACCTGCAGGAGGAGAAGAAACTTCTCATGGATCTGATCAGGTCAAACAGAGATGAATTTGAGATCAAGATGTTGAAAATGTTTGGACCTGTCTGAGTGAGCTCCCCCATCTCACATGCACTGTGATTGGGGAGACGTGGGACAGATGCTAACGGGGACTCCCAGTGGCCACGTCCACCCTGAGCCATGTGAGTGATGAAGCCCTTGAGCAGCCGGTGGGAAGGTTTCCTGAGTGTGAAGACAAGAAAGAGGAACAACATCAGAATTCCTCTCAAAAATACCAAAATAAAAGGTGAATAACATTTCAGAACAAAATAATTTAAGCTTATTTATCAGGAAACAAAAACTGACGCTGCATTTTCGGCAGCAACTGTACTGGCATGACAAGAGAAAGAACATCTTACAACCAGCAGGTTGTGATAATATCCAGATCTACCGCATTTATAGGTAAGAGGACTCGAACCATCTGGATTTCCTCACAGTCATCAAAGGTTAAAGGACACATCACTTCCTGAATCTGAAGAAAATCAAGGAGGAAGTCAAACCATCAACAAAGAGAATCTTTGGCCCGCTTTGCTCCAAAGTCTTTAGTCTCAAATTTGTTGGTAAAGATTGATATTAGGTCAAAGTCGCATTAGTTGTCACGCATCTAGGTGTGTGATATTTGTTCTCCACATTTGACTCATCCCCTTAAAGAGCCGTGAGCTGCAGACACAGCTGCACTTGGAAACCATTTGGTGGTTTAACCCCCAATCCAACCCCTTATTGCTGAGGCACTGGGTCTCATTTTTAGAGTCTTTGGTATGACTCGGCCTGGATTTGAACTCACAATCTTTTGGTCTCAACTATTTTCAGACCAAAATAGTTAATTTCACAAACAAACAAGTTTAAATATTTAGTAGTGCTGTCAATTGAGAAAAAAAAAGAATCAAATCAATCACACTTTTGGATTGTGAATAATCGCAATTAATCACAAATTCTTTCTTGTTAAATTTTTTTTTGACAATATACAGCTTTTGAGCAAACCAAAAAAAGCCCAGACAGAACATTTTTACTTCATTTTTACTGTCTGAATTATTTTAATTTGTAAAGTTTTAACTCAGATATCCCAGAAATGTAATTTGTGTGCACAAAACACATCAACAGTAAGATAAGCAGAACTCTAAAGACTTTCATGTCTGCAGTATTACTCCAAGAAAACAAAGATGCTGTTATACAGCCATAAGAAACTAACATTGTGTTTCTGCATTTTAGGTGGTTGGAGTGAATACTCAAATCTGATTGGCTGCTGTGTATTCACGTGCACAAAAAGAAGTTCCAGTCACATAGCCCAAATGTTCTATATCTCACTGCCCAGGCTTCTTCTTAAAAACAAACTTTTTGCTTCATCTTCTGGACAAAAACAAGTGGTAAGAGGTGAACTTTCTCTCTGATCTGATGCTTTTCTGAACCTATCGTGACGATCAGAATGTATATCACTTTCCTTTGCTGCTGCAGCAACGTTTTGTTGTGTTACCGTGACAATGGGCCGCAGCGACGTTTTGTTGTGTTACCGTGACAATGGGCCGCACCGCCAATCAAACAGTCAGTTTTTTTTTTTTGTGAGAAAGCAGTCTAAACTGATAAAATAACAAGAAAAAAGTACTAAAAATCAATTGAATATTTATTATTTTTGTAGGCGACCATGTTATAAGCAATATAGTGCCCGACAAAGTGTGTATTTTCAGAAATGGATGCACGCTGTGGAAGCCTGAACCGTCCGACGCAAAGGGGAAGACGGCTCCTTCTGACATGTTTATCTGCATTAATAAATAATAGTGCGTTAATTTTTTTTAAATGAATCATGCGCGTTAACGTTGACAGCCCTAATAGTTAGTTTTTCTTTGCTAAGACGGTTTTCTAAAACAAGGCCTGTTTCACCCAACAGAACCTGAAAAAGGTGATCAACCAACCAAAAATAGATAACACAAAACTGCAGCTTTAGTTTCTCTTTTCCAGTTTTCTGTTTGAATTGCTTTTTATAAGATTCTGCTGGTTTTTCTTTGATCATTACCTGGACCACTCCCTTTATCTGTCACGTCTGCCCCTCAGTACAGCTTCACCTTTGTCTGGTTTAGTGCTCTCTCCAGGCTGAGCTGCTGTTACTTCATCAATGTCTGCTTTCAAATTCCTTCTAAAACTTGACTGTCGTTATTGGGATTAATTCCAGATGAAAATTGGCTCAATTTTGTCACATTTTATCACCATTTTATAGCTTTTCTATCTTTCAATGTTATTGTTTGCCGGTGATCACTGCAAGGTCCTGTGGTTAACAATCCCTACTGTATTCTTGTTATAAAGATGATGAGGAATCTGCCACCAAAGAGCTTAAATGCTGCACTGCAGTGTGGCTTTTGCTTAAAAAAACAAAGACCCGTTGAGGGTAACTTATTTCTGTGCTTCTAAAAACATTGTAGATGTTCTATAAAAAGTTAGATGCTTTAACAAATATTCAGAGGATTTGGTCTTGTTCTGCATCATTTAGCCTCTGAGCTTTAGAGGTTTTTAAAAATGATTGCAAGTATGGAAAAACTGTAACTGTAAAACGTTGTACTTTTATAGTTTAAAATGCCAGTCTCTATTACTTTATTATCATTAAAGAGAATCCAGTCAGTCTAACAGCAGCTGGTATAGGCTCCAGCAACTGTATGACACCAAAAGGGATTAAGCAGTTTTGGAAAATGGATTGGGAATCCAGCAAGTAAAATATGATTATTGTGACTTGAGTGTATGTTGCTGCAGTTCATTACATCCATCACCAGGTGGCACTCAAACACATCAGAGGAGAAGTTTTTGCAAAGGGATGGATGCACAAAAAGAGGAACGTTATTCTTGCTGTAGGACAGTCATAAACTTAAGCCTGTTGGATTGAAGGAGGAAAAGCCCATAATTCAGCAGAGACTAAAGATTACAGGTCAGTATAAAAAAAATGACATCAACTCCACTAGATTAAAAGCAACATAAAGACTGTTGGATCATTCCATGATCCGGAACATCAAAAATAAAAAGACTAGAACCAACTAAGCAGCTGTTTTATGATCTGCTGTGAAGGCCACACAGATGCTGTTAATGTCCTGTAAAACAACAGGAACAGAGGGAATACCACAGATCCTTCTGCTCCAGGTTCAGGGACTGTGAAAAATTCTACTTTTAACTGGCTTCAGCAGATGAAAGGCTTCCATTGGTTAATTTTTCCTCAGCAAACAGTGAGTTATCGCTGACTTGATGGAGAGATTAGCCAGAAAACAGATGGAACCAGAATGAGAGACAGATTATATAAAAAAATGAGAAATTAATATTATTTAGAAAGAAGGATGGGGGGAGAAATACATAAAGAGAAATAGAAAAAGGTTAAATCAATGCACACACAGAGTATGCGTGGACAGTTAAGTCTTTCTTTCTGAGGTTCATTAGAATTGAGGCAGCAGAACTCCTCCACAGTGATTTTGCAGACGTTTGGATGAAGATCTCTAGAGAACCAAAAGACTCAGACATGTATCTGAGGAGCCCAAACCACTCTGAGAAGATCACTTCCAGCTGAGGACTGAAAGGAGAACCTGTTATTTACTCTGACATGGATATCTCTGTCCACATGCCTGGATAGTCATTAAAGAAAATTAAAAGCCAGAAAACAGTGAAGTGTTTCCTAATTATAGGCAGTAGTAGACCAGACAAAAAAAATATTTTTCTTAAAATAAACATTTAATTTATGCTTCACTAGTCTCACATTTGTGTTTTATAAGAACAAAGACATGTATTCCTTATAAAATAGTAAAAAAGCTTTAAATTTCCAAACTTTCTAACACAGATAAAAAATACAAACTAGTAATTTTTCTTTTTTAGAACTCTTCTGTTCTAAAACAGAAGAGTATAATGTTGTAAATGTAACTTGAAAGATTCAAACATCAAAACCACAAGAACAGTTTCCTAAAGAGCAGTATTTGCTTTTGGCCAAAGTCTGGTTAGATTTAAGGCCCAACAGATGTTGAAGTGTCGTATCTCCAAGCTTCAGCTGATGGCTGCAGTGCTATAAAGCAGATTAAAGGCTTTTAGTTTGAAAAGTGAGGCTTCTTCAACTTCATAGTACAAAGTCAATGCTCTGACTGACCTCTGATCAGCTTCCAGATCCAGGGTTTGGATAATATTTGGACTGAATTGCTTTTGGTTGCATTTTAACAATCTGCTATTGTGCATAAACTCTGTCAGCTGTGAGGATCAGTCTGTTTTGGTTCCAGATGTGCAGAACTGACCACAGTCAAATCTGACCGCTGCAAATCTGATGATAATTTAAACCCTACAGTTTAAGGATTTCTGTCTTGGGGGGTTGTTACAGAAATCTGAAATACTCAGGAAAGTTACAGTGTTTGAAAGTTTTTTAAAGATTTGCTGATTAGCTCCTCCATCAAGAGAAAATGCAGATCAGAAAGCAGAATGAAAGAATTATGCAAATTTCCGTCTGAGTTTGTGCTTCTTTTACTCATTTGTAGAGTTAACATGAAAAGCAACATTAATAAAAACATTTGTGTCAGAGAATGTGAAGTTCAATCAAACCTGCTGATGCAAACATCATGTCTGACATTAATTCCAACCAGTCTGACCCAATATGTTCTCACTGGATACCCAAGGCTGGAAAACTCTCTGTCCGTGCTGTAAAAGCACATCTTTAAAAAACCCAACGCCACAGCTGATAAGCTCAGAGGGTTGTCGTAGAAATGAATCTCAGAGAGCTGAAGCGTTCCAACACCAAACAAAAAAGGAAACTCTTGACTAAAACAAGGTCACAAATCTAGACAAGAAACTTAGCAACATCCATCTCTGCTGCATTCGTATCAGTGTGTCAAAGGGCAACGGCATCTCCATGTTAGACCAAGAGGCAATAGTGACCTATCAGATATGCAGGGGGAGCAAACCATTGACTGTATATTAGAACTGGGCTGAGTGACTCCTCTCCCTGGTGTTCCAAACAGGAAGTACCCACTGGCTCCAAGAAGCCAAAATCCCATAGACTTCTATTGAATAAGTATTCTTGCTCTGCTGCCTTTTTTTAAACATGTTATTGATGATCCTCTTTTTTTCACATTTTTTTTTGTAGTTCAAGTTATTGAAGTTATAAACTGACCAATTAGATGCTTCAATAAAAGTAGGTGGATCCTGCTGGCCCCCATATCTGACGTTCAAAACATTTGCTTGACAGATTTTGTGATTTTCTGTTTACAGTAGAAACCTAAATGAGCCGAACTGAGCCTCCACTACCGACAAGAACATGCAGCACCAAGTGGAACTGGACTGTGTACCTCCTGGCTGACAGGGTGCAGTTAATGGGCGGTCGCTTGGTTTTTGGGATGGAGTAAAGTGGATATCTGTCTCCATGTCGAATCATCACATGAACGGACAGCAGCTTGTAGTCTGCTGGACTGTGACCTGCAATGAGGAAGAACTTATTCATTTAAGCTACAAATGTCAAAGTTATTTTGTTTAAGTGATTAATAGGAGATAATAACATTTTTTTCTGATTCATTCTGAGCTCAGCAGTGGATGAACAGGATCTGTGAAGGTCTCAGTTTGCTTAGATTTTTGTTGTGTCCATGTGAAGGTCTCACCCTCCCAGGCCTGCTCGGTTCTGTTGGGGGTGTTGCAGTAGCTGTAAGCTTCAGCGATGGGATCAGGCTCTTGGGTCTGGGTCACCGGGAACACTCGCTTTCTACTCTTCCCCAACAAAAGGCCTTCCCCTGAAGCTGTGGCTGGCCGCTTCTCCGCCATGGGGGCAGCGGGGGTCAAGTTCACTGAGATTCAAAGGGACAAAAACGTTTGGAGGAATCAAAAGATCATTATAAAAGTCAGTAAAAGAAGAGTAAATGGTAAAACTATTTCCGAGTAAGAAATTCCAAAAAGGAAAGTAAAATCATTCATGAATTAAGCTTGACCCCTAACCCCCCTTTGGAGTGGCAATCATTTCTTCTCTTTCATCCAGCTTATGTTGGGCTTTTGAACTTACAATCTTCTTTAAAACACGTTGCCACAACTCAACTTATCCACAGAAGTTCATGTCTGTCCATTCTCGTAAGACTGGACCACAGTCACTGAGGCCACCAACATGAAAACCCTTTTTTCTACAGTGTTGGTTCAGTCAAATGAAAGCAGACAAACAGAACACCACTGAAGAAACTGCATCTCAACGCATCTCCATGTCAACCACTCTCTCCTTCCAAAGCCCCCACTGTTAACACACTGTTGCTAAAGAACCAATGACCTGTGAGCTCAGGGAAAAAAGGTCCAATAAGAGCAGAACTGTCCTGGGAACTGGGAAGCATCAACAAACATCTGAAGGAGAAAACACTGAACTCCTGTGTTCCTTAGAAAAAGCAGGAAATCTTCTGTCCTACAAACACAAACGTCCTCACATCCCACCACAAACCCAACTGTGAGACTGACTTGTGTCAATAAAGCTTCATACAGATGGCCAAAGACAGAACATAAATAAAGACAGACTGAGAAATGTTTTCTGTCTTTTAGACTCAGATCATGACTCAAACGTGGAAGATGTTGGCTCATCTTCATCAGTTATTCTGCTGTAAAAAGCATGAAGCTTGGTATTTCCAGGCTGATCTATGGAGCTCTGTGAGGCTCAGAAGTAAATCACTTTTAACGTGAACATGTGTTTAAACAGGATCAAAAACAATCTGGTTTCATCTGTTATGTCTCTTTGACTTTAAATATTAAGGGGATTTATGGGTTATGTCTTTATACCATAAATAAGGCATTAATGACCCCCACCACCTACCATTCCTGTACCCACTGTCCCTTATGTGTTCCCATGTGCATTGTGTTTTTGTTTTTTAAATTGTGGATTTTTTTTTTCTTGTGTCCACAATTATATGCAGTGTGAAGATAAAACTTTTTTTTTTTTTTGCCCCTGATGGCCTCTCGAAACCCTCCTTTTCCACCCAGGCAAAGCAAGCACCACTTTTGACCTGCAGTCAGCTTGAACCGTTTGTGTATTTTTGTCTGACCTTGTTGGGATTGTACTGTACTACAAAATATTATAGGCATATGACAAATAAATGCAATCAAGTCCAATCCAAACAAGAAGTGAAAGTCTTGCACATGATGTGTTAACTGAACTCGATAAAGTTGTGCTAAAGGTACCACGTGTAGGCTAGCTCGTGGACAAGTCCACTGACAGGAGTGACAATACTCAGCTGTTGGTGTTAAAGCATCTGTGAAGACCTGTAGATGTGAATCCCCTTAAAACCAGTACAAGAGGAAAAGACATCTATGTGGTCATTAAAGAGGCGTAGCATAGTGAGGAGTAGAGCTAAAACAAATGGTTTCAATTTCTACAGATGCTAAAGTGTAAAGACTAGAAAATTAAGCTGTAGAAAGATGGAAAGAGGACAGTACTAAGCTTTTAGACCAAATTCCTTTACTGCTCACTACACAGTGCACTATATACGCGTTCACCATTTTGTCGTGCTGTCCGAATCTACGATTTGAAAATCCAGTGTCCTAGAATTTTCCAGAATTCTGCAAAAAACAGTGTTCATCGCTGCTCACTAGATTGGAGAATATAGAGCACAATACACTGCATTTGAGCAACTATGGTTAAAAAATTTATTTTAATTTATTTTTTTAACCATCCTTGTTTTCGTTATCAGAACACATTGGATTCATAAATAGTCTTCATAAACAGCTCATATTTAATAGGTTTTTACTTCGTGAAATCTGTGACTTTTTTGCTGTTAAGGAAAATTAAAAAGTATGTTGTCCAATTTGCTTTTAAAATACAAGGCAGTAGATAGTCCCGCACTTTAGCCTTTTTTTAGTAGTTAGGGAGTAGTGAAGGAATTTGGACATAGCCATTGTCTACCATTACATCATCCATCAACCTGTGTGTCTGTCAATGACATTTTATCCTTAAATAATTTTGCTTAAAATGTCACATGGTTAATATTTCAATAATGGTCGATGTTTCTATAAAACAGTTAGTGTTTCTGTAAACCTCTAAGGAAAGGCAGCAGCAGCATAACATGAGAGTAATCGCAAGAATGAGACGTCTGGAAACAAATGAAACCTAAATGAAGACAATCTTTCTCTAAACTCATGTGAGGAAACTACAACAAGAAAGAAGTCAAATTCAGCATGGAGAAGATCTTCAGCTGATTAGAGATCAAAAAAGGACATGAAGATGGTTGCATAAACTCACCGAAGATGAGAAAGAAGAGAATGTGTGCATCAACGGAGCACGCCATCCTGAAGAATACTCTGCAGCCTGAGGTCCAACCTCACACTAGATCCCATTCACCAGGAAAAGCTTTTCCCTCATAAACGGTAACACCCCCACCCCCACCCCACACACACACACACCACCCCCATTCAAACATGCCCAGAATAACCAAATTTCTCCAGAAGAGCTGTGTAATAGTTCCTTCACAAAGAGACGTTTGTGCTTTCAAGATGAACACCAATGAGGGCACGGGAACGCCACAGCAGCAAACGCACATGAATTCACACGAGCGCACCTATGAATAAGCACAGTAACACCACAACAAAAGCAAATGAATACACATAATAACACACAGGAATGCTACAGCAGCAAACGCACAAGCATGCACGCACAAACAGACGTGCATACAAGCATGGACTGAGATGTGCATGCACACGCAAAAACACACAAGTGCAGAAAAACATACATGCATGCACAAACAGGCACACATATAAGGATAACATTTACGTGCACAAACATGCACACAAACTGACACATACATAGAGACGTACTGTATGTATGCACAAACACACAGACATGCACATGGGCATACCCAAGCATAAACATATACATACAAATGCACACAAATGCAAGCATCCACACATGGACAAACACAAAAACACACATGCGCAAACATGTGCCCACACACGTGTGCCTTCGTCCGGTACGCTCTCAAAAACAAAGCAGGTAAACCCTTTTGTTTGATCTTAAAGATGTGGACAGAAAACAGTGACAACCACCTGCAGCGTTTCATTCTAAGTCTTTTCATAATCCAATGAGAACATCTCTGCTGCTGCACCATGCAAACTTTAGAGTCATCCAGAAAAACACGTTTCACAATTCAGTTTGGAATTCTTGATGTTTTTAGTTTTTTAAATTATGATAGAAAGCATTGATTCATCGTGTTATGCTGGAATCATTATGAGCAAAGCTGGGAGTATGGGCGGGGTCATGTTTTACTTCATATTTCTGGCATTTCCATGAAAACCACATTCAGCAGTTCACGGCTTCAAACAGAGAACTGCTGATAAGGAATGGTATTTTCACAGGATATGTGTTACAAAGGTGAGATGAGTTTTTTTTTTCCATCTCCAAGGACTGGAGAATTCTAACAGCACATCTGACATGAGCTGAAGATGAAGAAGTATTTTTGACGATGTTTCAGGATTTAAGTTTTTAAAGCGGGAACTGTCTCAGGGTTCTGGAGTCGAAACCAAATCTGGGCCAGTGACAAAACCATAAACGTCTGATCCTTTATGCTTATCTGTATATGTGACCTTCTTCCTTATCTCTGACATCTCATTCAGGTCTGCAAACGACAACGCCGACCTTTTTCACTCACAATCACAATGGCTGCAGAGCCACATCAGCCTTGTTTCTTTCTGGTTGGGAGCTTCCTTGCATTGACTGTTCCTGGCGGGACACACAATCAAGACAGATCCCTGGGGGGGACGCTTAACAATGACCCCATACAGAAGGGACAATTCTAGAAACCTGGGGGACTTGAAGTCCAGGGAGAGGCTCTGTTTCCGTGAGAAATAATGGAGCAGATGAAATTATGTTCATGGATGTGTGGAACTATACTCACTTTGACCCACCCATGCAACATTCAGACTGACTAATGGGTCACGGTGATCCGAAGGCATCTAAAGGTAGTTAAAAACACCGAGCACTTACAGAACTGGAGGCTCACACCAACGATGGCCAGCACGACTCCGCCCACCACCACCAGGAGGAGGAAGCGGTTACGGGCCAGCATCTTGGCGTGGAACCAGTCTATGTTCTTTTCCATCAGCCATTAAGGGAGTGTCTCATCTCTGCAACCTGGACCACATAAAAACGAAAAATAAATTAACCCAGGTTTTTATTGAGTCAGAAAAAAATATTTTTAACGTAGAAAACATTTTGAAAAGAAAGCGAAATGTTAAAAAAAATGTGAAGAACGTGTCCCCATCCAAACTTTAAACAAAAACTTCAAATGTTGACCGACCTCTACTCTCGAGTTCATGAGTTCAGGAGCCATGCTCAGGTAAGTAACTACACTTGTTTTGTGTTCTTTAACAACGAGCAGTCTTCAAGGTTTCACTGTTAGGGGCTAACTCTGATGCCGGCCTGCTCTATTATGTCCACATCAAACTACCATGACAGGAGATGCTGTATATGATTCCACATCTAATTATCCTGTGGATTAAGAACCCATTTCACTTTCTTTAAAATCTATACGTGTTCATATATCTATGACCTGTTGGTGCTGTCTTTTCTTTTCACTGACAGCAATGACACCAGCTATGAAAAGTTTTCTATGGTGATGACGTGCGCGCACAGCAGAGCCGCGTTCACGTCAGTGCTTTCCATAAAAAGCGCGTGAACGTGCCACCTCATCCACCGGAGCAGAGCAGCGGCAGATCTCTGCGGCTCCTGTGGACACTGTCACCTGTAGACAGATTCTGAAGTTGGTTTTAGGAAAAGCGGCTGGAACTTGGACAGGAGGAAGATCCGGTCAGGGGCTCTTAAGAAATGATGGGTTCCGTGTCACAGCAACAAAAGCGCACACTAACGGGTTAGCATCCTAGCGGATAGCTTCAGTCCCGCAGCGACCCGCCTCCTTCACCAGCATCCCGCTTCGGCTTCCTGGTACTAGAGGATAACTATCTCGGCACGTCACTGTCAGTTTTGCTCCCCCAGACTCCCTGATCTGACCGAGAGGCACCGAATCAAACAATCCCAGCACAAATACAAACGTCACAGAACCGGCCCACCGGAAGTATCACACCTGATTCTCACCTTTAGACGGAGAGTCCTGCAGAGGGTCTTTGCTCTTGAAACGGGCGCTCCGTTGTTCCTGGCATACTCTGCCTCTGGTATACGTGCTAATGTTATCATCTGTGCTTCCGCTACGGCTTTTCAAAATAAAAGACGAGCGAAACTCTTTCACTATTTCACATATTAATATCTGAATTGATAATCAATAATACTTTATAAATTTCACATATCCTGTACAAGTATGACTTTGATGCCTGCATGGGTGAATACATTTTTTTTATTTTGTTTTGAAAACAAATATTCTGGTGTGTATTTTGAAAAGTACTCCGGAAACACATTTTTTTTATTCAAACTTTGTTATCAAAATAAATGTCTGTACTGGAGCAGTAGTGAGTCCAGCTCGAATGCGCCACCTACCGGACTGCCTTAAACAATACAGGTGATTTTCATGCCTCACGGCTACAAGCAAAAAAAAACTCCATATTTTAACAAAATTCAACCTAATCGGTGCCATTGATATCCCCTTGAGATAATTATGAAAGAATACAGGAGTGTTTATTAAAACTACTTAAATAATTGAAAATTAGCTACCTGTCCTTTTCAGCAGTTTCCACATTTCCTTATATTAAAATTTTTTAAATTGTTTAAACAATTCTATGTTTTATTTTTATGTCACTTTACAATATATTTGTTTTTTGTAATTTTAAAAAGTTAATCGTAATTTTTTAATCAAAAATTATTGTTGTTTTGTACCTTGATTTTGATTCAATCCTCTCACCAAAGCACGTGTTATGTCTATCAGTCACATGTTGCCTGGAGGGGCATGGGGACCACAGGATTTCCTCTTTGCAGATGATGTTGTCCTGTTGGCTTAATCGAGCCAGGACCTCCTGCATACACTAGTGCGGTTTGCAGCCGAGTGTAAAGTAGCTGGGATGAAGGTCAGCTTTCATAGTCAGCACCGCTAGGTCATGGTTCTTGACCGGAGAAAGGTAGTTTGCCCTCTCCGGGTGGGTGGAGCGCACCTTCCCCAGGTGGAGGAGTTTAAGTATCTTGGGGTCTTGTTCACGAGAGAGGGAAGATCGAATGATGAGATCGACAGGCGGATTGGAGCGGCGTACACGCTATGCGGTCGCTGTACCAGTCCGTTGGGGTGAGAAAGGTCAGCCAGGCCACAATCACACACCCATGCACACTAACATTCACACCTAGGGACAATTTAGAGTAACCAATTAACCTGTGAAGCATGTTTTTTGGACGGTGGGAGGAAGCCGGAGTACCCGGAGAAAACCCACACATGCACGGGGAGAACATGCAAACTCCACACAGAAAGGTCCCCCAGCCAGGACTTGATCCGGGAACCTTCTTGCTGTGAGGCAGGAGCGCTAACCACTGCGCCACCGTGCAGCCCTATCCTCTGATTTCAAAGGGTAATAAGTTTGATGTTTTCATCTGCTGGAATGGACTTCTACCAGAAATTAGAGAAGCTGCTCTTAGATGGTCAGATAAGCAAGTTCCCCTCTGAACATCATAGACATTGACCAATGTGATCTGTTCATAAACAGTTATGATCTTCACAACAATGATCTTTGGACTCTTACTATATACTGTTGTTATGTATTTCATACTTACTTCAATTTGCATAATATTAATTAGATAATTTTTAACTAATTAAATGATAAAATAAGGTGAATACAATAAGAATAGAGGACAACCTGGAGCTGTTTATTTTACATTTGTTAATGTGTTACAAAAGTAATGGATCAGGACTCCGTATGAGCAGGCATTCAAAATGAAATGACTTGGAATTGGATTGAGGTCAATAAACCTGAGACCCCAAACTAAGTGTTTCTGCGGCGTCAACGAACGACAATAGCAGCTGTGAAGGTTTAAAAATGTGATAAAACCTGAAGCTTTTTTTCAGTTATTATTAATCAACAAAACATCAACGTATTTCTGATTTGGAGAATTATGGACAGAGAAAATCTAAATGAACAGAAATGAATTCATCAAAAGACGAAATATAGTCATTCAGTTTGTTTCCTTCCTAAAACGGAAACAGATAAAGTAAATAAAAAAATAGGCCTGTTTTAATGGAAGGAAATTGTATATTTCTTTATTGCTCGTCTGTTACTTTACTTTTTCATGAGAGAAAAATAAACTGATCAACAGACACAGATAAAGAGTCGTGCAAGGTGGGGGGAGATTCTTTCAGAGACGTGTTCAAAGAATCATGTACCCCAATATCTGCATTTCTTTGACTGCTGCTCGTCTTCTCTGTGGTTCCTGTTACCTACAGATAGAGAATGCTGTGTTGGTGCTGAAGATCAGAAACAAACCACGATTAACCTCCAAACATGTAGCGATGTAGGTTTGATTACAAACTTTGTGCATCAGTGCTGTGGTTTGACAAAAAGCAATGAGACACAGAAAGACTTGCCCCCCCCCCCAACCTTTATCCTCTGACAAACATGCAGAAAATCCAGAAACCTGCCAGTTTAACCCGGGAGAGTTTCAGCAAAACGTGTAGAGTGACTGTTGGTAAAACAGAAAAAGGAGTATGAATCCTAACATGATGCTTCACGTTCGTTTTTGTCACACTGCTGGAAAGAACACGGAAATGCGGCCTTCTGGGTCGAAACCGTTTGTTCATGACGTCCACATGGTGAGAAATGTTTCAGAAGAGGTGTTTGCGGTGGGACATGAAAACTGATGAAGGGTGTGTGTGCCGCGGGTTTTAAGCTCTTCTATGAAGCACACAGCTCTGCTGCTGAAGATCTGCTGCTGAGGCTCTGCAGGGAGCAGAAGAACTAAAGACAGGAAAGTGAAGGCAACTGGAAAGGATTTTATTGAACAGAAGAGAGAAAAGTATTGGGGCTAAAACTTTATTATACAAAACATGGAAATTGTCAGAGAAACAAAGAAATAAATGTGGCCAGACAGAAAGTCTAGAGATCTGACCCATGTGGACGGGGAGGAAAATGAAAATTCTGTAAAGACTGGTTCGGTGTGTTTCTTTACAATGACGTCTCTAAATATTCTAATTATGAAATGATTCAATGTGACCGATGTCACTGAAAAGACACTTGACAACCACACTGTTGGCTTAACTTTTAATTTTACTTTATTGAATTTGCAAAAAGCAGACTGTCATTGAAAGAAAATCCTAAAACTGACAGCACAACATTTTCAGGAAAATCCCTTCAATTCACTGTGAACTGATGTGAAGAAAGTGTTTTTTAGGACAAAAGAAATCCTTCAAGTAGAAGCAGATGACAAGTCTCAGAGTTTGGTAAAATCTTAGAAGCTCTTCAGCAAAATCGGCGACAGCAAGAAAAGACTCTCTGCTGTCAATAACAGGCACTGCCTTTATTTCCGCCGACTCACTACAGAGTAGGTGTCCGTAGCGAGGCCGCGAGGGTTCAATTCCTGCCAAACACACAAGTAAAATGCGTCATATTAAAAACAATGAAAAGCTGTTATACTAGACTGGTGAAGCTGCTGGTGAAGCTGCTGATCTTTCTGCAATGGTGACTAACTATTGGAAATTTAACAACAAAATGGAATTTGTTTTGTGCCGGAGGTGGAAGAGTCCTCCAATGCTTCTCTTTCATCAAGTAAAAAGAAATTCTAAAATAAAGTGAGACGTCTGTACCTGATATTCTGAAGAATTGAATTCTGTAGCTTGGCCTTCTGATTGAGATGATGCGGGAGATGAGAGCAGAAAAAGCGTGAATATTCATTCAGACTAAGACTTGTGTAAGTTCTCTTACAAAAAACAACCAAAAGTCACATCAGTTGTTGCTAGTGAAGCAGCGAATGGGCCCACCTGAGGCCTTCTTGGTGCATCTATAGATGAACGCCATCAAAGTGGTGGTTATTATCAGATCTGCAATGATGGCTCCTCCCAGAAAACTTCCATCAAGCTCAAAGCACGTCTCACAGGCTGGAAGACAGAAAAATGAATTTTGAATTGAGTTAGATGAATCCACATCGATTAAATGTTCAGTTTTAGTTCTTCTCACCTCGTCCTTTAACGTAGAAGAAAGCTTTTTTTTTCACTTTAGAATCGTCATCGTCGACCTCGTCGTAGTAACAATACACGGTGATTGGACGTTCATACTTGAAAACATACATTTCTCCCATATGAAGTTGAGTGTTAAATTGAAACCAAGTCCCGTTTCCTGGACAAGTCAGTGTGACATTGTTTCTCCAGAAACTGACGTCTTCCAACAGAAGCAGATGTGAAATCACATTAATGCTTTCGTTTCATGGAAACATTTTCATCTCTGAGACAATCAAACGTACCCGTTTATTCCTGTTTATTAGCCTCTATCAATAAACATTTTATACTTGTGAAATAAATAAATAAATTATAAACAACAAATCAAGAAAAACCTGTTGATTGTTTAAAAAAAAGGAATTTCTTATCATGAATTATCAAGAAGCAGTCAAACGTGTTATCAAAAATAAGGAGTTTCTGTTCAAATCCCAAAAAAAAAAAATTTTATAAACAACAAACAACAATTCAAAATTTAAAAATGTAGAAAACTTAATTTACCTTGTTCAGCTTTAACACCAAATGTGAAGAAGATGAGAAGAAACACAGAAACTGCCATGACTCTGAAGAACATCACGCTTATGAAAATGTTTCTGCAATGAGATGCAAAGAGAGAGATGACTTCCCTCACTACTTTCAGACACACACACACAACAATAGACACACACAAAGATATACACAAACGCATACATACTAATAAACATACACACATGCACACAGACACACACAATGACACACACTTGCACAAAGATGCACACTCATACACACAAGACACACAGACACTCACACACAGACAGATACCTACATACTGTAAGTACGCATCGATCCCCACAGGAAGTGCAGTTTTTTTCTCACTGAGTTACTGGTTGATCTTCAGGTTCAGGAAACACAGAAATGTATGAACAGAATAAATTAAATGTCAGATGTCAGCGTTGAATATTCTGCCGTCTTTTATTTTATCTCTTTGGTATTCTTTCACCTTTAAGACAGCCCCCCACAGAGGCACTTTTTGATGGAAGAAACCGTTAGAGTCTGGCTCATGGTATTCAAAGTGTAAAGAAGTGTGTCTTTTTAATAGAGTAACTGTTATACTTCATGAAAAACTGTAATGAGAGCTAAAGAGCTGAAGGATGGAGGACAGCTCAGAGTTTTCACTTCTGAATACATTTTTGTGATCATTTTGTACAAAGTTCCATGAACACGAGCAAACAGCTCAGATGGAATGATCTAAACCAAAGATGATTTTTATTGCTGGTCATTGAAGAAATTTCTGGTGTCATAGGATGTAGCCTCTGAACCAGAATCAGAATCAACAGGGTGAAGCTGCTTTTAGGTGAGTTCAGATGAGCCACAACTGTTTAAAAACTCACTTCAATGAAAGTTGTGTTTTTTTGTGTTTTTTACATGTTTTGCAGCATTTTTCTCATCATGGAGGACAAAAATAAAATAATTTAATATTAAAATTCAGTTTCTGAGTATTTATTTATTCAAATCGTGATGGATCAAAAGCATATAAAAATCCACGGTTTAAAAGAACTCAGGTTTGTGACGCAACAAATTCATGGGCGGGCCAACGTCTCTCTGCATTGCTCCAATTCTGATGTATCCACTTGCAGAGAAATAGATTGATTGACTTCATGTTCCTCACCCACGCTGACATCTGGCTCAGAACTCTACAACTGGCTTTGATATTGCTCGCCATTGTTGTTGCACTGCTAATGTTAGCTTGGGGTGTTGAGGGTCTAGACGGAAAGTTTACAGGAAAGAGTGTAAACAAAGGAATGTCGGGATATCAATGCAGGCTTACTTCTGCGCCAACAGTCCCGCCCACAACTCAGAGTCGAATTTCTTATTAACCCTTGGCTAAAAACTGCATAATCCTAATTTAAAGACAACTGGGAATGATTTTACAATACATACAAATACTGATGAATCCTGAGTTTATGTCCTAACTTCAAACTAATCTGGACTTTTTGCTTGAATTACTTTCAGGTTCATTCAATTAGTTTTTATTATTAGTTTTTATTATTGTTTTTTAAAGTTTTTTTAAGGCTACAGAAGTGACTGTATTTTGAGTTTTCTTTGTGATAACAGGTAAACCTTTATGACTACAGAGCCCACTGTGTCCACAACAAGAAGCTCCAAATGTCTCCTTTTTTAATGAAGCAGCCAGAGAGGACAATGACAAAAACAATCAAGAACAGACTCAGCAAAGTCATTGGTGTTTTTGATTTATTTCTCCAGTCTCAACCTAACGTTGATGCACTAACGTGAGAGCAGGAACTGATTCACTCAAGTGTTTTCTTTTCGGCCATTCTTTACACACTGCAGTTGTTGTAAAACAGCTCCCCAACTGGATCACTGGAGTACTGCTGCAAAAACTCTCAGTTCTTCCAGAGAGTTTCTCCACCCAGTTCTCCTCTGTGTTCCTGGATCTGGCCTTTATAGGCGTGTCATTGTTGTCCACGCAGCAGTAGGCGTTCCATACAAAGTCTGGGATGTTGACCCGCTTCACGTTGTTTTTGATGATCCAGTTGTCTGGAGAAGGAACAGCTCCAACCAAGACAAAGGCCTTGGAGCACTGGGACAGGAAGAGATCTGTGAGCTCTGACTCCTGGATCCTCCAGGCGTTTTGGTTCATGGTGGGGTTCTGAGGAACCACGTTGGTCAGGGTGAAAGTTGCGTTGCGGCTGGGGACTGCAAAAGCCACACAAAGAATCAGGAAATAGCTTATGAAGAAATGCTTTTTTTCATTGGAATGGTCCAAATAAAACCCCTGAGACCTGAGAGGGTTTGCAGAGTTTCAGCTAAACACATCCTAACAGCTGACTGAATGCTTTCATTGCCATGATTTACATCCACAATGTAAAAATGAGGAAATTGTTTTCTAAATAAATGACTCCAGAGGTCACATTTCACTGAGATAGTTCTGACTGGGGAAAGCTTGGTAGAATGACTGTACTACCATCAAACGGGTTAAAATGAATATAATAAAGGAAGAAAAGACGACATTTTCTGCACCCCCACCTGGGAGACTGGAGGGGGGTGTCACATTCATGCAGATCTTCCTTTGTCTTTGTTGATTAAAATGCAAGATAACAAAAAACTACAGAAGTTTCACCCCAAACACACTTTCACAACTGCTTGTACATTGCCGCCCCCTACTGTTTGCTTGCTGAGAAGTGACCTTTTTAAATTCCCCTTTACCTGGATGGTGTCCGTTGGGGTTGAGGTGACCACGGTCAAAACCAGAATTTGTGAAATCTTTATTCAAAGCTTGTTTCTCCCCCAGAAAAATCCCCGGGTTGTCTTGTCCTAGCCAATAGCCATCCCTCATCTAACCTGGCCAGGATTTGTCCACCAGCTACACAACAAGAAAGTTTCTGGTTGTTTAGAGACAGAGAGAGAGAGAGAGAGAGAGAGAAAGAAGATTTGGGAAAGATGTGTTTCCTTACCTGGGGCTCTACAAACCACCTTTTCTCCCTGCCCCCTCCATTGCTGGGCTCAAACTGATAAGCAAAATAGACAGCGATTTGAAGGCTGGTGTCGTACAGAGTGGCAAAGTGGTACCTGGGAGTCAGAAATGAGGGGAAAGGAACACCAGACACATTTAGAAACATTTCAGTGGTGAAGACTTGAGCTGAAGTTTCTGCTTCTCCTGATGTAAAGTTTTTTTTCAAACCTGTTGACAAACCGCTGACAAAGACGAACAGCAACAGGGCAGGAAGCCCCCAAATCCGGAACAGTCTCTTTATAGAAGAACACTCTGCAATCTGGAACATCCTGAAGAAAATAATAACAGAGAAGCTGTGAGGGCTCCTCAGATGTCTGAATTTGGAGGCTTTGTTTCTATAAAGTTTTTAAAAAATAATTAAAAAAATAACCTCAAAACGCTCCACAACATCTGCAAATGCTCTAAGGAAGAACAGCAGAAGAACGCTGAAGTCCACCAAAGTCTTCATTCTGGAGAATTTATTCCGGGGGCTGGACCACTTTTACTGCCTGTAATTGGGAAAAAAAGGAGATGTTGATGTAAATGTATAAAATAAGATCCTCAGTGCATGTCTGGCGATAGAAGAAGCTAAATTTAGACCTTCGGGGGATCACAGTCTTCATGTTTTCACCTCAGCGGTGGGTCTGTTATCAGCTGTAAAACCTGCCCTAAGCAGACTGAAGGTAAACTGCATCTGAAAGCTCTCTGACCAGTTCACGTTCTCGCTTGAATATGGTTTCAGGCCTGTTTTAAAACATCTAAAGATGTAGAACCACTCAGATTGAATTCTTGTAACCTCTATGTAAAAACTGAGACGTCCTCATTGGTGTGAAGTTTACAAAACCAAATCCCCCTCTTCCAAACAGAAAGCCCTGGCTGGAGGAGAGGAAGCATCATCTCTGACAAAGACTGATCTGAGTCTGTGTGTATGTGTCCACTCACCTGCTTGCCGGCAGTTTGACCTCAGGTAGACCCTCTTATATACTGTACCATTCCACACACACCTACTCTTGCTTCATTTGCTTCTATTTTTATCAACATCCCTGAGAGGTGCTGTTTAACGTCTGTGTTGGACAAACAACACACAGACTCAACCTGAACCGCTGTGACCACATGGAAAAAGCAGGTGCCAAAACACACAGCTGCAGAGCAACAGGTAGTCCAAATGTACCCACCTGGAGAAGACCCTCACTTTAGAAGCAAATTCACCCAAAATCAGGCAATGAAGTTCTCCTTTAGTACCACTTGGAGGAGTGAGGACTTGTCATGCTTTATTCTGATGTGGTTTCCTCTCTGGATGACCACACATCTGTTCCAGAACATGATCATCTATTCTTCACTGCTTTCAGAGTCCTGGAAAAAAATAGTCGTTCTCAATTCCTTTAATACAGGATACTGCAGAGACCCTGAAACAGAAAGTTAATATTCTCTCAGTCAATTGAAGCCACTGGGCTCATTGATTTCATGTAATGATGATCATATACTGTTGTTTTTTGAAGTTCTAAAACTGACAAATCAAACGGAGTTAATCTGAAACATGTTTTGCTCATGGTTTCAGTTCACTGGGAATCTTCCACCAGCAGCCCTCACTTAGATAACACTCAGTATCTGTTCACGTGTGCTTTTTCCCACTGCCGCCACAAGCATGTATGAAGCGTTTGAAATTTTTATTTGGTTCTTCAAACATAACATTTAGCAAATTTTAAACAACAATCAACATTAACCAAAAAGGAAAGGGCTGAAGCATCATGCTTGTCAAAGCCCATCTAAAGATACAATTTACGCAGAAATAAAACTTAACATTAAGTTGAAAAATATGCTACAAACATAAAAATTGATACATACATATTCATATATATACATGCATACTGTTTAAATACATACATACTTATACATAAACACAAAAACAAAACACATATTTACTAATACAAAATTAAATTTCAATTGCATTGACTATTTTTCACATTTTAACAGCGACCTACATTTTTTGACGGCATTTACTGATTGAAGGTTTTTATCCAATGAATTCCGAAGTTTTGTTCAATTTTCCATTTTATTCTTGCTCTGCATGATTCAAACATAAAAGTGGTGTGCAATTGAACTTCTCTCACTTTTTTCCAACACAACAATGTCAGGGTTTTTTTTGTTGTTTGTTTGTTTTCACTGGATTCAGCTCTGATGGAAGCTCTGTGTCCAAAACACAGTGCACGGTGGTACAGTGGTTAGTGCTCTCACTTTACAGTGAGAAGGCCCTGGTTTGAATCTTGGCTGGGACCTTTCTGTGTGGTAATGATGCTCGATGGAGACAAAAGAGGTCCTTAAATTAAACGTAAGTCAATGTCAGACACTGTCATTTTCTCTGGTCCCTTACTGAACCTAGTCAGTGATGAAATGTACAGCGGCTTTTCATCATTTAACCGCCGGATAGCTAGATGATGCACAGAAAACGCTGTTGTCTTTGTAGACAATTGGAATGCATTTTGGGAAAAGCCCGTCTCATTTGGAGAGATGGCATCCATCCCACCTTGGACAGTGCTGCTCTTCTTTCTAGAAACATTTCTGCTAGCACTGGATGGCATAAATATAGCCTCCAATTCCAGAGTTTGAAACCTCTGGGTTTTATTTTACCAGGATTTATCACTTAAGAAACGCATATCACAGGCTTGTAAACCTGAATGTTTTCACCTTCATAATATATCTAGGATCAGAAATATATTATCAAGAAGTGATGCTGAAAAACTCATCCAGGCTGGATTACTGTAACGTTTTGCTTGCTGAGAGTAAAAGTTCTCTAAAAAGTCTTCAGCTTGTTCAAAATGCAACAGCTAGATTTTTAGCAGGAACCAGCAGAAGAGAACACATTACCCCTGTGTTAGCTTCACTTCACTGGCTCCCAGTTGAATCTAGAATCAAGTTCAAAATCCTCCTGCTAACCTATAAGGCCATAAATGGTATGGCCCTATCCTTTATTATAGATGTCATAGTGCCTTAACAACCAAGGCACTATGAGAAGCAGGACAGATTTCAGGCGGATTGTCTGTGGTCCTGTCTTTGGCTGTGGGCCTCGCCTCTGGTTCGTCTCGCACCCCTGGCTGTCTCACAGTTTCATCTGGATGAAGCCCATTTGCTACTCCATTCAAACATGTAGTTGTTATTCAAATATGTAGTTGTAGACTTAGATAAGCTTAATCTTCTTTAACAGTTCTAGCACATCGCCTGTCTGTCCTGGGAGAGGATCCCTCCTTTTTGTAGACATCCCTGAAGTTTCTTTTTTTTCCCCCAAGATAGGGTTTTTTTATGAGTCTTTCCTCACCGAGAAGGAGGGTCTAAGGGCAGTGATGCCAGTTTATCTTAGTCTGTTTAGTTTAGTTTAGCAACCAGCTAAACTGTTGTGTATATTTTTATGATTGACTTCATGTACGTTTCATAAATACCAGTGTGAAGCCTATTGAGACGGCTATGGTTGTGATTTTGGGCTATATAAATAAAATTGAATTGAATTCCATGTTCTCCCCGTGCATGCATGGGTTTTTTCCAGGGACTCTGGCTTCTTCCCCCAGTCCAAAAACATACTTCATAGGTGAATTGCTTACTTGAAATGTGTGCTTAGTCCTTCTGACAGACTGGTAACCTGTCCAGGTTGTACCCCACCTTTGACCTACAGTACCTGAGATAGGCTCTGACAACCTTGTGACCTCCAAAAGGACTTTAGCAGCTTTAGAAAATGAATGGAAATATGAAAACTGATGAAATAGAGTAAAAATACTATGGGGGAATTCTTCTTTGAGAGCTTAATTGTACAACACATAAGCATGTTTTGTAATAGTTATTTTTGTTTGTGTGATTTGCTGAAAGTGTGTCTCCCTGATCAGATTTGCAGGAACCAGGTTTCTATACAGGAAGGCAGGAGTTCAGTCAGAGCTGCAGAAGTCTTTCATGGTCATGTCAGCAGACACCAACAGGATTTCAAATTCCTGCTATAAATGTTTCTAGGTGGGCATAAATAAAAATCAAATGACTCAAATCAAACTCATCTCTTATTTCTCTTCTTTCCGACCCTTCTGGGCTGCAGCTTTGAAGGCTATGAAGGCATCAGCCAATGGCAGCATGGAAATGCAAATCTGAGAGAAAGAAATAAAAGAAGTTTGATGCTGCATGCTGCTGAATGTTACTGATCGATAAAGCTCTGAAGCTCATGGAGGTAGGTGTGGATTAGGAATGCTTAAATCATTTTTATGAAAGCTTGTTTGGTTAGATGATGCAATACTCTGAAAAAAGAGTCCAGGTATAAACACTCCCAAAGTTTTTGCATGATTTGTTAATAACGATTAAAAAACTTGTTTGAAGTGATTGAACATAAATAATTTTTTATTTCTAGATCTGCATCCCCTTTAGGATCTTTGTGTCATTTATTAAATACTTGAGTTACACTTTTATGAAATATACTTTATAAATAATTAGAATTAAAAAAATTCCAATAAGACTATAAGTTAGAACAAAGTAGTGGATTACATTGAAGTGAAACCCTCTATTTGCTTTCATTCATGCATTCTTGTTTCTGCGTTGAATCATGTGTTGTAGTGTGAACAGAGACATCACCTGGAGGCAGCAATCACCCCTGATGAATGAATAGTCTCAAATGGAGAACCTCCGTCTGATTGGAGAAACCAGACAGACTCAGAGCAGGTCATTTTAGGATTCCAGTAGTTACATAAATGGATGCAACAGCAAACCACATTCACAAAATCAAAGTAAATTTAAACAAAAATCCAAACCAATGAAGACATCTCACTGATGCATTTGCTTTATCTGCATTAATGTGCATTTATCGTTATGTTTTGAATTCAAAGGTGCTTCTTACAGCTGAATCTACTGTCACGTTGTTACCAGGATCCCCCTCTGGGTTGCGCTGTTGAGTCATGTTTTTGAGTGAAACCTTTGAACTGATCAGAACATCAACTGCCTTCCAGATTATTCAGGAGCTCAGCCACCTGGAAAACCTTCTGCAGGGTGACGATGCGCTGCGTTACCAACACTCAAAGAAAGTCAACTACAGGTTTGTCTCCATAGACGCCTTCAAAGCCAGAGGACTCCTTCAGAGTGAGACTTGAAGCAGATAATCATTCACAGCAGCTCAAAGCAACAAGTGAAGGTTAATGAACTGCTGCAATGATGGATTTGAAGAGGGACTTATTTGGGGTTTTTATTTGGACCTGAAGTTCATTAAGGAGCCCTGCATCTTTTATGTGAGATCACGTCTCTCTGAGAGATCACAAAGAATCTTGAGACATTTAGTCTAATCCTGGAGACAGTGTCTGCAGATGAGAGGAAGCTGAGAGTTTCAGCACAATATCTCTTCTGAGAGGAACTCTGCAAGAGGATCTCCCTACAGCTGAGGTCAGGGTAGAGCATCTGATGAGCATCTGATGCTCCTAATTAATACTGTTGTTTGCAGAACAAAACAACGTTAATGTGTGGATGTTCAGAAATGAACTGACCTATCAAAACAGATGAGAAGTTTGGTCCTGTAACATACTGAATAAAGTCTTCACTGCTGTTTTCTACAGAGGTTCTGCAAAAACTATGGCAAAAACAGTGAGTTTAGGTTAGGAATAAAAACATGAGAATGATTAAATGTTTGACATCAGCGTTATTGAAATGTCACAGTAAATAAGGTAAAACGAATACAATGTTTATCTAATTTGATTTCAACATTTAATATTTCATCAAATTTGAGGGAAAAAAATAAATGGTCAATAATTTGTGTAGCCTCAGGGACCAAATACATAAAGAAAACCATTTGATGTATTAATGCTATAATGAAGGTTATAGTAAAAGAACTGTCTCTGCCATTAAGGGTGTAACAGGAGAAAGTGCAAACAAACACAGGTGACCACATTCACAGTGAAAGATTCCCATCAAGATAATCTAAAATCAGAGAACATTTGCACCAAAAAAGAAAATGAAGTTATCACGACTGTGACCTTAACTGAAGCATCAGAAGTTAATTAGAAAAAGCATGCCTTTAGGGGCCTCATTTTATTATTTTAATTAGATTTAAATTTACATAAAGCTTCCAGTTGAAACTTAAATTAAAGATATTTTATGTTCATTATTTATGTAAATTGATTATGTCTTAAACACGTATTGCATTTTTTGCAAATGCAAGAACTGGAACAGATTTGCTTTGTCATAGATCACCATCTCGTTAAGGGATAACCAAAGATATAAAAAAATGAAATTGGAAAATAAAAAGACAATTAAATAATATTTGATAAATTATGGACATAAATATTCTCTTCTCACCTTCAGTAAGAGCTTTCTCTCCCTGAGTGCTCCAATCGTCACGGGCTTCACCTTCACCTTCCAGGCTCCTTCCTGAGTTTCTTCCTTCTGTTTCTTGGTATATACCCTGATAAACTGATCTGCTGTGACTTCTTAATAATTCTTAAAACCTAAGTCAAACTTCCATCAAAAGGCTTCATGTCCCTGATGTGTAGCACAAGAGATGTCATTGAAAAAGAGGTCCTAAAAGCTACAGAGAAGACTAGGAACAGCAGTGAAACCAAAGAGATTCTTAAACACAGAAGATCAGTAAACAGAAAGTACAACAGAAGCTTTAGAAAATATGACAAAGCGCCAGTTGCCTTTTGGAGCTAGATTCTGGTTAAGATGTTTTAATATGTTTACATTAACATTTAATATAAACAAAATTTCCTTTAATTGCACTGCAGGTTCTGCTTTTTCTTCATTTTTTTCTTCCCAAAGGCGATCCGAACTCCTGAAGTCCCGAACATAACTGCGCCTCCTCCATGTCTCACTGTGAGGAGAGTTGTCTTTTCTTGGTTTCCTTTGTGTTTGCTTGTGTGAACATAGAGCAGAAGTGCCGTTCCAGAAGATGCAGTTTGGTTTCATCTTTCTTCCAGAAGCTTTCTGTCCTGTCAGTTTGAATCGAGTCAGATCCCAAAAAAACTCCCAAACTCCTGAAGAATCTGTCCAGTTGCAGACTCAGAAACATCAGATCTACTGGAGACAGTCTCATCGTCTTTTACTTTAGCTTGCTTGGCCATTTTTCCATGATATTGACGCCACCATGTTGGAGCCAGATGCCGTCAGTCAGCATTTATTGCTCTGAGTCATTCTGAGTCATCGTTTTAATGGCGTCCACTCTCTCCAATTAGGAGTAAGCTTGTTGGAAGGCCACATCGCTAGGGCTTGAATCTACACAAAATCTGTCAATCAAACATTTTGAGTGTTGGACATCGGGGTCAGCAGGCTCCACCTACTTTTATTGAGGTGTCAGATTAGTCAGTTTATTACTTGAATAACTTGAACCACTGAGAAAATATAAGGAAAAAAAATAGGATTATTAAGCTTACTTTGCTGCATGTTGGACTGACACATGAAAAAACTTGGTTTGTTTGCCAGGATGCTCAATTAGCTTTATCCAGTGTGGGTCACTGGGCAAGACAATTCACGTTAGTGCCTAACTATGTAGCCACAGGGGGCCTGTGGATCTCCCTGTGCTGGTCCACAGCTAATATACAGGGTTATGTCTGCCAAACCACCTGTCCAAATCAGTGAAGACTGATTTGCTGTGGCGACCTCTGACAGGATATGTCGACAGGTGAACAACAACATCAAGAACAAGTTAAAAAAATGCAGCAAAGCAAGAATGGTTATTCTGACAAATAGAATAACAGAGTAATAGCTGCATGTTTCTTCATTTTAATCTATAGGATTTTTGTCTTCTTCCAGCCAGGGGGAACTTCCTATTTGAAATGCCAGGGAGGAGGGGTCACTCAGTCCAGTTATCATATACAGTCAATGTGTGGGACAAACTGTAATTCACCAAACAGCAGCCTGACTGTTGTCCTTGATTAAGCAACTGACTGACTTCAAGTGTGAAGACACCTTAGAAGGTGATTACAGGGACACACTCCTTCCATCTATCCATCCACCCATCGTGCCTCCATCCACCCATCCATCCATTCATCCATCCATCCACCTGTCCCTCCATCTATCTATCTGTCCCTCTA
>BSAI01000072.1:17574153-17585111 GCA_036245035.1 Adrianichthys oophorus | reverse complement strand
CAGTCCCTCATCCATCCATCCCTCCCTTTCTCCATGCATTCATCCATGCATTCATCCATCCATCCATCCATCAGTCCCTCATCCATCCATCCACCTGTCCCTCCATCCATCTATCTGTCCCTCTATTCCTCCATCCATCCGTCCATCCATCCATTCATCCATCAGTCCCTCATCCATCCCTTCGTCCGTCCATCCATCCATTCTCTTCCACTCACAGGGGGAGCAGTTGAAGTAAAGATTTCCAGACTTTCTTGTCCCTACACTCTTCCTCCACCTCAGCTGGCTCCTCTCAATGTGGAGGAGTAGCTCCTCTACTCTCCAGGTGTCTGAGCTCCTTCCTCTATCTCTATGCTTATGGATCGAAAATAGAATCACTCAGATTTATGCGTGCATAACTCTTGATTGTGCATAACTTTGGATTTGTGCGTGCGTAATTCTTAAATTTGTAACTTATACACTACAGTACAAAGTACAAAAACTACAAAATAAAAAAAGTTTAATTTACACATACACAATGTCAAATTAAAACAGCGTTTGCAGAACAGAACTCCCCTGTCTTGTCAAATCTGAGGCTGTTTAGAAGGGTCCAGCGGCACTTGCTATCTCCGTAACTGGTGACCAGCGCTCAGGTAAGAGCCCTGTGTCTGAGGTGCTGTTAGGGTAGGTGCTGCAGAGAAGAAGCAATCAGTTCTGAAAAATATTTTTATTTTTAAATGAAAAAGTGTTTAAAAAAATCTTCTTTACACTTTTTTGTATTAATTAGACGGCATGTCTGTTTAAGAAGGTGTGAAAATGTCAAGTTTCATCAGTTTTTATTCACAATCTAAGTTCAAAGCAGCTGCTTAGAAAACTCTGATGACCTAGCATTCTAGCCGCACTTAAACGCATCTCTTTCGTACAAATCTTGTAGATGTGAAGAGTCTCACATTAAATTTGTGCATAAATGCAGTTTAGTGTGTGTAACAAGTAATTTGTGCTTAATTTTTAAATATTTGTGCATGTAGTTAGTTTCAAACTTTTGTAATTTTAAGTTCTGCTTGTGTAAATTGTACTTAGTATTTTTTTTTTTTGTACTTATGCACATTTACTTGCATTTAGTTATAATGTATTGTATGAGTAACAAATAAAGAATTATGCACGCACAAATCCAAAGTTACGCACGAATCAAGGACTATGCATGCATAAATTGGGGCGATAAATACTGGACCTATTGTATTGTTTCTGAAGGGATCTAAAGCATGGTATTGTACTGTTGGTGATATACTGTTTATTTGATTTTGTCTGTTTTTGATTATGCCATTGACCAATGTTTTATTACAGTTTTTCTACATTGTTTGGCTCATTTCCTAAAACTGAAATGATATTCTGAAAATTAAGAGGTAATTTGGCCAAACACACTTCTGCACAACAGTTCATCTTACTAGTAAAAGTAAATGTCTTTCCCAAAACTCATCAGACACACTTTAGAAGCAAATTCTTTTCTCAGGTAAAGAGACAATGCCATCAAAAGTATAAAGATCCCTCTCAGTTACTTTGGTTCATTCTTATCAACTTACTGTAGTTCTTTTCTCAAAATAACTTGGACGCTTCAGCTTTACACCATGGATCTCATGCAGATGCTAACATCTCTCCCAAAAAAGTTTACCCGTGGGTCAAAACAAAAGCATGGTCCCTTTGGCAGAGTCAGAATGCTTAGATGTTTCGTCACTATTGAAGACATTGTCCATGCAAGTAAAAAAGTTAAAAAAAAAAAACGAAAGGATTTCACAGTAAGAGCAGGTTTGGACATCACCCACATGTACACTGCATATACTTCTCCAACATAAAAACACAACCAAAAGAAAAACCCAATCAACCGAAAGTGCTGTAAATTCTGGTTTACAGTAAACTTCACTGGTCACTGATGGCGTCCTCTCTCTTGTGGCCATTGTCTTCATGCTTCTGGCTATCCACACAGTCCTCTCTGTTTGACCAAAGATTTTCATCCACATTGCAGCAGATATTTTTTGTTGCAAAGAAGCAACATAAATGTCTTAAACATCCCTTGCATTGATCCTCTGTGATGTCCTCACACACAACATCCATCGCTTGCAGCAAGGACCTCCTCCTGCTCCTCTTCTTCTTCCTCCAGATGCTTTCTTCGCCTTAGAAAGTTAACCTTGCTCATTTTGTGGGTGAGGTATCTCCTTGTTCATACTACAAATAGTTCTGGCCCTGGCCTATGCATATTTGTCAGTATTCACAATCTTGCAGCACATGTGAGGTAACAGAACTAGCTGGATGATTGGACATATGAGATGTGGAAAACTCTTCATTTATTAGTGAAGTTTTGATTTTATCTGAGCGTCAATAATTGTCTAGAATTTAACAATTGTTCCAAGACATTCGTGTATGTTGTTTATGGCATTTTCTTGACTAGTTCTGAAAATTTAACAAATGATTGTGCATATGACGGTTCCCACAGTAGAATCTTGCTAACACGTTTTAAAGAGACTGGCCATTACACTGAGAAATGGCTAATCAGTTTTGATCAACAAGATCTAAGTAATTATAAAATGTGCTAAACATGCTTTCACTGGGCTTACTATGCTCCTTGTACAAAACTACTAGCAAAGTTCACTGACACACTCGAGACATGTATTAAGACAGTTGAAATTGAATGAAAGCAATGAGAAATGACATTCTGTTGTAAACAAGTAAAAGTTAGTTTGGTAATTTGTCCTTGTTTTGAAAATGTCATTTTCTGTTTCAAGAAATGAGCCAAACCAACCGAGGAAAACTTTAATGGAGAAGAATCAACCTCATCTTGTTTGGACAACTGCGGTTTTGTAAAGTAGCAGATGTCACCTCATCAACTGCAGGGGAAAGCAGCGTGACTTTCAAACACAAATTTCTTCCATCAGTTTACTGCATAACTTTAGGATGCGTTTGAATCAAACTCTTACAATTGTTGCTCATAGTGACGGAATGATCTCATTTTTTCTAAATTATAGTTTTATGGATTAAGTTAAAGTATTGTTGGATATACAATAATTGTCTTTGCTTATGATGATTTGCTTCTTCAAAGAAAGAATATATATACATAAGTTTCACTTTAATTTTTTTTTAAATTGAAAAGTTGAGTTGTTGCTAAAGCAGCTCCTTTACAGGAAGGAGGTGCAGAGAAGGGTTAGTGGTGAATTCTGCACTTTCCTGTCTGCTCCAAGGGCAGGCAGCAGGATGCAGAATCGTCCAGACCAGGAACCAAAAAGAGGAATTCTGTGAGACCACCAATACCCTCCACCACCACCGCCTCACCAAACCTCATTTCCAAATACACCCCCCCCCCCCATCATTTTTCTCTCATTCTTTCTCATCTTTGGAAGTCGCTTCATTTCACATGCATTCATACATTTCCAATATCTTTATGTATGAGCCAGTCTCCTCCTCTGATGCCTCCCTCCCCACACCCCTGCCCCAACACACACACACACACACATACACACGCACACACACGTACATACACACACGCTTTTTCTCATTTTCCTATCTCCTCTCCCTATACCTCTCTCCCTCTTTCTTGCTCTACATCTTCGTCCCCCTCCCCCTCCTCTCCCTCCATCCCATTACTGTAATCCATCACTCTTCCATCAGCCACCATACAAACAGGCCTCCTGGTTTCCATAGCAACCACCTCCAGCCTGGCAGTGCGCAGCCCGTCTGTGATTGGTTGGTCAGAACAAGGCAGTCTCAGTCTGTCTGAGAGATGTGGTAATTGGCTGGGAAGCAACAGACACACACTCGTGCGCACACTACACATTAGGTACAGTAGGCATACACTGACTTTTAGTGTGCACACACAAATATACAAATTTTAATATATTTCTACATATATACATAAATAAATAAATAAATCTAAATAAACCTGTGTTTTTATGGGCATACAAACACATTTACCATGAAAACATCCACAGAGATTTGAAAGAACGACTGGGGTCAGAGCAGTGGAGCTCATAGGAAGATGAGGGCTGTGGGCAGTACATGTTTGTGCGTGTGCACGTGTGTGTGCGCAGGCAAAAAGATTTTGTGAGTACAGACACACACACATGAGCGTGTGTGTGTCTGTGTGGGTTTTGGAATGCAGACTGGCTGGGTTTGGGGGTGGCGTGCAGGATTTTGGAAAAGGTTGGAGCACTGCCTAAGGATGGACGGAGGAATTGTATTTTGGAGTGTGTTGTTAAAAAAACTAGATTCCCCCCCTTAGGAAAGAAGTGCACCGAGGATTTTAGTGTTCAGTCTCCTGAAAGCGACGACGAGCTTCACCCGCTGCTGCAGCACTGCTGAAGCCAGCACAGCAGTTATGATGAATGTCCCAGGAATACATCACAAATAAAAACTGTACCTGCCCTGAATAGAAAGTGTGTTCTGTTCTGCAGTGGTACTTCTAACCATCAAGGACCATCGGCTTTCTTTGTCTTAAATTCCCAGCCTGGAATACTGAGGCAAAGTAAGGCAGGTTGTTCAGTTAACTAGAGCCAGTTATGTTTTCTTGAATTTGGAGCACACTTCAATGGTTCTGAGCAGTTTTACTGAGCTGTACTTTAACTAAATTGGACTTGATCATTAGTTTTTTGCTGGAAAACAAACTTGGATGACAATTCTAGACCTGACTACAATCTGTGCTTTGAAAATGAGGGAAACTGTTTTGGTCCAAGCTCGTCTTTATGGATCAGCCCCCCCACTTGATGAAAAACAGACTTTTAAGGTGTTCTTCACAAACAACCCTGAGAAAAAAGAGCAAAAAAATGCAGGAGAATCTCAAGATTTCCTTTTAAAACCCAAAGATTGAATGTTGCAGAGATGCAGACAGTCGGAGCTTTTCAATCTCATCTTTTAATGGAAAAAAATGTATCAAGTTAGAGAGAAAAAAAGCTGAGTGAATTCACAGAGAATGACTGACAGCGGCGGCGACAGCAGTGCGGTCCAAAGCACTCCCAGTGAACACAGGAAGAGGATGGAACAAGAAGGTTCAAATAGTCCAAGCAAGTCCCTCCTTCCTCTCCAGGTAAAAAATACAAACGAGAACCTCCTTTCCTCCTTTTTATCAGTGTTGGTAACAAGAGTCACATGAAAAATTAATCCGCTCAAACTTAAAAGCACCCCCCCCCCCCCCCCCCCCACCCCCATACACCCCACTTAGATGTAGTTTCATATTTTCAAAAGGGAAAAAAGTGCAAGCAAGATCACACAATGACGGATTTACAGAAGAACGAGGCCCAACACCGCCTGATGGAGGTCCGAGCTGCTGGGGGAGGCAAGGGCATCCACTGGTTCCCAACCCTCATCCTCTGCTTGGTTTGTCCCTTTATACAAAGGGAAGGCTCGGTTCTTATGAAATAACCCCCCCACCGCAAACACACACACACACACACACACAAAGCTTTCACACCCTCTTCAGAGAGTTTAAATTCAAAGCAACCAACTTTTTAAGTGCTTTGGGAAAAGCTCCCAAAATGAAGGCTTTTCACCCCCACCCCACCCAAAACTCAAACATTTCCATGATTTCTGATCTGAAGTCATGAGAAAGATTCTCCCCCCTCCCACTGTCTTCATTATCCTGTTTCCAGGCCGTGAAACAGGAAAAAGTCTTTTGGTTTTTACTGACTCGCCTGTACTGGTGAGAGGGTGTTCTGAAAAGGGCGGGATGGGGCAGGAAGGGGGTCACCTTGTGCAAAACATCCATTATCAAAAAAGAAAGGAACACAGAAGGGGGGGAGGCATTAAAACAACTGTGTTTTCATTTTTGTGATTTTTTTTTTAGAAACGTTGATGTCAATTCAAAAAGTAAATTAGAAAGGATGGCGGGTCGGTCATGCAGCTGTCGGGTTCTGGACACATGAAGAGCTTTCTGATGGAAGCAGTACCATAAAGCTGCTGTAAATTCTCTTTTTGAGACCTGAATTTATCCAAATTCCAATTAATCCCTCCTGATGCTTCTGACACAAGGACGTGAAGCTCCAGATCAGACTGCAGTTTGTTGCCTTCAATCCCTTTGGTGTTTGTAGCTTTTGTCTCCAAGTGATCGAGCTAACAGATTCATGAAGGAACCAGTTCTCTAAGCCAAAGAGAAAATTGAAGGTTTTGAAAGCATCTTTACAACCACTTCCTCTTCAACCAGTAAATAAAGACCTCAATAAAACGGCCTTGAACAAATCCAGTTCACCGAGACAAGATGAAACAATGGGCCTGCTTTTGTTAGCAAGAGTGTTTTTAAACACATGCTTACAGGCAGAGAGAGCTCAGCCCCCCAGCTCTGCAGCCTTCAACATGCACAGCAGCTTGGCGGGGGGCAGAAACTCTGATGGTTTGGCCTCATATTTCATGCAACAAATAGAGGATTTATGCACACTAAGTCCACTCAAGTTTTAATCTGTGCAGCAAAGCAGGCCAAAAAGTCAAGCCTGTTCTGAGAAACATGGAGATCATCATGAACATGTCAATAGACCCACTTATGCAAATATTATATTGCATTATAATAAAACACAAATGGCCCTACAATGTAAATTTATTTCACTGTCATTGGACTTGTCTGGAGGATGGCATTTTTCTGAACAATGTTGGATTTTTATTGGGTTGCTGTCAGAAAAGTGGATCTGAATTTAGAGCCGAAGCCCCGGTAGATATCAAGACAGACTGCAAAGAGGAAAACCCAGTCCTAACTCTGTTTAAACTTTCGAACCTGACAGTTCTGTCCATTTAAGATGTATTAACTTTCCTGATTTAGACTCACACCAATAAAAATTATGTTTTTGGTGTTTTTAACATGTTTTCTAGCATTTTTTCTCATGATGGAGGACATATAAAGAAAATTAAGCTTAAAATTTCATTTGTGAGTATTTTTTCATTCAAATCATTGTGAATCAGGAGCATACAAAAAATGAAGTTGGAAAAAGTCTGTAGCAGTGATATATGCGCAATCAGTGGATCACAAGCTCCCTACTCTGCTCCATTCTGATGCATCCACTTGATGGAAGATAGATCCATGTATTTTCATTTTCCTCATCTGAGATGGTATTTGGCTCAAAGCTGCACAGCACCAATATTGCTCACTATTTTTGTTGCACCAGTAATGTTGGGCTTGGGTTTTGAGGGACTTCAAGCTAGTAGGAGAGAGTGTAAACAAAGGGTGTAAACAAAGGGTTGATGGGAAATGAAGGTCCGCCCAGTCCCGGCCACAACTCAGAGGTGCATTCCCAATGGACGACTGCCGCTCTGCAGAAACTATATGCTAGAAAACGACACGTTTTTGATTTTAGAAAAAAATAATTAAAAGATCACTGGTGGTTTGCCCTCTCTGGGTGGGTGGAGTACTCCTTCCCCAGATGGAGGAGTTCAAGTATCTTGGGGTCTTGTTCACGAGTGAGGGAAGATTGACAGACGGATTGGTGCAGCATCCACTGTTATGCGGTCTCTGTACCGGTCTGTTGTGGTGAAGAGAGAGCTAAGCCAAAAACGCAAAGCTCTCAATTTACTGGTCGATCTATGTTCCAATACTCACCTATGGTCATGAGCTCTGGGTCATGACCAAAAGAACAAGGTGTTACGGGCATGTCCCACTGGGCGGAGGCCCCGGGGAAGACCCAGGACACGCTGGAAAGACTACGCCTCTCGGCTGGCCTGGGAACACCTCGGGGTACCCCCAGAGAAGCTAGAGGGAGTGGCAGGGGAGAGGGAAGTCTGGGCATCTTTGCTTAGACTGCTGTCCCCGTGACCCGGTCCCGGATGAGCAGAAGAAGATGGATGGCTGGATGGATGGATAGATGATCAAAGTGGGACTTAGAAAAAAAGATCATGAACCATCAGATCTTTCTAATGGCATTGGCTTTCACAACCTTTGTATGATTTGCAGAGCCGTCTACATTTTAATCCATTGATGTCTTTTGATGCAAATATGCATCAAACAACAACAAATTTACTCTAAATTGGAATCTACATGAAGGCAGAAGTATAATTGATTTTTTTTCACAGCTGAAAAATAAATTCAGGCGTCAAGGCGATAAACTGAGGCCAGCAAAGCAGGACAAGGCTAGAAGATTGACTTCAACAAGCAGCTTCCTTTATCATCACCTAAAGCAGCGGATGAGCTCCAGCGGAGAAGATGAAGCTAAAACCTTTTTAGTGAATTTACTTTAAATTATGAAGTTCAGGGAGACTGATTATAATGCAAGCTTCAGGTACAGCAAACATCACTGAGCTGCTTTGATCCAAGAGTAGCAAGTTCTGGAAACATTTAACCTTTTCACCAAAATGAAACTTTTTGACAGGAAGGATATCTTGTTGTGACTTACAGGGTGTCCTGGTTCTATTTTAGATTTTAACATTAGAAACATCAGAAATAATCTGTCACCAGAATCTAAATAAAGTTTGTAAAGATCGACTTTTAGCTGTGACTGAAAAAAGCTTGAAGAACCCATAGTGTGCCTCCTTCATCTATGCATCAGACAAATTACTAATGGGAAGTAACAGGCGAGTCATCCAGACTTTGCTTCTTACTTCTCAGTGCTACCTGTGGACTCTCCTGTGGAGATTTCTGTCACCCTTCCCAAACTGCATGAGCAGGTAAATTGGTGACATCTTACAATGAGCTGCCTCACTGCACCGCCAAAATAAAAGCACACAAACAGACACGCAGTTTGAAGGACACAACAGTTGGCTTCAGAGTTCTCGTCTCCAACACGTTATTGCAGATTAAGTGTGCTTTCTCTTCCTTTTCAGTTCAAAGTCTTTAAAAACAATTGAAACAACAACATGCAAATGAACATAATTTAAAAAATGAGTTATAAAAAATATGCACTTCTGCTTCGGCTAGAGCCAGACAAAGACCTGCATTGTCCTCAAATCCATCCTACATTCTGATCCCACAGGACACACACCAAGCACTAAGACCGTTTCAGGCTGACTTTGGCCTCCCACTCTTTGTTTCACCAGAGGAAACCTCAGCTGGAGGATCTTTGAAACAGCTTCTTCTGAAATACAGTCTTCATTTGTAACAACTGATTTGGAAAAAAAAAAAAAAAAAAAACATTCACAGCCTTCTGAGTCCATCAAGCCCCATACGTGGCACCAGTCTGTGTCAGTGTGGAGAAGAGCAGCTGAGGCCCAAAGTAGTTGCTTTTTCAAAGTAATTTGCTAAAGTCAGATGTTTTTTGTTCAGAAACGTCTTCATGAATGTGTGATCTGGAAAGAGTCCTGTACAGTTTGTTCCCTCAACCTCAGCAGAATTCAGCACCACACTCCTCCACAGATGGAGAAGGCAAGCAGAGGAGCTGCAGCTGCAACGGTGGTCACGGACGCGACGTACTCCATGCAGGCTCATCACGGCGGCATCCTCAACACCTAATCATCGCATTAAATCTCACTCACAGCAAGACTGAACTGCAGCTGAAGAACATCAGGGCTCATCCAGGTCCTTCAGAAGGTTCCAACAGTTCGTCTCAGAAGGACCCTTGGTTACCTGGAGAGTCTTTCTAGCAAACTTCATTGCTGACACAGAGCACTGAAGAAGGGGGTGGGGGGTGGGGTGGGGGGTCAAGAGAAGCACAACAGGGAATTTTCCAGGCTGAAAGTTGGCTGGATGCCGGCGGGATGTTCATGAGTGGGTGCAGCGCTGCGAGGGCTCAGTGGTGCCAAAGGGAACCAGCAGGTAGAGGAATCAGAGGAGGAGAGGCAGGAGGGCTGAAGCTCAAAGGAGGAGGATGGAGCGGCGGTTTGAGGACAGGCTGAGAAGATGAGCTCCACAGATTAGGTGAGGGTGATGTAGGCTGAGGCCTTCTCCTTCAGTTGTCTCAGACACAGATGACAGCTCCAGCTCCCTAGAAGACACACATGAGGAGGTCAGAGCGGGTTATTGTAAAGCCTGCCGCTTTAATCCTGTGTTTCACACAGAGCGTTAAGCAACACTGTAAATGAAAGCTGCATGTTGAAGCACCACATGCTGTTCCTGCGGTTTGTGGATTCAGAGGATTTGACGAGGAGTTGCTGTGGAATTTGGCGTGAGCGCTGTGACATTAATTAAACATCAAGTGTGGCTGACGCTGACGTGCACCTCTCAGCTTTAATGCTTCAGAGTGAATGTTAATCCGGGCTGAAGATGTTGTGCAAGCATTAAGCGCAGGCGCTGCACCGTTCACATTGTGACAGAACGCCACACTTCTTCCAGAAACAACTTTAAACGCATGCATGTGTGGGCGGGGCTTGATACCGCTAGTGCGTGTTAAACGCAAGTGGCTCTGATACGGTTTCTTCAGCCAAGTGACACTTTTACCATGGAAACAGGTTATTTTTCTACAACTCATCTCCATGACAACAGCAGAAAACATCAAAAGGCAGCCATCTTATGTGGCAAGTGGCATTATTTTTCTCCATTCTGGAGTCACAGCCTCAGTGCTGAGACTTTTTGATTACGATGCTTCAACAAAAAACATGCAAAGTCCTGAAAAAATCTAGAGTTTCCATCTTCTGAGAACACAGCCATTTACAGACTTCTGTGAAAGAGATGAGAACAACTTAAACATAGTGCTTACCCTCTGGTGGTTCGGACATAGGAGGACTCAGACAGTACATGTGGTACCCTCTGTCACAATCATCACAGAACAGCAGCTGGTCCTGCAACAGAGGAGCAGGTATCCTTAGTATAAGGAAACAGATTTGAAATGAAAGCTGAGGATGCAACAGTGGATCCAACGTGGGAAGTGGTTTAAAACATGCTTTAGTTTGTGTATAAAGGAAGCAGCAGTGTTATTTTAAACTGTGCATCCACTTGATTTTAAAAAATCCTTGTGACAACGTAGACAACGAATTTTGTAGACAACAGGAAGTTGGAGTCTCAGAACTTTTACTGCAGTTTCTTGATTTTTCAAACAAATCACTGGAAACATGTCAGAGACTGTATGATGTTGTAATGATGGAACACCGTTGTG
>BSAI01000072.1:17488820-17558747 GCA_036245035.1 Adrianichthys oophorus | reverse complement strand
TTCTGTGATCATGAAGCAGAATTGGAGGCAAAAAATTAAGGCACTTTCTGAAATGAAATAACACTTGTAGAGAAAACTTAACAAACTAAACTCTGACGGAAGACACAAAAAAAGGTGACCAGCAGATAACTGACAAAATACAGCTGAAGCTGAGGCACTAAATACCCTCAGGAACAATCTGACTAACAGAAAACAGCTGTGGGGTGGAGACCAAACCCTAACCCAGAACAAAAAGCCTCAGCTGCAGCAAAACTAAATGTGAGAAGAAAAAGCAGCTTTAATAAAATCCAGCATCAGCTGCATCCTGTCACACATCCACGTCCTCTGATGGATGGATGCTTGGAGGACAACATGGACCAAGAACACCGAAGAACCAAACTGCCATTCTGTCAGAGGACCGCTCCGCTCTTCTGGAGCTACAGTCATCCTAAACACAACAGGGTTCCAGGGGTGGGAGGTTCAAATCCCAAAGCTGACATTGGCTTTACTGAGCACAGAGGAAACACGAAAAATTGAGAAGAGAAG
Organism: Adrianichthys oophorus; assembly: GCA_036245035.1. Classification (NCBI taxonomy): domain Eukaryota; kingdom Metazoa; phylum Chordata; class Actinopteri; order Beloniformes; family Adrianichthyidae; genus Adrianichthys; species Adrianichthys oophorus. The sequence continues at coordinate 17,558,222 of BSAI01000072.1, read as the reverse complement.
TTCTGTCTTCTGGACACAAAAACTGTTCTCAAATGACTATTCAAACTGTGGATTGGACTCAAACACCTGAAGTTTCTCTTCAGTGACTTGAACACTGATGGATCCAGACTCACGTTTGTGGTTGTTCTTGCGCTGGAAGGGCAGCGTGTGTCGTTCCGAGTCTTCTTCGCCTTCCTCGTCTGCCAGGTGTGTGTGCGTATAGTGGTAGCTCAGCCCAGGCCGGTTCTTATACCGCTTTCCACAGACTGGAACACACAGAGTGTGGGGATTGTGTAAGGTCCAAACCAGTAGAACTGCTAGAACCAGAAACTGTGAAGTTCAAGAACCAGGCTCACTATCACAGACGTAAGGCTTGTCTCTGTCTTCAATGGCGGGCGGTTCCTGTCTCTTCCTCATACCTCCAACACCATAAGCCTGCAGAAAACACACACATATATATACATAAAGTTTGAACAGTTGCCTTTGAGTCTTTCACACGCTCTCTGAAAAAAATGAACATAACAGAACAGACCTCGCCATTGTTTTCACGTGTCTTTTTACACACACACAGACACACGCGAACAGCATGCACGTTTGCATTCTAATCATCTGCTCTCAGTGTAAAGCTCCACTTCCAACAGGAGGGGGCTGATGACACCTAGCAGGGGAGCAACAGTTCCAATTAGCGACCCTGGTGTCTGAGCTGGTGTGTGTCTGTGTGTGTTTCCTGTGTTGTGTGTAGGAGGATTTTCAGAATACATTGTTAACGCTTGATTATCTTCCCATAGGATGTGCAAAAAGAGAGTGTGTGTGTGTGTATACAGGGGGGGCATGTTCGCTCTAATCAAAAATCTCACCAAAAGAATAAAAAACAAAAGTTCATGAGAACATAGTTTACTCTCCATGAGTGTTTGTGTTCACTTTAACAAGTGTTGCTTTGCCAGATGCTGTCTGATTGTGACCACATGCCACGCTAGCTTCCAAACCCACAACTGTGTTGCTCTGAGACGCACAAACAGAAAGGTTTTTACTTCCTGACACGCAGCTGCTTGATCTTTGACGGGATGTCACAGATTAAAGGTGTGAACAGGCTCTCTGGTTTGGAAAAGGTCGTCATGGTTCTCGCAAAAAAGGAAAAATAAAGGGTTGTCGCTGGCGTACCCGTGCTTTGGTACGATTCTTGCGCTTTGGAACATCTTCCTCCATCTCGTCCACCTCAAGCTCATGAGGGAAATCCCCGACCAGCAGTTTCTGTGAGACAGAAACAGACAGACTGATGGTTTGATTTGTTCATTTTATGATATCCTCATATCGTTTTTACAATATGAGAAAAATGTGCAGTGTGCGATACTAGTAATCAATATTGCAATGACAATATGACTTGTGATACATAAACAAATAGCAAAACAAAAAAAAAAAGCATTTAATATATAATTTCTATTTAACTGCAACAGTTTTATAAAATAACAGTCAACAAAAATCTCATTATTCTGCAAGTTAACTTAATAGGAGACAGGTAAGAACTTGTATGTCGGAGAAATACACCAGAACTATGATCTACCAGTACTTTTCTTGTAGGACTGGCCTAAACCAATTTGGACAACAGCTAAGAACAATGTAGGTCACGTGAGCTTGGGCTTTTATGAAAACATAATGATTTAGCTGTTAATAGGGGTGGAACAATTAATCGATTTATCCACCAGATCGTTTTGTCTGGGGCAAGTTGCTAGTCAAATCGACCTATACCATATAAAATCCGTTCAAAATGAAATCAATCAGTTATGGTTAATATTGGAAAATACCATTTGGATTAAGTTTAAATTTAGTTTATTAACTATAAATAAACTGTAAAAAAAAAACTGTAAAAACAAAGTGCTATCACAGCAGACAACACACATGATGGTAAATTCTGATTATGAATCGAATGCTTAAAATGAATTGTTACAGCCCTATGTGAATGCATCCTTTCCCAGTGGGAAATTGATGTTAAAATGACGTTAATCAACATTAAAGCTCGATATCAAATTGTGATCAAAAACAAGTTGAATGTGCAAATCAAACTGACATCAAAACTTTAATATCAGTTTGACATGATATTTCCCCCTTTTTGACATGTGAAATTTAAATTTGGACCAATAAATTAATAAAACTAATAACAGGTAAAAAATTAAAATAAAAAAATAAATAAATACAATAAATGGTTTTTGGAATGTATACTCAAAGTAATTATTTTTTGGGTGAACATAAAATTTTGGAAAGCATTTCCATCTAAATCAAATGTGTTAATATAGCAATAAACATTTGTGTCAGGAGAACTGAAAGGAAGAATGTTGGTGCAACATCATTTATTAATGTTGCTGTAAGCAAAATAGCAGATGACCTGACCCTGCCGCTCGTGTCAGGAAATAGTGGAGAAGGACCCAAAATGCAGGAGACCAGGCTTGGTGGCAGAAACTAAGACATTTGAAATAAATAAAGAAAGAAAAACCTAAACTACAACTGAACCATGGCAACCCAAAAAGGTAGCAAGGAAGAAATAACCTGAAAACCAAAGACTTAAATACACTGAGGTTGATTAATTAAATGAGGACAGCTGTGGATGATTAACCTGAAACTGGTGTGACTGACAAGGGAAACTTAGACCATGAACATGAACATGACCACATATAACAAAACCCAAACTAAACCACAGAATCTTCACAATTGTGCTCTTAAATAATTGGTTAAAGGAATCTTGATGTTATTTGTGGTTTATTCATTTCAATGACAGGGACTGTACTTAAAAAAAAAGTAATGCAAATTAACAAAAGTGCAAATATCTCACAACAGGTGATTCTCTCAAAGTGGGATCTAATTGATTCAAAGAACATGTGGAGCCGCCCAGTATTGTGATCACAAGATTTTAAACATTTATATTCACACTTGTGTTGACTTACTGTTATTTCAATTCAATTTTACTTTTATGGCCCATTCTTAAAACCATAGCCGTCTTTATGCAAAGAACATGAAGTCAGTCATAGAACATAAACAATAGCTGGTTGCTAAACAAACTAAACAGTCTAGGCTAAAATGGGATCCCTGCCCTTAGACCAGGGATGGGCAACTCCAGGCCTCGAGGGCCGCAGTGTGTGCAGGATTTCCAGATATCCAAGCCCTACTCATGACTGATTACCTGCTTCAGGTGTGTCCAGCCAATTAGAACATGCCAGATCATGGTATGTTGGAAAACATGCAGGAATGCGGCCCTCGAGAAAAAACTAATAAAAAACCCTATCTTGGGATTAAAAAAAAAATAAGGCTGGTTTGGATTTTCTCTTTGACACCAGATGGAGTTGAACTGGACTTATGTTTAAATAACTAAATATCAATTATGTCATGAATTTTTTCTACATTGATAAAACGTACTATTGAAACTTAAAGCGTTTGTGATTTTTTAAATCTACTTGATTTTGTTGAGTTAGCATGAATTATTTAAATTTACATTTTGAGAAGTAGCCTATAAAATTAAAAGTAACACCTAACATTATAATTCAAGTTGAGATAACTCAACAAGAGTATCTCAGATTATATCTAGCTTTGTTACCACAACTTCTACAAATCTATTTAAACTGCACCTTGATCATTATGTTACAGCAACATTAATAAATAATGTTGCTGTAACATAATTCCATTCAGATCTCCTGACACAAATGTTTATTGCTATATTAACACATTTGACTTAGATGGAAAAACTTTCTGGATTTTTATTATGTTCATCCAACAAACTATTTTTTTGAGTATGTATAGTCCAATAAGTTATTTATTGTATGTTTTACACCTCTGGTATTAGTTTTATTAACGTATTGGTCCAAATTTAAAAATCACATGGCATCAAAAAGGGGTAAACATCGAGATGTCAAACTGATATTAAAGTTTTGACGTCAGTTTGATTTGAACATACATCATAACATAACGTAACATCTGGGATACTTCTAGACTCACCAGTGCTACTGTTGGGATATGTAGCAGCGTTGAATAATAAGGTCCATTCTAATTCAGTTTAAATTGAAAAGAAAACATAAAATATAATTTTAAGCCACATGCTGTGATTTAATTGAGACTAAATTAATTAAATTAAGCCTAAATCCTTCAGAAACAGAAGAAGCACGGAAGTCCATTTGATATTAAACTGAGGTCAGTTTAATGTTTAACCATCAAATTGATATCAAATGAACGTCTACGTGTATCATAACGTGTATCATTCAGCATTCCTACTTTTTTTTTTTCATGTGAGGTTGAATTTCTACTGTTCATGTGTTTTCCACGCTGAAACAATGGTATGAAAACAAAAGTTAAAATAACGGTGGCCACTAATTGGATCAATTATCAACTCAATTTTGACATCAAGCCGACATCAAGGTGGGTTTTCAGTGTAGGATCAATAACATGTTCGTCTGTGTTGAAGAGCAAAAGCTTCCAGATGCTGAAACACCAACATCTGCAAGATTATGCTCAGAACTTACATGTTAAATTAAGATGAATAAAATTTTTTAATGGTTTAAGAAATTGGTTGATGAAGCTTCTCATTTGGAATGACTGTAAATGCAGATGTTTGACAAGATGTTCCCTCAGACTCTGAGCTCTAAGACAAAATGCAAACGTTCTGCCAGTTCCTGAAGAGAGAAGATGTTAAAAAAACAAACGTGAAGGTAGGGAAGAAAGGCCTCACCTGACATTCACTCATCGGCTCTTCCTCCTTGGTTTCCACCTTCTTGTCCAGGGTTTCCCCAGCAAGCAGTGACTCCAAAACAGGACCATCTGGGATCCCCCCCTCCTTCTTTAAAGAGGCTTCATAGTCTGAAGACAAACAGCAGAGACCTCAATGTTATGCAGAACGACTGATGAACCCTGAAGAAACAGCTAGGACGGAAGTTTCTGTCATCCAGAGGCTGAGAGTCTCCTCTGAACTCTGGTAAACTCACCTGGAACGCCAAAGCCAAACAGTATAGAGCTCAAAAAGAAGGTTGGTGAGGATTTCATGATGGGTTGATGGCTGAGCAGATGAGTTCCAGCATGCACCAATACCAACATGCACACTGTTCTGTGCAGCAAACATGTCTGAGGCTAAGCTAAAACACTGGGAATTTTCAGCACAACTGGAGATCTCATGTTTGAGAAAAAGCAATAATGTCCTTCTAGTGGGAACCAAACCCTCTTTCTTACTGATTAGTATTTGCACCAAGGTTCCTTCACAAAGACAACAAAATAAAGTTTTCAACTTTGATCCAAAACTTTTCAGGTGCATTTCATGGTCTGACCCACGCTCTAGTACTGCTCAAGTCCAGTCACTAAAAGGTCTTCTCTGAAGTCAGACTGAAGCAAGTGATGCTCCACAGTGAGTTACTGAAGAGTCCAGAGATCTTTAAACTCTGGGCTTCTGGATGATGTTTCTGAGTGACTCACATTTGTGAGAAACTTAATGACCTTGAACACGTAATGACCTTGTGGTAAGAGTGTCCGTCCTGAAAGTGGACGGTTGTGAGTTCAAGTCCAGGCACAGTCATACAAAACCCAGTGCCTCCCTGCTTGCCACTCAGCATTAAAAAGGGGTTGGATTTGGGGGTAAACCTCCAAATGGTACCTGAGTGCAGCTGTGTCTGCAGCTCACTGTTCCCCCAGGGCATCAGTCAAATGTGGAGAACAAATTTCACACAGAAACCAATGATTTGAAGATGCACTTTTACTGTTTTCCCAAACACTCACCAATCTTAAACTCTATAGGAACAAGCCGAGGATCCTCCAAGATGTTTAGCCGTCTCTTCTTGCGCCAGCAGCGAGCTGGATATGTGTAGAGCTGACCCGGAGCGTGACCTGACACACAAAGAAAAACACAAGGTTTGTTTCTGCTGATCTACCCTCAGACTTCAACATGCCCCTCAGAATCCGCTGGGTGACATCAGAGATAATTGCCCCAGGACACACTTCTGTTAGTGTGAGACTGGGAGACAATTGCACAAATTATTGTTGTTCCACAAACAACAGTTGCTCATTTTAAAAACTATTTCTTGTAGTTCTGTCTCCAGCCTCCAATGAGCTGTCAGAGTGGTAGAAGCCTGATCCTGTGATTCCAAGAAAGCTCGATCCTACAGCAAAGGCCTAAAGACCACATTTAGACCCACACAAAAGAATTAAAAATGTTTTGTGGTAAAATCAGGAAAATAACAGAGAAGAAGGATATTAACTGTTCTAAAAAGAATGTCCTTGTTATTTGTCTAAGTACAAATTATATCAACAAAGCCTTAATTTCACATCATCTTTTGCGAGTTAAATAAGACAGTGACTTTCACACAGCAGAGTCGTGTTCATGTTTCTGATGCATCTAAAGTTGATGGATTGTAGCTCCACGTGTCAAACAAACTAATATTGTGTCAACAGCAAACACAGAGAGGCAGACACCAGCGCATTTACTGCAATGCAAGCAACATTTCACTGCCTACAGGGCCGTCTGAGTCTCTGCAGAAACACTCTCAGAAAGGGGAAGTCGAGGATGGAAAACCCCTCACAGGCATGCACACGGAGGTGTGGAGGGTAGGAGGTCTAAGGATGAGGAAGATGAAGGAACTATTACAGAAAAAGAGGAGACGGGAGGACAAATGATTGGACAGAATTATTGTTGCTTACTAACAGATGGGAAGAACAAACACATAGATACACACAGACACTCGGGCAGAGACACACACCTGGCCCACGGTGGTTCTTCTCCATCCAGATATAACAGTTGCTTTGAGCCACGCCGGTCTGGGAGTCCAGGAACGGGAGGCGCATGGACCGCTCTGCACACAGACGGGCATTGTAGCTTCGACAGTGTTCAATGGCTTCCTTATAAAACTCCTCACCGAGGCTGAGAGGACAATGGGAAGAAGAGGAGAAGGAAGGAGGGGACAACTTTTAAAGAGATGTTTCATCTTCTGTATGTCCAGTCATGCAGACTCTGCTCCCAGCAGGTGATCTACTTTTACTGTTCATGCTCAGCATCATCTCACCTTCACAGGTGAGACTTTGATTAACATTCAGTGTAAGGTTTTTGTGTTTCTCGCTGGTTCTGCACCTACCTGTTCTTGATGACTGCACCTCCAGATTGCCTGCAGGGAAAGAAGAAGAAAAAAACCAACAGATGTGGTGAGTCACTCCTTCACCCCACCCTTCCTCTCCTCCATTTATTTATCTTCTCACTTTTCTCTCCTTTGCTTTTTTTTTCTAAGTTGATTTTTTTCATTTTAAAACCACTCTTGGCAGTGGCTCTGCTTTTCTCTGCTTTCATTCACTCTTTTCACTTCTCCTCCTCATGTTCTATGGAGGCCCCTCTCAGTGTCTCCCTGCTGAGTGCAGATATCAAGGTCACTCAGTTATCCAGACAGTGGACACTAAAGTACAGAGCAGAACCAGCAGCAGCTCCGGCTGCAGATTTTAGATTTTACTGCGCAAGAAAGACAAGAAGATCTGTTGTTGGAAGGATTGTTGAGGTGATTCTACCTTCATTCAGCATATTTCTTCATTCTTCTTGGTAAAAGAGCATCAGAACAATCTGACATGTCTCCACTGACTCTTTGGCATGTGAAAGAAAAGCATGGGCTAACTTCATTATCGATGCACCAAACAAACCAAACAAAGACATTAAGTTTCCTGACAATTGGATCCAAGAAACCAGAGCAGCTGCTGGCTGGTTTGTGATCCATCAACAAACAGATCTGTCTGTCGCTCTGCAGAATTATTCCAAGAGATTTCAGTCAATTTGGAGCAGATTATGGTCAATGGGCATCTCTCTACAAGCAGGTGAGCTGGTAAGATTTGGGTTCACCTTTATCAATTGGGAGCCAAAAAAATGTTTTAAAATGGGCTCCTTCTGTCCATCTCCATTGGCTGGTCATGCCGTTCTGCAAAGCTCCAGAACCAAACCCAATTTCCCAGAGACTCGGAGTTAACCATATCAGCTCTGGATGCCCCTTTCAGCAGGTGTTCACATATGAAATGCAGGCACAATGTCTCGTGTTCTTTCTGGACAGAAGCCGGTTCAGTTCTGCCATATAGGCCTACAGACTCTGGTGGCCTGACTGTGCACAGAATCCCACAAACCTCCTGAAACCTGCAAAAATCCCATCATGTGTGACATCTACAGGACTTTCTGAGACTTTGTCTATGCAGGTGTGCTTCTGAACACTGTAGCACATGTTTGTGCAGTGATCAGGCAGGTTTAGGGCTATGTTGAAGGTGCAGCTCCGGAGCGTTTCCTGTCCTGCCCTCACAGGGGCGTTTTCGCTGTTCCCCCGTCTGTGGGAGTAAACTTTGTTTGCAGCCACAGCTCAGCATAAAAATTAAAGGGAGACCTCATCCACAAATGTTGAGGAGAATGAAGGACACCAAGTCTCCATCAGACACTGTGCAGAAATTCTGGAGCATGAGAGTAAAAACATGAAAATTTTCAAAACAGAAAAGCCACTCGGTCCAAAGTACTTCACTCCCCGCCTATAGTACACCCCCCCACCCCGCCGCGCACGCCATACTGAGCCACCTCCATCCCTTCATTCTCTGCTGCCTTCAGACAGACCAGCATACCCCCCCACCTCCCCCCCGATAATAAGTTGACAGCTCTGGAAAATGCTGTCTCTCAACCCGGTTGCTGAGAATCTCATTATGTAGCGATGAGGAAGCTGCACGGCTGTGTTGGAGCCTCACAGAAGAGTTTGAGGGGGAGATGTGCAAAAAGATGGCAGAAAACATTCGAGGGGGGAGAGCAGAGTCTCCGAGACGGGGAGAAAGTGACATCCACAGCAAGAGGCAGAAATGCAGCTCGACAGGGCAAGATATGGCTAGTGGGGGTATTAGGTTCTAACATGGCGACCTGTGAGTCTGCATGTGAGCTGGACGCTGAGCTGCGGAGACTTGTTTCTGAAGCCCCAAAACCAGCTGACAGTGATGTCCACGCTGACTGGAGGAAATGAAAATCTACAGATTTTATGTGGAAATGTTCTTGATTCTCCTCCAGCAGAATCTGAAAGCTGTTCTGGAGCAGCAGAAACACCCCGGTGCTCCTGAAGATGTGAGCATGAGATGTGAGACGTGAGAATGGCTTTAAAGAGCACAGAAGGCCTCTGAAAGATGAGTCTGAGATGGGTTAAACTAAACCCTGCAATCTTATAGAGGACATAGATGAGCAGGGTCTGCCAGATGCTCATGACTGAATTATTCTTTACCCAATGATGGCTGAGTCCCTGAAGAAAAAAAACGGACGGCAGTAGAAAACTGCAGGGAGTTGAACTGTTTACCTTCACACTAGATGAAGCCGACACCCACAGCGTCCACATTCCTCCATCAGCCAGAAAACGTATTTTTACTTTTCTAACGTTGATGCTCTTCTTAGTTCATTCTTTCAGTTCCAAACAAATCCAAATCAGCCAATCACATGGCAGCAGCTCAGTGCATTAGTGCACGTAGACATGGTCAAGACCATCTGCTGCAGTTCACACCGAGCATCAGAATAAGGAAGAAAAGGGATTGAAGTGACTTTGAACGTGACGCGATTGGTGGTACCAGACGGGCTGGTCTGAGTATTTCAGAAACTGCTGATCTACTGGAATTTTCACCCACAACCATCTCTAGGATTTACAGAGAATGGTCAGAAAAAGAGAAAATATCCAGTGAGCAGCAGTTCTGTGGGCAGAAATGTTGTTGATGTCAGAGGTCCGAGGAGAACAGCCAGACCAGTTCCAGCTGGTAGAAAGGCAACAGTAAGTCAGATAGCCACTGGTTACATCCGAGGTCTACAGAAGAGCATCTCGGAGTGCACAACATGTCCAACCTTTAAACAGATATTCAATAGCAGCAGAAAAGCACAGCGGGTGCCACTCCTGTCAGCTAAGAATGGAAAACTTAGGCTACAATTCACACTGGATCACTAAAACTGGACAATCAAAGATTGGAAAAATGTTGCCTGGTCAGATGAGTCTCCATTTCTGCTGCAACATTCAGATGGTAGGGTCAGAGTTTGGTGTCAACATCATGAAAGAATGGATCCATCCTGCCTTGTATCAACAGCTAAGGCTGGTGGTGGTGGTGTGATGTGGGGGATATTTTCTTTGACCCTCTTAGTACCAGTTGAGCATACAACACCACAGCCTACCTGAGTATTGTTGCTGACCATGTCCATCCCTTTGTGACCACAATGTACCATCTTCTGATGGCTACTTCAATCATCTCAGACTGGTTTCTTGAACACGACAATGAGTTCACTGGACTCAAATGGCCTCCACAGTCACCAGATCTCAACAATAGAGCATCTTTGGGATGCGGTGGAACAGGATGTGCAGCCAACAAATCTGCAGCAACTGTATGATGCTATCATGTTAATATAGACCAAACTCTCTGAGGAATGTTTCCACTACCTTGCTGAATCTATGCCGCCAAGGATTTAAGCAGTTCTGAAGGGTTCAACCCGGTACCAGCAAGATGTACCTAATAAAGTGGTCAGTGAGTGTATATGTCAGTGACAGGAATCTGCACCTAGCAGGGGCAAATGACAAAAAGGCCTTAGTGCAGGCATGCCTAACTAAACCCTGAAGAATACCGGCACAGCTAATGCAGCTGAAGACAGAGCACATGGATGCAGACAGCATGGACATGAAGCCTCACAGCACACACAGTCACACATGCCAACTCCAGATTAGATGTGGAAGGAGAATTAAGCAGCCTGGTGAATGTGTGTGTGTTTATGTGTGTTTTGGTGTATTTTTGTGTGTGTACATGAATCTTAAAGTCTCCTCCTCAGTCTTCTCTGTAAAAACAGGAGGGGGCAGTCCTCCCAAAAACACTGTAGAAAGTAGGAACACACTAATGAACAGCCCTGTGTAAGTGACAGGAAGCAGGTGATGTGGTAGAGCCCCCGCACCCACCCAGCAGAACCCCGCTGCAGGTCATTTGAACATGTGTGGGTTCCCCCCTGCAGCGATGCATCAGGCACCTCTGCAACCGCGCTCACAACCCACACAGCCTGCAGGCTCTGTGGCTCTGCTTCAATTAACCACTCCAATTAACCGCTGTCTGAATCATAGGGATACAGAGGGCTCCCCCTAGAGGTGAAACCTCTGTATTGGATTTCTAAAGATCAAAATGATGGAATCGTGAAAACTAGAGTTAAAAAATATTTGACATTTGTGGTTTCCTGTTGAGACACGAAGTGATTAAACTGGGAGTAAATGAAGCTTTTTAACTGAGACCAACTCCTCAAAGGACCCAGTGTAGACTAGGTTTCACTCTGTGGCTGTGCATCTGGTCACTGTGTGTTTGGGTTGGTCTTGAACCTGTCTGCAGGCTCACCCGGTCTGCTGCAGTCCATCAGAGCAATTGCACACACACACGTGCAGAGCTGTAGAAGCATGTGCAATTGTGCGGCGATGAGCTGATTCCAGGCGCCCCACCATTTTCACTCTCCCCTCCCCCACCACAGAGGCCTATTCACGTCTGAACTCAACAGATTAAACTATGCAATACCACCTTTACCACCACCCCCTCCCCCCAATTCAATTTCTCCACAGCTCTGCTCGCAGTCAAATTATTTCTCTATTTTCTATGAGTTTGAATGCAGGCAGGCAGAGATCTTTGCAGTCACACTCAGACACACACACACACCTAAACATACACAGACAGATACACACAAACATACAGGCACAAGCACATACAGGGGCACACAAATGCATACACACAAATGCATTTGCACACACAGACACACACACAACTACACACAGACACACACACACACAAAGAGGCATACACATATACACAATCACACACACATGCACACTGACAAGTACACATACATAAACACACACGTGAACAAACACACACAGACAAATGCTTACACAAACCAACACATGCACTAACTCAAATTTACACACATGCACACACAAAGACACACATGCACACTCACACATACAGATGCTATCACCATAAAAAAGGAGAAAGTTTGATGGACATAAGTTGTCGTGCAGACACTCCTCCAGTCGTCTTCCTGCCAGGTTTTGTGTTTGCGTTGTCTCTGATAGGTCAGTCAGGGAAATGACAGGGAGGCCAGGTAGTGACAGTGACAGAGGTGCAGATGGACAGACAGCAGCACGATTGTGTGTTTGTGCAGGAATGGACGTTTGTTGCTGCACCAGCTGGAAAACGTCTGCTTCCTGGCATCACTGTCACTGCAAGTGGTTGCAGCCGTGCATCTCTGTTCCCATATCCAAGCATGATGAAAGAAGTGACAGAACTGCAGGGTGTGGTGGGCAGGCGTGCAGATCCTACTTTTTCCATCAGCACTTTGTGATACCTGCTGCATGTGATTTTAATGAGGAGTTGTGTGTTATTTCCTGTGTGCATCTCTACTGCTTTCCGGGAGAATCGTGGGTCTGCTTCTGCATGCCTGCGGTCCTCTTTTCTCTTGGCATGTACAAATGTTCAACTTGCAATTCATGCAGACTTGTTTGTGCGTTCTCATTTGTATGTCAGTGTGCATGCAGTCCTGGTCTAAGTGTGTGGGTGTGTATGGTCCATAGCTGACTGCAGAGTGTACTGAGGGGAGTACATCAGACCACAGCAATCTGCCTCTGAACAGCTCCTTCAGGTGAGATTTATCACCGCTGCACTTGGCCTCTTATTATGGCGATGGATTTCCTACCTCTAAATCTGTGCACGTGTGAGTGCACGTGCGGTGGGTTTTGTGTATGAGACTGTCTGTTTTGTGGTCCCCATTAGCACACCCCACACCTCCCTGTGTCTGCATTTCACTGAAGCTCTGCAGAGGGACCAGGTCACTAACGGTTACTTTGCATGTTTGCTGTACTTCCAGTCCTGCTGGAGACCCATCAGAAAGAACGTTAGAAAAGGAGGTGCCAGGAAAAGAGGAATGAATTTAAAATCACATCCAACAGAACTGCAGATTCCAAATTTGCTGGCTGGATCTCATGTAAGGTCCCCTAGCACTGTTGCTGACTGACAGTCAGTTAGGTAGCACTGGAGAAATAGGTCATAGAGCTAAAAATACTTATCTATGCTTCTTCCTTTCTTCGTCTCTCAGTCTGTTTATTTCTATCCTGCCTTCCTTTCTAAGCAAAACAGATAGAAGGTCTAAATGAGAAGAAGATGAAAGGAAGAAAAAGAAAAAGTATTACCCTTAAAAAATACTTTATTCCCTTATAGGTCCAGAAAAACAGAGAGAAGGAAGGAAAATGAATGAATGCAACAGTGTGTGTCCCTGTGTGTGTCTGTGTGTGTGTGTTGCTGGATAAACACTGATAACACCACACAAATAAGCAAGTGGGGGAATGAGAGAGTGAGGCGGAAACGGGCAGAGATGCAGAGATGGATGCCCCGGCCGGGGCTTCAGCCGTCACATAGGGCTGTTTGCACACAGAGCCGGTTATTACATGGAACTCATTTAGCTGGGCTCAGTCAGGCAGGGCAGAAATATCATTAGACAGGACCTGCCACAACTGCCTCCAACACCACAGCACACACACTGATCTGCATCTCCCCCTTTAACCAGCTCTCTGCTGAAGAAGAAGCCTCATCCGCTGCAGCGTTGCCTCAGACAGCCTCCTGTGTGACTCCAAAGGACATTCTCACCACCTTTAACATCGACATTTAAAGACAAATGCTAAAAAGTTTGAAGCTCAAATTGTCTTTCAGGCGAAATCAGTATATGCAACCCCGCAATCTGCACTGTCTCCGTTGATTGCACTCAAGTGAAAAGAAATTCCTCCTAAGCAATCCTAAAACATTGAAGAGAAATATGATCAAATGTATAGAAATCTCCTCTCACTGCTGCTCGCACTGCATTTGAAAACAGCCCTGCTGCCATTGATTCAAAATGCAGAAGTCCTGTGGAAAATGGGCAGAAAAGAGGGGAAAGGCAAGGCAAGGAGGAAATGGTTGAACAAAGGGACGGACTGAAACAAGTGATGGATTGAGAAAGTGGCAAAGAAGGAGGGAGACGAGGAGGAAGACTGGGCAGAGTGGGTGATGGGAGGACAGAGAGGAAATCACAGGAAAAAAGGATAGAGAGAAAGAGAGATTAAATGATTCTCTAATCCAGCAGACAGAGGCCGGCTGGATGAAGCTGGTTTGCTGATTTGCTTTTGCACACACATGAAACCCTTCACTGTACGACCAGCCAAGTATGAGCGGGCCGCACAGCTTGGCTGGATGCTGGGCATCAATAGGAATTAACGAACACTGAATTAATTGTAATTTATTGCTGAGACTCGGCGAGCTTTAAAGACATTTTGGGACACAACAGGCTTTGTTTCTGCCTCCGGCACGCAGCCACCCCACCCCCCACCCCCCACCCCCGTTAGGGCTGACTTTGAACCAAGTCTTTGCTGGTTCTTTGGCTCATTTTGCAGAGTGGGGGCTCTAATTTACAAGACTCCATAACAAGTTTGTTTGCAGACATGCTAATTTCAAGAGCGTATATGAGAGCTCATTTGGTGCTTCAACCAGGCTGTGATAAAGTCATCTAGAGGAATGATGATGGTTTAACATTAAATCTGATGCAGACTTTCATCTTTTTAAGGGTTCTGCACTGAGAGGGTCCAAACAGACACTTTGTCCTTAATTCCTCAGTGCCTTTAAAACTGGGATGTAGTTCATTATCTTCTGACCCTTAGCTGCCTTCTAGCTGACTTTTTCTCCTCCTATTCTCCCCCTGTTGCCTCCCAGTTCTGCTGCAGACTCCTTGCAAATCAGTCAAATGAATCCCGACATGGTTTCACTGAAGGCCTCTGGGCGCAATCTAGCCACACGTTTACGTAACTTGGGCATGCAATGGAAGAAGAGTTGAAAAGTGGAGGAGAGACAACAGAGGAAAGCCACATCCTGAAGCTTCTCCATCCCCACGTCACCTGCCCGCCTCAGAATAAACATTTACAGTCAAATAACAGCGACTGTGTGGATGGGAATGACCCACCTGACGATTCACCTCTGATTAAACCAACAAAGACTGAAATGCCATCACAGCCAATCAGAGCAGCTTCCCAATTAACAGATCCCTTCACGCTGCAAACTGTTCGTTAACCTGGCTTTGCGTGAAATGTGGCCGGAGTGTGCGCGTCTCGGCGCGGTCCGTGCGCTCAGGTGAAGCTGCCGAGGCACGCAGGTCTCCAGACTTTCTTTGTTTCAAACTGCTCCAGTTGGAGCGCCGTGGTGCCGGCGGGTTGGTGCCTGCACTTTAATGCGCTATGCATGCCCGCAGCCGCTGACAGCCGCGCGGCGGCCACGTCTGTCTTTGGCCGGGAGCGTCTGCGCGCGCCGCTGATTCCTCCGGTAAAAAAAAAAAAAAAGAAAGAAAACCCACCCCCCCTCCGAATAAAAACATGCGCAAAACGGACCGCCAACGGACAAACTTCAGGGGGGACGCTTTAAACAAAGCTGATAAACATCTCACTCTGAGGGTACAAAGCGCAGACATCCCATTCCCCAACATCCCATTCAGATGGAAGTCAACGTGGGAGACGAAGTATTTACCTCCGCCTCTCCATCTCCCACAGGTCCAGTAGTTCCTGCCTCCGTTCCTGCCTCTAAGGACGCGCTCTAACAGGTTCTGGTGGGCCATCTTGGCTCGAGCCATTGCCCAGACTGGTTCTGACCGAGCTTTTGGTTTCATACACCGGCAAGGGACATGCCGGGTCACCCGCAGCTCGCCCCAGCATTCCTCCATACGCACGCGCGCTGCTGCTGGCTCGAGGACGGGATGTGAGGAACCGCAGCGCATCCTCAGTGACAAAAAAAAGAACGACACGAAATTCCGCTATATAAGCTAACTTTTCATTGGCGTCCTAATCTCGGTCTCCTCCGTTCACACCGCGCGTGTGGAGCAGGATCAGAATTAGAATGTGAGCAGATGACGCTGACAGCATGCAGGATGTTCAGAGCGGAGAAGGAATGGTACTCACGATTTGAGGGGGTTCTGCACCGCTGTGGCCATTTTGATATAGTGTGATAGAATGCAACACCGCAGGGCCGGTGGTTTTCTACATGTAATGTAGCATTTCAATTTCATTCATTCTCTGGGGCTGCGGCTTCAGCGCGCAGCCAATGGGAGGCGGGAGCGCGCCGTGGCCCTTTCTGGGAAGTGTAGTTTTTGGCGCACGGCGGCGCGGAGGGCGGAGAACGGACAATGACTACAAATACCGGCGGGGGTAGGGGGTTCCAGTGGCTCAACGGCCCGCCTTGCACTTGTAAGGTAAGCATAGCCGTCCCCATCCTAATGCATGGGGGGGTGGGGGGGGGGGGGGGTCCTGTCGAGGTGGAGCTTCAGGATGGAGATCAGCCTCCCAGGTGAAGAGAGAGGTCGGGATTTTTCACTACAGGAATCTAATCAAATAAACCAAAAGAAAACTGGATTTTGTAGCCTAGTGCGCATAGGGATCAAACATCACTGCCTGAAACATTTTGGAGGGGGTCGCATATCGCAGATCATAAAGCAAGTAACTTTCAGGTTTCTCACGAAGCCCTGAGCACCTTAAATTATTCATTAATAGATTGAGAGTGAGCATGTAACTGATTCTCTCAGACGTTTGTCTGTCGTTGCCCCCTCGCCTGAGAAGTGGGAACCTGTCCAAATCCTGCTGTTCCTGTCGTCTGCTGCAGGGATGGACGGAAGGAGAGATGAGGAGGAGGGGGAAGGAGGAGCAGGGAGGCCTGGATTTGTGTTTTTACAGTTTGGCAGTGGAGCCACAGTAGTGGAGCCACCACTCTGAATCCGGTGACATATGATATTTTTAGATCTGCGCTTACAAATATTTAATGAACATTCGCAAGCAGCTCTAAAAAGCTCTACTGCTCAAACCAAACGCTCCCTGACAGTTTTTGTGTTATTTGTAAGGAAGCTTTCCAAACGAAGTAGGACAATTCATAAATTAAAATATAATAAAATACACGTTATTTTATGCCAATAAACTATTTGAAAACACAAAATAATTCACAGATTTGTTTGAGCCATTGAATCTTTCCCTGATCATTGATTTCATGAATGGCAAAGCTGTCTTTCACAATTTGACCACAGGGTGGTGCTTAAGCACCGGATACAATTTGAGAGGTGGCGTCAGAGTCTGCGTCATCCTTGGTCCCGCCCTCAGTTCGCACGTTATGTTGTTGTGATCCCAAGTCATGTTGAAGTTTCGTTTCTTCTCCCGCGTCCCGATTATGACATAAATATCTGGGCAGCGATGTCTGAAGTCCTGATGAAGGAAACGGAGAGAATTTACATGAAGCCGGAAGAGTGTCCCGACGGCGCGCGGAGCTTCCTGTTGGTGGACGAACAGGAAAACCTGCAGGTAACGTAAGCCGTCAACAGTTAGCTGCTAAGCTAACGAGAGAACTCTGTAGAGAGGCCTCTGTGTGTCCCAAATGTACTCAAACCAGGTTCAAACTGATCCGGACATGTAGACGAATGAACACTGTCAGCTTACAGTTGGGAGGGGGTCCAGGGCTTCCAGTAGGAAAATCCCCGGTGAGTCATGCTGCCTGGCTGAACCGCAAGGGGGCGCAATACTGGTGTTTTGTGGCTGCAGTATTTTTTGTGATCAAACTTTGACCCCAAATGAGCGCGTGCGCTGTCATGTTTGGTCGAGATAGACTATACTGCAGTGAAGTGGATATTTTTAAACATTTATAATCGATATTCCATTAGTTTATTTATAACACCAAATCCAAAAAAAACCCTAATGACCTGACAAAAGGGACTAATTTACACTAAATGCAAAGAATTTAATTAAAAGTAAAGTTTGGCACATAATTAAATCAACATAAACTAAAGTAAAATGTCAATTTAGTCCTATAAAAAAACCTACCCAAAGTTTGTTTGTTTACAATCCTCTTCTGGTAAATTAATGTAATTTTTATTTATTTACTTATTTTCTTTTGTAGCAATCAGTCCAATCAATTGGACGTTTTTACTTAGGTTTTACTTAAAGACCCTTTCCGATCCTCTTTTGATTTATTTTTAAAGCCTTCCCAGTGGTCTTTTTAATTGTTACTGTGCTGTTTTTAGGCAAAATTAAAAATTTAAAAAATGTTATTTTCTAGAACATAATTTCTGCAGAGCGGCAGGAGTTCATTAGAAATTCACCTCTGAGTTGAGGGATGGAATGTTGACGCAGAGTAAGCCAGCCCCCACTTCCTGTCATCCCTATATATACACTCTTTCATGCTAACATACAACCTCAACCTAACATTACTGGTGCAACAAAACTGGTGAGCATCCAGCCGAACCGTTTTGAGCCAGATGCTAGCTCAGACGAGACAAACAACGATATACAATCTTCTACAAGTAGATACATCAGAATGGAGCGGAGCAGGGAGCTTGTGACTTGCTGAAGTAACTTGTACGTCACATTTATAAGCTTTTTCCAACTGCATTTTTTTGTCTGCTCCCAGTTCACAATGATTTGAGTAAAGAAATACTCAGAAATTCAATTTTGAGCTTAATTTTCTTAATATATGTCCTTCATCATTAGAAAAATGCCACAAGAAAAAACACCCAAAACCAAAATTTTCGTCTTGGTAACTCATTAAACTATCACTCAGATTTACTTTATAAATGTTTCCAGCAAACCTGCATTTTACTGTTCATCCTAGGACTAAACCTGTGCTGAAGGTGAGCTGATGTTCATTGCTCCTCTGTTAAAGCAGAACATCCGAAATGTTCATGTCTGTTGAAACAGTTTATTTTTTAAAAGTGATCGGTTTGATTTAGAGATGACTGTGTTTGTGTTCGCCGCACTTCACCTATGCAGCTTGTGACACCATTAGAAGTGGCGAGGCTGCTGTTCATCACGCCATCATGTCTCTTCTTCCTCCTCCAGGTCACAGACGAAGCTGAGTTTGTGGAAAGACTGAGTTGTGCAGATGTTGCAGGCGTCAAGGTCCTCTCCATCTTTGGCAACACGGGTGATGGCAAATCCCACACGCTCAACCACATCCTTTTTGGTGGTAGGACGGTGTTCTACACCTCCAAGTCCCCCAGCTCTTGCACGGTAGGGGTGTGGGCCGCCTTTGACCCCCAGCTCAGATTGATTGCCCTGGATACCGAAGGCCTGCTGGGGGCAGCAGCCAATCAGAACCAGAGAATGCGGCTACTGTTGAAGGTGATTTAGGCGGTTCCTACAGTTAGAAACCTATCAGACTCACAAAGACTTCTCTCTGTTCAAATTAAAATTCTAGAGACACTTGTCTCCCTTCTAAAAGTTATGTAAGGGATAATGCCCAACACAAGCTAGTGGTGATCGACATAACGCTTTGATTTTAACATCGACTCTGAGAAGAAGTGGTTCCTTCTGCACCTAATCTGCACAGATAACACTGGCTGGCTGCCGAGACAGGCTCTTGTTTGTCGTTATGAAATTGACGGCACCCAAAAGGAGTGAAAGGCAGTTCTTTTGAGATTAAGTTGTCTTACTTTCATGTAGGAACATGAGCTTGTAAAATACCTGGTATTTCATCAAAACAATGTTCTTTACTGTCCCTAAGGTAATATATTATCATATATATGGATATAGTATACTCTTAAAGGCTTAAGAATAGCATGGTATAGGCCCTTTCATTTCTGAAACCTCAAAACCCATTATCCCGCGTATACCAAGGTCATTTACAAAATAAATAAATACTAAATCAATTATTAGTACTTTAATCTTGTAATTTTTACGTGTAAATTGTTGTTCTCAAGAAGTGGTTTCTTAAATTGGCAACGTGACATGTTGTCATGGTAATAGCTATTGATCCAGCTGCAGCTAGTGTATGAGGGCTAACCAGTGGAGGAAAGAGGTGTTGATGCTAAACATCATGTTAAGTTTCCTAGGTTTCCTAGATTTCTTTGGTTAAAGAAATTTAACTGATCGTTGAATGTGGATCAGCAAACAATTTCTTTAATAAATGAATTATAAAATTATGTATAAAAATGTATTTACTCTGTATCAAGCAGAAGGGTAAAAAAGACAAAAAACTATTTCAAATTAAAGACAACATTGCTCTTGATGGTAAAATTTGATAGAGATACTGGCATGTCCACCATGGAGCCATTTGAAAGACAGAGATCTTTTTCTACCATTTTGCTGTTGTGATAAAGTATGGAAAAACGCACGTCCACCTGTGTTCCGTGTTTCTGTTGTTCCGGTTACCAACGTTTAGACAAGGCATTTAGACCAGCTCAGTAATAAAGAACAGTCAGGCTACGTGAACAGAATTTCTTTTTTAGGTGTCCATCATCACTTTTTAATGGACACCCTGCGACCAATCAGAATCCAGTATTCATCCAGACCGCGGTACAAGATAGTGATAATATTCTACCATCAGTAATAATCCTCAATCCTTAAAATGTCTTTACCTTTAGTTTTACTACAATTACTTTTTTATGTTGAAAATGTTATAAAATTTTTTCTTTGTCTTTTTACTGTTTATTTGAAACAGTTTGTTTTCATTCTCTGCCTCCTCATGTGTCGGTCACTGCACAGTACAGTTGCTGCGTTTTCAGATGTTCAAATGCAGTCCATCTCGCTCTCTTCATGTGTTCCTGATTTGGTTCTGATCCGGTCTTCTGTCTCCTGCAGGTCTTAGCCGTGTCGGACATAGTTGTGTATCGCACACGTGCAGAGCGCCTCCACAACGACATGTTCCAGTTCCTGAGCAGCGCGTCTGGGGCTTATCTGAAGCACTTCACCCCTGAGCTGAGGGCGCTGTCCTCCCGCTGTGGTCTGGATGTGCCACTGTCTTCTCTTGGACCTGCCGTCATCGTGTTCCAGGAGACCACACACACTCAGCTCCTGGGTCATGGTACGAAGCCTGCAAGTTAGGCTTTTGGCCTCATGGGGGCTCTGATCCAGACTTTTTTTTCTCAGACTCCAAGGTAGTGGGCTACGCCGACACACTGCTGCAGAAGCGCTTCCATGAGCTGGGTCTGGGGACAGAGGCCTTCAGCTCGGTGCAGTATGTCGGCACTCAGACCATCACCCCGCCAACGGACTACAGCGGGCTGCTGGAGGCTGTTAGACAGCAAGCGGAAAACAGCCACACGCGCTCCCCACGCCAGCCAGCCATCGTGTTTCAGGCTTTGGAAGTAAGATACAGGTGGAGTAAGCTGCAATTCTCTGCTGTTCCTTCTTTTGGAATGAGTCTCCAACTTCTTGCTCCCCAGGCTTTAAGTGAACGTTTCTGTGGGGAGCTCTCTGATGAAAAGATGACTCTCTACTCCTTCTTCCCAGACGAGTACTTCACCTGCTCCTCTCTCTGCTTAAGTTGCAGGTAGTATGAAGGCACGCCCCCAAACAGGGTTAGGGCTTCAAGCACAGGGTGTGGTTTGTCAGAACAATCTAAAACACTGTCTCTTAGATTGATGTGTTGGTGTTCCTGAAGACAAAGATGAATAAGGTTATGAAACTCGGAACAGAAATCCAACATTTAAAGAAACCCCCCTGCTTGTGTCTCTGTAACCTCAGATCACATGGACCTCAAGGTTCAGATCATAGAGGTTCAGTGAGGAGTACTCACATCCTGACTATTTCTTTATTTAGACAATCATTTTCGCCAACACGCCAAAGCCCATTAATAGGCAAATTCACACACAAAAAACCAAATTCTTTGTAGAAATATACCAAATTCGAATAAAACAGAGAAGTGCAAACCGTTGATATATGTTAAAAGACAAGATTTAAAAGCGAAGAAGTCGGCAGTGAGAAAGAATGCTTTCTTTTACAAACAAATTTTCATTTTTTTTCAACAAACCAGGATGTAACACCGCTGTAGTTGATGGAAGCATCAGCTGTTTCCAGAGGAATGACCAGCATTCGAAACTTCTGGTTTTTCCTCCTGAAACCTCTGCAGATCTTCAGATTTCCAACCTCAGATCCAGCTGGAAAACAAGCTCAGAATCAGCTGTTTTCTGAAGCTGGTGAAGCTGGGGGCCAGACGTCCACTGCACTATGAGAGCCTCACAGAGAATTTAGTTACAGAGAAGATTGTGGTCTCAAGCTATGTTCACACCATGCATGTGACACGCATTCAATAACGTGCTAAACACAGGTTTTTGAACACACTTGTAGCTCATGGTGTTTACAGTGTTGCTGTTGCTAACAGATATCAGCTCATGTACCTACAATCTACCTACCTTTCAAAGCTTTATTCCAATATATGTAAGACTTTAAATAATTCCAGCCGGGCAAAAAACGCAATTATTAATTTATCCTCCATGATCAATTTTTAAACGCTTAGTAATTTGAAATGAACACTACCCATACGTCACTACCAAATCTAAAATCTAAATTTAAACCTTTTAAGACGATAGAAATGAAGGAAAAATGTTCTCTCTGGCCTTTTGTTTGTTCGAAAGCTGCATATTGCCGTATAAAATGTAACTCATAAAACATTGTGATTAATCACAACCCAAAAGTGTGATTGACCGCACTATTTTTAACAAAGCGTTCAGTAGCTGCACATTTTGGAATGGAAAATGGTTTATTTCAAGCAGTCAAAATGAGTAATGCATAAACAAGACAATCGACAGGTTTTGTATGTAGAGCCTGAAAATGGTTGTGGAAACTTGTGTAGCGATGTGTGAACGCTAGACTTCTCATTGAAACGGGTTGTTTGAACACGCGTTGCAGAAGCCGGTGTAAACGTTCAGACTGAAATATTCCCAGCACTGCATGGGTTCTTCGTGGTTTGACTTGATCCTGAGTCCTGACTGCTGTGTTTGAACCTGCAGCACTCGCTGTAAGAACGGCATGAACCACCTGAAGGACCGGGTACCCCACATGGCCGATGGACTCTGTCAATACACACACCAGTTCAACAACAAGGTTCTCATCTGTAAGGTGAGACCAGAGACAGTTGAAGATGTTCTGGAAACAACTGACCCGATTCTTGACTGTAAAACTTCTTTTCAAATGAAAAAAACAAATCTGTTCACGTGAGAAGGCAACAGAGATGAAAAATCACTTTAGTCAGAAAAACTTCAATAACTGAGAGGGACTGCAGGGTCAAAGGTCAAAAGAGGTTGGATTGGATCTTAATGAAAAATTAGAATCAGGAACCCCTTCTTGAAAACATCAGGAACCGTAAGAAATGTTTCTGTCAAAGACCAGAGCGTTCAGATCCATTTATCCTCCTGACAGAAGTGCCTTTGGTTTCTGTTTCCTCCTGTATTTACTTGAAGGCTTTTCATGCTTTCAGAACTGGGTTCTGTAAATTCAGAACCTTCTGTGCGGTCCTTGTTCTAAAGTCTGTTGGAACTGCTGTTGTCTGCAGCGCTGCTATGAAGGAGGCAGGGAGGTGATTGTGATCCCCAAAACCTCTGCTTCCACCGATAACCCCTGGTTTGGGCTGGCCAGATACGCTTGGTCTGGGTGTGTAAGTTCGCCAACAGTCAAAGTTCCGGCTGCAGACAGATGTGTTACACCTGTGTTTTTTGCCCCGCCCCCTCAGGTACGTGCTGGAGTGCGGCAGCTGCGGGGTAATATACCGCAGCAGACAGTACTGGATGGGAAACCAGGATCCTGAAAGCATCGTGGTGCGGTCTGAAGTAAAGCACGTTTGGGAGGGTGTAAGTGCAGCTGTCAACACCCCACCGACAGGGGGCGGGGCTTCTTATGGGAACAATCACACACAATAAAAGCAACCACAGTTTCAAAAAGGAGCTTTTAGATTTCTGTCCTGGGGGGCTGAGGGTTGTGGCTGACTGATCAGAATACTGTTCTGGGGGGTGTGGTCGACTGATCGTAGTGCCGTCCTCGGGGCGTGACTGGCTGATCTGGTGCTCCTTTTCCAGTCAGACACCTTTCTGAGCAGCCACCAGAACGCCGCACAGAGGGTCCTGGATGGGATGAATTTTGTGATCCAGTCTGTGTCGGAGTACGGTTCCGGCCCAACCAAAGCCGTCACCGCCTGGCTCACCGACCAGGTGGCCCCCACATACTGGAGACCTAATGTAGAAATCACGGTAAGTATGAGAACATGCAAAGTTTTGGGGGGCCACTTGGGGGTCAGTAGAGCTTCGTGGAGCTTTGCGTCTTTCCCTCCAGGCCTGTCATGGATGCCAGAAGGTGTTTGAAGAAGCTGAGAGGAAGCATCACTGTCGGTCATGTGGGGAGGGTTTCTGCCACCCCTGTTCCAACCACAGGATGCCCGTGCCCGAGAGGGGCTGGGGGAGCACTGCCGTCAGAGTGTGCAAGGACTGCTACCGGCAGGGGGGGCCACCGGACTCCAGCAGCACAGGTGAGAACCGGCTCACACAGGAGCTCAGTGGAACATCACAGGCCAGCGGCTGCTGCAGATGATCCTGTTGGTC
Source organism: Adrianichthys oophorus (assembly GCA_036245035.1). Classification (NCBI taxonomy): domain Eukaryota; kingdom Metazoa; phylum Chordata; class Actinopteri; order Beloniformes; family Adrianichthyidae; genus Adrianichthys; species Adrianichthys oophorus. Next base: position 17,533,891 of record BSAI01000072.1, on the reverse strand, counting down.
GATTCCTCCATGTGATTCTTTCTGGACAACAGTGTTGTCCATCTTTGTTACTGTTAACCTGTGTATGAGTGCGATTCTGCGTCTGTAAAGAGTCTCATCCTTTGCGTTTCTGTAGTCTGTAAGGTGGAGTCTCGTGGTCTTATCGCTCGGAAGGTGACCGAGGCGGCCCAGTCCACTCTGGACCTGGTTTCCACCGCTGTGGACTACCCTCTATGTGAGTGCAGCTACACCACCCAGCAGGACTCCACCTTTAAGAAGCCATTCTGTTTATTCTTGAGAGACCTCCATCCTCAGCATGATCTGGAATCTCCTCCCAGAGGATCGAGGTTCATCTCGCTCTGCTGACCTTTAGGTCAGCCTTTTAAAACCTTTTCATTCAGACATGCGGAGAAGGTCAAATAAGGAAAAATGCACTTCAAGGTTAAGAAATCAATGGACTTTGCAGAAGTTGAAATGAAATAATTTGTGTGTGAAGGAGGTGTCTGGACTTCAGTGCTTTCACTCCATCAATATACCATAAACTAAATCCTCTTTGGGCAACAGGAGGTAGTTTCTGTTCAAAAATGTTATTGGTTCCCTTCCAGTGAATTCTGAAAACATCCATTCTGACATAATTTGTTCTTGTAATAAAAGACTGGTATGTCTTGTATAACTCGCTCCTCCTCCTCAGGCTTTGTGAAGGATGTGGCCCGACCTGACTACTGGGTCCCAGACCAGAGCATCACCCAGTGTCATCAGTGCTCCAAAACCTTCACTGCAGCCATGTCCAAGCACCACTGCAGGGCCTGTGGGCAGGGCGTGTGCGGCCCCTGCTCCACCCACGTTAGACCTGTCCCATCTCGAGGCTGGGACCAGCCGGTCAGGGTCTGCGACAGCTGCCACGCCCTCTCAGAGTGCCTGTGACCGTTGCCGCTGGAAATGCGACTTTTCATCAGACGATCAACTGAGCTATGGGTTCCAGCGCTGCTGGTGCTGCAGAACGTGGAAGGACCGACTTCATCCTGCTGAAGGGAAGCTCTGCAGCAGCAGAGCCCCCCCTCACATCTTTAGTACGGAACCATCTCTTAATATCTGAAACAGACTGCGAGCTTTGGAAGCTCCAGACCTCCTCCATTCTCACACACATGCAGAAGAGGTGCATACAGCAGGATCTTCAGTGCACCCAGAGGGTGTAACATGTTTTCTTACGTCGCTCTTTTGCACAGCTGTGAAGAAAGACGCTGCTCATCCTCCCTGCTTACAAACATTGGAGAATCCTTCAGGTTCCTCCCGTGAGGAAGAAGAAGCTTGAAAATGCAGCAGAATGTGCCTTAATACTAGTTTATTTTTATGTTTAAGTAGCCTGAAAAGGGACTTCCTTTGAATCTTTGCACATAGAGATTGGACTGATTGGATGATCATGTCTTTAAAGGCTCAGTTTCAAACATGTAGGCCTATGAGCAAAACTCTAACATGGTTTGGAGAGGAGTATCCAGGACATTCCAGTGAACTTTAGATTATAATCACTATTACTAAACTGACTCCATCAGCATAAAGTTTAGATGGTTTCTGATTATTGATATTCTGTCAGAGGAAACTTCCTGTTTCTATCAAAGTGACAATCTTCTTTTTAATCAATAAAAGTAATAGATTGAGGTTAAAATGAACAATAAAGGTCTTTGTTTGAGTCACTTCACATCATGGAAGTAGACGTTAAGCAGACTGCTCGATCAGCGCACTCATACGATTTGCGCTGCCGTCTTATGCACAGACTCACTGTCATTGGTGGTTTGCTCAATGAGGGCTGGGCTGGAGCCTAGGGGGTGGCTTCAGTTTTCTGAAGCTCCTCATGAGGTGCAGTGGAACCTCAGAATAAGGAAACATAATGAACATCTACGGATCCTCATCAGGAGAAGAGCTTTTTATTTTTCTACTTTGATGTTGGAGCCACACTGGTGAATCAGACTGTTGCATGCAGAGCTGCATCTGAAGTTACATCACACTGCCCTCGGTAAAGCGTGTTCAAGCGACCACATCCAATGAAAAGCCTATGTAAACGCACTTATATGCATGTTTCGGGTTGTTCAAAACTCACCTTCATGCACATTTTGAAGACGGTTTTTAAGCTCATCGTATAAAACGCACATCCATTGAACATGCTTTGAAAGTTAAACCAGGTTGAACTTTGACCAATCAGGGAGTCGGTTTGGTAGGGACGTATGGGTGGCATCCTATTTAAATCATGGAAGGGCCAACCTTATAAAAATTGATCACAAAGGAGAATTTAATAAGGAAGTTTGTGCCCGGCCAGAATCATTTGACACCTAGTCTTTCATATATCGGAATAGAGCTGTGATTGGAGCCATGATAGCATGAAAAGATTCATGAGATTTGCACCGCTTCAACATTTACCACCAAGCCTCTTCCAATTGTTGATATGAGACATATGCTAGTAAACAGTCATAAAAGAAGAAGCCCCTCCCTTCTTGTCCAGTGTGAACACCGTAGGCCAAATGCATGTTCAAGAACACGGTCAAAACGGGTTCTTGAACACACTGCACCTATCTGGTTTGAACGTAGCATTCAGGCCTCAAAAGGTGAGAGAGATGCAAACACAACATCCTGACCTCATTCCTGACAAAGTAAGCTCATCACGACTTAACTTTGACTCGTTTTTTTTCCAGGTGAAGGACCTCAGTGCAAGATGTTCTTTGATTCAAACTGGGTTTGCTGTCTTCATTTGTGTAGAAAAAGGAGAGATTTGAACTTTCTCTTTGATGGCGTCCTGTCAGAAGTTCTGGTGGCGGTCCATTAGACCACTGGCTCCACACGGGCTGGTTGTGTTTCCTGTTGGATCAGAACTGCAGCAGGAGATCCAAGCCTTCAGTCTTTGTGAGCAGGATGTTCGTGCTCAGTCTTCTGTAGCAGATGCTTCACCTTCTGATGTTCTTAGAGGCAGAAACTGAGCTGTGAAAGCACAGTCTACAGCCTGAAATGAAACAATGATTTTATTTTGAGACAGACTTCTTCCGTTTTTTTCTTTTAGCCATCCCAAGATTTCCAGCTGCTTCTGTCTAACGTTGCTGATGAGGAAACATCTACATGTTTTCAGAGTCCGTTTCAGTTAAATGTTCCTCCATAATCTGTTCCCTCTCTTTTATCAGAGTGGAAACCACTGAACTTCCTGTTCAGTGGTTTCCACACCTGACCGTTGAGGAGTGTTTGTCAGATAATAAAACGTATGTAAATAATAATCAGTAATTCTATTATAATCTCAAACCCAAAGACATTATTGTCTTCAGACACATTAATTTCCACACAGCTTTGTTTTCATCTCAATGTCTCATAGTAGATCCATGTTCCATTTAACATTAAACAGCTTTTTATCATTCCTCAAAAATCCTGGGTTGTCTTGGAGTGAGCAAACTTCTAAGCACTTGTTGTCTTTAAATAATTCCACGTTTCTCATTTTAAATCCAGATCTTCACCACTCATTGGCTAAGGAATTCACTTTCAACTAAAACCTGAATCACCAAACCTTTATTCTGCGTTTCCATCCTTCTTCTCATTCCCATTGGTGGTTTTTAGTTGAATCACACAGTGTTAACTTCAAGACATCACCTTCACCAACAAGCATCTTCATTAGTTAAACAGTGATGGACTTCTGTCCAGCCTCTGAATTCAGAAAAAAACTCCAGCACAATCAAAGTGTTCAAGGTTGTCATGGGTCCTTGGCTGAAGATTCGCCTCCTGAAACCTTCACAGAACAGAACTGGTAGATAAATAAAATACATGTATGAATAAATTGTCACTTTATTAGTATTTTTAAATTTGTTGAGATTGTTCAGTTCATGAACCACCACCATTTCACCCTCCCTTTGGTAGGGGGTTGAGAGCTTTTGGGGCAAATGCCCTCACAAGAGTTTATCCTGGTCTATAGGTGAGCAAGATTAGGGCAGTTTAAATGCCCCTTATTGAAACTTTAAAGCAAGATCTGCTACGACACATGAACTGACATTACCAGGGTCCCACCCTGGTGGCACAAACAGGGTTAGGGTTCTTTGGTAAAGAAACATGACTGTGCAGTGCGGTATAATGCTCAAATAATGTTCGGTCTGCATTATTTTGATACGGAAAAACAACTGTGGTCTGAACTTTATGAAACTAAAATGTTAATGGATTTGACATTGAATCTTGTTAATGGTTTGTTTGTACACGTTTTATTTATAATTGATTATCTTGCAAGGAATCTGGAAAACTTTACCTACACTGTTCAGTACCCAGGTGTTTATCTCTGAGTCACACTGGTGTAATTTTCAGCTAAAGGTGTCCTGGATCGATCCTAGGTCAGTGAATTGGATCATTCAAAATGAACCTCTATCAACTATATTGGATCAGCAAACTATGGTACGAATCATATCAGTTAAAGTTAATTGTTGTACCTCTAACATTTACACGTTTTTATTAAAATAGATGTTTCTTTCGTCACCAATATTCTTAGACTATGTTGTCTGGACTGGACCCTAAACTTGTTTTTCTGTTACATTGGCGCCTGTGATCTAAAGGCTTCATGGTGTGATACCTTTAGTCTCCACAGGGGGGCGTTACATTGACACAAATGCTGGAGCTGATCCTACTTCAGGCCCTCCAGCAGCTGAATCTACTGTGAAGCTGTTCTATGAGGAGAACCACATGTTCTCTGCCTGAGAGTTAGACATGTCTGGAGAATGAAGTAAAGAAAAAAGGGCGTGAATGAATGCCAGACGTACACGTCAGGAGCATGCAGAGGAAGTAACTGGATTGTAGACTACCATTGAGGCTCACAGACAACGTCGTTAGAGCTCAAGGCTCAGTATTTTTAAGTGAAGCCGGATAAAACTTTTATTTTGAAAAAAACTTGTCAGATGTCAGTTTGCTTATTTTACCGACAACCCTGTGGTCATGACTGTGTGTGTTTCTGTCTGTTTTACAGGCTGCTCTATTGATCAATAGTTAACATATGCAATGCTCCAATGCAACTACCTCCTCCCAGACTGAAGGACTGCAGGTCATCTGGCCCTACACTCAGTACATTGTAAGACATGTCTTTTGTGGATGTTTTTTTGGGGGGTCCACAAACAAAGAACAATACAAGAGAGACTTTTTGAATTGAAGTCAGAGGAAACATCAGTCTTTTCGCTGCACAGCATGTAGATTGTAGTGTGTGTGATAAAAAGGGATGACTGGTTGTGCTGGGCATGAAGTGCATTGTCCAATGCTGGTCAGACGGTTAAGCCAAGGCCATTACTCAAACGATATTACAGTCAGGATCACACGCTCCACCAAAGCCCTGAGTGAAGCAGAACAAACCACAGCTGGACTCCCATATGTTAGTCTTCAATTCTAATGTCCAGAAATCTGCTGTTAGAGGAACGAGCAGTAGAAAATGTTGAAACAACCTCCAGAAAAACCTCAGTCGCTGATGTTTGTCACTTCTCTGTTCTGTCGGGATGATGGTTTTCTTTTTTTTATTCCACATAAATTACATTTCTTGACAAATGCAGTCCTTTCAGACAGTATGACAGTCTTTTGTTGTTGCCATGGTAACCAAGAATCTCATTCTGCAACTGCAGACCAGACTTGAACAGCAAGATGGGACCATAGTGTGGCTTAAAGCCTAAACGCAGTTAGGAGGTCAACTGAAAGTGAACAAATGTTGGATGTTGGGCTTGAGAGGTCTGTCATTCAAACGTTCGAGGTGGGGGCCAGTGGGCACCACATGGCTTTTACTCAGACATCTGATTGATTAGTTTAGAACTTGAATAATTTGCGATAAAGAAAAAATATCATGAAAAACATAAGAATTAGCAAAAAGATGTTAAGAAAAAGGTATCAGAGCAAGAATGGTTATTCTTACAAATAGTGCAAAATGTAAAGTGCGCCCTTACTCAATGTGTTATGGCAAAGTTAGGATGTTTCCATGTGTGTTCATACAATGTGTTTCACAGTATTCTGATGACAGCAATGAGACTGTGGTTCTGCTGCTGAGCTACACACGTGTAATTTTTGTAAACAAGTATGGTGGACGTCCTGATCTGAGGAGAATGTGCAGGAATGTTTCTGTTCTTTGTAAACGTGCCAGTTTGTGCACAGAAGTGGCTCTGCCTTTCTCACTTACTCCATCACACTAAGTGGACACAGACATAATACCAGTCCCTCCACCTCTCTACAAAAAGAATGAGTAATAGCTGTTTATTTCTCTATAGAAGTCTATGGGATTTTGCCGTCTTGGAGCCAGCAGGTACTTCCTTTTTGTAGTGAGAGGGGGAAGAGGTCACTCAGTTCAGTTTTCTGATAGACTGTAAATAAAGATGGAGTGTGACCTCAACCAAAGAAAATGCCTTCCCTCTGGCTCCAGTGACATGAAGCCAGTTTAGTTGCCATTTTTCCACAATTACAGGCCAAACGACTGTGATTGGTCCGAGTCGGTGACAACAGTTGCCAATCATGAGCGAGTTTGTTCAAAGTCCACACCCCTTTCACTGAAAGCAGCTCAGGAGAATCTGTCAATCAAACGTTCAAGGTGGGGGCCAATAGGCACCACATGCTTTTACTGAGACATCTGATTGGTCAGTTTGTATCTTGAATAATTTGGGATGAAAACAAAGATTAGGATTAGCAGTGATAAATAATAGCTGTCAGTTTCTCAATAGAGGTCTGCAGGATTTAGGCTTTTTGAAGCCAGCAGCTACTTCCTAAACTGTTCAGAGATATACTGTCTTTTGACATTTACTGACATTTCTTCCACACGTCCAATGCATACAGATAATCCTTCAAAAATCTCATATTTATTGATTTTTTTTAATTCCAAATGTTTAAAACATTTTGTTTCAGTAAAACCTTTGTGAATATTGTCTCAATCATGAAAAACATTCATGTGCTTTCATGTAGACTTTGTCCAGAATAAAAAGTCATAAATGAAATAAATAAATAGACCAAATGATTTTAAATGGAAAATATTTGAAACGTTTATGTTACTTTATATGCAATAAAATGAGAAAAACAAATAAACATATTGTGCAGAATAAAAGAAAACGTCAAGGGGAAGAACAAAAAAATTATTTAAAAAAAATAAGTACAAACACCAGTAGATATTTGAAGTTAACAACTAGAAAATATAAGCAGGTATAATATTATATTACTTTATTTATCTTTTATACAATGTAATTACAATACAAATATGTTGGTTTAAATACAAAAAATCTGTAAATAAAGATTAAAAATAAACTCCACTGGTTTGCTCTGTTACCATCACTAGACTACGGTTTTACAATCACGTTTAAGAGGTCATTTAGTTTGCTTTAACGCAGAACACAATTAACCGTCGCTTTTCATTTGAAAGGATGATGCCTAAAGTATTTTAAAAATAAAATAATGGATAAATCTCATTGAACAAAAGAGTCTCGTTTTGTAAAGAAAGAAGGCAAAGAAGAATGTTTCAATTCAAGAAAGAAATAACCGTTTTGGTATCGCACAGCAACAGTGGGCTCACCAGAACCGACCGCTGCTGCAGGAAGATACTGGAACAGGGAATGATCACGTCCTCATGGTTCTGAGCAGGTTACAGTGACCACACCATGGAAAAAGAGCCCTTCAGTTCGAAAAATGTTTTGTTTTTATAATTTTTGTTTGTTTCCCTCTAACAGAAATGTTGCTATCAAAGTTTTGACTTCATCGGAAAAATTGAAAATAAACTGCGTTTAGGACACTTCTGCTATGGGTTTGACTTTTAAAAGATCATCAGAGGTGGTTGCAAGTTTGACAAAATGTGCTGCAGAAGATGCAAGCAGCGTTCATTTTGTGGGCGGGGTGATACATGTGTTAATCCGCTCATGTTCAATCTCATCCAACTTTCCACACCTCAGACCTTCTCTATTAAACACTCAACTCAAACCACTTTAACATTCATAAATCCAGGTTTTGGTATTTGCATTCTTGAGTCTACACAGCCATGATGTTCATGAGGAGGTAATACTAGCCTGTTGTTTGAACACATAGAAGCTTTTGGAGATGCAGGAATGTGGTGCATTGTTTAGGAAACCAGTTGCACAGTGTTTTGGAGCCAGTTTTCCTCCGAGTTTTTGCAGGTTTCTGTGCTTTAGCGTCTGTGTGCAGGTCATCCTGAAAAGACTTTAGCAAACCATAACGCATCAGCATTCAAAAATGGGGATGCCACAGTCACTCTGGTGCTTCTGCAGACATATAAGGTGGATGTGAGGAGCAAAAGCTGGCAGCAACAGGCTGCTTTGGTCACTGATGTGTCCCAGCACACAGCGCAGCTGAAAGCCTCACGGAGTCCCACAGTGACGCCACCTTTCTGCTGTTCGGTTGCTCCTGTTCTCCCTCTGTTTCTGGCGTCTTCCTCCCATCCTTCCATTCAACAGAATAAATATGAGGGAGTTTAAATAAAATAAAGACATGCTCAAGAAACAATGCTTCAAAGTTCAAAGCTTTAGGAACAAATCCTCGTTGAAATCCCCCCCAAATGAAATGCGATAAATAAAATCGTTTTGGCCATAAATCTCCTTTCAGTCATCTGAACTCTGCTGTGCTTCACTTTGATCAGAATCTTTTTGTTCTTCGGTCCTCTGTGTTCCTATTCGGGAAACACGTTTGCTGAGGAGATCTTCCAAAACCCAAAGGGGACTTCCAGAACTCTCAGTTGGAACTGGAATGCATGTAAAGCACTGTCCCTGCTCAAAGAAGAAGCCTTCAGTCTCCCCTTTACAGAGGGGGCACATGCAGAGCATTAGGGGGATGCAACAGGAAAAACTGAGCAAGGTTGGAGGGAGAGGCAGGTGGTGGGTGGAGTGGAAAGCTTTATTCCACTGAGTTCTGAGAGTCAGACCCTCATGCTCTGATTACAGCCCAGCAAAATGCTAAGTTCTTCTCCATTGGAGACGGAAACAGGAGCAAAGCCATCAGGGGACTTCCACCAACTCCTTTAGCAGATTGCTGGGCTGCCACAGACTGGATGAAGAACCCGCCTCCCTTTTGAGGAAACTGCTGCTTTAGCTCCAGAATGGCGGCTACAATGTTGGTGGGCTGAACTTTAGAGCTCAATCTCAAAGGTCTTTTGCAGATTGTTGGAAAATGGGTTGGCTGTGGAAGGTGGTGTCTTGTTCCCTGACTCCTGAGCACCTGGTTTCGTCTCCAGCGCTGCCCACTTGGCCTCAAAACGGTCGTCGTCTTGGAGGTCACTGGTTGTTGCAGTTGTTAGGTGGCTGCCCTCTGGTGGCCAGCTGCTACTGCCCCCACTTCCAGCAATGATGCATGTCCCGTTCTGGACGCCCATAGATGCACTGCTGTGTGGTGGCAGACCGTTGAGGGTGGAGGACAGTGGTGGTGTGCTAGCAAACGCAGCAGTGGGAAACCCAGCAGAGTGGCTCACCACACCGGGTGCTCCTGGGTAGGAATGATGCTGCCCAACTGACCCCAGCGCCCCCACTTTAGATGTTCCAACAGTGCAGCCCATGGCGCCGCTTGTGCCTGAAGACCCTGTGGCGGTGCAGAAGACGTTGGCTACCATCTGGGATGGCGTTATGCCCACTACAGGCACACTGGGGTTGGGATAGGTCATGCTGCTGGCCAGACCTGGCATGTAGGTCTGCACTGGAACAAAAGAAGGTTGGACAGGTGGGCTGGCAAAAATCCCAACAGGAGCTGGAGTGGAATCATAAGCCAGGGGAAATGGTTGCATGGAGCTTGGGAGGGAACCGGGGGGTCCAGAAAGAGAAGGCTGCATCATGGGAGCTCCAGACATGCTTGGTCCTGACATGGTGGGAATTGACATAGACGGAAGGGACATAGGGGGGCCTGACACTGGAGGACCTGGTATTAAAGGAACAGATGAAATGGACATGGGTGGGAGGGGTATAGAGGGTTGTCCTGAAAGAGCAGAAGAGCCAGAGATCAGAGGTTTGGACAGAGCAGCCGGGGGCATGGAGACGGTGGATAATACAGCGGCAGACACCGGCGCTGGCGTGGACATCTGCTGACTGGCAGTGGAATGTGGGCCGGCGATGATGGGGATGGTGGGGCCGGGAGGAGGCGTCTGCTGGGCTTTTACAGCCTTTGATACCTCCTCCAGCCATCTCTCAGCCTCTGAGGGTGTGCGTCTATGCCCGCTCTGCATCGCCACTGAAACTGGAGGGGGGGACTGGAGGGGGGGCTCTGGGTGAACCCAAAGGGAGGTGGCTAGGAAAACACAAACAAATATATATATATATATATATGGTATTCTCCAAAAGCGTCTTCATCCCCACTGCTTCCCATTCAGAGGAATTTATCCTTACCTTGCAGGGGGGCAGGTGGTGGGGGCAGAGCGGGGGGCACAGTGCAGGCTGGGGGGGCATACATGGACCCAGTGGGGTTGGAAAACAGCTCATCTGAAGGCTTGGTGAAGGAGGCATTGATCTGGCTGCACAGGGCGTTGATACTGCTGTCCCCCTCAACCGCCAACGCCATCTCCATGTCTGAGCAAAAGAAGATGATGATGGGGAGGGCAGGATTGAAATGAGCATCTCATAGCAGAGCTGCAGCAGATTTTTACTGTAATGAAAGATGTCACAAAAACTTTCAAAAGTTGATCATCACAGATGGCAGATTGTTCTTGAAGAGTTCCCTCACTTCAGTCTGTTTACTCAGCGATCGATGCAAAGCTGGCTAAAACTGATTCCATTAACGCCTCTGCTGCTCTGACCTTTACCGTCACTGGCCGATATAAATAACATCTTTGTTGTTTTTTCCAGTCAGGTTAGAGGTTTACAATTTTAGCGTTTTTAAAGAAGATGCCCCTTCACAAGATGAATCAAGATCTCTCTTATTTTTCTGCATGAGTTAGAAACAGAAATCGCATTTAAGTCTTGCGGGTTTTTGGGTTGTCCGGGTCCGTGGAGGGTCATAGAGGAGCAGCTGCATCTTAAGGTGCCTCCTGCAGTTCCCTTGAGGCTCATGCGGCTACCACAATGGACGTCATGAAGATGGAACGTACCATTGTCGTGCGTGTGATAACTGTATCTTGAAATACTCAAAAAAGCTAACGGAAGTCGACTGTACTTTTGACGTACCCTTACACCACACTCTAATCATTAGTAAGGTTCGAGTACAGACGGCCATAGGATGTCCACACAAATTAAACTCCGATTGTCTAATTTCCTCATTTCTAACAGTCAGGCTGCATGTAAAGAGCACGGATTTAACAACATGAACAAGATTCTTGCTCAGTTCACAGAATTTATGGGGATTTAAAAAATCCATACAACACGCCTGCATCTCACCTACTTCACCCTTACTTACCATTATGTGACCTTCTGCCCACAGCATGCCCATAGAAAACAGGTGCATGAACATTTGTGCCCTACATGCTAACTGTTTTTTGATATTTTGTCTGGGTCACCTGCGTACCCTCAACAGGTTTGACCATTTTTCACCCATGTCCACCCGTAAAGGCAGTTGGGACTCAGGGGTAAAGTCTTGTTACCACAGGTGGGGCTGTTGTGTAAAACTAGAGACCTTGCAGCCCCTACAGGGATTTGTAGAGCTCTCGCTGAAGGTTCTAGAACATGGTAGAGTGTGTGTGCACGTGAAGAACATTAAAGATAGAGCCAAACTCTACTCGACACCAAACCAGTCAGACGGACACTGATGGGTCTGCAGACAGACATGCATGAACTCACCAGGGTCTTGGGCCTGGAAGTCCGTCTTGCGCTGCAGCGTGGAGGGCAGGTCGTTGAGGCGGAGCGACAGCTGCCTCTTGAAGGGAGAGTTCTTCTGGCTCAGAGCTGGAAATCCTCGGAAAGATCCTTGACGCACCAACTGCTCAATGGGTGCGTGGCGACGGGGAATGGCGTGAGGGCCACCTGGCTCTGGTCGCTCCATGGGTGATGCTGCACCCTCAGGTGGGGAGGCAGCACCAGGTGGAAGGGTGGGAACAACACAGGGCTGATCTGGAGTAGGAAAATGGTAATGATGCATACTACTAAACATGTGACATGCTGAACTGTGATTTTAGAATCCTGGCTACCTTTCTTCTTCTCCTGCGGCTTGTCATCTCTTTCGCTGCTGCCGCTCAGGTGGCTGGAGGAAGAATTCACGCGGAACGAGCCTTCACGCACAAACGAAGTGCGGCTGGCGTCGAATGAAGCCGTTACGCCACATTCCTTCTCCCGCCTTTGCTTCCTCTCCAAGCAGGCGGCAAAAGCACAGCCAACCGCGTGGCTCAGCCGCTCCCCCTGGAGCCGGAGAAGAACCAACGATATTTTCAGTCAAAACATCTAAAACTAAACAAACACGTTGAAAAAAATGGCATTCAAATCTGTTTTAGTCAACACGCAAGTGTAGCTTTTTGCAAAGTAAAACTTTACAAACTTTAAAAGACACACATTACATGTGTTACTGTGTTGTGTGTTCCAAACTACCTTAAAAATTATCTTTAACATTTTCAAATACTAATTAATTCAATTTTATGATTCATCTGCTAATTTGAACACATTCTGATAAATTATAACAGACAATTTAAATGAAAAGATCCTTAAAATGTTTATTTTACATCAGAGTATTTTCAAAAAAGACATCTAAAACTAAATAAAGCAAAGCAGAACTTTTCAAAGCAAAGAGAATTTAAACAAAGCACAATAGCAGGTCCTAACAAGTAATCCAATGTGGATCTTGAGACAAAATCCTTCACGCTACTGCCTGACTATGTAGCAACAAGGGGGCCTCAAGTCTGGGTCTACAGTGCCGGTCTCCAGCCCAGATAAAATAAAGGGGTTGTTTCAGGAAGGGCATCCAGCGTAAAAATCTCTGCCAAACCAAATGTGCAGCTCAGTGAAAGCTGATTCGCTGTGGCGACCCATGAAGAGATATGCTGAAAGGCGAACTGAACATTGGTAGAAAAATGTTGTGTAATGCCACGTTTTAACCACTTTTCTTTGAACAAAAGATTTTAAAGGATCAGGTAAAACTGTAATTTGTTTGGTAACTGTGCAACAGGGATCCAACAACACACATGTATGTGAATAATGGAGCTTCTGAGGTTTAGGGTTTAATTCTTTGATGACATCAATCATGATCTACATGGAGCAGAGCATTTCTCACATCTTCCTCACTAGATATGTCTCCTCCTGCTTTTCCCTCATTTACTTCAGCACTTATATGACAGTAGGAATATCCCTCAGTCTGATACTGCATTGAGCATGCTGCATGCAGCAGAGAATGTGCTGGAAACAGACAGATCCAGGTGGGTAGATGCTGCCGAAGGCTCCTGACTAATCCGCTTTCCTAATCCTAGAGGTCTGTGCTCTGTTTTCATCTGCCCGAGGTAATAATCCAGCCCACAGTCGAAGCCTATGAAAGCAGGATGCACACCACCTAGTTGCACTGCAGCAGCCTTCAACATTTCAGCTCATGTTTGTAATGATATGAGTGAAAGACATGTTTACATGCCCAGAAGAACCAGATAACAAGATGTTGGACTGATTGTTTTTGATGTACAAATATTCTGTAAAACATACTGCCACACTGTCGCACGTTTATGAGCTGGAGTTCATCCTAAGCAGCAAGTTCAATGCAAACACTCACATGTACATTAATTTGTATGAAACCCAAATGTTTGCATTCATTAAAAACATCCAAGCACACAAAGACCAGTCTGGACCTGCTAATATCTAAGCTCTCACCGAGTCCTTCAGAGCCATGAAGCAGTGGCACATCCAGCGTCTGGTGGTTCCATCTCTGCAAATGTAGGAGAAGGCCTTGTCGTAGTTACGGTCAGGAGCGCAGAATGATACCTTCTCTATAGTCTGATCCACAATGAGATCCTGAGGGGGTGGGACGAGACAGGGAGTGAGAAGACAATATTGGTCAGCACTGATGAACTGATGGAAACCACAAAGAACATCTACAGGATGGAAGTGGCTCTCAGGCTGATCCGGAGGACCTCTTTAGCCAGCACACGTGCTCCTTTGACTCTTACCCTCATCTACTCACAGCAGAGCTGGAAAAAAATGTAAACGATAAAGACACAGAGCCACCTCTGGATGCCCCCTTCCCTTCATGAAAGTGTACCCTTGAAGCTGCAGACCAGGAGAGGCCCTGCTCCTTTGTGTCTACTTTAGGGGGCCCTCAGCTCATGGCTGTGACCCCCCAACCCCCCCCCACCACCACCACCACCACCACCACCACCACCACCACCACCAACAACAAATGTAGAGAAGAAAAGGTTTGTCTGCACACTTCCTTCCTGTCTTTCAGTTGTACAGAAGGAGGGGTGGGTGAGGAGAGGAGGAGAAAGAGGAGGAAGACTAACAGCCCATTCAGCCGGGGCCAATTAGTGAGCCGAGAGAGGGGGTGCTGGTATAGAGGTGAAAGGCCGAGCAGAGACCAGTGTGTGTTTGTGTTCTTCTACATCGCTGCTGTACAGAAGCAGCCACTGGAGCCCCCCCACAACCGCACTGCTTCGACTGGCCCTGCCTGAGCATCTAAGCAGGTTTCTGGTAGCTGCACTAAAGTATCTGCATGACAGGAGATCCGTCTCTGGTAACAATATTTACATTTAGAGGTTGGTCAGTGCAGTTTGTGACTGAATCCTCTGTCTGCCTGAAGTCCAGAAACTCATCAGAATCCAGTCAGGCTTCACTGTCTGCTGATGCTGCATCAGGAAAGTCCTACAGAGCTTTTCTGCACATGCACACACACACTCACATATGCACACAAACACATGCACACACATGCATGGACGACAGACGCACACATGCACACACATGCACACACAAACACACACGTGCAGCAGGGTGTGGGAAAATGTTGCATAACAGTAACGTGGGTGCGCAACAGCTTAGTGCTGCATCATACGCAGTTTATGGATGAAGAAGGAGGAAAGCAGATCTTTAATCTACAATCATAAACATATGAATACTATAATAAATAATCTGAGATGCTTCTCTTCATAACGAACAGACCCAAAAGAATGAACATCATTCACAGAAACCTCTCTGCTCGTTTCAGGTCATAGTTCTGTCTGAATGTTTCTCTGTCCTGAGCAGGAGATCAGAACATACTTGGAGCTTTGTCCACATGACCTTCATGACATTTACTGGTGAGTCACATGTGAAAAGTTCAGCTTTTTTCAATTAATGAAACAAAATTCTCTGTATTAAATCGCTGCATTCACTCATTTTCTACTCTGACTTCATCTTACTGAGAACTGTAGGGAGTCTGGACTTGACCTTCTCTCAAGTCTGTACTTGACCTCCTCTCTCACACCAATAGTCTGCTGAAGGTTTCCCTCCATTCCTCCATTCAGGAGTTTTTTCCTCCTCTGTTGCCAATTGCTTGCTCTGTTCGGGGATTGAACCTGTGTAATTGATTGATTACTTTAACTGACTGTTCTGACATCACAGTTCGTACAGTTTAATGACCAGAACTTTAACAAATCCAGACAGCTTGGATGTTTTTATCCTTTTATATCTCCTCTGAACAAAACTTTTGTTTTGATTTGTAGCTTCGTAAATAAACTGAACTGGATAGAAACAGAAAAGAACGTTTCTGGTTTAGTTTGGCATCATTTTAGCATCTTATCAATCAATAACTGTAATGTTTCCGTGATTTTTATGTTCTTGATTATGAATTTACTTTGCTAACTTCAATACATTGGACATTTTTTTTATTAACTTTTATTTGACATAGGACAAACTCTGACTTTGTCACGTCTGTGTGATAAAAGAGGCAAATAAGAAAAAATGGAAGAAGTGAGAAGTCACAGCAAGAAAGGGATCTTTGTCTGCTCTGCACTCTGATCAGTACTAAAGAGAATAATGGACAAGTTCTCTTCAAAGGAGCATGTATGTGTGTTTCTGTTATAAAGATCTTTATTGGTCGTGGTTCCGTTTTTCAATGTGTTCTTGTTGCCATGGTAACGATAGGGAACGTTGTAGGAAGGGTTACCTTGGTTTTGTCGTCCACCACCCTGAGTCCATCAGCCGACACCCACAGCACTGCTTTCACAGTCTTTTTACCGCTCTGGAAAGACATACATTTTAAGGTCATCACAGTGGATTCATCAGCGTCCTAACATGAACTCCTTCATGAGAACAGATGTAAAAGGTTGAGGACATCGGGGATAAGCGTCACAATTCCCCAGAGGAGGACACCCGCAGCAGCACTCAGCAAGGATCATGCTGAAAATGAACAGGAGGAAACCAAGAAGAAATGGATTCTAAAAACGAGTTCACGTTAGGAATCCTGCAAATCCAGGATACATTCATGAAAGGATCAATGAAGAAACATGATTAAAAACAGGACAAGGGCGAGACAAAAAAAACTGGGAATACTGGAAAAGAAAAGACAATCAAGAAAGGAAGAAGACTATGAAAAGGAAACGAGAAGAAAAGTTCATTTGGCATAGCAAGAAGAAACAAATGAAACGAGACAGATAAGCAAACATATAAAAAATATTTCTGCTGATTTCATGGATTCAGTTTGAGACTTCATCCTTTTAGACAGGAGCACCAGGAAAACAACCAGACCAGGAAACACAAACCTAAAATAAGTAAAGATCATCTGAAGAAAAAAGGATATGAAGTTTGACAGAAGGGTCAGTTGGATAGAAAATCCACATAGACCTTTATTCATTCCAGAGTGGAGAAATGTCCACATTTTTAGTTTAGTAGAATAACAGTTGGTTTTGTTTAAAGACAACATAATGCACATTATATTAACATCATCATAAAGGGAGAAGGTCATCACACCATGGGTCAGAACTATTACACAATAGTATATATTTCACAAAATAACAGCATCGGAATGTTCTCCTGTAAACCTGATGTGAAAGGATTTCCTGTAAAGGTTGAGTCAGTCTGTCTTTGGTTCAGGATGTTTGCATGTGTGTGGAGGGGTGTACTTACTATTTTCAGCTTTTTCACTGCCTCCTCACAGACATGCATCCCTCTGGACTCCTCCACCTCCACCAAGCCCAGATACTGCAGCACAAGCAAGAGGAGGACATGTTCTCCTTAAAAACCGACTCAAGAACAGGAGAACACAACGTCACATGGGAAAACAAAACCTCATCAGAAGCAGGACTCTATAAATAATCCTCAAACATCTTCGTGTGAATGTAATCAATCTGGAATGATACAAACCGGTTGGGTGTAGTGAAGACCAAATCAGTCCAATGTTTGCTCATTTGCTGAAGTTAAGCAGAGGAAGCAAAGTCCGCTGACGAATCATAACTTCTGAATGCATTTCCCATCCAATCTGAACATTTTTTACAAACCACTTCAGCTCCTGTAAACACTCACTGGCGATGTGATAAGCCAGAAATTTTTTAAAAAGTTGTTTTTTTTTATTTTTAGATAAAAGCTAAAGAGCTGAACTATGAGGATAAGATTTACTCATCAGTGTTTTTGCTGCAACATTTACATTTTTCCTTTTATTTTATGTGGAAATCTGGAAAGCCAAATCAGCCAATCAGGCTCAAGTTTTCGATGTTCTCGCCTTTTCTTATTCCAGCTGCAGTTTTTGCTCTATATTTGCAGGCTTTGAGATGGTTTCACTTCTTTTTCTCTCTTGGCACCACACAGATCAGGTAGACCTTGACCTCTATCACAGAACAAAGTCTGGTGGTGCCTGCGCCTAGAAACATTCATGCTCAATAATGTAAAATCTAAACAACGTCAAGTTGGAAATTACAACTGTAATGAAACGTTGAACCATAATTAACTCAACAGTTTTCTGATTTTAAAGATGAAATGTGGGTTTTGGGTGTTTTTAACATGTATGGCAGGGGAGCTCCAACGTAGCTCATCATTTTTGTTGCCCTAATGTTAGGTTGGAGTCGTGAGGGGCTGTAAGCTAGCAGAAGAGCATGTAAACAAAGAACTCTCAGCAACAGGGAGGGGAAGGGGGTGGGCTTGCTCCACACCAACATTCTCCTCCACAACCCAGAGATTAATTTCTAATGAACTACTGCTGCTCTGTAGAAAATATATTTTTATTTCATTTTGGCTAAAAACGTGATAATCACTAAACAAAACGACCACTGGGAACACTTTTAAACAGCTCAAAATACATCAGAGATGAACTTTAAAAGGAGAAGAAGAATGATGATGATAAATGATGGATAGATGAAAAGGCAGAAGATTTTAAATGGGATCAAACATCTGTGTTGCAAATAAGCCAAGTGGACTACAGAACATTTGTCCATCACTCAGACAAAAAGATGAACGCGCTGAAGGACAACATTTCCTGTTCTTTGTTTCTGAGCAGGCCTGGGGGGCCTGACGGGGTCAGATCTGCACTGAACTTACTCGAACAGGAAAGTTGCATTTGCCCTTTCGCACAGCCTCCTCGTCTGCCTGCCACTGATGCGGTCTGCTGGCCTCGGGCATGTAGGTGGGCTTCTTCCTCCTCAGACTCTGCCGAAGCTTGTTCATCTCCTGAGTCACGTGCTCCCTAGAACTGCAGACACAGAAAAGTCCATTGGTTCAGTTTCCTGGCAAAGACTCATCTGAAAGGTTTCATAAAAGATCATAAAGTGGTGTGGGATGGCTGCTATTGATTAGCTCAAGCTGATTGTGCAGTAACCTTCTGTATCTCCTGTATATTGGCTTCAGTCTGGGCTCTGACTCAGCTCTGTTGTCAGACAAACTCAGGCAGGTGGAACCAAACCACAACGTTCTGTCAGGATGAGAACGCAGACCTATGACTTCATCAGAATGTCCATCAGAAGGTCCTCACAGCTTTGTCCTGGACAAACCTGTGAATACCTTCTGATGTTCTATGACAGGAGCATAATCTTCTGCAAGAGACTGAAGGACACCAAAGCAGAAACAATTTACTTTCAGGATTTTATATATATATATACATATATACACATGCACACACATGCAAACATTTTTGTTTCTCTCTGTTCGACTCCTGCTCCTCAATTAAAACCGTTAGGATCTATCCAGTGAAATATTGTAATTTAATGCCATCAAAGCATGATCTGTTTGAAAACCATAATTACTGTTTTTCTTTTCCCTTTTTCACACAATACTGACATAAAAAAGCTATTTTTTAAACCAAAGACTTCAGCAGCAGTTTTTTATAGCTGATTCAGGAAGAACATTATAGATAGACTCCATTAATCTCAGAATAAGTAAAAGCACTAAAAATAGCAAAACAGCAAAAAAGGTTTTCTCTCGCTTTCTTTCAACTCATGCTATAAAATTAGAGCTGATGGCGAGTTTGTCATTTTCTTACCCTCTATGTGCTCTGCCGGCTTCCATCATAGGCATTCTGGCACAAACTCTACACTGAAGACATGTCATTTCCACACTCTGGTGTGGTCTGCTCATTCAGATGAAAAACACTCCGCTCTGCACCGACACACACTGTTCACGGGTTACATAGACCCGGTAATGTATGTGAGCACATCACTTTCCATAATCACCGCTGCTCCTCATGTGTCTCCCACAACACGGAATGATCGAATGCAAAGAGATCAACTTGCTTTACTCATCCATGGCACACACAAGCGCGCAAAACACACAAACTCAAACACTTGTGCTGGTTATTTCTGGGTTTAGTGCCAGCTGACTAGTACCTGGCAAACTCTAGCCCTTTTGCTGCAGTTGTGTGTTAGAGGGAAAGCCAGAAGGCAGAATGGAGGGAAGAAGGATAGCTATATAGATGCTGTTACAAAGCAGGCAAGAGGGAAATCTGCTGTAGCCACTCCTCCAGTTTGAGGGTTACAGCCCCGAGTGCGCCGATTACCAGGGGCACCACTATCTCCTTCCAAGCTTTCTGCAGTTCTTCTCTGAGTCCCTGGTATTTCTCCAGTTTCTCATGTTCCTTCTTCTTGATGTTACCATCGCTTGGTACTGCCACATCCACCACAACAGCGTACCTCTGTTTTTTATCCACCACTACAACATCTGGTTTGGTTCGCCATTACCATCCTGTCCGTCTGTATCTGGATGTCCTCTGCTATCCATTGCCTGAGGTATTCACTGTCAGTTGGGGCCTTGTGCTTGATGTATTCATTTATGCACTTAACTTGGTTGCAATGATGCCTTACATGAGCTTCCATGGTGTGGAGAAACAGGTTATTGGCTTATAGTTAGATGGGACTGCACTCTTAAAACCATATAACCTCCCCGATGACCAGCCATTCTGGTTCTCCCGTGATGTTGTATTTGTGTTTCACTTCTTTCATTTCATGCTGCAATAACACCTCTTGTAAGTGGATGTTGGAACATTGAGCCACTAGTTGCTTTGAAGTAAGCCTTGATTATGAGTTTTGGAGAATTCATTGACTCCACATTTTTTTAATCTAGTCTTTCTGATCTGGAATACTTTAGAAAAAGCGTTCCAACAGAACCTTCTCGCATTTCTTCAATTTCTGTCTTTATTCAGCAGTTAACTTTTCCTCATGGTGCTTTGGTTCCACAGCACATGGTGACATCTGAGCTGGCATGTCGTGTTTCATCATTACTCAATAACGTGAATGCTCATTAGGCTATCCTTGGAATCAAACTCTGGTCTTATGTGTGCTACTCTGGTGTTTTATTTGTTCAGCTAACCAGAATAAACACTACACTTCAGGGGTTCTGGCTGTTTAACGTCAGTCAAGTCAGCAGATTTAGGGGGGTGAATTTTAAGGTCGACCATTCGGTCTTTCTATAAAACGTCATCATATGGCTGCTAGTTTCAGATTTACTGGGTAGATTTAAAAAAGGTTAATGGTTTGCATTTATTTAACACATATTTAAAGTGCAATCAAAATTCATACACACATTCTGCCAGTGGTACTTGTGCTTTTTTACTGAGGATATTTTTTATTGTAAATCAGAAAATGCTCAAAGGAATGAAGACTTAAAGATATCTGAACCAACAAAAATCCATCTATCCATTTTCTAAACCCATTAAATCCATTCTGGAGTCATCTGGTTGCTGGAGCCTATCCCAGTCACTGTCTGGCAAAGGCAGCGTCCACCCTGGACAGTTTGTCAGTTCATCAGGGTGTAACAAAAGTCCAATAAAACCCAAAGACAGACTCAAGGAAGAATAAATAACTCACCTTCTATAAACCTCAGAGGCAAATTTTGCCTCTAAATATTGAAAGGTTCATTAGAGCGGGGGCATGCGGAGGCCTTACATAGCTGTGACCCCATACAACATCTGCATGAGTATAAACAGACCAGAGACAGACAGGGCGGAGGGGGGCTGGCAGAAAACAGACAGACAAGGATTCAAAACAACTCAATAAATCTATAAATCAGAAGCACAATTCCCAGTGAAAGCGCAGAGTCACACACAAAGGGCAGACTGCACTGATGGGGCCTGATGCCACAACACTTACTGGTTTCCTTTCCACAGTTTATATCCATCTGGGGCGCATTGCAAATTATTGCAAATAAAATGGCAGGGAGGAGGTTATATGATTAAAATCTGTTCACCAAAAATATGTTCCTAAGCTGATCTGCACCATGCAAAGCTATGACAGCCACTGATGAGGACGAGACTGTAATTCTGTTGAGTGTGGGGAGAACAGCTTCAACAAATTATGAACATCGAGTTTGTTCAAGTTATGAGGTTGAAAAACATAAACATTGTGAATTTCAAATGACACTTTTGCGTTCAGAAAGCTGTATGTCCATCTGTGGCCGCTGGACGCTACATGAGACCTTTATTTTTGGACCAGAACCTCTGCAACACCCCATCCAGATGTTCCCTGTTCAAGCAGCAGCTCAGCAAGCCCGGAAAAATGAGGCACACTCCTCCCTGACATCTGCATGCCCAGAATGCAACAGGAATGAAGGAGGAGGAATTTCCCTCACGCACACATCCAGAATGAGTCATCCCACCTCACATTACGGTAAGCCACATGTTTATGGAGCTCCAGTCCAGGCCACAGAAGTGGAAGCAGATGTCTAAATGAGAGTTTGTGAGGTCACTGAGCTGGCGTCTCCTTCACCTGCTTCAAACACAGGTGCTGTCTTTTGGCAAAGACATTTTTTGTCTCTTCTCCTGGATGATTTGCTCCTAATTCTACATAATTTGAAAAGAAAACCATCCAGAATATCTGCATCTAGCCCAGGTACAAAGCCATTGATATTCTTAGAAGAAATTCTTTATCACTAATTTTTACCAGTGGAAATTCTTTTCCAAACTATTTCAAGTTTCAAGTTCAAGACATCAGTGAACTCCTAATTGGAACTTGTAGATTGCAAGCAATCCATAAGTTCTTGCTTTTTCCATTAAAGCTTTATCCAGAAGAAGGTCATGAGGTCACACGTCTGTCACCAGAACACCCCAGTGCAGACTGGAGAGCCAACAACAGCAGGAGGAGTTGAAGGCGTGTGAGTGCCTCCATCTCTGTGGAGACCCATGCTGTAATGGATGCAGTAATCTGTTGGAGGAGTCCTCGGCTGTCCCTTGATGAATGAGGCGGGGCTGCGTACTTGCACGATTCAGTCAAAATAAACTTCATGTGTATGAGCATTCACAGCGGTTGTGGTGCAGTGGTAGGGCAGTCAACCTCTGATCGGAAGATTGCATGTTCGATTCCCGCCTTGCCCGCCCACGTACTGAAGTATCCCTGGGCAAGACACTGAACCCCACATTGCCTCTGGTGGTTAGAAGTTGGCGCCATTGTTCAGCAGCGGAGCCGCCATCAGTGTGAATGGGACTGTAACTGTAAAGCGCTTTGGGCCTTCAAGTTACAGAGAAAGGCGCTTTACAAGTATACGCCATTTACCACTTACAGCACACCAACTGTGCCGAAAACAGCAGGGAGTTGGTGCTTATTGTCAGTTGCACCCAAAACACACCAGGTGCTGCTGTTTACTACGTCTGTTACTAAAATGCAACAATTTGTTTCTATGGTCAATTTACGACAAGTAAAAAGACCTGACCGAGAACTTTTTTTAAAAAGGAAACGTTTGAGCACACCTGAATTTTTATCTTTCTTTGATGCTTTGACACATCTTTTATATTGTTGAAGTATCTGACCACTTCCTGCTTACAAACTATCTTTTCTTATTCTTTACATAGCAGATCATCTCCCTCCATTTATCTCTGCTCAGTATTCTCCTTGATCACACTTTCATTTCCTCAATCCCTGGATCCATGTACCTCCTCTTTGGTCTTCCTCTAGGACTGTTTCCTTAATGAGGGTTAGGGTTAGGCTACAATCCCTGTTGTCTTTCCATCTGGTCTCCTGAACACAAAGAAGATCCACCTTTCTTCTGTCCATCGTGTTCACCAACTCTCTAGTTTCCCTGTTAAAGTTCCTACATTTAAAATTCTCTTCAAAGTTCTTCACTCCTGTCTTTCTTTTCTCTGCAGAAAAACATCCAAAAAGCCAATGCTTTTGGATGCATTGGGACCACACAAATACATTGGATTGGTCCTCACTTCTCCCTTGTAGTAGAATTGAAATTAATATTGTCATTAATTCATAGCTTTATGTTCAATTCATTAGTGTACAGTAATCATTTGGAACAACCAATAACTGAAGTTGTATCATAAACAAAAACACTACACTCAATCCTGACTTCCGTCACTTCTTATGTCCTTACAGTGGTTTCATGTCACAAAGCCAAAAAATACTGAAAAACAAAGGAATAAAGATGCTGACACTCACATGTATACATTACCTCATATGTACAGTACCAGTGAGGGGGATTACACTAACCCAGCAATATTTCGACTGACAGAGTAAATGTAGTTTAAAACTATGTGTACAAACAGACACACAAATGACTGACCCACTTTATCCACCCTGCGGACTTTAGCTGACATAATGTGACCTACATAAGGACGCTGCCGCAGTCTTCCAAACAGTCTTTCTTCTTCGCTCTGAAAACACACACAGTGACAGTGAGTTTGTATGTGTGTGTGCATGTGTGTGATTAGAAAATAAAAGCATGCCATACAGACCACTTGTGTTCTGACCCAGAACAGAATGGCCTGATTCACTGCAGTGGTGTATGAGGCTGGGTAGAGGTGTGTATGAATGAATATGAACATAATTGATGTATAAGACCAAGCCAAACAGCTAAAGATGAAGCCTCATGGCACACTTAAACACTTAATAACACTTAAAAGTAATAACACAAACCTTTGAGTACAGAAACATGACGCATCACACAAGAAATAGGGAAGCTATAATGTTGACTCAGTCTGCCTCTTATTACTATGACACATTCATGGTCCAAACTCACTAGCTAGTTTTAGGAAGGACAGTATGAATGAGAAGAATTTAAACTGTACAGTTAATGGACAAAGACAAGATGTTTGCTGTCTCAATTCATGTATAGAAGTTTCTGATGAAGTCCTCTGTGTCCGAACATCCCATTGCCTCTGGTCATCACCTGTCAAAGCATCATACTGACATCTTCAAATGGCATTCCTTTGCTTAAAATGTAAAGATAAAACATGAAAACTCAATCAGCGACACACATCTGCATCAGTTCTTACTTTCTTGGGTTACTGTTGTCAGACATTTTTGCTTTTCTTCTTTTTGAGACCTGTGCCCTTGTCACTATTTTGTCTTCCAAAAAAGTCCATCTGTGCTAAAATCTTATTTTGAAAGGAGAGATTATACTGTTTCCATGGTGATTATAAATCTACAAACCTTCATGCTTTGCAGAGTTCTTCATGGTTTGATTCTTGGACCTCTGCTGTTCAGACCTTTACATCTCCCTTTGGGTCAGTTCATCCACACTAACAATATTTCTCATCACAGTTATGCAGATGACCCTCAGCTTTGTGTAGCTCGAATGACCATTAGACTCTCTCTTGCTGCTGCTTAGAGCAGCTAAACTCCTTAGTGTATTCAAACATTCTTCAATTCAATAATGACGGGCAGAAGTCTTTGGTTTTTAGAAACAAGAAAGAAACTGGAGAGCTGATTCTTGAAGACCAAAGACCAAAAGTTAGAAGTCTCTGTATCATAACATTCACATGTCCACATTCAAAGATGTTGATTTATGCCTTAATCTCTGGACGTTTCAGGATGAGCAACAGTGAGGATCTTTAAAAAGCTGCAGAATTCTGCCGAAGGAGCTTGGAGCAGAACCTGGAGCAATGACCAAACCAGTCCTACTCTAAAGTCCTTACACTGGCTTTGAGTTAAACGACAAATTAATCTCAGATACTGCAGCTGTATACGTGATTTAAATCAGTGTTCTTTTGCAAATCTTGCAAATATTTTCACGGACTGGCTTATGAAAGGCAATTTTTTGTTCCCACTTTGAAGGTTAAGGAAAAAGTAAAGGGAAATATTCTTTGTCAGATAAAAATGGGTCCTACGCAAAATCTAGTGATCAGTTTGAAACTTTATATATGTAAAAATATGATGAAGATTTAATAAAACAAAGTTGTTGATTTGTAAAAGTTGATTTAGATGTTTTATTCCATCTTTGTCTAGATTCTGTGAGAAAACAAAAGTGTTGAGACAGGAGTGATTGTGATTGAAGATACATAAAAGCAACCTTTCTCCACCCTTGAAAAACACTTTTGATGTGATAAAAATGTTCCCTTAACATTTGTCTTAGTCATCAAAGCTAAGAAATCAGCGACAACTTCAGCTTTGTCTAGCTTGAAGGTGTGGAGGATATATGGAACTAAATAAAATGATACTAGACCTGCATCAAGAGACGGTCACAGACAGATGTGGAGAGAATCCAACAGTTTTCCAAAATAAAAATATCCTTCAGTAACAGAAAACAAATGAAACAGAAATTATATATGTTGCGTATTTGTTCTGCGTGGACCGTTACCATGTAAACCCATGGACTTATGATCGTCTGCAGCCTTAGAGTTAGGAACCCCTGACTTCATTATTTGGAGTCTAAACACTTAACAGGTTCATAAACCAGAAGAGGCTTGAGTCAGTCAGCTGGTAGAATCCAATTCCATGTGCAAATCCTGAAATAGCTGGAAAATTTCTCGTCAGTAAATGTGGTCGCGTGGTGGGGAGGGATCCGCATACTTGTCAGTATAAGACAGTCAGAGAACAAGTTAGTTTCGCTAGTTTTCCTTTTTCTGGTGTTTCCTCACGTTTGTGGTCAGTGTTTGATTCCCTTAAACAAGCAGCTGCTGTAACTACATGGTCTGCCCAGATGGTTTAGGTCACTTCAAACCATTTTCAACATTCCTGTCCATTTGAACTAATTCCACTGGACTATCCCGGTGTGAAAACACCCTGTTATTGAGACGCATGCATGCCGTGGGGCCCTGCATGAGGTACAGTGCAAACAGGTGTGGGGTACCCGTTGGGTTCAGACGTTGGTGTTGGTTAAAGTTTTGTTTTGGCTGCACAACTGAAAGATGGCAGCGCTGACCCATGTGATTACATACACCTGTTAGACAACACAAATCTGACCTTTCTACAAACCCTGTTGACTAACACAGTCTTTCAGGAGCTTTTGAGTATTATGTTATGATTCCTATCAGTTCATGCATGACAGAGAATGACAGAAAATACAGGTCAGTAGTCATCTCATGTGACCACATGTCCCACAGCGACTCGTGCAGAGGGAGGCTTCACAGCAGGTCACCGTAAAAAGGAATGAAAGGAAGAAGACAAGCTGTCATGGTGACGGTGATCTCATGAACACAGGAAGAGGTGACTCATCCTTCTCATCCTGGATTAACTCTGATTTTTTCACTTTAGAAAACCTGCCTGCAGTAAACAGCTCACACCGGCTCACTGGGTCATCCTGGTAAAGTCAAACCGGAGCAGAAAAATAGGTGGACTTTGGGGAGGGGCTAGAAAAGCAGGCCATGATGTAAACTGGACCCCATATTTACCAAACAACATTGTTGCGACCACTGAAGTGAACCTTAGTCCTTCCACTTTAAACAAAAGTGAAATATTCCAACTGGAATTAAACAGAATTACAGTACAAATATCGCAGAACCATCTAGTCTGATTCACCAGCTGACTAACATGTTTTTTAAAAGGTTTTAGAGTGGTTCATGCTCAAACCCTCACAAAGTTTTCTTCTGACTATAAAAGGTTTGGGACATCCAGCAGGGCTTTGGGATACCAATGCAGTTTTTGATCATTTAATCCAACAAAACATGGTTGAGCCCCCCCCCCCCCCCCCCCCCCAAGAACAGAGACAACCACCACAGATATGTTAGTAAAGCAGTGTCAGAATGTAAAAGAGTTGTAAAAGTCAAAGGTCGGATCAATTAAAGGTTAATAGAAAATTTTCAAATACATTTCTGGAATAAATTCAACCTATTTAACAAAATCTGCAAAATATTTAATTTTGATCCTGAAAAAAATCCTAATAGTCAGGGTTTTTTTCCCTTTCTATTGTAATTCAAACTTCATTTAAACCATGACTAATATAAAAATGAAGTGTCTGTAGTGAGCTTCTTGTCAACTCACCGGCACTTCCTGTGCTCTGATTCCTATCTGCATTTAAACACTGTTTTTTTTTAAATGCAGCTTACTCTTCACACCACACTTCCTCTAGACTTTTCAAAGTAAATGTTGATCAGGAGCAGGAAAGCACATCAAAGCAAAGGGTTAAAGGAAATCAGAGAAAGACGGTTTCCAAGGAACCGAGGACTGTTAATAGGATTTAACCTTACATTACAACATGCAAATCTGATGTGTATGTGTTTACTACCTGGAGACAAACAGTAAGCTTCCACAGCTATGGTCTTGTCACCATACTGTGGCCTCACCCTCTTTATGTTTTCCTGTTTGAAAATACTTTTAGTGTCCCTCAGATCCCTTATTGCTCCTGGAACAGGTAACTCTAGACCTCCTATGTGCGTCTGTGGACACCCTGAAAACACACATCACTGAGGCACATTCAGGTTTAACACGGGCCATAAAAGGAGGATGTGTGTTTGCACAGGGGGCTAATGTAAACACGGTTAAGCCAGGCGTGAAGTGGAGCAGTCCAGTCGATATGCTCCAGCATCAAACTGCAGGCTCCAACTTTGTATTTCCTCCCAATACTGTCAACCAGCGGCCAGATTGGAACATGTGACACTCCGATGCAAAGGCAAAGACTGAAGCACGTTTTAATTTCCAGGGTTGGATATGAAACTCTCAGGTCAAGGAAGGAGGCACTTTCCTAGCATGAGGAACTGAACTCAGTCATTCAGTGTGTCCAGCGACACGCTGAAATGTTCTCGTTTCTGGAGAACTCCACCCTAAAGTTTTGTTTCGTGCTTCTTTGTCTGAGCACAAGGCCAAGTGAGCCTACGTGACTTGGCCGGCTCCGTTTGTAAATGTTCTGAGAGGAAATTCATATTTCCAACACGAATAAAATGACAGCAGCCTGACTTTTAATTGCACAAGCTCCTCTAACTCTTTGAAACTCCCCCAGATTTCACTTTCGAGACCTCCAATGAGACTGTTTTATCCTTTCTCAGATTTTCCTCATTTCCGTCGTCATCCTGGCCTCAGTCTTTCTCCACCCTTGAGCATTGTTCTTTTTATCTTTCACACATGAGAGCTGGCCTCCTCTGTTATCTAATCAAAGGAACGTAGAGAAAATGAGTCGGAAAAGGAGAGGAAGTGCTGAAAGCAGCAGGGAATGTTAGCCAAGCTGCCCCTCCCATTCAGCTCACCAAAGCCTGGAAGTTCAGTCACCACGCTGTGGAGGAGACA
The DNA here is from genome assembly GCA_036245035.1 of Adrianichthys oophorus. Lineage (NCBI taxonomy): Eukaryota > Metazoa > Chordata > Actinopteri > Beloniformes > Adrianichthyidae > Adrianichthys > Adrianichthys oophorus. Next base: position 17,505,240 of record BSAI01000072.1, on the reverse strand, counting down.
CTGCGTTTCAGAGCAGATGTTTCCCTTAGAAGGTGAAACTTAAATGTTTAAGTGAGTTTACTGCAAACGTTCAGGAGTTTCATTGAAGAAACTAAAGCGTGACTTTGAACAAAAGCAGCTATAAGAAGGATGTTCATGTTCCGTCCTGCAGCAGGTATAGGAGATGCTAGAGACAGCTCAGTGGCTTCTTCAAACCTTCAAAGCACTGAGGGATTTACCAGAAAAGGCACGTCATTAGCTCTACGACAGGAAGAATTGATGGAATTCTGTTTTGCTAAATAAAAAAAAAAAATCCAATTTGATCTTTGTGTTTGACCTTCACAAATATCATAAACAAAACATAGAGCTTCACTCTGATGCAAGTTTCACACGAAACAATAAAGAGGAAAACATCTGCAGCATCACCAACCCAAACTTCAGCCACTCCTAACACAATAATTAATTTACTTTGCCATGTTTCTTCAAATAAACTTTATTGACAGCTATGCCTTTTGTAAACATGGATAAAGGTGAACGTCTAATCTGCGCAATGGAAATTTCTTCAACTGGTCTCAGAAAGAGGAGAATTTTACTCTGGAAGGAAAAAAGGTTCTTCCAACAAACTGAGGAAGCACACATTTTCAAATAAACAGATTACTAAAACAAAATATAATCCTGAGCAGAGATTATTACTGACTGTGGATTACTTCATGAAGATTAAAACAAATCATCAAACACTTCTGGCATCACACCAAAGACACACAACTTAACTGAATCTTTCCTGAGAGAACTCAATGATCTCCAGTCATTTCACAAACCATTTGGCTCCACGGAGAACAACTAAATGGAGCATCCAAAGAGGACACTGCTGAGCATTTACCATGCAGCTGGTGTCTAAACTTCTGCTTCTTCTCCTCCCAGCTTTTCTGAAAATATCTACATACCAACCACTGCTCAGATTGAAACTCTGTTTCTGCTGGAAAAAATCCTTTTGGATATTTAGAGAAACAAACACTCTCAGTCAGAGGTGCACAAACTTTTGGATTCCTGGTATAGTGTGCTTCTGAACACACACACACAAAACATGTGCAGCCATCAGGGAGAAAACAAGGTTGGGCGTTAGTTTCAATTTAACAGGTTTAATCTCCTCCATATGGGCATGGGGGTCTGATGCATCTGCTAAGGCTATTAACTGCTATGAGCCCCGCCGATGAAGGCTAGACTCATCATCAGTTTGGCAGCGACTGTGGCCGACAGCTCCACCAAAACTGTAGCAAAGTCAGATGCTTTTATTGCAAAGCAGCAGGTTTTTTACCACCTCTGCTTTTGTCCCAGCAGACACGCGCTGATGTGAAGTTAAGAAAAAGGTGCTGATCTCCATGGCAACAACTGACACAGAAATACATCCCAGAGCTCAATGACACGCCACCTTCAGGGAGCACAAACGACACTTAGCTGACTCACCTCAACTCCATGGCTTCCCCCATCTCGCTCATCAAACCCAGAGCAGTGGCAGATGTGACTGCAGTGACAGGATACCCTCACAAAGCAATAGCAGCACGGAGGGGGAGGAGGCAGAGAAACCACACCTCCTCTGAAGGGATTAACGTGGAAATGGAGCCGTGACAAACACGCACGGAGATGCTCCCAGACGCAGCACACAAACACGGATTCTTACAGCGGCGCTAAAAATAAAGAGAAGTGGACGTTTGCTGTTCCATATGCAGAGAGCCAGAAAAGAAAGGGGTGGAGGACAGAGAGAGGAAAGGGGAGGGCTGACTGAGAGGGTGGTGGCGGGTGGTGACACAGTTTTCTTTGCTCTCCATCTGTGATGGGCACGCTGGTCAAGAGTGCGCTGAAGGAGAGGGCAAGAAGTGGGCTGCAGCCTGGGGAGGGCTCTGCTGCTGAAAGCGGGGAATGGGGCCAAAAATGGAGGCTGGCTTCACCAAGATAACTGGAGCCATGCATCTGCTGCCATGCTTGCAGATGCTCAGCCGCCATAGTTAGAAGCTTCAGGTACAGCTGCACCATGATTGAACTGAAGCCTGGCTCCACACAAGAGCACGTCACTCCTGATTGACTCAGCGGGAAAAGCCGGAAAACACGTGGTCATCTGAAAATGCTGGAACTTTGAGAGGAGATGTTGAGAAATCAGACTGTAGGGAAAATAAGTTTTAGAGAGTGTTCAAAATGCCAGGAGCAATCTGCCTGGAAATGCACTGATGGTAGAACAATTGGAAACTCGCATTTATTAGAGGTGATTTGAGGAAAATATTTAGCTTTAAATGCTACACAGGTCAGGCAGGTCCAAGAAACTCAAGTCCATCCTTAGATTTAAAGTTTACAAAATCCTCTACGTCATAACCAAAGATTAGAAGAGCCCTCTAATTTTCTACTTAAGTGTTTTCTTCAGCTTTTATCTACATTTCTTTTTCCTCCTGTGGCTCTTTTAGAAGCACCTACGTCTGAAAAATCATCTAAGAAGATAAGATGGTTTTGCTTCACGGATGTATCTAAAGATGGATGATGGATGGATGGATGGATTATTTCCCATGTAGCCCTCTTAGTCCAGCTTGTAACAGCTAAAAGATTTCCTACAGAGCAGAGCTTCAGATGTCCTCTAGCTGTCTGCAGAGCAGAAGATCCCAGAGGTTCCTCTGAGGCAGGTAACTGCCTAAGTAACTCTAGGCCTCGAGGACCGCAGTGTCTGCATGATTTTCAGATATCCAAGCCCCACTCATGACTGATTACCTGGTTCAAGTGTGTCTAGCCAATTAGAACATGCCAGAGCATAGTATACTGGTAAACGTGCTGGAAAGCGGCCCTTAAGGACTGGAGTTGCCTATCCCTGCTCTAAGGAAAGGGAGAGAATGTCAGAGAAAAAGTTCAGGTATAATAGGAATGATAACAGAGCCTGAACAGAGAATTACGACGTGAAGGACGAGGAGGAAGAGTGAGAAGAGATGAAAATACATGTGTTTTTAATAATGGATTAAAAAGATGTAAACGAACAACAAACTGTCGTCTGAATAAAACCTCACAATCTCCCTTCAATTAGACTTAATATAATATAATATAATATAATATAATATAATATAATATAATATCAGATCAGATCAGATCATACAAATATCAGGATAGTGATGACGTTGGTAAAAGGATGCTGAGGTTGGAGCTACCAGAAAATAGGCCTAGAGAGGAAGACCAAAGAGGAGGTTCATGGATGTATAGAAGGAGGTCGTGAAGAGGTTATCTTAAGTGAGGAGGACACAGTGGATAGGGTTCGATGGAGATGGATGTGGTGCCCCCTAAAGGCAGAAGCCAAAAGGCAAAAAAGTAGCAAATAATTAACTCATACTGGATTCTGTCTGCTACTTGTTGGAAAATGCCTAAAATGTAAGGATGTCAGGTAAAGTGGGACCTGCAGATGACAGGATTTTTTTAAACACTTCTTTCAAACTACAAGCATCTAGGCATTAGAGGACAAGGACTAAAGCATTCCAAAATTTTCGTCATTTTTAATCCTGGCTGTTTTCAGTACAACACTCAGATCAAGAGATCAAGAACCAAAGACACAGTAGGGATCAAAAGTCTCCTATTTTATGGTCTCACACTCATATCCATCTCTAATAGAGGTGAGATACAGCACATTCATTTATCTGCTTTATTTATCTGGTCCCTCTTCTACAAAGTCAAAAGAATGCAGTAGAAGCCTTAGTCACATGTACCTGTATGGAGGTGGACCGGTCAGGGCGCTGCAGGGTTGTCCAGGCCCATGGAGGGTCATAGACAGGAGCAGCTACATCTTAAGGGGACCACAGGTGTGTCTTGCAGTTCCTTTGAGTCTCATTGTAAATGGAACGTACCATTGCTGTGCGTGTGGTAAATCTATTGTGGAATGTTTGAGTTGCACGCACACTTATGGCATACGGGTGATTCTGGCGTAGGGTGCCTTTACTTAAAAAAATGAATGGGAATCTCTTGAATGTAAAATAGTGACCCTACTTTTTAGACAGTCTGAGATTATATGTGAAAATTCAGATTCCATGTGATTCCAAGCGAGATAAACATTAAAACAACTCAGTAGTGTCTTCCATTTGAGCTCATTCTGTCTTTTCCATAGATAGATATCTTTGGCTTTTATTTGCTCTCCTCCATCTTTGCTTTGCAGTATTTTTGCAGTGAGATGTTCAGAGAGTGCTTGTGTGTGTATGTGTTTGTAAGTGTGTGTGTCTATGTGAATGCTTTATGTGTTTGTTTGGGGTGTGTACCTGTGTGTGGAGGCATATTTTTGTGCTTTTGTGTATGCAAGTATGTGTTTGTGTGCAAGTGTGTTTTAGTGGGTCTGTTTGTGCAAGTGTGTGCGTGTGTTTGTGTGCAGATGTGTGTGTGTGTGTGCAGGTGTGTGTGTGTGTCAAAACAGCCACATTTGTATTAAAACTGTTTAGAATAATTGTTTCTGGAGTCATCAAGGTACAAAAAAAAAACCCAGAGAATGTTAGAATGATCAGATCAATACTAAACACATTTTACACGCAAGCACACATGAGGCCAAATATGCTCCTGCTGGCATTGGTGCAGCGTCTCACCTCAACCTACTTCATACTTGCACAGCAGCTCTAATTGGCTTAAACTAAAGTGTGTCCTATTGACAGATTAATAAGCAGAGGGCAGCTTAGACATGAACTCACACACATCTAGACACTAACACATACATGGACCCATCTTTCAGGGTGGCCTTGGTTTTTTTCCAATCCGACTGAGCTCCAGTTCGCTCTGAGTTTTTCTTGGTCTGAATAGGTTGGAACAACTGGACCAAAGCTGCCACCGTAGCAGATCATTACGGGATGTAAACAGAGTAACAGAGCAAAGCTGAGACACAGCAGCTCATTGAAATGTGGTTGGATGAATACAGGCTCACTGAAACATGAAAACTTATCTGTGTACCTTCATAGTCGTCATCTCCTCATCAACTGCCTTGAAGCATATCTCATCCGTACCAAACTATACAGTAAAAGGTGTTGTACCTGACCTTGAAACAGACATTCAAAATTGGTCAGAAAAATATAAAGTTTTTCTGTTTGACAGCAGTCTGAATACAGACCAAATGCAAAGTTCAGGACTTCATCAGGACCAAATTAAGTGGACTTGTTCTGGACTAACGGACTTTTCCAGTCTGAATACACCCTAACCGACCAACAAACAATCTCATTGCAACAGACCAACTGACAGTCAAATTCCAGAAGACCAATGAACGGTCCTATTATAACCGGCTGCTGAATCTTGTTGGAATTCCCTCCCTCCCTCTGATCAATCCTCTTTTTACTTCTTCCACCATTTACTATCCCTAAATCTCTGTCATTATCTGTCCATCACCTGAGATCACACACTCACAGTGTTATGCATGAACATGCCTTTGAGGGGCTTTCAACACACGTGCTTGTCTGTGTGTAGTGTTTCAGTCGTTTTCCAGAGTCTTTCAAAAGCCGAAAGCTCAAGGATTCACCATCTCTTGTAATATTCCCAAACTACATCCAACTCCAACTCTGTCACACTACAGTAGACACATAGAAGGAAAATCTTGCTGCTGCATGGCAACAAGATCCCATAGCAACCATCGCCAGGCGTTTTTCTCTGTTTTTTGAAAAGGAACAGAAAGAGGATGTGGGAAAGCAGCATGAACACTCATTTCTCTGCTGAGATCAGATGAGGCTGAGAGGAGACACACAGACTGCATTGTAGAGAAAGAGCCCCCCCACCTCACTCATCTACCCCTGCTTACCACAAGGTCAAGCAAGTGGAAGAACAGTGATGGGGAGGCTAAAGACAGAACGGTCATTCTGCTGATTCTTAGCTCTGCTGTTACACAGACCAATCCTTACCCAGGAAACAATCTATTTTCTGGGGGTTGGAAGGTTCAGGGATTCAAGAGTATTTTTGTATGTGTGTTCTGCATTCAAACTAAAATATATAAGTATAATAGAAGGACTTCAGCAGGTAATGCTGATTCCTGTGGTAAAAGATGCAGCAGAGAAGAGAGTGCAGGCAGGTTAACAGCACCCCTTCTGGACAAAATGAGTAATGCTTCCATGTTAACAAGCCAGATGCATTTGTGTGATGATTCAGGTGATTTCACCAACATCTCCGGTCTGCTCCAGTCAGGAGCAGTTTGCTCTTTTTAAGTCCAGAGCTGTCTTCACTCGCACGACGTGATCAGTCAGTCTTCACATGTTGGCCATGTTAGTTCACTATTCATGTGCACGGTGTGTTCTGTCACCTTCAGATGCACGGTGTGGTCAGTCAGCCTTCTCATGCATGATGTTTTCTGTCAATCTTTATGTGCACGGCGTGTTAGGTCAATCTTCATGTGCACAGTATTTCCCTGTTGCCTTCACTTGCAGTGTGTTCAGCCTGCCTTCACGTGCACGCCGTATTCAATCAGGTTGAATGTGCTGACTGTCAAAATAATGCACTCTGCAATAATGGATGTTTGTCTGTGAGGATAAAAGTGAGAGCCTAAAATCTTATTTAGAGCCATTGTCATCTGCCTCCAACTAACATTATAAAACATTTATTTTTGCAGTCTCAAAAATGAAAAAGTCACTTTGGCCTGCAGTAAATATTTTAGAAACCAGGCTTTTTAAGCTGTCAGACCTGTTCGATTTACCTTTAAATTGCCTTCTACCTTCAAAATGTAGCTTTAATTTTAAAGAATCTCAAAAAGAAGGTCAAACTCTAGCTGTGTATAAATAAATCTGCTTGAACCTGTCTTTTGCATTCATCTTTGCAGAATTTTCTGGACCATCTTCTCCCGTTGTCCTAAATGACAGCTGTCCTCCATGTGAAGACAGAACTGCTGCGGAGGAACTGAAGGAGGAGTCCCTTCAGTGGAAATGTTTCCAGGAGCAGAGCCTTGCTTGCCCCGTCTATGAGAGGCCTGTGTGACCTTCACAGAGCGGCAAGCTCTTATTGACCAACACTAAAAGCCCCAGCTGGGCGTGCAGAAGACAGAAGAAATGGGTTTAAAAGCACAAATGCATGAAGTCAGCACTACAGCACAATTTCTCAGGAGGAACCTTTTATTTAATTTTCTGTGTGTGTGTGTGGGGGGGGGCCTCAAGTGATGAAGTGAGAAGAACTAAAGTCCGGTCGAAGCAGTCCAAACTCAGGAGAAATGTGAGGAGGGGCATCTATGTGAAGAATATGGGGTTTTCATATATAACCAGGATAAAAAGGGGTAAAGGAGACGGGGGGGAGCCAAGTGGGGGACTCTTCCGGCGTGGAGCAGAGGCGAAGCGGAGGACAAAGACAAGAGGAGGAGTGTTTGAGTCAGCTGCTGGAAAACAGACACTCCACAATGGTCACTTTGACACAGAGACGAGAAGCAGGAACAAGACGGACAACCCCCATCCCTCTCCAGACCTGAAAAGAACCCCGCCGCTTCAGAAGCACCAGGAAGCCCCGACCAACAGCAACAAGCTCCCAGTGAAACGTGGCTCCACTAAAGCTAGGAATTCTTACAGAGGCAGAAGTCCCCCCCAACCCCCTCCTGCAGATTACAGACAGCTACCACAGATGGCCAGCGCGTCTTTTCACTGCCACCACTGCAAACAATGATGGTCCCTCCCCCCCAGGCTCTTTCTCTTTTGTCAGCACGTGTGTCCGTCAAATGGAAGCGTGTGTCTGGGACAATGGCAGCCAGACAAAAGGCCCGCCTACCCCCCACCGGGATGCTGAATGGAGGGGCACGTGGGGCTTGTCATCGAGTGAACAATGGTGCCTGGAAGGGGGGGGACCCCAAGACCCCAACAGCAGCACTGCCTGGGTGGCCCTGAGGTCAGATCTGAACTTGTAGGAAGTATCATCTGAAAGCAGCAGCCACTGGTTAGAGCGCCCCCGCTGGTGTGAAAGGTAATACAGCAAGTGTCCGGTTTCCGCTCATTACCTGTGCATTGTGTTTGTTACACGAGCCATCCTGTGGGCCGGGACGGAGCAGGAGCAGGAGCAGTCACAGTATGGGGGCAGCACCTCGCATGCCCCCTGCTTTAAAACCACACTTATGCATTAAATGTGTCTCACAGCATGGCTGGGTATTAGGCTGTAACCCTGCTGCACCTGCATCTGCGCAGCTGTCATGAACCTTCTGCTGGTCTTTATCTGCAGACCCTGATGATGCTCTGAGGAACCTCAAAAGCCTTTGGAAGCTCATCTTCCTGCAGGTCAAAAACTAACACGAATGTTGGTGAATAGATGGATTCAAACTTTAGGACTGAACTTCTGTACTTGAGGTCTGTATTAGTCTTGGTCCTGGACCTGGTCCTGGTCTAGACCCAGGGTGTATTCAAACTGGAAAAGAATGGTCCGGACAAGGTCCACTAAATTTAGTGCGGATCAAGTCCTGAACCTTGCGTTTGGTCTGTATTCAGACTCCCGTCAAGCAGACTTTCTTGTTTCGAACAATCATTGGCCAGGAGTTACAGGGTTGGGGAAAAGCAATGAGAGAAAGAATAAAAGTAGTTCCATTCTTTGCAAACCTTGTCGGGATAGTTGACTTATTCAACCTTTATATTTTACTGATCAATTTTGAATGTCTGTACAAAGGTCAGGTACAACACTTACTTTTGCTAATTTGATACAGCGGAAACATGCTGCAAGGCAGTTTGCTGAGGAGACGACGGCTATGAAGGTACGTTGATAAATGTTTGTGACATATCCATCCAATCTAATTTCATTGAGTTTCTATGTTTCATCTTTGCTCCACTACTTTGTTTACATTACGTGCTGATTGGCTTCGGTGCCCGTTTTGGTTCAGTTTTTCCGCTCCGAGCACAGAGCCTATTCAGACTGAGGAAACTCAGAGCGAACCGGAGGTCAGTCTGATTGGAAACAAACAGACCACCTCAAAAGATGGGTCAGAGAGCGGTTCGTGGTCCCGCACCAGGGTTCACTTGGGTGTATTCGTGAAAATACAGAGCTGAAAATTTGTTTCAGATTATCGGGGGAAACAAACTCTAATTCGCTTTAAGAGAACCAAATGTGTCCAGTCTGAATACACCCTCAGATTAAAAGTAACAGATCAACTCAGACCCCACCTCAGATGAAACCTTGAGCAAGGCGGAGTCTGTAAATGCAGTACATGCATATTTGTTTTGGGGGGGACAGGATGCTGAGGTCTTTAACCCTTTAAAGCCGAACGTATCATATTTGATACATGAGTCTGTCAGCCCTCCGCAAGAGCAATGGAACAGAAATACAAATTTCTTTTTTTTTTTGTCTTCTTTTTGCTCAGGGAAAAATATATATTTAAGCTGTGTGACCTGATGTATCAGATATGACACAAAATGTAATTTATTTGTAAAAAAAAAAAAAAGTTTTTTGCTTGTTTGTTCAGAGGGATCCAAAGAATTTGAGTTTTCTGTCATTTATTTAATGGTTCAGGCTTTACAGGGTTAAAGCAGCAGCTGGTTAGGGTGAGGGTCTCACCAGCTGTGCCTTCCTGACCTCTTGAGTTCTCCAGCACCTCCTCATGAAAACCCGCCTCCCCTCCCCCAGCAAAATGGATCCATACCAACTGCAAGAACACAAACAGCACACGACCATCTGTCAGTAGGAGGAGGACCATCCTGGAGAACAAAAGCACCGAAGATTTACAACCACACGGGGCAGAGCAAGCCAAAGACTGCAGCCCCATACATACATACACACAAAAACACTGACACGTGCACACACACAGATTCTGTAACATTTTCCTCATTTGATGTGAAACTGGTTTAGTTTTCATTCCTATTCTGTAACCAAAAACTTTTTAATGATGATCAGATTTACAGAGGAATTTATCTTATTAATCTTTCAGAAGTTAGGTCCTAATTCCAGACATCCTCTGAAGAATCCTGTGACGTCATTTCCGGGTTAACCAGTGCTTGGTCACTGCATTGCCCTAAAAGTTCTCAAAAAAGTCTTCAGCTTGTTCAAAATGCAGCATCTAGATTTTTAGCAGGAACCAGCAGAAGAGAACACATTACTCCTGTGTTAGCTTCACTTCACTGGCTCCCAGTTGAATCTAGAATCAAGTTCAAAATCCTCCTGCTAACCTATAAGGCCATAAATGGCATGGCACCATCCTTTATTATAGATCTCAAAGTGCCTTAACAACCAAGCAGAACACTTCACTCACAAAATGCAGAACTGCTTGTTGTTCCTAGAATTTTTAAAAGCACAATTGGAGGAGCCTTTAGGCACCAAGCTCCTGTCTTATGGAATAAACTCCCAGCTCATGTAAGAGAGGATGACACAGTTTCTATATTAAAGTTAGGCTTAAAAGATTCCTCTTTGAACAGACCTATGACCAGGTTAGCTAGTAATCAGAGAATATCTAACTTACTGCTCCCTTACCTCACCTACTGTAATGAAGTTTGGGGGAATAATTATAACTTTCATTACATCCATTATACATGTTTCTCTGTGAAACTCAGCAGAGGGATATTCTTTGATAAACCTGGCCAATGGCGGCCTATTCCCTCTGCTTAGTGGGATTAAGTTAGATTAACAATATATTTATATTGCCATGCTAAAACTACAGATTTTCTGTTACTGTTATTACAGTTATTATTATTACTATCCACTATCTGTGCCATAGTCATGCTCTTACCATTAACATGTTGAATAAGTTTCAATATAATTTAGTTGCTAGCAGGCTACTAGAAGTTAGAAGCTGGGGAAAGTATGATGCACTGGGGTTCTATCCTCTATTACTTCTCTCCTCTATTCATTATCATTTACCCAGTACTATATTTTATTTAGTTCATCATGCCTCTGTTTGGTGCAGTGCGATTCATTTGCTGTCCCTTTTCCCACTCCCCTCCGGGGGAGCGAGAGAGTTACCACGTGGATCGTCTGTGCTCCTGTCTTGTGGCTGGCTCGTCTCGCACGCCCAGCTGCCCCACAGCTTCATCTGGATGAAGCCCTTCTGCTACACTATACTTATAGTTGTTATTCAAACATGTAGTTGTTATTTAAACATGTAGTTGTTATTCATACATGTAGTTGTAGAGTTATTTAAGCTTATTCTTCTTTAACAGTTCTAGCACATTGCCTGCCCGTCCTGGGAGAGGATCCCTCCGTCAGTTGGGCATCCCTGTGATTTCTTTTTTTTTTTTCCCCCAAGATAGGGTTTTATTATGAGTTTTTCCTCACCAAGATGGAGGATCTAATGGCAGGGATGTCAGTTTAGCTTAGTCTGTTTAGTTTAGCAACAAGCCATTGTTTATATTGTTATGATTTTACTTTATGTTCTTTGCACAAATACCGGTGTGAAACCCATTGAGATGCTATGGTTGTAATATTGGGCTATAAAAATAAAATTAAACTGAACTGAACTGAATTCTTCTTCCATGACCCAGGGTGAAGCACTTGACTCATCTCAGCACCTCCTCACCTGCTGCCTCTTCTCCATGATCTTCATGGAGTCTGACAGCACATCAGTGCAGCATCCCTGCAGAAGTTCAAGCTCCACTCCTGCTGCACCATCTATGGGAGATTTTGATCTGCTGCACCTCCAGAGAAGGAGGAGTAAGACAGGACGTGACTCCATGGAGAATAAGATCATAAAACTCAGGCTCCTCCTCTGGGACAGGAGAAGCCAAATTCCTGCTAAAGAAGCAGCAGATCTCCCAGGAATTGTGTTGTTGCATTTCCACTTGAGCCTTAAATATCACACACTAATTGGTGTTTTTTCAAATATGGATTTACATCCTCACAGCACATGATTCCAATGAAACATAAAGATACATGCTGAAGAGGGCAGAGCTTCCCTGTGGAGACAGCAGAGGATCTGAGCCTAATTTTACCTGCAAGCAGATTTTATCTCCTTCATAAATAACATTTACGATCAGTCTGATAATTTAGAAAAACTGCTTCCGTTCTCATTTTTTAATCAAAAATAATCCTCATGAAGAACCAGAAATAGCCTTCATGCTCTCAGGAAGAGGCGTGTTCATCTAGACATAGATAGACCTGATGATGGTGAAGAGTGAACTCCAACATGTCCACGTACATCTGAGAGGATAGTTCAGGATTTTATCAGAGGTTTGGGATTTTGAACCTAATAACGGATGGTTTCATGTTATTTCTCAACTCAATAAGGACGTGAATGCTCCCTCCAACTTATAGAATAGCAAGGATTTGGGGGTGGGGGTGGGGGTGGGGGGTTTCATTCACTGCTCTTTGCTCCTTGCAAAAGGAGGTGGCTCCCATCATGGCACGATTGAGTTTCTATTCCATCAAATCATTTTCCAGATGACTATCCGCCTGACACCTCCCAAATATTCCTCCATGATCCAGGTGGGGGTGGTGGTTGGGAGTGTCCACACACCTCCTATTGATTTCCTCTTCAGGGCTTGTTGAGGCATGAGGAGCTCAAAGCCCCCTCTTACTACCCAACAAAGAGATGAAGATAGGATTCTTTATGCTGACGGAGTCCTTCAAGGATGAAGCAGTGAGGGTGGGTCTGAAAGGGATTTTCAGCTGTTTCAGATCAATGAGGAATTGTGGGTAAAAACAGGCTCCGCCATGTTGGAAAACCACCAGAGGAACTTTCCTTGAATGGGAACTTTACTGGGGGAAAGTCAGCCAACAAAGAGAATGTTTTATGTCTGCTGCTCCTTATGGAAAATTCATTTCATGAGTTTATAAGGACCCTGGCGGTTCTGGAAAGAAGTATTTTAATGATGTGTGTACACCATCAGTGCTTTTGAGAACCTGGAAATGTTACCAAGGGCAAACAAAATAAAAAAAAAAAAAAAAAACATTTTCTAGGCTTTTCAGGGCTCTGTAGAAAACCCAGTTTTTAGTCCCTGTTGAAGAGTTCCTTCTTATGAAACACCAACGGGATTGTTTTATTCCTCAGATTAAAAAACTCTGCAGACTAATTCATATTTGTCTTTGATTTTACGTCAGTTGTTCTTCCAGACACAACCCTCTGCTTTCACCCACATTTAGCATCGGCACCATAGACCGTAAAAAACAAGTAAATTAATAAATGTCCACGATTGGCTCACAAACGCACCGGATTGTAATAAAATAAATAATAACTGTAATAAAAATACAAACGGGAGACCAATTGTTAAAACTACATAAATTACAAAATATTAAAATGAATATAAAAGACATATTACCATAGATCATACTAAGGGGGAAAGGCATATTAAAATTCAACTGAATGTTAAGGACAACCCCAATTTCCTGATCTCGTTCAGTCTCGCTGCAGCTCAGCGTTCGCATTTATCTCAGGCACCTTTCCCCGCCTGCAGCCGCCTGGTCTCGCCGACAATCCAGGTGGAGCACGAGTTATCTCAAACACGCCTACGGTCAACAGAGCAGACGCAGTCAGCAGAGCAGATGCTGTCAACAGAGCAGCCACAGTCAGCAGAGTAGCCAGAGTCAGAGACTAAGAATGAGACTTAGCCCCTCCAAGTCAGATGTCTTGCTTCTTGACCAGACCTGTTTGACCCTCTTTAAGTGGGTGGAGAGTTCCTGTTACAATAGTGCCAGAGTTTTGTTGTAAAGTAAAGAAGGAATTCACATGAGAACTAGAGAAGAAGAACAGATGCAGCAGATGCAGTAGCCTCATCAATCTGAAGATATAGCAAAGCTGAAAGGTAAAGGATAAGATCACCAATACAAGCAGCTGAATGAGTTTCCTCCTCAGGGTGGCTGAGTGCTGCTATGGAGAAAGGGGGAGGAGCTCTGTCAGCTGGGAGAAGCTTGGAATTTACAGGAATTCACTTTTATTATTGCAGCTGCAGCTGATAGTCATTTGCCATATTTAAGGGGTCACATGACACACAACAAACAGACAAAACAGGAAACCTGTGTCTCTGCATTAAGAGCATGCCAGTCGGGTTTGCAGCAACTAAACTAAATGAGAGGCAGGAGGGGTCTGTCCGACCCCGCCTGCAGAAATCAGATAACTGCACTCAGCATCTGCTGAAGGCACTCAAAAAGCTCGATGAGTCTGCAACTGACAGCAGGTGAAGAAGATGAATGTCAGAAGGCTTCAAGCCAGAAGTTCTCTGTAGCGGCCACAGACCCTCTCCTCACTGTCTCCTTCCTCCTTTCCTTCAATCAAATCAATCCCTCTTCATCTTCTTGACAGTTCTACTCTCCTGACTCAGAGCAACTTTCACTCAACCTTCTTCCAATCCTGAAAGTTAAAATATCTTTTCTTGATTAGTTCCTCCAGCAGACCCATCAAATTCATTCAGAAGCTTTTTGATGGAAGGATTTGGTTTCATGATACAAACATAAATGTAACATGCAGGAACAGCATAAAACTACAACTTAAACCAACATGACCAGTCACTGTGCCGCCCCGGAGGAGAACATAAACTCCAGGGTCACTGACACGTCATTTTATGAAGTTCAGGAGAAAACGTCAAACCGAAGACACAGAAAAGAGGAGGAGCTTCTTCTCTGCCGCCTATCGAGGAGACCATTAGCAGCAGCTGCAGGACCGGCTGCTAGCAGAGCTGCTGGTTTTGCAGACCCACCCTCAACAGCACAAAGGGGGGGTGACGCCCTCTTCCTGCATCAGCAGGCCAGACTGAGCCCTGATTGGTTGGTCAGATGACCTTTGATCCCCACTGTTCTCAGCAGGACAGTCCGCCCCCTTTTGTGCCTCTGTGTGTGTGTGTGGCAATGGTGTTTGCGTACCTCTGTCTTGCTTGTGTTTAGATCCTTCAGAGACTATTTATGTCCAGCAGAAGCTGAAATTCCATCTCCATGATTGTCAGCTGTGGAACATGTCTAACGGTACTCAGGCTCCAGATGTAGAGGAACCCTCGCTTTTTTAAATCACATCTTAAAAAATATCCCAGACTTACACATGCGCCACCTTCAAATCTAGAAAAGGTTTCAGACAAGACAGAAGTTAGCGTCTGCTGTTTTTGCTTTGAGGAAAAGTTATAAGAATGTCTGTTCATCACAATAACGCGGCCCTGTAGATTAGGCCTACAAAGACATTTGTCTTATAGAGGATGAAGATGCAATCAAACTAAAGTACTGATTTATGCAGCTTCATTACAGGCAAAAGTACAGATTATTTCTTCTAAATCCAGATCCTGTGAGAAAACTGTAGTTTTTAAGACAATCCTTATGAGCCTCAGATTATCCAGCAGAATTATGACATGAGTAAAAGAACAGTTTATGCTATATTTAGACCTGTTAAAGATGCTTCTAAGAGTTTTTTTAAAGCAAAGCTAAATTCGGCTCCTGTCTGTCAAGAAACTTGCGCATCCAAAACACTCCTTTGTGTTGAGGATAAATACATTCTGGATCAAGATTTAATAGAAGCGCTCATGATCAACAGAAATAATAGCGACGTTCTCGTGAACTTAACAGAAAGCTGGACTAAAAGGCTTAAAAAACACTTCTATTGTACATGGTTATTATTTAAACAAGAACATTTTCATTGTACTTACAAAAATATATTTCCTAAATACTGCAGTGTTTTTGTTTTAAAAGGTTTTTGTTCTATTGTATCTTCATTCTTGTAAAGTTTCTCATTTTCTTTTCACTTAAATTTCATGTTTGAACCATTTTAATGTGATGAAGATTCTCCCTTAACTTTCCCCTTAATGGTTAAAGCTAAAGAGGCAAACTTGAGTCTGTAGAGGTCGGTGTGTGAGTAAACAAACTGATCTGCGGTGCTAAAATAAGTTAAAGTTCACACATGAGTGGACACACATCACTGGAACCTTCAACCAAAAGGAAACTACACCGACTGGAAGGTTCTACTGGAAAACAGAGGAACTGTAGTGATAAAGTGTTTTTTAGAAGCAGAACTTCTTCCATATATCCCTGTGGTTCCACCTTTTACCTGCATGGGTTCTTCTTAAGTCAGAACTGGACCAGTTGGAACCTTCCTGTTGTCCTCCAAACAAAACCACCGTTGACAGAACTCCACTTGATCTTCAGACTGTCTAACGCTCCACAACTAACCTGCTCTCCTCAGTCTGAAAGCAGGTGGAGGAACCCCCCCCCCCCAGCAGATAAAGGTAGTACTGCCACATGTGTCTATCTCTGTCCCTCTCTGGGAGGACCCCCCATAACAGCATCAGGCTGTCTGAGGAAAGCCCCCATCACCAAGCAGATCGACACCCCCACACAAAAGGGCCACGCGCCTCACTTTAGGCTCTACACAAAGGCATGTGCCAATTGTTTGTGCACATGTGTGAGCATATGTGCACATGTGTGCAGGCCTGCTTTCATGCTAAGGAAGGAAAGGTCACTTGAACTTCTCTCCTCCCTGTGACGAAAATAGGGAATCTGATTACATCCAGCAAAAGAAGATGGGGCAGTGATCCGGCTCTTCTGTAACAACAACCCACAAGGAGGAGCAGAGCTCCAGAAAGCACAAGGAGGAACAGAGCTCCAGAAACCAGAA
>BSAI01000072.1:17423176-17488810 GCA_036245035.1 Adrianichthys oophorus | reverse complement strand
AGGAGCAGAGCTCCAGAAACCAGAAGGAGGAGCAGAGCTCCAGAAAGCACAAGGAGGAGCAGAACTCCAGAAACCAGAAGGAGCAACAGAGCTCCAGAAAGCACAAGGAGGAGCAGAGCTCCAGAAACCAGACGGAGGAGCAGAACTCCAGAAACCAGAAGGAGGAGCAGAGCTCCAGAAAGCACATGGAGGAGCAGAACTCCAGAAACCAGACGGAGGAGCAGAGCTCCAGAAACCAGACGGAGGAGCAGAGCTCCAGAAACCAGACGGAGGAGCAGAACTCCAGAAACCAGAAGGAGGAACAGAGCTCCAGAAACCAGAAGGAGGAACAGAGCTCCAGAAACCAGAAGGAGGAGCAGAGCTCCAGAAAGCACAAGGAGGAGCAGAGCTCCAGAAACCAGAAGGGGGAGCAGAGCTCCAGAAACCAGAAGGAGCAACAGAGCTCCAGAAAGCACAAGGAGGAGCAGAGCTCCAGAAAACAGACGGAGGAGCAGAACTCCAGAAACCAGAAGGAGGAGCAGAGCTCCAGAAAGCACAAGGAGGAGCAGAGCTCCAGAAACCAGAAGGAGGAGCAGGGCTCCAGAAAGCACAAGGAGGAACAGAGCTCCAGAAACCAGAAGGGGGAGCAGAACTCCAGAAACCAGAAGGAGGAGCAGAGCTCCAGAAACCAGAAGGAGGAACAGAGCTCCAGAAACCAGACGGAGGAGCAGAGCTCCAGAAAGCACAAGGAGGAGCAGAGCTCCAGAAACCAGAAGGAGGAACAGAGCTCCAGAAACCAGAAGGGGGAGCAGAGCGCTCCTTCATCTGCAGCTTTGACATGACATCATTCCATCTCCGGTCGTGACGCGCGGACGCAGCAGCTGAAGTTTCTCATCCATCCCATCATTAGTGGACGCGCGGCGTTCACGCGCTGCACTGTTATGGCTGGAGCCACATTTCATTCATTTCACACATCAAAGGCCACCCCCAAACTCCGACCCGGGAAGAGCCCACCCAGAGCCGGTGTGGACCCGCTGATCGGGTTTACTGTCGGATCCAGAAACTCACCGACAGACGGTCGGATGATTGGCTCCCCGCTCCGGCTCGGAGTAAATCCGGGACCCCCCGCACGAGTGGATTAAACGGAGGAGAAATCCGCCGTAAAAAGAATAAATAAAAATCACCAGATCTTCATCCGCGCTGTCAAAGCGTCGTGAGGAGGCGGCGTGGTGCGGAGACCCCCGGTCACAGCTCTCGTGAGCACACGCGTCCACGCCCCGAACCCCCGGACATCAGAGCCTTATTGTTCGGGAGATGCGGCCCGGGTTTCCGTCCGCGCTTCGCCGGAGTCCGTGTGTTGTTCTCGGATGCTCTCTGAGCTGCTTCCCCTCCACCGCCCCGGCTCCACCCGCTAACCCAGCCCTCTCCGCGCGCCCATTGGCACAGACGGGCGGACATGCAAATCCGCGCGCCCCATTGATGTTTTCCACAAACAAAAAAAGGAAGAATCAGGGAACCCAAAGCTTTGCTAAAGATTCACTGCAGCGCCGCCACGCGGCCTCATTCAATATTACAATCCAGAACAGCCTTCTTACCATAGACTACCTACTGCGCCCCCGCGCGGCTGCATCCAGAAAGACCTTATTGGTGCAAACCCACGAAGGAGGGGAGGTCTATAAATACAAATTCTTCATAGCATTGATGTCTCACAACAGAGAAATCTAAAGAAAACTTTAGTGTGAAATAGAAATAGTGTGAACTAGGTTGTAACTGACTTTCTCTGCTGAAAGTTCTGGACCAGAAGTTTGAACTTTTTTTCAAGTCTCCTTCCTGAATCTGCAGCTTTACAAAGTTTACACCCAAAGAGAAAAACCACTAGCTGCCGTTTCCTGCAAAGCTTCTGAGGCCTGGAAGGAACTACGTGGACGTTCCGGACGTGAAGAGAAAGTAGTTCCTGTGAACAAAGACATTAAAGCATCTAAGTCTGATGACTTCATCATCCTCATATCAATACAGGAGGAGGTCAGGAAAACAGGAGGTGGACTTCAGGAAAACCGGAGGTCAGGAAAACTGGAGTACTTCTGGAAAACAGAAGGCGGTCTGGAAAATGTGACAAGAATACAAGAAGTGGTCAGCAAATGACCATTGGATAACAGGAAATCCGTCATAGTTTGTCATCATTCCCTATGCAGGTCTGATCCGGAAGGATCAGTATCAGCACAAAGGAATCTCAGAGAAACAAAAATCCAGTTTGGTGTTTTATTGAATAAAACATTCATGTAGTACAACACAACAGCATGAATCTGGATCTGACACAGAACAGTTTGGGTTATTATAAAAGCACACAGAGTGGTTAATGTGAGGATGTCAAAGCGGATCTTCACGCTGGATCTCTGCTGTTGTTCTTGTATGATCATCTTCTCAGAATGTTTCATCTTATCTGCAGAAACCAAAGTTCAGACTTTTTTGTGATTGAAGAATCAACTTTGGAGAAATAGTCCCCTCGTTTGAAAGAACCTTGAGGACTGAGTGGTAAAACCGCCTGGTTTGGGCATCAGTCCAGGTTCTGGGTCAGGACTAATCTGAGTCACAGCTGACTGCGCAGCCTGATGGAGTACATGGACCACAATCCCCACAGAGATGGTGATGGCAGCAACCAAATCTGTACCATCATCTCCATCGTCCAATTTAACAATTAGAAGCTCTGGGCTTCTTCAGGCAGTGGACATGCCCCATCCCCTTCAGAGGCGGCCCCACTGCAGCTGCAACGCCTGCCCCTCCTTCAGACGCAGGCTCGCTGCAGCTGCTCCACCTGCCGCTTCTGCATGTAGGCCTTGTAGACGTCCAGGAACATGTCCTTGCAGGGTATGCAGGCCTTCAGCTTAGAGCAGATGAGGAAGGAGCCGGCCATCTTGCGGTGGAGCGAGTATGTCTCCTCAGGGGGGGGTAAAAGGCGGTGGCGCAGCATGATGGGGATAAGGTTCTGGATCCGCTGGGTGGTGCTCTGGCTGCCAAAGTCAAAGGCTTCCGTAGAAGCAAAGGCTTCACCCAAGATCATCACCGCCTCCACGTGAGCATCCTTAAAAGCCTGCGGGGGGCAGGGGGGAGATGCCAGAGGTCACTCACAGCTAGAGTTGATCAAACCCCCACCCCCAGCTAAGCCCCTTGTCTTCAGAAGTTTTGGGGCATTTAATGTATTTTGGAAGGAGGAAGCAGCGGCTGAAACTTCTCACCTTGGTCTCCAAACCTGTGAGGAACTTCAGGTCCTTGGATTTGGAGAGGACAGTGTCTCGATCACCAACAGAGGCTGCATACACCACCTGAGGACACAGTCTCAGCTCAAACCAGCAGCAGTTCATGAGAAAAGCTGCAGGCACTAAATCCAGGAGATGCAGGAACCATCTTCAGAGGAACAACGGTCTCGCGAGTTCAGCAGGTGTCTTTCAGTTGTGTTAGGACCGTACCTGGATGTAGTCAACATACCTGGATGTAGTCATCTGTGAAGGCCTCTGGGTAGCTTCTGCATGCTCCAAAGTCTAAGAGAATGACCTACATGCAGAAGAAGAACATGCTGGTCATCCTGAAGAGGTGACATGACCTTCTTCAAACGTGGAATTCCCTCACCTTGTTTGTTTCTGAATTGTAGAAGAAGTTGGACCAGTTTGGATCCGTCTGCATGAACCTGAACTCGAAGAGCTCCCTCAGACACAGCTGAAGGATTTGGAAAGAGATCTGCAGAGGAGAGAAGAGGCCGAGCTTCGAGGTTTCATACCTGCAGCTCACATGTTCTTCACAGCTCAGGAGGACAACTCCAGACAAAACATCAAGAAGACCAGGAAATTCTAACTGGATCTGAGACCTTTTCAGAACAAAAGTTCTTAAAACAGAACCGTCGATGATGAAGAATTAGCAGAACATCACCAGAAGGACAAGATCAAAGCTCCATTAGTGCTGAATGTTTCTGCAGGACTAGCCTGACTTTAAGACGTTTTGATGAAGTTTTTATCCTTTACGGCCAAAGAAATGAATAAAGAAAGATGGTGCAGAAATGATACGGCGTGTATGTCTACAGTCCTTTAGTTTTTAAATTTTGATGGATTTCACTAAACATTTCCGTCCTGTTCCAGCTGATCAGTGATAGCTGTAGGATATTTCAGAGGCGCCATCTACCCTCACACCAACATATAGCGTGTTTTTCAGATCATAAACGCATTTACAATCTGTTAAATTGATCAGTGCGTCTTCTGCATAAATTCTGGTTCTGTTTACTGACCTGAAACCATTTTTTGTGTGGAATACACCACTCAAAAATTTGCAACAATATTTTAAGTACAACTACAAAGTTGCACTATTTGATGGATTGTTAGAGGATTATGGGTAATGTAGTCAGGAGCCTGGTGAAGTGATAACATTGGTGCTTTAAATTAGAAACGGTGAGAGTTTTGTTTAGTCTTCTCTGTGTTTTCACTCCAACTGAACAATATTGAGTTATTGTCAATAAAGTTTTATTTTCTGTCTTCTCTGCAAAATCTGATTATTGTAGACAAAACATGAAAAACAATACAGTTCACTAGAAAAACTTCCCATCAACCACTCTGACCAATCCCTGACTTTTGGCCTCTCTAAGCATTCTGGGTAGTATAGTAGCAACATATTATCCGATTGCTTTGTTTTTCTTACAGTCTGATGGATTTTGTTTTTATATAACAATAATGTATGTATAAATGTATGCACATTTCCCAGGATGCAATAGCAAAGTCAAGATATGTATGTGCTTCTGGAGTCCAACCTGGTTCCTTGTTTCCTGATCCAGATCTACACAGCGGTCCAGTGGAACCCCTTGCACCAGTTCCATGGCCAAAACCCGGCGGCCACACAGCTCATCGATGACCTCTGGGACTTGGAAATATGGGTCTCCTTCCAGCAGGGACCTGTAGAGGTGCACATTTTAAACAGGAAATGTTATCATGTTACAGAAATGTCTGAATGGAAAAATGAAGGAGACGTTCTATGATCCACAGAAAGCTACAAAACAACAGATGGAGATGGTTCCAGAAGAAACTTGTGGCAGAAAAAGGTAAAGGTACCTGAACTTCTTGGCACACTCTGCTTCTCTCTTATAGTCGCACTCCCAGGCCAGCTCTCTCTGCAGCACCTCAAGACTGCTGTCTGCAAACAGACCTACAGAAAACTCCAAGCATCATCACAGTTCTGCTGGAGCTTCATCAAGACCCAAACCAGCTTCCCTAGTTTCTACACGTCTCCAGCTCAGACCCATCCAGTCATTTTAACAACCTGCTGTTTTATAACAAACTGGCAGAATGAAGCCCAGAACATAACCCTGTTTCCACATTCATAAGAAGTTTCCTGGATTTTTCTTCACAACCTTCTGCAGCACGACAAAATTTGTTGAGAGTACTTATACATAAATCCTGTGCTTCCTTTCTGTCATTGGGTCCATTTTCCTGATTTTTTCACTTTGTAACTATGAAGTAATTCATGCAAACAAACGCAGCCAATAAGCTGAAGGTTCCAGACCTCTGTTCTAAACCAAAGACTCAATGAAAACATCAGACCTTCTGGCAGAACCACGCTCATCTTCAGCACCGACATCAGATTGTCTATGTCGCTCTGGATGCTCTCTGCCACTCCGGGGTACTAGGATGGACAGATGGACAAATCAGAGTCCTGGAGAGAAGAATTTGGGTGGGTCTGTGGGTGATCCCTACCTGGATCTTCATGGCAATCTCTCGACCATCTTTCAAAACGCCGTGATGCACCTGGCCAATGGAGGCTGCAGCAAAAGGTTTGTCCTCAAAGGATAAGAGCTTCTCTTTCCAATCTGGTCCAAGCTCCTCCTCCAGAACCTTCTACTCCATCAGAAACAAAGACACTTCATCCCTTTCCTCAGATTCTTCAGGCATCAGTCACCGTGTGTGGACGTACCGTCATCTGCCAGGTGGGCATAAAGTCTGCGCTCTGCCGCACCCTCTCAAAGATCTTCTGCAGCTGAGGGTTGATGAAGGAGTTGTCTGGAAACCACAGAAACTTTCAGGAAAACAGAGCAGATCTCAGCAGGATGCTGCTGTTGCGCGGCTTTATACCTTGTATGCTGAGCATTTGGCCTATTTTGAGCGCTGCTCCACGAACCTTACAGAGTGTGTTGACAATCCTTTCAGCGTTGGCTTCAGACAGGAAGGCTGAGTCCAATAACGCATTCCCGTCTACAAGCAGGAAAAATGTCACAGCAAGAGACTTTACAACCCCAAAGTGTGTTGAGAAACTAACTAAGCTGTAAGGGGTCAAACTGTTGCAGAACTGAAGACATGAGAACTGTCTCACTGTTGGATGAGTCTTTCTACCAGCTTGACCAGGTGATGCAGACAGGTTAAAGGGCTTTACCTCCTTTCTGTTTTCCTCCTAAGGACTGCTTTGCTACTTCTGCAATGGCGCCAATCCCCAATCCTACAGCAAGCCCTGCAGCAGAGACCAAGACCAAACTCAGGACCTTCTTAAGGATGCATAAAGAGAACTCCATCCATTTCCTACTGACAGCTGTCTGCATGAATATAAACCAGTTTCTCTGTAACAGAGACAGTCACTGCTGCTATATGCAAACAAATAATCCAACACAAAGAAACTGAAATAAAATTCAGGGAAACAGAAAACAGCAGTAATTCTCCTTAAGTTTATTTTTCACTGCAGCTTCTGGACTCTGGTGGAGTTTCAAATTATCTGCATAAGGTTCAGGCGCAGAGAAGATGCTTGGCTGTAACAAAACCATGTGAGGAGCTGATCAAGCTGCTAGGTTTGGATCCCGATCTGACTTTGTAAAACCCGCATTGGTGGTAAGCGATGTGATGAAAGTTTGCATCTGCTTCATTTCATCCAAAAACACCTCTGGTATTTCTGGCTGCCTTTGAGGTGGAATTAATGACCACACAATCTGGAAGATTATTAGAGGATCATGATCAAACCCTGGGAGTACAGACAGAAGATCAACTAGATCTGCTCATTGAAAAGAATATGAAGCCAATTTCACCACTTTGTGGGCTCCATCTGAGGTTTTTCTGCCATATACCAGCACAAAAGAGCTGAATTGTCTCTGCAGGATCTTTGGGGCCATGATTGATCTTTATTGATCTCTCAGTGGTCCAAAGTCTGAGCAGCGGAGCTCAGGAATGTGATCCATAAACACAGAAAAACCTCTAAATCTCTCACCACCAAAATTAACAAGTCGACTGATCCTCGTGGCAGGGACCTTCCTCTCTTTGGCGTGGACGCTCAGCTGCAGAGATAAAGAGCGATGGAGACAACAGGTGAGATGTTTTCCTGAAAGGATTGTTTTTTGCTGCTGCCATCATTTCAGACTAACATTAAAACGGCAGTGTGAAGGAAAAATTAAAACCACATCAGCTTTGAACAATGTAGAAACAAAACTAAAGACATCTGAAGATCAATGGGTTATTGCTGCAGACGAGGAATACTTGCAGAAAAACTTCTGTCGTATTATCGTACTCAATAACAAGAAAGATTTCAGTTAAGGAGACAAAAACAGATTAAATGTGTCTCTAAAAACATCCCATATAATATGAATATATGACTGTTATGGAATCAGAACAACTGGACTCTGGTTCTTCATCATGGGTATAAACAGACTCTTGTGATGACAATGAGGAACATTCCTTCTTCTGAGGGTACAGGTGGCCCTACCTTCTGCCTAACCGGTTTAACGAGGGCCTGCTTCGCCTCTCTGGCTTTCTTCATGTCCTCAGGAGTCAGCTTGGTCACCACCGTGTTGTGCACAGATCGACTTCTGTGGTGGAACCTTTGCAGGCTGACACAGCTGTGCAAGAAGCGATTGGAGGATCGCGGCCAGCCTGGCCCCCACGCCGGTGACTGCTCATCGGGATGAGCCCCTTTAGAAATGCAGAGATGGCGTTAATCCGGAACCACTGCATATTCTGTCAGAACCAAACCACCAATGACACCGTCTCCAAATGGTTTTTAGAGGCAGATGGTTTTAGAAAATCCTGAATCAGACCTTAATGCCCCCCACACACAAAGTCGGTATAATTGTCAGTGCTGACTTGTAAAATCATTTTTCTCTTCAGGACTTCTGACACATTTGGATTATGCTCCATCTTTAAAAATCCATTAGAAGCTCAGAAAACACCGCTGTACATATGCACACACGTGTCACGACTGTACCTGTGTGAATCCTTGTTGCAGACTCAGGTTTGGTCCGGTTCTGTTCTGCAGGACCAGGAGGGAACTCGGATCCAACCGCCCATTTGGCTGCTTCCTCAGGATCCATGTTGTCCCAGCCTTCAGCATCAGGAAAAACATCCTCCTTCACAGAATGCTGGAGGGAAAATGAAGACTGTAGCTGGTTTCCTTTAAACTTTATTAAACAAACATTGTTTTGCTTTTATCTCAACAACTCTCACCTGACTGGCGCTCCCAAATAAAGCTGCCATGGCGCCTTCTGCAGCGTGCTGGGCAGCTTTGACCCCTGCAGCCAGTGAGGAGTTACATGCCATCAGGCGGAGCTGCTCCCCCTGCGTCAGCATCAGAGCGGAGCCTACCTTTCCCGCCCCTCGGAGCACCTGCAGGACCTCTGCCAGCATCACTGTTGACCGTCACGTGACCACAGGAAAAAGACAAAGATGAACCGATCTTCCATCAGACACTCAGCTGTTCTAAGCGAAAATGTTTGGGTTAAAACTGGGCTTAAAATGACCTTAGGTTAAACCAAACCCGGCCTAGGTTTAACTAGGAGATGATCGAGTGTTTGTCGTGTGTTATCAGCGAGGGTTGTCCTTTAATATCGCGTTTAAAGTCCTGATACATGAAAACATTCTCAAGAAAAGCAGGTAATCTTCTCCTGTTCTGCTGATGTACGTGGAGCTAACTGAGATTATTTCTGTGGTACGCTGAGAAATCACATACCGGTAACATAACAGTTCGCAGAGACAAAAGTACGCGACTCCGAAAAAAAACACATTTTTAGCTGCTGCTTAAGACAAGCAGAACCACTTACTTTTACAAACGAGCCACGCGGAGCCGTTTTCTTGCGTCCTTTTAACAAATCGTCCTTTTCCCAGCAGCTCCTCAATCTGTTTCGTAAAGGGAAAAGAAATGGACCGCCCCCGGAAAAGAAAAAATGACTGACGTGAGAACAGCCCAATCCCTGATGAAGTTTGAAGTAACAGCCAATGGGAGTGAAGAAAACACCGTGATGAGTGTCATCATGATCAAAAGTCATCTCTGATTGGTAGAGAAATGAAAATCAGTTAGATTTAAGTAAAAGCGTTATCCAATGGGAGTTGAGGGGCGGGAACTGAATGGGAATCCTTTCTGAGCACGTGCTCTGCTATCAAACCGAAGAGCTTCCGGTGTAAACATTAGTTCTATAATGCAGTCATGTTTGGTTAGCGCTTTATACATTTCTGTCCGACTTTGAATTTGGACTTCTTTGTCTTTTCTGCAGCGTTACGCCTTTTTTTCCCTTTTTATAGGTTTTTAGATTTTAGTTTAAATTTAAAACCGGAGATTTTACAAAGTGATTATTTTAAAGTCGATTAATTATATATATGATCCAGATCAGGCTTTTTTTTCCCTCCGCAGGTCAGACTTGATCACTGCAACAGAAATGTCTTTATTTAAAACATAGTGAGCTGGTCAGAGCTGCCAGAACCCTCCTCCTTCACCTTACTTTATCGGTTTTTTTTTTTTTTTCCATATTGCAAACCTGGGCCTACCGCCCAGTACACGTACAGATGTACACGGCAGTACAGTTTGCACATAATTATCTTGATATTGTATAGATTACTGATAATAGTCGTTTTTGAAGAGTTGACATGCGCAGATCATCTTTACCAAGACGTCCTCCGCCTATCGCCCCCTGATGATCAGACTGTGATCGTCGTGGCACTTTTTCTGTCCCTTGTTTTTGTTTTTCCTGACATAGCTGTATTCAAAGTTTGAAGCAGTGAAACACAGACATGGGTTTATAAACTTGGGATTTAGTCTTCCTAAATTCATAGTCTTTTTCTGCTCGAGATCTCTTCACATTAATAGGAAATTACTATATTTTATCTTCACTGCACTTTACTGCAGCAGCTACATATTTGATGTGATCAGTAGTACTGAATGTCCAGTCAATAGATGGAGGGTATGCAAGTTTGTTGGTTATAAATGCTGTATGGAGATGAAGTGAAGGATGTTCTGGTATAGTTTCCCTTATTATTATATTTATAGTATAATTTTACAAGAGCTATTGAGAGCAGAATGAACCTTAAATGATTCTAAAATGTTATGTGAACCAGTAGGGTTTCTCCATCTCACGTCCTATAGGGTTACTTTTATTGTACATAAAGATTTCACCAAGTTAAATAAAAGCATACGTTGTTTGATTAACATCCAGACAGATGATATACATTTCTCAGTAACAATAACAGCTGATGCTGCTTCAGTCATGTTGTTATTTTTAAGTCCTCTGATTTTATTCATTCATTTTCCAATCCGCTTTATCCCTTTCGGGGTCACGGGGTTGCCGGAGCCTAACCCGGCTACTCATGGGCGAAGGCAGGGTACACCCCTGGACTGGTCGCCAGTCTGTCGCAGGGGCCACAAACACACACACACCCATGCACACCTAGGGACAATTTACAGTGACCAATTAACCTATGAAGCATGTTTTTGGACGGTGGGAGGAAGCCGGAGTACCCGCAGAAAACCCACGCATGCACGGGGAGAACATGCAAACTCCACACAGAAAGGTCCCCCAGCCAGGACTTGAACCGGGAATCTTCTTGCTGTGAGGCAGGAGCGCTAACCACTGCGCCACCGTGCAGCCCTTCCTCTGATTTCATTTAAATAAAATGTTATCAAACTGGGTCTGCTGCATTAAGCTTTATTTGTTTAAAAACATGTTTAACATTAGGTTTCCGTCACAATGAAGGGGGATTGTATGGCTTCCAAACCAGAGTTTAATAATATGACTGAAACTTAAGATGTTTGATTGAGATGATAAAAGGTTAAAAGCCTCCCAAAAAGCTGTACATGTGGATGGTTATATACTCTGTGACACAGTGACCTTAAGGAAGTGGATGTGGGCGGGGCGTAGGCAACAGGGGGAGGGAGATGTGCGTGCGCCATATATGGGCACACCATCGACTCTGCGCTGTGATTGGCTGCGGGCCTGATGCAGCTGCTTGTCAACAAGATGGCCTTCCTCATCTCGCCGTTCTGACACTGATTATTTTAGTATCCCGGAGAACATACCGTTAAAGCGCGTGTCATTCCTAAATAGATAAGGGGAGAGCTGCTGCCCCTAACGAGACAAAGAATGCGCGGGGGGAGCTGGCACGCGCGGACGCGGAGCGCAGCGGCCACAACTAGCAAGGTGGAGAAGAGAAAGTAGCTGGAGGCTAACGACGACGTTAGTCAACTAGCCTGCTAGCTTAGCTACGTGGACTCGGTTAGTCAACTCGTGTCACCTGCAGCTGACCGAACCAACTGGTTTGGTTGGAGGAAAACACACCGATGTAAACACTGTCAACGGCTGGTGTCGGCAGGGTTCGGGGGTCTACCCTGTTAAGGTACGTAGCAAACCGAATTAGAACGATGAGTTTGTGGATGGTCTTTAATTATTGTGTTGTTATGCAGGTAAGTTCTGATGTTCCGATCGCGAGCTCGCTAGCTTATAGAGTGTTTCCTATGTTGTTAGCACTCACTGAAATGAAAAAGCAGATCAATGACACGGTGATCTAGTTCAGTTCAGGAAAGTGATTGCGTTATATCAGAAGTTCGTGTGTGTTGTTGGACCGATGGCTCTGAGTAATTACTGGAAAACACAAGCTAGGAGCAGCTAGTTGACGAGCTCCTCAAACGCTCCCATCATGTTTATGGCTACTTTAGCTAATGTTAGCCCTGTTTTTAGACGTGTTCTTTTTGATTATTCCTCCTTGTTGTTGTTGTTGACTGAGGTTTGGTTTCAGGTTGTTTACTCGGAGGTTGTGGTTAAACGAGCTCAGGCCTCGTTACCAACAAGGAAGTTGAAGTTGCAGTTAGGATGAGAAGCATAGGATCTCTCACGTCATGGACTCGTTGTTTGCGGTTATTGTTTACTGTTACATACAGACGGCTATACATCAATCCTGAACAGATATTTTGAATGGTGATTCTGTGGTATACATGCATTCAACAGTTCACCTGAATGTTCGTCTCAAATGTTATATAGCATAAATATGCCACTAAAATACATACTTCAGCCATTCCAGGCTGAAGTATGTAAATCCTCTTATTTGCTGCTGTTTGTTGGTGTAGTCAAGAAATGGATCTAAGCAGAAATACTTGGAGAACACCGCAGCACTTCATGCCATTATGGTGTTCGGTTCTTTAGCTCCTTTAGAAGATGTTCTCCTTGATGGGATCTTGTTAGACAAAGCATGTTTGATCCTTTTTTAAGGTGTTCTGTTGGATAGAGCACCGTCTTCTTGTGATGGAAGCTGATGTCAGAATTTAACCTTCGACAGTATAGCAGCAGCTCAAACATGCCAGTGCCCCCACGTTGTCATGGATACGGCTGCACAGGCATCCATCCAGGTGTCCTGACAGAGAGGGTCTCTCGTGATGCACCTGCGCAGTCTGCTGTAGTAACTCATTGAGCTCATATTGTTCTGTTGGTGGCTCCTTCTGGTCGTTCATCTGTTGTTTTCAGGGGACGTACATGCTGACACGGAGCTCCTAGCTGTGCTGTCATTTGAGTTCTTCTTGGCTGCTGGTTGTGATGTTAGAGAAAAAAAGTGTTTGTGAATTTGTTCGAGCAAGAGTTTTTTTGTCTTTACCATCATTATTTGCATCAGCTTATTCTCATTCAGCCACTTAAGAGCCTTGACGTTTGAGTTATTCACCCATGTGGGGATGTATGAGACTTTCCTGAACACATTTTACAGCAAACCTATGCTTGTGAGTGATTTCTTTTTTTTTTTTTTTTTTTTTTTTACTTTTATTGCATGTAATGAGTTATCCTCTAAGATCATAGAAAGCTCTGTTGTGTGGTTTGTGTTTTGATGAGTATTGTGTGTTCACCTTTTTTTCATCCAGTCAGTCAGACCTTTGACTCGCACCACAGTCAAAAAGTCATTTATGTGTCCAAACATATTGTGCAATCTTGAAAACACATAATCAGTCTTTCAAGTGGACGGGGAATGACGCACACTGAAAAATTGACAGCATGTATATTATTGCAGTTAAAAGTATAATTTTTTTTTTTTCACCAACAAATCTAAACTGATTTCAAAAACACATTGATTTAAAGAGTTCTGGAGTAGTAAGTTCACTCCATTACAGATTCTGATGGACAAATTTACAACCATTCAACTGCACAGGGTTCTGTGTGTCTGCTTGCTTCATGTTCATGAAGATCAAACATCTGAGTTCTGGGTTTTTCCTCTGCTTGTGATCAGGGAATCCACTGGTGTTGTGTTGGACACTGCAGTGTTGCGGCAGGCCTCACTGTGCTGAACAGGATTTGAAGGATTAGGTCGGTCCTAAAAGCTTAAAGCCAAACTTGAAGCTTCATTTACTAAAGCTTTCGAATGACAGATTAAGATAGAAAAGTAACATATTTTTATTTTCTTCATGGTTTTCCTCTGAATCAACATGTCACTGGTTTTGTTTTTAATTGTTGTGATGATTTGCATGAGATATGAAGATGTTCCTCATAAATATGGAAGCATTGATGTGCTGATCCAAGACTGTCTTGAACCTTCAGAGTGATTTCACATTTGTATAAAAAAGCAGATGGTTAGGGGAAAGTATCAGTCTTTGCATTAATATTTATATGACGACACAATAATGTATGCATTAATTGTTCTGCCAAAATCCAGAAAACTCATTGATCAAAGTAAAATTCAAGTCAACAGTTTGTTTTGAAGTTGGTTAACGTTAAATCCCAGAGTCATATCCATATCTTTACTTCAGTGAGATCAGTATGGATGTATCTGCCCCAAGTATGAACATTTAATGCAATAAAAAAAGTTTAATTTGTTTGTTCCTCATGACCTCACAGATCTTAATGAATGTCCTGCAAAATAAACAATGCACCAAAGAGAACATTATCAGAAAAGGTCAGCTTCTTCATCCTTTTCTAGACCAAAATCTAGACTGAGATTTTCTGCTATAATCTCAATCTCTAACTAACTTATTTGTCACAGAATTTCTATAACATGTTATAAATATTAAGGTCCACTCAAGTTGTACAGTGTCTTATGAAACCCCTGGTGTTTTTATGTGTGACTACATACAAACAGCAGGAAGTGTTTGGTTTATCCTGTAGTTTAATGTGGTAAACGTGATGGCGTGTGTTCACGATGGCATGCGTTCTATTCGTTGCTTATAAAGTTGGTGAATTCAAAAACTTTTTTTTAGCAGTGATATCTTCAGTATGTTCCTGGAGTTGAGTTCCTTTGTGGAACCATAGAGAATAGAGACACAATTGTTGGTTATCCTATTATCAATAGAAAGGTCCACAACACCCACTGAAATAATTACTTTAGTGACTGTTGTGTTTTTTGTTGTTTTTTTTTTTCTTTTTTTTTAATAGTTGTCCACATGTGTGTATTAATCCAGGGTGCTGCACATGAGCTTTCTTTTCTGTCACACCAGAAATGTACCTGTGAATATCATCTGTGCAATCAGCCAAAAAACAATTTTAGAGCAGTTGTTGGTCAGTGAGGTCTGTAATCAGACTGTCTTCAGCTCCTTTTGCTCAGACAAGTGATGTTAGTTCACGCAGTTCTGTGATTATTGCTGTCCTGCAGTCATGTTTAGACAAAATGACTACAGTGAAACCAAATGGGTCTAACTAGTGAGTGTGTGTGCTTATGTTTTTGCCATTCACAACCGTTCGCACTGCCAGACATGGACAAAGTTGTTGTGTGTTGTCTGCAGCCAGCGTGTTTCTTTCACTACCAGCAGATACCTGCCAGTGCAGGTAGGCAGACCTGAGGGCCTAGTAACATGAGCTGCACCTGGTTGACATGTGCTACTCCTCACCAAAACCTCTTGATTTTTTTTTTCTGTTTGATAATGCAGCATAACATGTAACAACTATGCCCAGACAACGATTCTGCTGTTTGCGCTTTAAAACTATATATTTCCTTGATGTTAACAAACTATGCTGAAAATGAAAAAAACTGCTGATTAAAAAACCTAATGTAGGTTCTTGCATGGTCCAAACATGACTTTTTGTCTCCATTTACAAACTGAGAATAAATCCCTTTAAAACCAGAAGTAAAACTTCATACACAGACCCATTGTAAAAAAAAAAAAGTCTACATAAGGTATTTAACAAAAAACAGTGTTCTTTAAAATCATCTTAATCTCCTATTTTCACTGCGTTTGTGTTGGACTTGAACTTGCAGAAGATTCACAGAACCATCTCATGGCAGTGATTCTGTGTTCGTCCCAAAGAGCTGCTTTATTGCCACTCACAATGGTCCTTAGCCACACCTACCATTCCCAACAGCTGGCGCAGCCACACAGCCTGTGAATAAAGACTGAGCTGCACTGGAGGCTCTGGTGTGAAGAGCAGGGGAAGTATGAGGCAGAAGCAGTAACATATACATGCCTGCATGCTCCAGTTCACATTCACCCTTGAAAAGCATGTCCTGTTTGAAAGGCCAAGATGTAGAGAGAAGATAAATCCATTTCAGTCTTCTCTCTTCTCTGCTGTACACCCAGACCTGAAATATTATCCTCTTAATTTAATTTCTAGACTCCAAAGTGGAAGAGATGATAGTGGAATGCAGTTTCAAGTGTATCTGCTAATGGCTTTTGGCCAGAGAATGAGGCATGAGGTGGGCTGTGATCAGATTCAGCAATGATGTGATAGTCACTCCATTTCAGTGCTTTGGTTCTAGAAACAACCTGAATATTAATGCAGCTTTTCAGAATAATTTCAGCCTGAAACAGAGCTATACTGATCAGCTTTCATCACCAAAGCTTTTATATCTCATGTGTGTATTTTTCTTTTTATTACCAGGTTTGTCAGACCTGCTGCTCCCTCCATCGCTCCCCATCAAGCTGCAACAGCAGCAGAAAGCCTACAATGAGAGCTCTTGGCATCTGCTGATCAGCATACATGCAGATATGCCTATGGGGTCCACATCCTGATGGACCGAGACACTTTTTCCCACATCCGGCTGTGGTGCCCACGCCCTTTTGGCACCTACTCCCAGAACAAAGCTCGGAGTCCAGGATCAGGGGGAAGCAGTGGAGGTGCCAGTGGAGCGGGGCCCTCGCTTTGCAAGGCTGAGCTATCACAAGGTGCCAGAAGGAGAGTGGAAGGTGGTGAGGATGTAGGAATGATAGTTGGTATTCAAGAAGGAAATGGAGAAGAGGAGGACGTGGGCTTGGAGAACACTCCACCCGAACCTGAGCATGAATCCACTGCAGTGTCTCAGAGCCAGTCCCCTCAGCTCCAGTCCCCTCAGCTCCCTTCTTCACCTCCTTCACCACAGTCTTCAGGGTCTCAGATGGAAGATGGACGCGTACTGTTAGATACCTGGTATGTCATAAAGCCAGGTAACACCAAGGAGAAGATTGCCTTCTTTGTTGCACACCAGTTCAGTGGAGCTGGCCAACCCAGACCAAGTGCCATGAAGGTAAGTAGAGTGGTGATGGACTGATGCACTTTTCTCCTTCTTTACTTTCAATAAACATTTTGACTAATGCATAGAAATCTCTTCTTTACAGGTTAAAGGCAATTGGGGGACTGACTGCAGTAAAGCCAAAAGACGAAGGCGCTGCTCGTCCTATGACCCTCCAACACGATCTCACACAGTCAACCATGACGCCTCCCTTGGACCTGCCAATCCTGATGAGCCGCAGCTTGGAGATGCAAATGAAACAGACCTGCTTTCTGTGGCAGAGATGGTTGCCTTGGTTGAGCAGAGAACTGCAATGGCCCTCCAGGGGATTGCAGCTGTTCACGGGAATCAGCAGCACCACAATTCCCATCCTACCACTCAAAGTCAGAGCTTTACTCAGAATCAACACACTGTCCTGCGTGGCACAGTATCGGATCCCTCTCCTCTGGTGTTTGTGTCAAACAACTCAAATGATCACTCCACCAAGGAGGCTCAGAACGCATCATCTCCTATCCACACAGACCAGGACTTGGAGGAGCAGCAGGAGTCTTGCAGGGTAGCCCAGGCCATTGCACACTTTGAGTCTCAAACTCTTGAGAACCGGCTCAATCTGGGCTCTGGCTCTGGAACCCCTCTATTGAACAAAGATAGGGAAAAGGAGCATAGGAAAGGGGGCGAGTCGGGCACCGTCACACCCCCTCCACCTCCAAACCATAGTCACGGAGAGGTTAGGATAGCGTTCAGAGTGTCAAACCTAGACCCACGCTCTCAGCTGGAACCAGCTGGCCGGTCCCGTTGCATGTTTATGAGTTGCGGTGGGAGCAATCAAGCAGCTCCTAGAGCCAAAGAGAAGATCACCTGTGACCTGTACCAGCTTGTTAGTCCATCCTCAAAAGATCCCAGTTGTCTGCTGCTTGCTGCCACAGCGGCTGCCCCCAAACCAGACGGTGACCTTCATCATCCAGATGGCTCAGCCTGTTGCAGTGCAGACCCGGTTCAGGAGAGCTGTTCTGGGGAAAAGAAGGGTTCCGGTTTGGGAAGGGAACGAGTGACTGGTTTCCACGTCGAAGTGGTGGTGACCGGTGCTGTTGACCAGTGTGTTTTTTATGGAAAAGACAGCACTGAGAATGTGCAGGAGGAGACGGTGTGTTTCGCAATGCCTGGTGGGGCAGGAAGTAGTGGGGGTGTTGGAAACTCAACTGAATCTTCATCAGATGATCCCCCTCCTGGACAGCTTTTTTTCCTACAGCCCTCTCGGGGACAGGAGGAAGAAGGAAAGACTTCTAGCACTGGCTCAGGAATGTGTTCTTTGGACTATGCCAACAACAACACTTCTGGGGCGGGGCTAGAAGTTGGCTCAGGTGAGCGGGCACCACGACCAGACTCTCCCATAGTTCGGGAGGACTGTTCCGACCCCTCATTGTGTCGTCTATACCGCCACGTGTCGCACAACTTCTTGGAGATCCGCTTTCAGATTCAACGCCTCCTAGAGCCACGACAGTACATGCTTCTGCTTCCTGACCACATTATGGTCAACATCTTCAGCTATCTGCCAACGCGTTCTTTGGCAGCCCTTAAATGCACATGTCACTACTTTAAAGCATTGATTGAGACTTACGGCGTACGTGCTGTGGATTCCCGCTGGAATCAAGACCCTCTCTACAGGGACGATCCCTGCAAGCAGTGTAAACGACAGTATGAGCGCGGAGACGTCTCTTTGTGTCGCTGGCACCCCAAACCTTACCACCATGACCTGCCTTATGGACGCTCTTACTGGATGTGCTGCCGGCGCACAGACAAGGACACGCCAGGCTGCCGCGTCGGACTTCATGACAACAACTGGGTCCAGCAGCCTTCTGATGGTTCTCAGCCAATCCGCATGAAGAGGGAGGAGAGGAGGGAGGAGGCCAGGTAAGAAGGTGCAAGTACACCTCTGAGGCCAGCTGTCATCTCAATCTGCATATCCCCCCTCTGAGAGGAGTACAAGGAGGAACCAGCACTCCAGGAGGTTTTCATTCACCCTTCTTTCTTATACTTGCCCTCAACAGTGAGAGGTTGAGTGGCAATAAAGGAAGGGAGGTGCATCACACTCCTTGCCTTTTTCTCCTGGTCCTCTGGAATCCCTCTCCCCCATCTGTGCTCCCGAATGGCTGCAGAGACGTTTGCATACCAGGGTTTGGGTCCTCTCCTGCTGCTGTCCTTCACCTACATCTCTGCCTCATAATT
The DNA here is from genome assembly GCA_036245035.1 of Adrianichthys oophorus. Taxonomy (NCBI): domain Eukaryota; kingdom Metazoa; phylum Chordata; class Actinopteri; order Beloniformes; family Adrianichthyidae; genus Adrianichthys; species Adrianichthys oophorus. Next base: position 17,469,944 of record BSAI01000072.1, on the reverse strand, counting down.
GTCTCATGATGCACATGGATACTTTGTCATTCGTGTGGAAACGTTGCAGTGTGTTTGATTTGAGATTGGTGTGGAGAAAGTGACGCATAGAAATGTAATGCCCTAGAGCCTGCTGACTCCTCCATCACCTCTTTTTCTTCTGTCTTGTCTCACAAACATTAGCTGTACAGTGGTGCTGCGAGCAGAGTCCAGAGGAAGTGAACCCCTTCAGTGGTGAATGTTTAGCATTACAATAAAATGTGATTGTATGAAGAAAACTTGATTTTCCGTTGTACATGCCATTTGTAGCTGTCCTTTACCATTTGTTCTTCTGAATGTGCTGTAATGTTGTTCAATGAGGATGCTGCTGTTGCTGCTTCTGAAACCATTGCTTGTGTCACTGATGTTCATCCACAACAGCCATACCATTGCTGACAGGCACAGTGTCTGCCAACAGGTGGGTCTTTGGAGACCCGTTCCATTATTGGAGTGGACCCTAACCTTGCTGACCCGCTGTACACAGGAACCACACAGAAGTGAATTCTTCTTGGTTTACACAGATTCATGGGAGATGGACTTGAATGGGATAAAAAGAGAAACTTGATGTCACTTTGGAAAGGCCTGATGTCACTTTTTTTTGGATCGCTTTTGTTTGCCATGTTTTTTTGTTTTTATGTGGCTCTTTTTATTAATTTGTGTGTCTGAATGTTTGCTTTTATTCTGCAGGTTTGTTCTCCTCGTAACAGTCTGTCACTCAGCCTGCAAACTGTTTTGTTTCCTTTATTGATTCAACAGCCTTGTTTTAACCCCCTTCCCTCGTGCTCTGATTTGGCCGCATGGACTGTTTTGCCAAAGCCGTCTGTAATGCTTTGAACTGGATAAAACCATATACCACAGACCGAAGACTCACCAGCTTCCAGCCTTAAAAGCCCCCTACCTCTGCCCCCCCATTGCAGGACACTGAGGCTCAGGGACCTCACAGCTGATCAGTGAGAGTGCTGGGTACACAGAATCCTGTAAATGCTAGATGCACTACATCCAGCTCTACAGAATCCACCCAAAAAAGTAATGTGGACGGGTAAGAGCGCCTCTTGGTGGCGGCTCTGACTCCTCATCCTATCAGCAACAGTTTCCTTTACCCCCACTCCCTGAGCTTTTACACTCCCAGACAGACTGGACCTTTGAGAACAGATGTTATGAATGATGCTGCAGCTGCATGACGATGGTTGGTTGCGATGGGAGACCTTTGAGGGTGCAGATGTGTACTCATGGGAAATGTCTGCTTAAATAAAACAGAAGTGATGATTAAAACTGGAAATATGATTGTGTTATCTTCTATGTAATAGTCTCCTGTAGTCATTTTTAGTGAAGCTGTTGATGCCAGACTGTGATTAACAAACATTCAGAGCTGTTAGTCTGTGCATGAATGTTTCACAAACTAATACTAACAAAATAGAAATGGCTTTATTCAAAACTGAAACATTCACCTGGAGGATGTAACGTCATCTTTAATTTCATACATAAGGATGAAGACTAATCCTTTAGCATCTCACAGCAGAAGCTGTGGGTTTGACAGATCAGAATTGGCTTTATTGGCCAAGTACAAGTGCACATACTGGCTTTGGTGTTTTTAGTTCTTATGTTCTTATATAAATGACAAAACAAAGGACGGCGACGTTTAAATAGGTGGGACAGGAACAAAAGGTAAATACAAAATTCAGAGGAAGAAGCTGTCTTAGTGGCGAATGGTCTTGGCGCACAGTGATCTGAAACATCGGCCTGAGGGGAGGAGTCTAAAGAGACTGAGTCTGGGGTGTAAGGGGTCTGTTGAAATTTTACCAGCCCACTTCCTAACCCTGGACCGGTACATGTCCAGATGGATGGAAGCAACTAATAATCGTGTCCGCAGACCTGATGGTTCTCAGCAATCTGTCTCTGTTCTCTGGTTGTGAATCAAAATCTGTGATAGATGTGGTCAGGACAGACTGGATTATTGTAGTGTCAAAGATACAGTAGGATCTCCAGAGGAAAGTTGAACTTTTTTAGTTGTCGCAGAAGGTACAACCTCTGCTGGGCCTTTTGAAGAAAGTCAACCTGGGAGGTTATTGGACCAACGGAAACTATTCACAGAAAGGAATCTCCAACATGATCAACAGATTACTGAAGACACCTTTACACCATTCCTTTTGTAATCAGTCACTTTATTATTTACAGTTATTGGTCTTTTCTTGATCTCCAGGTTTTTCTGTTCAGAATCACAGAATTAGATACAAATTCATTTATTTCTAATTTGTTTCAAGGACCTTTAGGTCACAGGTCAAGCAAAGTATCCCCACATGAAAACAGCTACCGTCATCATAATGAGAGCATTGGCATCCACTGTGTACTTCCACACTGGGTCTTCACTGATGTCTGGCAAACTCGGCTCCTGATTCTCTGGTTCCTCTTGTTCCTGAGCCTGGGAGTTTCCACCCAGACTACAGAGACTGGCAACCAGACGATTGATAACAGACTTTTTGCGCTCTTCAACCACTGAATGTAAAAAGAGACTTCAGTAAGTTTTTCTTCTGTTTTCCAGGCGAGTTTTTATCTTGTGTACCTGCAGCAGCGTTGTTCTGTTGTTCCGTCTCCTTGGCTCTCCTTCTTTGTTCCTCTTGTTCCCAGTCCAGATCTTCCCTCTCCTCTTTGGAATGTCGCAGACTGAACACTAGCCGATGCAGCTGAGAGGATGGACCAAAGCTTTGTCATGTTTGGTTTGCATTTCCTGGATTTGCAGAGCTGCAGTTTACTGAGTTCTACTGAGACCTGTTTGTTTCATGAACCCTACGCTCAGAAGATTGATACAGTACATGTAGAGGGAATTAATACTTACATGCCTGTCATGTATGGGCTCAGAGCAGAGGCTGACTATAAGCACCAGCACTGATGTACAAAAGAAGAGGATGATGGCAAAGTGCAGGTAGTGGATCCCACACAGCAGGAAAGGGCACTGAGAGGGAAAGACACAGCTGCCTGTGCCAAACCAGAACTCCGGTAGCATTCGGCACAGACCCATCACCAGACCACCAATCATCCCCCAGAAAGCCCCCTGGAGTCAGACAGAAACTCACCATGAACTGACCATTACAGCATCAGCGTGGATGAACGTCTCCTCACCGTCTCGTTGACCCTCTTCACAAAAACAGCCAGCAAAAAGATGGCTGCAATGGGGGGGGACAGATAACTGGAGACTGACTGGATGTAGTCAAACAGCTGACCGCTCTGGGCTGCCTGAACCACAGGAATCCAGCAGATACTGACGGCCACTATGCACAAAACCCAGACTCTGCAGGACAGGATCACAGGCTTTACAATAGATAAAAATTCAAAATAGAGGTTTATAGATGAATCAGTATGGAGTCACAGCAAAACAATTTTCTGCACCGCTTGGCATTTACCTGCCCACAATGATGAGCTCACGCTCTGACGCCTGCGGCCTGATACGAGTCCAGATGTCCATGGTGAACAGAGTGCTGCTGCTGTTAAAAATGGAAGCCAGAGAAGACATGAGAGCAGCCAGCATCACCGCCAGCATCAGGCCTCGCAAACCTGCCAGACAAGAATGGGCTTTTGAAGCTTGAAGGACAGGAAACTTTAAAGCGTGGCCAACAGGAGTTTTTTACCTCTGGGCATGATCGTCACCACCAGTTTAGGATAGGCGATGTTGGAGCAGCCCACCTCTGTCTCACAAATCCTCTTACAGTCCTCAGGCACCACACAGCCAACCTCATCTGAAAGAACGTGAAAGTCACCTTCTTTTCTGTCGCTCTGGCTTTGACAGATGGAGTCACACACCTGGGTACAGGATCCTGCTGATCATCCCGGGGAACACCATGAGGAACATGGGGAGCAGCTTCAGGTAGCCACACAAGATGCAGCCAGCCTTAACATGGGTGAGACTACGAGCTGCAAGGCACCGCTGCACAATCACCTGCAGAAACAAGGGATGATCCATTAAGAAAAAAAAAAAGTTACAGTCAGGAATGAAGCTTCATAATCGGTTCTACATGGACGACATTTGAGGAGTTGTATACAAAGAAAAATTATGAACGGCAGAATTTATAAAGAGTTAATAAAGTGTGATTTGTACAGTTTTAAATAAAATGTCTAAAATCTTCAGGTTCTCTGTTACAATACATTTTTTTTCCTTAATAGCAACTTTTAATCACCCTTCGATAAACACTTGGAAATCAGCAACTAAATGTTTCTTTAGATTGCTCAGATCATCCATATTTTGCATTTGTTTGTTTGCACAAGTTTGAAAAAAAAGTTGCTTAGCACACCACTGATAACAAAAAAAAGAAAAAAAAATTAAAAGTTGTATAAAAATAAAATAAGTCCCTGAATTGATAAAAGAGAAGACGTTTTCCTTCTTGTAAGATCCACATTCACCTGGTCAGAGCACCAGTACCAGATCCCAGATACTGAAATCCCAAACAGCACTCCAGGCCAGGGTAGGTCTCCAGTTGTGGGGTCCCTCAGCAGAGTAAAGGCATCCTGTCTTGGGGTGTAGCACTGGAAGGAAATGTTGTAGCGCTGAGGGTCCAAAGAGGTGTAGTTGTGGGGCACAGCAGAGTTGTATTTGGCCAGGAGAGCACTGTAGCCTCCAATTTCAGCAAAAGCTGGAGGTGAAGAGAAGGAAGTGTTTGGATTTCAATCATCGTTAGAACCTTCTCCTCATCATTCAAAGCTTTAATAACAAAAATGTAAAGCTGCTGCTCTGTCAACACCAATCCCTAAAAGACCCCCACCTTACAGATGAACCCACTTTCTGTTCCTTTAATCATCTCAGCTTCTGTCTTGGACTTTTAGTCTGAAGCAGAGTCAGACTCTAGTGTTTACCCTTTACTGACCTTTGTAGTTGGAAATCTATCAGGACATGAAGGGGGGGTTGGTCTTGTGTCAGCGGGACAAGACAGAGTTTTTGCAAAGTCTGCACTCTCACACTTAAATGGGAAATTAATGATTAACGATTGCATCTTAAACTCTTGTCTGCCGTGAAGCTGGTTCTGATCCAAGAGATGATGTCTTGGATGAGCCAAACATTTGAACTGAAATGATTACCTTTAATATTAGAAGTATTCATCATTTTGATAAAAATACAGTCCAGTTTACTAAATGGTCCAAGAAATATTTGTGATATTATGTGAACCATTAACCTCAAATAACAGAAAGCATCTTGTTATCGTGACTCTTTTATTGAGTGGTCTTCATTCTAATGAGATTCTATCTAATGCAGTGCATTGAGCGTGATCTTCCTAGATTCCGAGTTAGAAAAAGATGTGGAGGGGGTCCTATTCTCATCTGGATCTGTCATGATGTCCTGTAAGTCTAAATGACACTCAGATCAAAGCAGTCACAAAACAAATTAACACATTTGGTTGATTTCTGTATTATTTTGGTCTCTTCAAATATCCCATCACATGTTCTTGAGCAGGTGCTCCTGAGTAGAAGCTTGTACTTACAAAAGCCAGCGAGGACAAAAGCTCCAGCAATGATGACAAATGTCTGGACTGTATCTGTGTACATCAGAGCCGCCAGGCCACCTATCAAAGTCAAGGATTAAGAGAACAGAAAATACGCCCCCTATAAGGTTTGGTTGAAGTTCAGCAGGATCTGCAATAACACAAAATTGCACCTGTGACCGTATACACAGCAGTAATTATCAGGAGGGCAATGACAGACAGGTAGATGTTCCACCCTAAGGCCTGCTGAATGAAGACGGCTCCTGAGAACATGTCCACCTGCACAGAACAAGAGGAAGGAGATGAATCTCATGAATACTCATGCTGTAGAACACTGTCCCTTTAGGAGCAGAAGACTCACAGAGATCTTGGTGAAAATGTACAACAACAGGGAAACCACGGACAGGTACAGGCTGATTCTGGTCCCACCAAACCTCTTCTTCAGGTACTGCGGCATCGTGATCACCTGACAAACCACATTCAGCTGTGATTTATATCCTACTGAAAGTGTTTCCAGTTTACTAATCTGATGGTGGTGGTTGATGCTCATACCCCGGCTGTCAGGTAGACTGGTACGAAGAGCCAGCCCAGAAGCAGAACGGTGAAAAGAGCCTGGAACATCAAGAGCACCTTTAGTCAATGCGAATCTATAGTTCAAAGACCTTCACGTCACTGCTGAACAGCAGAGGCTTACATTCCACTCGAACCCCCCCACAGCTATACCACTGGCTGCTCCAGTTCCTGCTAGCCCGACGAAGTGTCCGCTGCCGATGTTACTGGCAAACAGAGATGCTCCAACCTGCGAGAAGAGCAAGAAATGAAATCCAGTAACACAGTTGGCCATGTCAGAAGGTATGCCAGCGGGTTAAGCTCTAAGGCAGAAAGAATCCCCTTTTCAACCTCAAAGATCTGCCTGATCTCTACAAAACCATGAAGTTTACTTTGGACGACTCAGAAAAAACTATTAGAAAATGTCTTTAAGTGAAAGGTTAAGATTTTCATTTAAAACCTGTGATTGAAAAGTTCATCATTTGTTTGTGTCCCTGTGGATAATCGAATGCACACCATGAACGAATGAAACCTATATGTGAGGATTAGGAACGTTCTTCACTTACCGGCCACCAGCTCATGGAACGCCCCGCCAAGAAATACCCTCCCACGGTCCCACGGTTGGTCCGAAACATGGACTGATGGACACACACAAACATGGACACACATGTAAACGCATACACACATAGAAATTGATTCAATAGTATGTGTTGTTTTTAAACTCATGTATTAAATTAGCATTTAGAACCAACACAGTATCTTCTTATGTTTGTTGAAGACACTTACCCAAACACCAACACTAAGGACCACAACAAAATATCCAACAATCACACTGATGTCTGCTGCATTGCTGATGGTGACCTTTTTTGAAATATTCTCCATTCTTCTCCACAATGTTGGTACGAGTTGAGCTGGAAGCCTGTCTCTCCACCTTCATGTGAAACTGGTTCCGTTTTTACATGAACCCTGAGCATCACTGTCCGGTTGATGTGTTTGGGAGAGAACTTTGTTCTTTCGATGGGCAGATTCAGCAGTTTAATAATCAGAGCAATTATTAACAGAAGTTGTTCAAAACAAGCAGCTTGCAGCTCTGCTGGAGTTTCTGGACATCAGGAACATTTCACACAGATCATGTCACCATGTTTGAACATGTTAAATACATCACAGATCACAAAGTTTGGCTCCAGATATAATAAATAAGTATTTTGTTAGACGTTTTTGCAGACATATCATGTGAACAATGCTGGACATCCTGTAGGGCTGGATGGTCTGACTTTCTGATGGTAATGACTTTCAATTAGCCATTTCAAATCCATCTTCAATTGAATCTTTTTTTTTCTCTTATCCAATTACTTGCACTTTTCAAGTAATGAAGAGCTTTAGTTTGGTTGTAACTCAGTTCTTTAGCAGGGGTCCCCAAACTTCTTCTTGTGAGGGCCACATAACTGTTTTCTTCTCGAATGAGGGGCCGGGGTCAGTTCGTCGGCTAACAGAAACAATATAACAATCATAGGGTGTGCCTAAACGTAAACATTTATGTTTTTCCAGAAAGCCACACTTAACCACATTTTTAAAAGACCTTTCCTGTAATCTTTGCAGAAAAACATTAAACCAATAAATAGGCTGTCCTGTCTTGTCATCATCCCTTTGAGACTTTGGATGGCTTCAGCTCCTCACACATTTAACAGTTTGTCCAAACTTCACATTATGGAAATTCTGGCTCTTTTTATCCATCTGGCTCTTCTAAACTTGTGCACAAAATGAATAATGTAAAAAAATGTTTTACACATATATATGCTTTTATTTTTCCTTTCAGATAAAATATACAAAATAAATGATGAAAACTAAAAACAAGTATTTACTATTCAACTTTTAAGATGAAACAACACAAAATACTAATTAAAACGTGCAAAACAAAAAGAAAAAAATTTAAGAAGATTTGTAGTCATGGTAAAGGTACGATGGCTCTGCGCAGACACGTATTGATTAGTCACTTGCGGCTTGAAGAGGAAAAAAAGCAAGAGAAGATTTGCGACACTACTTAATAAATAAAAACGAGCAGCTACGCTGTGTCCTCAACTAAAATTCTTCAGTCTTCTGGTGCAGATGGACAGATATCCATCACTTTTTAAGCGGTGTGAAAGCACCTTTATTCTCCTTCCCCTGACAGGTCTGTGAAAACTTAATGGGTTTTTTGGATGGAAATGTATGATGTTTGTAGGAATGAATCTTCTCCATTGCTCTATAGTTGTTCACAGGTTGACCAGAAGTTGTCAATGAGTTTGTTGTTTTCGAAAAAAAAAAAAAGTTAACAGTGAGTGTAAGTCAGTAGCTCAATGAGATGAAGTATAGTAGCATGTTTTGAATGGTGGAACTCAGACTTAGTGAACAGAAACATTTCAGTTCCAGTCAGACTAGAACATGGTTCCAGTGGTCTGGACTACACTTCTTCATGATAATTCTTTTGATAAACTACTGCAATGGATGAATTATGAATTATGATACAATTAAAGCAATCCTGTTGTACAAATTCATTCTAATTAAAGCTAACATGTCTTATCAAACACATTCAGATTATTCAGGAGTGTGTAGGACTTCTGGACATGCTGACCTTCCTGTTGCAGAAAGTCCAGAGTTCCTGCAGAGGGCAGCATTTCATCATTTATGTACATCAATCAGCTGTAGAGGAACCAGGAAAACAAAAAGATCAGGGTGTGATTTAACTACCATGATGTTGACATACAGACGTCACTTTTACAATTTACAAAATGTAAAGAACAGGACAGAAATTGCAGAGCAACAATGTTGTTGAGCCTCTTTAAGACTGTTCTTGTGTTGTATGTTTTTCTACAACCTGGTGGCCTCAACTTACACGTTTAGCTTCACTCTGAACCAAAAGTCATGCGTCTCTGAACACTCGCCCTCTTCATCTTTTTGTAAAAATTAATTTACAGACAGACAGTCTATATTTTAAGACTGTTTAAATTCCGATTTATGTTAAAAATTAAACTTTTAGGTATTTTAATAAACTCTTCTTAGAAATGTTTTAAGGTGCTACCGTCTCAGCATGATGTCACCAGACCCTGCTTTCTCAAAACCAATCTGACAGCTGTTTGAACATGCTCAGTGAGACTGAGGACTCAGTTTCCTGTCAGAGGATGCCGCCGTTTTCAGAATAAAAGCCTGCCAACCAAGACTGACATCAAAGACACAAAAAGAGTTTACAATCCAGCTGTTGGCGTGTTTATCTACTGAACTGACTTGGTTGTTGTTACTGTTTTCTAACAAACTCAAACATGGTCTTTCTTGAATCTTCTAATATAACACTTACTGCAACATATCTGTTCCACAAAGATCATTCCAGAATATCTAAAATGACAAAAGACCAAACCACCCCCCTGAGATGAAGTGATGTCCTTCAGACTGCTTCCATAATAATACCAAATGAAGGCGGAAAACACCAAATGCTTCAAAAATGGAGTAACAGTAATAAACAGTAAAAATAAGACTCTGAGAAACAGACTTTTCTCTAAAAGAATTTTATTCAGTCAAACGTTGACCTTGACTAACATTCATCTGTGGGTTCTAGATCTGAACCAGTTTCTGGTTCTACTCCGTCTGCATGAAGGTCAGTCATAGAAAATTATAGACTTTGAATTCATTTCAAATCCCAAGTTCACACGAGTTCAAAGAAAAGTTCATCCCCCCCCCCAATCACAGTCTGCCATCAGGCTAGTGGGGCAGCTTCTTGCAGTTTTCTTTGGCTAGCCTCAGTCTGGACAGGATATGTTTTTTAGGGAACTTCAATGTAGTACATCCAAACTGACTGACCCCCCCAGTATCCCCAGGGAGTTTTTCCCGTCTCTGCACCCAGCTGCGCCAGCCAGGCTTCCAGCAGTACACGCTGTCGTAAAACCGCGAACCGTTCTCTCCGCCTAGCACATAAATCCTCCTTTTCCATCTGGCCACTCCCCCTGCTGCAATCCGCCGCGGAAGTCCAGGAAAAACCACCGGACTTGGGGCTCGGTCGCTCCCACCTGCAAAACCCCGCGGCTCCGAGCTGACCAACACCCCTCCTCCCGTCACCTCTCTCTCCACCCCAGACCCCCTACCCTCTCTAAAGAACAGCACACGCCCAGTAGCGTCCAACGTCTCCAAGTTGGTGTAGTTTCCATCAAGGAACTTGGTGGTTTCCCTCAAGTACCCTCCAATAGCACAAACACCCCCCCCGCACTGCCACACCTCCTGCAAGGCAGGTGGCCCCGGAGTCCAGAGCCACCCTTGTCCAGCAGTCTGTCTGGGTGTGGTAGATCAGCACCCCCGAGTGGACCACGGCCCGGTTCTGTTCCAGTGTAGTTCCACCCAGCAAGTAAAGGCGTCCACGCAGTGCAGCACAGGCAAAGCTGCGCAGTGGGAAGGGCAGGCGGGGCCCGGGGCCCCACTGACACGCCGTCAGGTCCAGGATCTCACTGGAATCCAGCAGAGCAGAGCGGTTACAGCCCCCCAGGGCATAGAGCGACTGTCCACAACCGAGCAGGCCCAGCATGGCGCGAGGGTGGACCATCGTGGGCCGCTCTATCCATCTGTCTAAAACGGCGTCATATTCATGCACGGCTGAAGACACTGAGCCCGTCCGCAGGATGCCTCCCGCCACAAAAAGCCGGTCCCCCACCGCCGTGCAGCCGGGGCTAACCAGTGAGATGAGAGCTGCTAGCTTCTCCCACTTCCCTGTCCGCGGGTCGAAGCAGTCCACCGTGTAGTCTCTGTTGGCCGAATTCTCGTCTTCGCGAGGCGTCAGATCCACACAGACGATCTTCTTCTCATACATTCCCTCCCGAGGTCTCAGCGGGCCCCCAAGGCCCTCTCCAGCAGCAGCGGGCCCCAGCTCCTGGCTCAGTCTGCGGCTCTCTTCCTGCGACAGCAGCCCCGGCCGCAGGTGCTGAAGCAGCGCCGGCATGTGGGCGTAGCGATCTAAAGGCTGGTGCTCCGCCCAACGGCGTGCTGCGTCGTAGACCTCCGCCTCAGAGTCCACGCCAAGACGGTCGGAGCTGAGGAGGCTGCCCAAGGTGCCATGATCCAGCAGAAGGAAGTCCTTCTGCCTGGCCACCCGGGGGAAGTGCTGGGCGACCAAGCGCTTTGACGCTCGCAGAAGCAGCTGGTCATGATGAGAGCGAGCCAGAGAGTACATGCCCAGGCAGTTGTCCACAGACAGGTGCTCAAACAGGAACCTGAGGGTGCAGGAGGGGAGGAGCTTCAATGTGGAAACATAAAAACAAGAAGATGGAGATTCTTGAAGAATGGAGTGTACCTGGAGCAGAGCTCCTGCAGTGGCATGACCTGCAGCCGATTGGCTGCCACAAACAGGTCCTCAGCAGTGTCAAGAGAGAGCCCCGCCTCCCCCGTGTAGACAAACTGGATCACAGTCTCCATCACAGATGGGGTCACTTCTTCCAGACGAATCTCTGTGAGGCGAGACTCCACCAAAGGGCTGGTAAACATGGCTCTGAAATACGGACTGACAGCCGCCAACAGGACTCTGGGGGGTCAGGAGGGGGGCGTGGTCATTGTTCACACATGGCAGAGGATCAGAGCAGAAACTAGAGAGCAGGTGAGACCTCCTTTACCTGTGGCACATAAACTTCTTCCCTTCAACCAGAAGCGTCACATCGCACAGCTGCTGAGCATCCAGGAGCTGCTTCAGTCCTAAAACGAGGCGGGGGGGGGGGGGGGGACAGGTTACCAAAAACACAATAACACAGACCACCCTCACCCCACCCACCGTGGGTGATGTAGTCTCCCAGCGGAGTGGTGCTGTCGTCGGGGAAGTCCTCCTCTTCCGAGTCGCTGTCTGACAGGGGCTCCCCCCCTCCCCCGTCCCCGTCCTGCCACGGCTGGGGGCGCCAAGTGACCGTGCCCCCCCGCACAGCATTCATCTGACAACCGGGACGTGAAACCGTGAGAGGGCGGGAACTGGTACCCAGGTGGCCCACATCAAACTCACACAGCCCCTTAAAAAGCACAAGCCGGACCCCGCGAGCATCCGCGCGCGAGGCCGTTTAGCTTCCTACCTTCGCTCTCCTTCTCGTTTCCACCGTGAAGGCCGGTCGGGTCTCGCTCCCGGTAAGAAATGCAGACCGTGTGAGGCTTGCCGTATTAGCAGACAGTTCGGATCATTTGTTTGGGTCGCTCCGGTAGGCCCAGCAGCTAGGCTCGTGTCCCCGCGAGCCGCGTCAGGCTACAGGCTGCACGTTGTAAACCATGACACCCCGCAGACGGACCAAAACAGCCCCAGAGGAAGCGTCCGCGGCCGGCCGGCGTGCTCCGCTTTGTTTGGACCACATAGCCGAACCACAGAGTTCCCACGAAGCCCCGGTCACATACGCGTTTAAACGGGCTGAACGAAAACACTGAGAGAAGACAGAGTCGGCCGCACTTTCATGTCGGAACCGGATTACTGCAATGTTAAACTTCCGCTTATTTGATTGGCTGACCTTTGGCTCGTGACGGCGCTTTGGGGCGGAGCCAATTTCCCGTTGCTTTTGTTTAAAGTGGAATTCAAAAAATAAAATTAAACAAAATCAGATATCATCCGGAAAACTCGAAGCATCGGTTCAGAAATGGGGCAGTTTAATCGCTCATTTAAAAAAAAAACAATTCAGAAGTTCTTTCTTTATGTTGGTCACAACTAATTTCCGCATTAGTGCGACGTTCAATGCAGCTTGGAAAAAAATCAATTTTGAAACACAAAGAGGAAAAACAGGCACATTTTTGAATATTTTTCAAAAATCCTCATGATAATGTGGTGAACTTCAGATCCCAAACCCACAAAAACACTGTCGATTTGCAACAGTGTAAACACAAGTAATCACGAATTGAAAAGATAAGGTTTCGTTGTTCCTACAGTTCTGAATGCAGCATTGGTTTGGGTAAAGATGGCGACTGGCACCGGCATGGTTGGAAGACTCGGGTGGATTGCACTATCAGTGAAACAGCCAGCGTACAGGCCCTTCTCTGGACGGAAAATAAACTCATATGTCGCCAACCGTTTTTGCCACAGAGGAAGGAGCAGTTTGTACGAGCATGTCCGTGAAGGTTACAGCGACAAGCCGGAGCTGGACATGCGAGTGGTGTGCGAGGAGACCGACAAAGTCATCGCCAATGTGGAGAACAGGAAGGGGGATCTGCGGAGGGACGACGTCAGGAAAATAGTAAATGACACGTGATTTGAGTTTGTGACAGTTGAAGTGACAGTTTTATTAGGATAAGAGGCTCTAAAAGGAGGATGAAAGATGGACCCAAACAGAGGATCTTATGACAGAACTGAACCATGTTCTGGTTCAAAATAACATAGGTGGAACTCATACTAAACGTTCCCCTCTTTTTACTAATTTATTGTTTTCATTATATAGTCAAATGCATAGATTTCACAATTAATAACCTTATCTCGTCGGTGGATTCATTATGAAAACATTCAACATCCATTGTAATATTTGCACCTTTTGTACACCAGGTATCAAAACATTTAAAAGTCTGTTTTTTCTGATGTTTATTTCACTTCTCTGTGGATCTGCAGGAGAACGTGTCGGAGTTTTGGATGACGAAAATACAACCTCTATTTTTATAAAATAATATTAATGTTTGGAGACTCATGTGTCAGCTGTCAAACGTGCTGTTTTTTTAACAATATGGTATCTATTGGGTTTATAAAAGTCATCTGAATTGCTAAACTCTTTATTATAGTTTTATTACAAATATATAGAATAACTTAACCTCTACACCCTCTTTTCTTTTGTCTTCTGTTTATTGTCATTATTCAGCAGTTCTTCTGGGTTTGATGTTTTGAACAATCTCATGCAGCATTTTTGGAAACGTTTTGAAGAGAAACAAAAAAAATAATTTAATCATCAACCACAAATATCAAATCATTGTTTTTGGGGGTTCCTGATGGTCATCAAAGGAGTACTTAGCATCTAAAAAAAAATAAACAACAACAACAAATAAATCAAAATGCAGTCTATTATTGTGTGATTTATCCTAATAAGGTTTTAAAATAGAATTTTGTTGCTTTTATTTTCATCAAAGGTTCTGTCAAAGTGTTCATCTGTGAGATCAGGATCCATCTCTGCAGCGTCTGCAGACATACATTTATCATTTAATTTTTTTTAAACAAAAGAGTTTAAAAAATAATTAGATAATTTTCTAAGGGATGCATCTTTTGTTCTTCTAGCTCAAAATAATTCGTATTTCAGTGTTTTTAGTTTAAAGCTGCATTTTTGTTTGTACATTTGGACTATTTTTTTTCTCTAAATCCATTTAAGAAGTATAAAAAAACTAAACTTGATTGTAAAAGATAATTCTGCCATCGGCCTATTTTAGAAGCTGTTGCTGTGTTATCAAGCTGAGGCGTTCTTCCACCTCTTTATACAACAGAACAGCGTCTGGATCCAGCTCTTCATGAGTCTTGTTGGGTTGCAGGTTTGCGTGTGGCAGGAGCTCCAGTCTGTGCGGAAGGAAATGTCTGAGCTGCAGGAAGAGAAAAGACTCGTCAGCGAGAACGTCAGAACTTTGGTGGTATGTTTGGGTTCCTGAAAACCTCAGCAGTAAAAACCCGCAGCCTCATAACAAACAACTCTTTCTCTGGCAGAGCAACAACGACAGGAAAGCCCCCATAGGTGTAAGTTGAAGCTTGGAGGAGATCCTGCATTTGGCGTTGCAGACACAGCGACAGGTTTCCTCATAGGTTCTGATCCGTCCACAGCTGCCAGAGTACAGCCAGGCCCTGCAGAGAGGCCGGCAGATCAGGAGCAGACTCAGCCAGCTCAGCCTCAAAGAGTCCCAACTGGACGAGGAGCACTACAGCCGAGCGCTCAGGCTGCCCAACAGCACGCACCCCGACGTGGTGAGGACACGCTCGCCACCGGCCAGACATCTGCGGACGCTGTAACTGAACCGGCCTTCTTTGTTCTGCAGCCCATCGGGGACGAGAGCCAAGCCAGAGTCCTGGAGCTGGTGGGACAGAAACCAGGTGGAGATGAACAGCTGGACTGTCCTTCCGTTCTCCATCTTTCTGTTTTTTCTGAAATTTTCTTTCCTGATGGTTGCAGAGTTTGACTTTAAGCCCCGAGGTCACGTGGAGCTGGGGGAGACGCTGGGTCTCATCCGGCAGAGGTGAGGAAGACTCTGGTTTGTGCTAACGACCTCTTTAACCTTTGACTGAACTGAGTCTGGTCTCTGTCGTTCTCTGCAGACAACTGTCTCACGTCTCAGGCCACAGGTCATACTACCTGAGAGGGGTGGGGGCCAGACTTCAGACTGCTCTTCAGAACTTTGCCCTGGACACTCTGCAGCAGCGGGTACAGAAGCTCCTGTAGAGTTATCAGTCCCCCTCCCCATTTGTAGCTGAAGATCAGTGTTTCTGCCTTAAAGCGCAGAGCAGCATCACAGAGGAACCGGTGGTTCTACTGGAATGAAGTAAATTCCATTTCTGTTGGTCATTGTGTGCTTCAGAAGCAGCAACTTCCAGAACTTTGCCCCCTCCATCAGGATGATAGTTATGTTATTTCCGCATCTCAGAGGTTTCCTGAAACTTTCATAAGTTCAGGCATACCCAGAACCATGAGTCCAGAGAGAATTCCAACCCCCAGTGAAAGTTTAGAATTCATCTAAGCTCAGTCATTTGGAAACCTCCAGAAAATGCAGTGAAGTTTCTCCACGATTGAGATCTGCTTCTACAGAACTTTAACCGTTCTTTGAAAACTGAGTCCTTGTGAGGGGACTAAGCGTCTTCTTTATGGGGGTGGAATTTAAGTCTTCCTTCTTTGCAGGGCTTCATCCCCTTGGTGGTTCCTGACATGCTGAAGGGGGTGGTGTTTGTAAGTGCCAGACATTTACTAAATAAAAAGAACCAAACTCAGCAGTTCAGACAGTATGTACTGTTACTAGAAATCGACTTTCTATGGTTACTGACTAAAGTTCTTCAAAAAACATAGTTCCATCTTGTTCTAAACATTCACAGCTCTCATGCATGATGCTGCCACCACCGTGCTACACAGTGGATTTAGTTGTCGTGACCTTCTCTTTGGTGGTCTTGATATTCCAGGTTTCCACATCAAAGTATCTTCACTTTGAATGAAGAAGGACTTCAAGAACTTTCAAATGTTCAGAACTACAACACAATAAATACAATATTTTTTAAGAAATCTTGTTATTATAAAGTGATGACGATTTTTAGACTTCAGTAAATGAATCTAGAAGCATATGTTTGAAGGCTGAGCACTCTAGTGACATGGATGTAGAGGAACCTCCATGCCTCACTCATTCCTGACGCTGCAGTGGGTTCTGTTCCCTCCAGGAGGGGTGTGGGATGCACCCCAACGCTCACCGCTCTCAGGTTTACTCGCTGGATCCGGCCCGCTTCCCGGACCTGAACCTGGCTGGTACTGGAGAGGTGGGGGTGGCAGGTAAGACTTTTTATACACTAACAAAGATCCTCTGTTACACACCATGGAACTGAAACGAACCCACCAAACAAAAAGCTGTAAAGTTCTGTTAGCGAGGAATTCCAGAATGACAGAACACAGACCTGGTTCTCCAGGAAGCTCCATGTTCTGCTGAAGTTTGTGTGTTTTCCTCAGGCTTCTTCATGGATCATGCAGTGAACTGGAACGATCTGCCTGTCAGGTGGTGGACCTGTGTTCCTACTCATTTCCCACAGACTAAGCGGACTTAGACAGTTGGGTCTGATGGCATCTGTCTCTTTGCAGAACCGTGTGCAGCAGCACCTGCTACCGAGCAGAGACGGACACCGGCAGAGAGACCTGGGGGCTCTACAGAGTCCATCACTTCAACAAGGTCTGCCTGATCAAAGTCAGTCCAGCAGTTGAAGAAGCTCCTTTTGAGGTTGATCTTTTCTGTGGGTTCAGGTGGAGATGTTTGGAGTGACAGCTGATGAGACAGGTCAGGAGAGTGCAGAGCTGCTGCAGGAGTTTGTTTCTCTACAAAAAGAGATCATCTCTGGGCTGGAGCTGCACTTCAGGTCAGTATGGAGGAGACCTTCTCTGGAATCCTCCAAAATTCAGACTGAACTGCGTCTCTACAGCGGTTGACATAGAAACGCTAGAAGAACAAAATGTTTTTCAGGATGACACAACATTCAAACACAAAAAACTGAAAAACTAAATAAGAAAACTGGCAGAATAAATGCTGACGTTCAATATTCAGAAATGATCTAACAATCCATGAAGATAAAAACATTAAGAACTATAGTAATTAATTATATCCCTCCATCCATCTTCTTCCGCTCATCCGGAGCGAAAGGACCAGGTTGCTGGGGCACCAGTCTGATCAAAGATGTTCAGACTTCCCTCTCCCAAGTCATTTCCTCCAGCTCCTGTGGGGGGACCCTGAGGCATTCCCAGGCCAGCCGAGAGACGTAGTCTCTCCAGTGTGTCCTGGGTCTTCCCCGGAACACCTCCCTAGGGAGGCATCCAGGAGGGATCCGGACCAGATACCCGAGCCCCCTCAACTGGCTCCTCTTGATGTGGAGGAGCAGCGGCTCTACTCCGAGCTCCTCCCGGGTGACTGAGCTTCTCACCCTATCTCTAAGGGAGCGCCCAGCCACCCTACGGAGGAAGCTCATTTCAGCCGCCAGTATCCATGACCTTGTTCTTTCGGTCATGACCATAGGTGAGCACTGGAATGAAGTTGGCCGGTGAATTGAGAGTTTTGCTTTCTGGCTTAGCTTTCTGTTCACCACAACAGACAGGTACAGCGATCACATAACGGTGGACGCCACACCAAACCGCCTGTCAATGTCCTGCTCCGATCTTCCCTCATTCGTGAACAAGACCCCAAGATACTTAAACTCCTCCACCTGAGGCAGGACCACTCCACTCAACCAGATAGGGCAGCCTACCTTTTGTTGGTATTGAATCATGGCCTCAGACTTAGCGATGTTGACCCTCATCCCAGCCACTTCACACTCGGCTGCAAACCGCTCTAATGCACGCTGAAGGTCCAGTGGCACATAATGAATTATAATATTAGTAAAAGTGGTGGATGTTCTAAATGAAACATAAAAATGTAGAAAAACATATTTAACTCACAGTGTAAATCGGTATAGTAGTAGAATAAATGAGGCAGACGCTGCTGTTATTTCAGTGCTTTGCAGAAGTGATTCCTCCATGTTTATGATAAGAGGACATTTCATTATATTCACGGATACAGATTTGACCCAATAAAAGGTTTTGCACCTATGGACTCTTTTGTAAAATAAAATGTTCCAGGATCACACAAACTATCCATTTTTAAATGAACTTTTGTTTTATTCTTTATGCCACTTTTAGATTGGTGTATAATGAAAATGAGACGCTGAGGAACTTCCTCACTGGAACTGGTCTTTCCTTCCAGGGTTCTGGACATGCCGACTCAGGAGCTGGGCCCTCCGGCTTATAGGAAGTTTGATGTTGAAGCCTGGATGCCAGGAAGGAACGCCTATGGAGAGGTTAGCATGTTCCCCTGTGGTCAGGGAAAAAGGGGTTTGTTTAAAGAGATATTTAAGGATTTTTGAAAGCCAGCTCTAAATTATGTATGGTTTTCTGTTTTTATAAACAAATTTACTGAAATAAAGCAAATACTTGATAGTATTGTATTTTAGTGAGTTGTATCTAGCTGAATGTGTTTTTGGTCAGATTTGATGGAAGGTTTTGGACCTAGATGTGAAATTCTCAGTACATGAAAACATCCAGATTTTGGTTTAAGCTGCTGAACTTTGATCCAAACATATCAAGATTTCAGTGTCACAAACCTACAGGATGAATAACACCCTATCTCCTCCCAACGCCAGATCTCCAGTGCATCCAACTGCACGGACTATCAGAGCAGACGCCTCAATATCCTGTATGAGAAAGAGGACGGCAGCCCGCAGTATGCCCACACGGTAAGAAACCCCACCCTTCTCTTCATTGTGGCAGCATCCCAACCCCATCACCTTTTCCTCTTTTCATGCTCTGTAGGTGAACGCCACAGCGTGCGCCATCCCACGAATGATCATCGCCATCCTCGAGACTCACCAGACCAAAGTAAGACGACCGCTGACCCTCACTGGCTTATGTAAAGGATTTTAAATGTAAAGTTTGACCGTGAGATCGTGGGACCTGGTCAAACTGTGCTCCAGAGTCTTTTCGTAGCAGTTTGACTACTGAAGTCCTTAAATATTAAATTTAGACTTCATTACTGAACAGAAAACTAGATTTCTGTAGAAGTCTTCTCCATTATCCCTAACCGAGTCTTAGGAGCTTCCACAGAGACTCCTGTTTACTGCATTTCCAGCGTGGCCTTGCTCTGCTGAACCTGTCATCTCTGCAGGAGGGAACGGTGCGCGTTCCCCGCGCTCTGCAGCCTTACCTGGGTCTGGAAGTGATCGAGAAGCCCGGCTACACTCCGCTCAGATACATCGGACCCAACCAGCATCATCGGCCCCCCAGACCTGCAGCCAAAACAAGATGATCCACCTTCCAACATCATCTTAGCTGGAAACCATCCATGTGACGCAGAGAGAAACGTCTCAGTGAATGGATGTTTTCACGTCAAGATCATTACATCGTTTTCTGAAATGCCATAAATTCAGTCATGAAAACTTTTCTGTATTTGTCAAATTAAAATGTGGGAACCAAACACTTTTTGTTTCAACTGGTTGAAGTTGGACTCTTTGATGTCCTGGTTCCAATGAAACAAAAAGATTTTGAAGTCACAGATGATGAATGAAAGTGGAGAATATTCACATGTGCATAAGGGAGGTTCTAGAACAATAAAAGTCTACAGTGGAACACATTACCCGTAATTTGTAGTCAATTTCATGTTATAACTCCTGAACATTAGCTCATTTCTTTCCTCATAGACTGAAAAAAAAAAAATATATATATATATATATATATATATATATACAGAAAAAAACTCAGGTTTGTGATTGTTCATGTGAATCAATGTGTTAATTTATATCAAGCAGGTGGGCCGGGGGATCCCGAGCCAAGTGTAAATTTAACATTGACCAGGGCTCAAAATGTTTCTAGTACAGTATAGTAACTAATAGTTAATTTGAAGAAATAGAATTATTCCAGATTATTTGTGTGATTTTAATTTAGGAATGTTAGGATTTTTGGAGAAAGAATAAAGCAACGCTGGAAGCTTAAGAACCTTTGAAATGTCTCCAGATAACTGTAAAATGCCACTTGGTAAAGGTGGAGATGGCAATGGTCAAATGAGGATTTGTATGGCAGGTTGGACACAATGGAGAAACAGATGGAAGGATTAAGTGAAGAAGATGAGGATGAAGAGCGTGGAAAAACAGGTGGTCCTGACAACATTCCAGTGGAGAATTTAGGATAGGTGGCAGGAGAGTTTCTTGGACTTTAGAGAGTGAGAGGAGATCAAATGAATGGAAGAGAAGAGTTCTGGTTCATTTTCAAAAAGAATGAAGACGTGCAGAGAAACGACAGAAGAGTGAAGGTAATGAGACACAATGCAGTTCTGGGAAAGTGTAGAGGAATCCAGACTGAGGTCAGAGCAACATTTGTGAACAACAGTTTGGTTTCATGCAGAGAAAGAGAACCACAAATGTTTGCATTGAGGGTTTTTCTGGAGAAAAAGAGAAGATCAGAAAGAACTGCATTATGTCTTCGTAGATCCAAAAAAGTGGAGATATCCAAACCTTAAGGGCTGGTGTGTCTGAGAAGAAAAGAGAAGCATGAATGCTTGCATCAGTCCTATGGCCTCCTAAAGTCTCCACGCTGGTTCAGATGTTGGTGGGATGACAACAAATAGTGAGTCAGAGAATGTTCAGGAGCATCGAGAATGCAGATGTCGGCAGCATCAGTTCATGCAAACCTCCTGCATCACCCGTTACAATGCAAAGTATTGCATGCAGTAATACAAAGCTGCTTCTGGACTGCAGCAGAAGAACTATGAGTCTGAATTAGGCTGTTGCCAGAACCTGGTTTGATTGTACTGGGAGGTTGGGTGGAGAGAGAATCATGGTATTGGTCTGTTTTCAGCAGCTGGACTTGGTCACTAAGTTCTGGCTAAAGAAACAGAAGAACATATGAGAACTTTGAGGGAAAATCTGTTATGCAAACCAGGGCACAAACCTGGATGATCTGTGTATGTCAGCTTCTCTGTTTGTGTCGTGGGGTGGTGGTGGGTATAGGTGTGTGTGCCTGTGTTTAATAGTTTATTTAAAAGGGGACAGTGCAATTTCAAAGAACATGTGATAAATAAAAACTGGGACCATGACGTAAAAAGCATATATATTCAAGTTCTCTAATGTCAATTCAACATACGGTTATTTGTTCTAGACCAGGGGTCAGCAGCCTTTAACACTCAAAGAGCCTTTTTGACCCGGTTTTCACAGAAAGGACAACACTGGGGGCCGCAAACGCTTTTGACATCTACAATGAAGATGTAGCTCTAAATTAACTTTTCCAAAGTCTACCAGCCAAACAATTCTTAGGAAATATAATTTGTATCTTTTATTTATTCTCTTACAAAAAAAAAAACACTAATTGTAATTAAAAGTGTAGTCTTATTTTAGGTTTTGTAACATTACAGAAATGTAATGTTATTTTAAAAAGACACTTCTGAACTTTTTTATGAAAACATACCTTTGACTATCGACTGCAAACACAGCAAAACGTTGGGAAGTATTAAAAATTGAGCAATATGAACTGTTTATTGTTTTGTGAGTCAATCCTGACGACAATGTTGGGCACAAAGCAGTAAATTCTCTGGGTGACCTGCTGGGCGCTCACGTTGTAGGTGTGGGAAACTTTGTCGCTAACAGTCTGTTTTTTTAAAGATATTTTTTAAGTTATTTTATATAATTTTTTATGGAAGTGTGTTGCATTCAGTTAAAAAAAATAAAACCATGGTTTTTCATGGCATGCAGTATGCTTTCATAAAGATTAATATCCATAAAACTAGTAATAAACAATAAAATCATTACTTTAAAGTTTTTTTTAATGTCACGCATTGAAAAAACATGCATGTATTGAAAACTGAGCAACACTTTGCCTTAAATTGTGTGTGTTCTGATGAATCAGTGTGTTGTAGTTGTGAGTCTTTGTCATTTCAGAAAGTAACAATGACATGTAGCAAAAAATGAGTGTGTGTTTGTGTTGGCTGAGATCAGTGTGAGCAAATGCTAGAAATTACCAGCACACCTGAAAGCAGCAATAACGAGCTCTTGAAGAAAGCGCGAAAATTCCATGCAGCCCCTGAATGCACCAGCTGCTGCGGCGAATGTGAGGATTAAATCTGCAAATTGAAGTCTAAATTGAATGTTTGAACAAACTCTGGAATGGATGTTTGTGGGAGCCAAGTGGGGAGGGAAGGCAGACGCCTAAAGTCATGGTTGTGAGTTTGAGTCCCATGTCAGAGATGATGAACAATGTCTCAATGTCAAAAGTGTTCCCCGCATTTGGCGGGTGTTAATTTAGAGTCCTGGTTATATATTTAGTTTTATTTTACTTTGTTCAGATATTGTGCTGTTTCTGTGTCGCTGCTGCTGACACGTCAAATGCTGTCAAATGTATCTGAAGAAGGCAATAGCAGGTCACTGAAAATGCACAAGATCTGAAGAAAGAAGTTCAAAACTTTGACTTACTAAGAAGACACGACACACGTTTTTGAGACAAATAATATACACTTCACTCGGACACTTTTAATGTATTTTCCCAAGCCATGCAGAGCCACAACATAAGGATGAAAGAGCCGCAGGTGGCTCCCGAGCCGTGGGTTGCCCACCCCTGTTCTAGACACACAGTGAATCGAAATGGCGTTTGCTTACTCTCCCATGCGTCCACAAGAAAAATATATACAGAAAATGTCAACATCAATAAAACAAAATATCAAAACACATAATTCATTCATTCATTTTCCAATCCGCTTTATCCCTTTCGGGGTCACGGGGTTGCCGGAGCCTAACCCGGCTACTCATGGGCGAAGGCAGGGTACACCCCTGGACTGGTCGCCAGTCTGTCGCAGGGGCAAAACACATAATAATAGTAATAATAATAAATATATAAAATACACGTGCAAACACTGATTATGCAAATAGATCAAATGCAAAATCACAAATGATCACATCGTTTAATCAAAGCACAAAACAAGCTTATCTTTTCATGCTGCCAGCTGTGTGTGGGTGTTTGCTTGTTTACATGTGTGTGTTTATTTTAAGGATGGAGGTTCTCTTTGATCCAGAGGTGACTCCATCCTGGTCACGTGGGCAGATTTGGTGAACCTAAGTGGACGGCCTGCGTCACCTATCTGCTCTCAGGGACACCTGAGCCTCTGATCTGGAAGTGGTCACCTGACACCGCGCACGAGCAAACGCGCACACGGACGGTCAGCTCTTCGGCTCCTCCTGGCAGTGCGCTGAGCAGCTCCTCTCCAGCTGAAGGACCTCCTGCAGGAGTCAGTCTGTGGAACTCATGGGTCTCCTCATCACTGCGGTTTTGCTGTGGGCCGCCGCGTGCGGAGGTGAGCTTTATCCGCGCGAGGCGGCGCGCCTCTTCTGGTTTTCTGCGTCTTTCCCGCGGCCGCCGCACAGACCTGTTTTCAGAAGAGCAGACCTCAAATGTTTGTGATCGGGTGGATGAAAGGATTTCCCCGTAAGGCGCTTAACGGCCGCGGTTACGTAACCACCTCACCGGTGTTCCCGCGCTCGTGCTTTTATTCCACGCGACCGGTTTTGATTCAAGCTGTTAAAAAAAAGAAAGGAAGAAAGAACGAGCTCCGCGCAGATGTGCAGACCACAGCTGGAAATTACCTGCAATTTTTGCAATCAATAAAGAAAGGCTTTAACGCGCCTGCGCAGCAGCCCAGCCGCTGCGTCAGGGCCAACCGAGCCCGGTACACGCTATTGATCCAAACGGATCCCGAGAGCGCAACCCACGGACGGACACATGCACGCGTAGGAGCCCGCGAACCCATCCCCGGCATCCCCACCCCCCAATGCCCAATCAATGAACGTCATTGATCTCTGTCTGCAGTGATCAGAAAATCAATGGAAACGCTCCAGTTTGAGGGACATTAGATGGTCAGACATGGATGGGGCTTTTGGGGGTGGGTTGTAGTCCTGCAAAGGTTTGATGAATGTTCAGAGTTCCTACAGGGTCAGAGTCAGAATAGATGAACAGTTACTGATGTCCACCTTCTTCTCCTCATGTGTCCTCAGCGGGAAGCAGACCTGCAGCCTCACCTCTCAACGACGCAAAGGTCAGAAAAATGTCTGCTTTTCTCTCATCTGTGTAGTACAGAAATCTGCATTCTAGAGCTCCTTTATCCACTGTGATTCTTTGCCCCTAAAATTAATGCTAAAGATGTGAAAAAGTAATGGATTTGCATTTTTGGTTCATTTTTATGTAGGTAGTTTTACGTTTGGATTTTTGACATGTCAGATAACTGAGAAAACTGGTTTAATCTATATTGATCTATTTTCAAAGCGATCATAATGGTATTTGAATTATAATTACCGGTATAACATTTTTAGCCAAAATCTAAATACCTGTTCTTCTCTAGGATATCATCTCTGTAAAAAGGCTGGAGTTTTTTAGTGATTTGCTTCTGAGTTGTAGACGGTATGGTTGGCACGGAGCAACCCCGCCTCCCCTTCCCCTCCCCGTTGCTGAGAGCTCTCTGTTTACGCTCTCCCTCACTAGTTTACAGCCCCTCACACCCCCAAGTTAATATTAGTGGTCAACCAAGAAAAATCAGATTCCAGCTCAGACGAGGAGAACCAAGAAGTTCATGGATTTATGTCTGCAATTGGTTGTAGGAAGCTTGTGGTCTTTATTACAAATATAATCTTTTTCAAACATCATTTTTCTTCATCTGCCCTTGATTCACAACAATTTAAATAAATGAATACCCAGAAATGCAATGTTTTTATCTTATTTTTTCTTACATGTCCTCCATCATCAGAAAAATGCCACAAGAGCATGTTAAAAACACCAAAAACACAATTTTCATCAGAGTGGGGCTTTAACCTATGCTCAAATTGTTTTTTTAATAGAATAAAAATGAAGATTGTATTCCTGTTTTCTGCTGAACAACTGTGTCTTGTTGTTGCTGTTCAGAGACAAAGTTCTTAAAGAATATAATTGCATTTAACTTGTGTAATTTTTTTGAAAACTGGATTCTAAACCAGTGTTGCTTATATTCAATAGTAAAAGGATAAAAAGGATGAAGATGCATCAAATGTTATGTTTGACTTTCTTAAATTGTTAAAGTAAATCTACTGCAGCAGGAGGATCTGATTTGACACAGGATGTTTTATTTTGAAAAGGACTTGTATGATATCTAAAGTCAAATAAGTAAAAATATTTACTTATGGAAAAATATAACAGGATCTTTAGAAGGTGCAGGAACATGTCAAATCCCTGCTTCCACCATGGAAAAGATAAGGAGGTGGTTGAGGAGGAAAAAACACTTACGTTTTTAACCTGGATTACAGACTGAAATGGAGACAATAGCAATGTTGGTTTTAAGAAGGGACAAAGCAGACTGCTGTTCTGCAGCAGGAGGTTTAGGTCCTTCAGCGATAGCAGAAAGATGTTCCATATCTTCAGTCAGTCTGCTGTGAAGACTGTCATGATCATACTGTCACTTTTTGGGGCATCAGAGGCTGAACAAACTGAAGTTTCTCTGCTCTGGAGTCTCCAGAGTTGATTCTCCTAAGAAGAATGCTTCATAGGATGAAAAGCATCAGCAAACCTCAATCATCCTTTTCATCAGTAGTAGAAGAGATGCTTAAGAACAAGTTCCTATTTACATCAGACAGAAACCCATCAATAAAGGTTCTTCAAAAGCTCCTTCAGATCCAGTGAAGGAGATCCTAACCTCCTACAGCGACTGTCGGAAGGATCAGAGAAGATGACTATTTCCAGCCTAAAATTTCTCTTGGAGATCATCATCATTGTGACTTTAAAGTGCATGCAGTTGAATTTTGCTTGTTATTCTTCCAACAGGTGGAGTGTGTGATCCAGGAGGCTCTTAATGAAGATGGCCTCCATCATGACTGTGGACCAGAGCAATCAGGTTACATCTCATGTAACCTCAGACTTTTGACGTTCTCAATGTTTGCATTTTAATGTCACTTTTTCAGATGATTAATGAACAACAAGACTTTTGTTGAAAGTTTTATAAAAGAAAACACGTTTAGCAATCTGAATATTTTTCTATGGCCGTTCAATAAAACAGATATATATATTTTAAACTTTTGGCTTGTTCTCTGTGACTGAATGCTTAGAATGTTGTAGCTTCTTATAAATGTATTAAAAATGTAGAAGTGCTTAAAATCTGTGAGTGTATTTTAATGATTCCTCTCAGTTCTTGGACATTTACTGACATCTATACTCAAAGTTTTTAGTGAAAGTGCTTGTTCTTGCAGATGAACTTGGTGAAGCGCAGATACATCAGGGTCTCCTCAGAGAGCTGCAGAAGCTGGCTGATGATGGTAAGCATCCATTCCTTCTAACTACAGTCACCATCACAATAAATGCAGTAAGTGTCATCCATGGTTTGCAGAGAAAGAAAAAGAGCGGAGGTACCAGTATCATCTAACAGACCACGAGAGCAGCTTTGAGCAGAAAGACACTGAAGATGACCACAGAGATCTGAGCAGCGTTAACATTGGAACTGTGGAGCTTGAAGAAAACAAGACAGGGGTGGTTGAAGCAGCGAGAATGATGGACGAGCCCCAGATTGAAGGAAGAGGCATGGACGATGAAGAGGAGAGAGCCAAGGAGCTAGAGGAGCTGCTAGCAGAGGAGATCACCAAGAAAGCCAAAGATGAGGGGAACAATAAGGAGCTGGAAGGACTGCTAAAAGAGCTTAAGAAGAAGCGTTATGATGCGGTGAAGGAGAGGGAGATCCAGAGGAGCTCAGGATTGGAGCAGAAGAAGGAGGTGGAGGATGAAAAGGTGGAGCTGGACAAGAACAAGGAACAAGAAACGGAGGACTTAGAGAAGCGAAGGATGGCTGAGTCGGAGCTGATGACGGAGAAGGAAAAAGTGGAGAAGGAGCTGAATGAGATGCTGAAGGAGCAAGACAGCAGGAACAAACCGGAAAAGGAGAAGGAGAGGAGGGAGAAGCAGGAGGAGCTGGAGGAGCTGGTCAAAAAGATGAAATGGATACAAGAGCAGGAGGTACAAGGTAAGGAAGAGGACAGTACCGATGAAGCCAAAAAGAAGAAAGACTCTGAAGAGGAGGAAGAAGACGAGAAGCAGGAAGTGTTGGAGCTGAGGGAGCCGCAGCAGAAGAGAGTGATGGAGAAGGCCAGTGATGAGGCCACGCGACAGTTTGAGCGGGAGAGGTACAGCCAGGAGGAGGAGGAGCAGGAGGAAGAGGAAGAGGAAAATGTGGACAATGAGGAATATGTCAGACAGGAGGATGAAGATGAAGATGAGGAGGATACCGCAGAGGAAGGTGAAGGGGAGGTGAGTTCCAACATTCTCTAATTGCGACACTAAAGGTAAGAGTTTTCTGAAATAGATCAGTTTCCCTGACAATACCACATTTTCAACCATGTCTTAGAAATGACTGTTCTTTTGCTGTTGCACTGATTGCTGCAACAGCAAAAGAACAGAGGCGGAGCTCTGTCAGTAGCACATTGGTTGAAGTCATTGCACCTGGACACAGGTACATCATTAGTAATGACGTTGGAACCGTTGACGTTGAAGTTCGTCCACTTTTAGAAGAGCTTCTCCTCAAATTTCAGCTCAGGCCAAGATTTTTAGAATTTTTAATTTGCTGTAAATGCAACTTGAATTTGAAATCAACATCACCGTGAAAATGAGAGCATAAAGCAGCATCCAAATGAGTAATTGACTCTTCTGGGAGTCTTCCAAAAGAAACACTTAAACTGAGTTTGTTTTTTTAGCTTTTTATCTTTATTTAAAACGGAATTTCAAGCGTGTTCTCCAAATTCCAGCAAAGGCCAAACAAAATGGTGAAAACATTGACTGTAGGTATATGAGAACTGGACTGAGTGACTCCTCTCTCCTTGCGTTCAAAACAGGAAGTGCCCATGGGCTCAAAAAAGCCAAAATCCCATGGCCTTGGAAAAAAACAGCGTTTACTCAGTCAATCTGTTTGTCAGAATATCCATTCTTGCTCTGCTACCTTTTTTAACATGTTCTTGATAATCATCATTAACCTCACTCGGCACAGCAGGAACTGGGTTGGTGAAGGACACAGGTTTGATTGAAAGTCTCCTTGTCTTCACAGGAGCTACTGGAGATTGAAGCTGAGCTGCGTAAAGTTGCTGCAGAGCTTCGGGAGCTTCGCAGAGGATAAGAACAGCCCCCCCGCTGTGGCTGAGTCTCCCTGTTTTACACTTGGTTCACACATCTTCCAGCTAACACCCCTCACAATCTCTGAAAGCTCAGAAGAAATGGGAACCATTGGAGATCAGCAGAAGGTGTAGATATACGTTTGTCTGCTGTCTGAGCTGAAGATGTCTTTAGGAAAAATGAGGCAATTTTCTGCAGACTCTAAAGCCCCTTCCTTTGTGTTTTTAGTATTGTGAATATGATTTGTAGGCCAGACAGGGTCTGTCTCTTCTGTTGCACTTTACAAACTCTTGCACTTTCATTGTAACTGACTATGTAGATTGTTTTCCAGCCACTGAGGAGTCAACAGTTCTGCTCTTTAGTGTCTTTGTTGGGGGAATCCCTGTTATAATAGATTAAAAAAAGTGTGTGCAATATTCTCTGCAGCGCTTTCTGATAATCTGACTGTTAACCTGTCATTCTGATCCTTCTACACCGCTGTTCTCGATGGTCTCCTCTCCATCATCTGATCTATAGAAGTGGATTCTTTCATTTGGCGCACGCACTGTTAGAACTAGACTGTTAAGAGGAACCCAAGTGACATGAGCCAAAGCGGATTGTCCTTCTGGACAGCATTGCTTAAGTCAGATGTTAAATTTGTCTTTTGCGTGGTTGGAAGCCAGGGAATGTCATGTTCTCAGAGCTTACAAGGTCTAAAAGTGTCGCTCCAGGTTCTGAAGCCAGCTTTGCACTCTTAACTAACCAAGCCAAGGAGGAGTGAAGGGGAGGAGCAGGACACTAAAGCCATTTTCTTGTTGCTTGGTAACATCAACAGTAACTTTAAAAAAAATACCGATTTTGTCATCTAACTTTTGTAGCTTGTATTTGGTTTGTAGGCCAAGATTGTAAGAAATATAACAGAACAGCGCCCCCATGAGTACACATCAGAACCTGCACTCAGTGCAGGGTTTTTAATGGAGGCCCATTTGCTGCAATAAATTATAGATAAAAGCACATATGAATGCAATAAATAGCCAAAATTATTGTGTATTTTAATATATAAAGGTTTTTATACAAAAATACTCTCCCTTTGCTTAACAGAAGAAGAAGCGCAGAAGAATAAAAGGTATGATGAGCCAGATTAGAGACGTTCATGATTTTGTTCCAACCAGAACATGTTTGTCCATTTTGTGAAGTTCTACAAAGCACTGTTGTTTTGTATAGATGTGTGTCAGATGTTTCGACTTAATGCAACACAAGCCAGCAGGACAGTGGGAAGGCTCATTCTATACCTAATTTGAACTCAGATAGCAGTTATACTAACTGAAGGATGATATTTACAGTATGTGGTACCTGCTGGATCCTCTTCTGTTCTTGTTGCTTAATAAACAGTGAGTCTAAAACCTGTTTCCTTTGTTTGTTTGAAGCAGAAACATACGTATCCATGTCACACTCTCAGGCGTACAAAAAGCCAGGTATATTCCCAATCTAATTTGGCCTACTGTGTTGGATACGGTTGCCATGGTGATGACATCTAAACCAGAAAAGCAAGTCACCAGTCTACGTCATTTAGAGCCATGAATCTTTACAGCAGAGCTGGTTAAGTTGATATTTCAGACAAAGTGTGCATTTTGTGGTGCAATAACGCAATTTACCATTGATGTACCTTAGGATCCCCTCTTTCAGAAAAGCATGTTAGCCACGGGAATAGTCCAAAATAGCAGCCATTTATAAAGATGATGGCCATGCACTCAATTGCTACAAAAATATTCAATGCCTTTTTGCCCCACTCTTAACAACATGGGTTTTTCAGTATTAATTCCTCGTGTGGTAAATCAGCTAAAGATGACCTGATTGACTGAAAGATTTGGTTATAAACCAAAGGCAGGAACCAAAGCTGAACTCATTCACTAAACAGAAACAAATGTCCAAAACTGACAGACTAAAAACACACCTGGAAGAACCTACTGAAAAAGTAAGACTCTCTTACAGAAAAATACTTCGGTTACAATAACAGCAGTTAGACTTTGACTCTTGCTGGATTTTTTAAAACCATTTTAAACAAAATCTTTAAATCACAAATCAGAGTGAGATAGTACACAATGGCAAATCCATAGTGGGGTCCCCTAGCATAGATGTGTGGTCCCTGGCTCCTAACTTGGCCTGAGGTGTGAATGGGAACACTCCCAAGCTTTTTGGTATTTTTCGCAAGGCAGCCTACTACTATGCATGTATGAGTACCTCCCGAACATTTTTTGCCAGTCAAATCGCTTTTCCCATCATACGTATTTCATTGCATTGTTGAACTGTGTTGATTTAGCAAGTTACAAATAAAGCTTCCTTCATCCATTCATTTAACTGGAGGAGTAGTTAGACCTCAAGTTCTTTTGGGAAGTTTCCAGGGTTTGAAATTTAGATTCTGACACCCATGCAAAATGGCAAACCCTTTATAAAGTGCACCAACCAGGCAGTGGTGAGAGAATTTAGACATAGCCTTGATAGTTGTGCCAGCTCGTTTACTGAAACTTAGAAGGTACTGCCCCCTACAGGCCCAGTTTGGAGCTGCTGCTTAAAAATTGAGCCCGGTTCCAGTTTTGGATGATCCATAGCTCTATCTTACTAATTAAAGGCAATGATCTCTTGTGTGCTTTTATTTTGAAATGTATCAATGTATTTGATAGGGACAATGCACATTAATGAACATCTACCCAGATAGTGATAGATGTTAATATGCTGGTTCAAAGCAATAATGCTAATTTACATCCACAGTTACTAGACAGGATAAAACAAGAACACAATGAGACATTTGATGATATTATATCACAATAAAAGCACACAAGTGTCTGGTTGTCTTCATCCTCATTTTTTGATCTCCCAAAATGTTTTTCATAAGGATATTTATTTTTTCTGGAAGACAGAATGATCAAAAAGGGCAGGGCTTCTCAAGCCCCGCAACCATCACCTAGAATGACCCTTCCGGCTGAAGAACGAGACAGGGGAAACATTGCATGGAGTCTGTCACCATAGCAACCAGTGTTTTCAGATTCAAACACCCCCGGAGGTTTCAGAAAAAAATGCTGACAAAAATAAAGAGATTTAGTGCATTTCTTGCAGGGTTTTGCTGTGCCGCTTCAGTTTTTGTTGATTAATTTCGTTTAATGGATGAATACTGCTATAATTTAAAAAAAGATTATACATCATTACGAGAGGTCGGGCTTGCGCTTCTGTCCCTGGATTTTTTTTAATTCGCGTGTCATCGGGAACCAAACGGTCCAAAGTTCTGGTTTCAAACCCCGGGCGCGCGCGGCCTAAAGCGCCATGACTGGTTTAATGGCTCAGCTTCACTTCCTGGTTGCTGCCTTCAGGTTCCTCTGGAAAAGAAAAGCATCGACCGTGAACCGAAAGAGAAAGCAGAAGTTTGGAGAAGCGCCTCGCTGGTCCGCAGATGTTCTTCTGAAGTCGCTCCGATCGTCGCTGTTGCTTCTGCAGAGTTCACCTGAGGTCAGCAGGATGTCCCGCGGGTCCAACGCCGGCTTTGACCGACACATCACCATCTTCTCCCCGGAGGGCCGCCTCTACCAAGTCGGTGAGGACGGCTGATGACTCAGCTAATTCTAGCTTTAGCTCTGATCCTGGATGCAGGTTAACAACCACAAAAGGGGGGGGGGTCATGTTTAGGAGGTTTTCTATAAGAGGTGACTGTCAGGTTTAAATTAGAACAAAGATATCACTCAACTTTGATCAGTTTCCTATAAACTTGCCTCAAGTGTTTCAAATGTTATCGTCCTGGTGTGTAGATAAAACCTGGAGTTCAATGAGGAGTTTGTCGTTTCCTGTAATTCAGTAAAAAACTTGTTTGGTTCGTGTGAGAACAGCTAAGGTGAGCTGGAACAGGTGACAGTAAAACAACTGTTTCATACTTTGCCCTAATTCTGATCACAAGGAAATTTCCATCCACTGAGGTTCTGCAGTTTCTGAACTCAGACCCTCAGAACTAGCTCATGTCTGCCTCAAATTTGCGGGACCCCTAAGGGCGCTGATGACCCTCCGGGCCTCAGTTGACCTTCTGGACCTCAGCAGACTCTCCGTGCCTCAGTCGACACCCCCTGCTCAGGCCTCAGCTGAACTCACAGGCCTCAGTTGACCCTTTGGGCCTCAGCTGACCACGCTCATCATGTGTTTTGTGTTTGCAGAGTACGCCTTCAAAGCCATCTCTCAGAGCGGTCTGACGTCGGTCGGCGTCAGGGGGACGGACTGCACTGTCGTGGTCACGCAGAAGAAAGTTCCGGTAGGATGTCAGACACTCAGTAGAAGAAATGAAGAGGAAGCAGTGAAGTCAGCAGAAGCTGGAAGAAGATGCCTCCTCGTATTACACTGAGAGGTCTAATGTCTCATAGTGTTGAGAGGAAAAGAAAGTGACACAGTTTTCCTTAAGAACAACAGCTTTTTAAGCACAAAAAAAAATAAAGACTCCAGACAGATGATTCTGACCTCGGTGTTCAAGCCTGATCCTGTTTAAATGCAGAACATAGATACATTTCTGCAAAGGTCTGACCTTTTGGAAGGAGTCTTTGCTAATCAAAGCATTCTCCAAATGCTTAATCTGTGTGTCTCAACTATCAGAATTTTGACTTTGATTTTGCTCAAACATCTGACGCTTCTGTTAAGGTGTCTCCGGTTTGTCCTTAAACTGCATTTAACCAGATTTTTAATCTCATCACATGTAATGACCCAGAATCTTCCGCTGTTTGCAAATCATGTTACACTTTTCCGTCTTCCATAGCACTTTGCAGATAGTAGAAGTAGACATCTCTGAAACTTTGGGACATCAGTGTCTCCAATATGGACCATTGGGCTTCTCTGGATTTCAGTGTCTGCGTTCTTGATGCTGAAGGTGTAATTCGCTTGTTCATCTTGGCTTTATCTTGTTCTATCTGCTTGTTGGTGTTTGCAGGACAAGCTGCTGGACTCCTCCACTGTGACCAACATGTTCAAGCTCACCCCCCACATCGGCTGTGTGATGACGGGCCACAACGGTGCGTATTGTCAACATCCCACTAAAGTCCAGCCTCCCCTGGAGTTCACCTGAATTTGACAAACCTTATTGATGGTCCAGCGGACAGTCGCTCTCAGGTTCACCGAGCGCGGGTGGAAGCTGGGGAATGGAAGTACAAGTTTGGCTACGACATCACGGCAGATGTGCTGTGTCGCAGGCTGGCCGACATCTCGCAAGTCTACACGCAGAACGCAGAGATGAGACCTTTAGGCTGCTGTGAGTGACATCTTCAGCCGCTCGGCTGTTGCTTTTCTTGACCTAAAATCTTGTTTCTGCACGGCCTTTTCCTCTGGACAGGTATGATCCTGGTGGCAATCGACCCCCAACTCGGCCCTGTCCTGTATAAATGTGACCCGGCAGGGTACTACTGCGGCTTCAGGGCCACGGCGGTCGGTGCCAAACAGACGGAGGCCAACAGTTTCTTAGAGAAGAAACTAAAGAAGAAGCCTGTGTTAGACCTCGATAAGACCGTGCAGGTAAACAGGCTGATTGACAAGTGTGTTATTAATGTGTTGTACTGTTGCCTTCCAGGCACTTCTTATATTTTGCTGCTTCGTGCTTTTCCACGGGGCTTGGTCCTTCTTCCTTCCTTGTTGTTTTGCTGTGATGCTGTGATGCTGTTCTGTTGCTGTATTGAGTCCATTGACTGTATCTGGGAAGTGAGTGTGATGTCATCCATAGAAAATGGTTTACTTCCTGTTCCAACCAAATGAACTCAATTCAGTTGCCATTTTTTTCACGATACGGACACCGCCATGTTGGAGCCAGACATCGTCAGTAAGCAGTGATTGGTCCGAGCTGATCTGAGTCATCGTTTCTTTGCCAACCACTCTCACCAATCAGGAGTAAGCTTGTTGGAAGGCCACACCCCTACAGTTTAGAAGAGTGCTACGTGAAAAATGTCAATCAAACATTTTGTTGGATGTGGGGGCCAGCAGGCTCCACCCACTCTTTTTAAGGTATTTGATTGGTCAGTTTATTACTGAATAACGAACTACAGAAAAAATATCATAGAAAAAAAGAGCCAATAGTTGCGTCTTTTGTCAGCTGCTTACACAAAAGTAATAACACAACTGAGGAACACAGTCCACGACCTCGACTTTAGAAATCAGTTTGATTTTCCCTCATCAGCTTTGGTGTAAAACTTAAAGGCTGATATCCTGACAGAAGCTGCTGTCAGTCCAGTGAGGAGATATTTCCTGGATCTTCGGCACTCACCACCTGCACTAACCTCAGTCTGAATTCTGCATTTTTTCTTTTACTCACATCTCCTCCTCGTAAATACAAACTTTCTATAAATAATGATGTCCAGGGCGGAAACAGGTCTACGATGATGAAGGAGGAATGTTCTAAACCCAGAATGAGGTTCAGTACTTTTACTAACTTTACTGTTGGAGGAAACTTTTCTCTGAAGAACTTCCATCCATCCATCTTCTTAACCTGATGTATCCCTTTCGGGGTCACAGTGGTGCCAGAGCCTAACTTGGCCACTGCTGGGCGAAGACGGGATACATCCTGGACAGGTCGCCAGCCTGTCACAGGGCCACACAAACACACACCCATCAATCAACCTATGATACGTCTTTGGACAGCGGGAGGAAGCTAGAGTTCCTGGAGAAAACCCATGCATGGACTCCACACAGAAGGGTCCCAGCTGGGATTCGAACCAGGGCCTTCTTGCTGTGAGGCAAAAGCACAAACCACTTTTCAATTTAAATTCTAAGCTTCGTTCAGATGACGAAAAAAAACAAGCATTTCTACTGAAATGAACCTTGTATGTCTCGGATAATATATTTTTCTAGAAGCATATTTGTCATTTATCGGTTAGTCTTCTTACAAACTCAGTTCCTCGAGGAGTGAAGGATTCAACTCAGTCAATGTTTTATTTCAGCAGAGAAGGATTTAGAAGGTTTTCATTCTTCGTTTGGTTTGTTTCTAGTTGGCCATCTCCTGTCTGTCTTCTGTGCTCGCTATTGACTTCAAAGCCCATGAACTGGAGATCGGCATTGTGACCAAAGACAAACCTAAATTCAGGTAACAGCAGCTGAATCCGCCCACGTATAGATGAGGTTATAACCCTGCCCTCTCACCTCTGGTCTTCTGTCCTTCAGGACTCTGACAGATGCTGAAATTGAAGCTCACCTTGTCGCCATAGCAGAGCGGGAGTAGAGGCGCACCCAGGTGGCAACCTGAATGTCAAGCCAGCATTTCAGCGTTTACCAAATTGTCTTAACAGCTGGACCATGAGAGCACCCTGCCCTTGAGAGGGATTATTTTTGGAGATCAATAAGAATTTGGATGAAAGCGTTCATAATGCAGGATCAGTGTATTGTTAGAGCTCTGAAGAAAGACCTTCATCAGTGTTTGATGTTCATGCCATCATGTTCTACATACAACCAATGCGTTTGTTAATAAACATGTCCATGGGTTTTCACAAGAAAACATTTGAGTAAAGCGTGTTGTCTGTTTCTGGACTTTTAGAGATGTTTTCAAAAGACAATACATTCAAAGATCAGGTCATTCACAAAAGCAAAAGTACAAAAATCCCAAGAAAAACAGTCAAATCCGATATTTAAACTCAAATCCTTTTGAAACTGCATTAAAGAGAACAGAGCAAAAAAAGGCCTTCGACTTCACTGCAGAACAGTTCTGGACGTGAACATTGTCAAAGTAGAACTGCAGGAAATGGTTCTAGGTTTTGTCTTTATCGTCACCATGTTTCTCCAGGAGAAGTCCGTTCCTGAGCTTCTGGGCTGGTTCATGTGGGACCAGCATAACATCAGAGATTTTCCTTCTCGCTAAACCATGGAGAGATGTGGTTCTTCTTCCTGGTTTTAGTCAGAACCCGAGCCGTAGGTTCTGGTGGTACAGCTGCTGCTTCCAGATGCTGGAAATAAACACACGAATCCAAGTTTCTCTAGGCCTGGTTTGGACAGAGCATTTGGTTCTGTTATTAAGATGGTTACATTTTGATGATTCCATAGATTTATGGTGCCTGAAGTTCCCAAATCCACTATAACGGATTTCCATTATCCATGATCCCTAGATTTCTATCCATAGTTTTAGGTTATAGAGATTGAAGGTGACTATTTCCAGGTCTTCTTTGTTTCTCTGGGCAGAAGATCTTCTCCTCTCTGTTTTCAGCAGCAGGAAGCTCTTCTGCATCCACCCAGACATTGTTGGATGCACGGATGGAGCGAGTCCACTGCTCCACAATCACCTGCTGTGGGTAAGAAGTCTATCATCTGGACACTGCAGATGTCAGGTGATCTCTGGGATGTGATGACAAAAACCATCAGATGGACTTATGACACATCCAGGATGTAGTCTGTACCCCACCAGACATTATCTGAAACAGATGAAGACATTTAGAAAGGAAGCAGAAGTTCTGAAAGCAGAACGTTTCTATCTGTTCTCTTAAGGAGGAACGTAAAGACCAAGACAGTTTTAACCGCACAAAAACATATAAGATATGAATGCAACATTTAAAGCTAACGCCGTCATCCAAGTGTTAATTTTAGTGTCCCCTGAACTGCAAGAAAATCAGAACTACTTCATGTGGCCACTAGGTGGCAATGTGGCGTCTGTTATTTCAAAACAAAATTCAGTTCCTGCATATAAGCTGAAACAAAAAAAAGAAAATCTTTTTTAGATTTCAGTATGCTTCTGAGTCCAGAAGTATGCATGTGTTTGTGTGTGTGTTTGTGATACAAAAGAAATGAAAGAAATTCAAGCATTTTGTTCTTTGCTTGTAATAAAATATAAATAAAAAACATCCATAACAAAAACCCATTTACCATCTTTAGGACTGAAAGCACTTTGTGGACACACAGAGGAATTATTTTTCAGATTCCCGTTTCAATCAGGTCTTGCTCTGATGTTGATGCTGAAGCTTCTGCTTCTTCTACAGATTCTGAGTTAATTCAATGATGGAACAAGCAAAAGATGAAGACCCAGGAAGAGGGTTACACTTATCATTTTGTGTGCAGACACTGTGAGGGCGGAGTCAGTTGTCGTAGTGACCATCGGAGAGCTGTTGAAAGTCTCAGTGGTCTCATTAAATCTAAAAGCATAAACATCTGAAGGTAGACTGATAGATTTTTCTCCTTCTTCCTCCTTCAACCATTTCCGACTTTAGTTCAAGCAAACTAACAGAGATGAAACCAGTTTCAGCAGGTGTTCAGTTACCTGCTAAGAAGCTTTCATTCTTCCAGAAAAGGTCCTGCTTCTTCGTTCATTGTCACT
Source organism: Adrianichthys oophorus (assembly GCA_036245035.1). NCBI lineage: Eukaryota > Metazoa > Chordata > Actinopteri > Beloniformes > Adrianichthyidae > Adrianichthys > Adrianichthys oophorus. The sequence goes on along the minus strand of BSAI01000072.1, from coordinate 17,432,286 downwards.
GAAATCCTGGAGGAACACAGAAAGAACCTGCTTAGGATCCAGCTTTAGCTTGTAGAACATTCATTGTATGCAAGATGATTTTATCCTCATTGACCATTTACATTCAGATCTCTGGAGTGTCACTCTTTGACTCATAAGAACATCTTAAGTTCTTCTTTTGTGATTTCTTCTTAACACATTTCTCCAGGTATCATGATGAAAAGATGGATTAACACTAGAGTAAAATAAAAAAAACACATTTATTCTGAAACCATTTGTTTTATTTCCTTCAACACACTTTGGTTTTGAGTTTTTTTATTCTGCCCCCCCCCCCCCGATTCAGCTGAGGCTCTGCCTGCTCTGAGCTGCACCCCCCACCCCCATCTGAAATGTTGACCCTGTGGCTGGTGTCTCCTGGTACTGGACCCGGCTCTCCTCGCTGAATGGGGTCCGGCGAGGCCCGGCTGGGCATGTGTTTGTGTGTCTGCGTTGGGTCACAGCGGGGGGATTAGGTGTGTGTGAGTGATTGAGGGTGACAGCGGCCCGAGCATTAGGAGCCCTGTGGCAGATTTCATGGGCCTGTTTTAGACGCACTAATCTGGATTTACCAGCAGCAGTGTGTCAGCAGTGATGCAGCCTGGCTGGACCTCCAGCAGAACACATACACACATGCAAGCGCATGTCTTGGTGCACACACAGGCCATTCTTGTATACCTGTTTCCAGTCTAGCTGGTTCTATGTACATGACCTCTTTGTCAATTTCTCCTCTTTCTACACAGTTTACATTGGAAATGTATTCCTTCAAATATTTTCTATTGTCAACAGATCTATGTTATAATTAGAAACATGTGACATGATTCTGTGTGCAGACCATGCACCATGCCTTCGCCCCAAACAAACCTCAGAGCTCCATTGAGGACATTTTGTGAACAACTCAGATTTCTCCTTACAGTCCTTCTCCAACCATCTTTTGATCAATTTTTCCAGTGGTTTTCTTAATAATGATTCTGCCGTTTTAGCCAAAAAAATTTTTTAAATGTGTTGTTTTCTGAGACATGGCTTCTGCAGAGCGGCGGGAGTTCATCAGAACTTTGCCTCTGAGTTGTGAGCAGGACTGTTGGGGCAGAAGTAACCCTCTGCTGATTTCCCATGAACCCTTTGTTTAAACTCTCTCCTGCGAGCTTACAGCCCCTCACAGCCCCAAGAAAACATTGGCAGTAGAACAACAATGGTGAGAAATATTGGAGCTATCCAGCCATACAGTTTTGAGCCAGATGGCAGCTTGGAAAACAAAGACATTAATAGTATTTGTCTGCAAGTAGATGCATCAGAATGGAGCGGAGCTGGTAGCTTGTGGCCTGCAGATTGTGGTTTGACTACAAGCTTTTTCAAATGGTATTTTTTTCATCTGCTCCTCATTCACCACAATTTAAATAAAGAAATTCTCAGAAATCTGGTTTTAATCTTAATTTTCTTTATGTGTGTCCTCATGACACACTATGACAATATATGTATGTAGGCTCATTCAAAAATATGTGTGTGTAAGCAGGATGACCACACACATTTGTCTGGGTGTGTCTGTGTAGACAACAATGTATGTGTGTGTGCAAAAAGACAACAACCTGTGTGCATGGATGCTGTTGCATGTGTGTGTGTTTATGCGTAGGCGTGTGTCTGCAGGTGTGTGCGTGTGTGTTTATGTTTGTACTAGGGATACCACAATTCTTAATTTAAAGCTGAATCATATGTGATACCATTGAACTCAATTAAGGGAAAAATGACTTGTTGAATTCCTAGTTTGCACATGAGTACATGCCGGAGTGTGTTTGTGAGCATTTAAGCTTTTGTGTATGTTTGTCTATATGTTTGCATGTGTGTGTACACGTGAGACCACTTGTGCATGTTTGCGCACTTGGGTTTCCTGGTGAAACTGTGTGTGCGTGTGCATAAATGGGTTTGTGTGTGTATGTATTTACACATATAAATATGTATATATGTGTGTGTTTGTGCATAAGTTTGTGTCCATGTACATGTGTGTGAATGTGTGTGTTCATGCGAGTCTTTTTGAGTGTGTGCATGTAAGCTTGTGCATCTGGATGTCTTATTGTGTGTGTGCATATATGTGTGTATGTGTCCATGTGTGTATGGGTGTGTGTGTGAGTGTATGTGTGTCCATAGATCTCTGCTTTTGTGTGTCAGTTGTGAGTGTTGAGCAAGCCCCTGACCCTCCGGTGTGTACTAATCACACACATTCTTTGGGATTAAACAGCCAATTAACAATAAGAGAGCCATTGTGGACCTTGTCTTTGTGCGTCACCGTAACAAGTTTTGTGTTCCTTTCAGTGTGTTGTGATTGTGTACGTGTGCGTGTGTGCGTAAAAGACCTCTTTGTCTTGTGCTGACAGATTTAGCTGAAGTGCTGCGGTGTGCATGTTTATGCCTTCATAACTTTTTAATTTTGATTTTTAATTTTAAATTAATTTTTAAAGCAGAAACATCCGGGACATGGAGTAAATAAATCAGGCTTCATGCCATACGTGTGTTTGTATGCATATGCGTGTGTCCCTGTACATCCACGTTATGTATGGCGGTGAGAATCCATGGACATGTCAATGATAGAAACAGGTTTTTGGGTGAACTGCAGACATGCAGCTGAGATGCAGTGTGTGTGGGGGGGGGCACTGTGGTATGTGTGGCGGCGGCGGCGGGGGGGGGGCATATGCATCAGTGTGGCACGTGTTGGAGTGTGGCTGAGGATTACTGAGACTCAAGCCTTGTTGCTCCACTTCCATAATTACTCCTGCCCCCTCGGGCCATATGGGCTGGTGGGGTTGCAGGTGGGGTGGGGGTTGGCGTGCAGGGAGGTTATTTTTTCATCTTTTTTTTTTTTTTTTTTTAATAAGAAAAGTATGTACCAACTACTGTCCTGGAGCAGGTTTAAACTTTATCAACGTCTCATTCCTCACTTCAAAGACAGTTCTAAAGCACCTGTGTCAAAGCTCCGCCCACAAACTCAACATTCGTTAAAGGGCTGAGTGTTGTGTGACTCAAATCACTTTTCATTTATGAATAATTGGACAATTTATTCCATTTTGTTAAATGATACGTGAGAAAATCCACAAAACGTTTGGAGCTTCATGTTTCTGTTCATCAGCATCGTTTTCAGGGAGACAGGTTTGATCTGCAAATGGAGACTCCATCCCTCAGCGCTTGGTGGGTGACAGCAGGAACAGGTGCTACCAAGTTCAACCAGACAGGGGGCTAAATGATGACTTAACACACACACCCCTGCCACCCATCTGCAGCAGATTAGAAACCTGTCGGCCTTTAGAAGACAGCGGGACACACATCCACACAGCAGGAGGGCTGTGCTCTATGAAATTGATCAAGACATTGACCAGACAATGTTTACAGACTGATACCCCCCCTCCTGTCAGTGAGCACGCTTCCACATCACATGCGGTGTCATTCTCTGAAGAGGCTGACTTGTTTTGCTCAAGAGCACTCGGTTACTATAGCGTCTCATATGCCCAAGGTTCTGCACCAACTGTAACCGTGTTCTCAGGTTCTCCGGTTCTTCTCAGCTTCTGTGACAAAGCTATGAGCTCTGATGCTGAAACCATGTAGAAATATTTCACCTTTAAGACATTGTATTTGACTAAAACGGAACCTTTCCTGATACTTCTCAATCCTTTTCATTCAGTGGGCAGAGTCTCCTCCAGCCTTCTTTGGACCGGTCCATAATGGATAATTCCAATTTAGATCCACAAACATGACATTCACTGCCTGAACTGGTCTTTAACCGAACTCTGACATTTAAGCTTCTACTGTTAGTTGATTATATTCACTTTAAGATCTTAAACCATATAAACACAACAACGTCTACATGCAGAAATGCCAAATTTACGTCATTATTTCCTAAATAAATGAGTTTATCTTTTGGGGGGCGATGTAAGAGAAAGACGAGACAAGTATACGGTCAAATTCCTTCATCACAGAAATGAGAAGGTGACCACTGACCACAGAACACAAACACGCAGACACACACAGACCTACCCACACACACACACACACAAACACACAGACACGCATAAGCAAACCAACACACAGACCCTCCCATACTCCTCCTCACCCATCTGCCCCTCCAGTCCATGCTGTTGCCCTGTTCTCCCCTGGTTCTCCTTCATGGCCTCCTTCTGCTTCACGAAAACTTCTCACAGGTCCCTTTGGTTCCAACAACACCCGTCTCTTACGCAATCCGTCTGTGGTTCCAGCTTCTGTGCGGCATGTCAGCATCTTGGGCCGCACAGAACCGGTCCATGCTAAAAGTCCTTCTTTTGGTTCTATTCATTTGAGTCCAGGCTCTGTAGAGAAGGTCCAGTTCTGTGTTCCTGTGGCTCCAGCACTAGCTTCTCTCTATCCACCCTTCCTCTGTCAATCTGGCCACAAACCCCTCTTTCCTCCCTTTATCCCGAGGTAAGATACTTACTTTTCAGATAAAGCATATTATGATAAATCGGCTGAACTCAGTGCATGTGAGCGTGTGACTGTCTCACACTCACTCACACACACACAGCAAACACAAATGTGCACAGAACATGCAACACCCTGTGTGTGTCAAATGACAAAATGTAAGAGGTGCAAACCAAAAAACATCTGTTTTCGTGTGGAGGTCTTTGTGTTTGTTGATGTGTGTGTGTTCAAATGTGTGTCTGTGTGTGTGTTGGTGTGCACTTGTGTGTGTCTGCATTTTTGAATGCATTTGTTGTTTGTTTAGGTGTGTGTGTTTCTGAGTGTGCGTGCGTGAGTTTATGTGCGTGTTTGTGAGGTAGTGTGTCTGTGTGTTTTTGAGGTAGTGTGTGTGTTCGTGAGATAATGTGTGTGTGTGTGTGTCTGAGTGGGAGTTTTTGTGCCTGTGCATGTTTGTGAAATTGTATGTCTGTGTGCGTGTTTTTTTGTGTGTGTGTGTGTGTATGTGGTGGTGGTGGTGGGGAGTGTGCATGTGTGTGAATTTGTATGTCTGTGTGTGCGTTTGTTTGTGTGTGTGTATGTATGTTTGTGGATTGTGTGCATGTTTGTGAATTTGTGCATGTGTTTGTGAGTTTGCATGACTGTGTGTGTATGTGTAAGTTCACGTGTATGTGTGTGTGTCTGTGAGTTTTTGTGTGTCTAATGATGTCTTGATGGCAGCCGCATCAAACATTCCTTTCATGGGTTTCAAACGTTACATAATGTCAGCAGCAGGGGCTTGTGGGTAAAATGTCCAGGTTGTAACAAACAAATGAAGTCACATGATTTCATCTTCTATTCTGGATAATTTGATGATGATTGCTCTGCTCTAAACTTTAATTCTGGACTGAAATCCTTTTCCGTTCCTGATCCATTAAACTGATGCAAACAGAGCAGACACACGCGCTCTGAAAAGACTTTCTATGTTTTTTTTTTCCTCCTTAAACTTTTATTGTGTTGAACAAATGAGTTTCCTTCTGGCTTTGGAGCCAGTGGAGGCCTTTTGCTAATGAAATCAGAAGAGAAGATAGAGGAGCATATGGACAACGACGTGGATGAAGGTCAATCAGGGAATAAAAGAGTTTGGAGAAAATGAAAATTAAATGAAAATACAAAAGCAGCGTTGGCCTGGGGGACACGCACGCAGGCACACACGGACGCTGTTTAAATGGGATTTTATGAAATGCTGCGTGTGCCTGTGTGTGCGTGTATTGCTCCATAGATTAGATGCACTAAGCCTCTTATGTGACTTGTCCTTAATTTGCTCCTCCACTGGGTCCTAGTGCGTCCAGAGCAGACCTTCCAGTTTCCTCCCAAACAACCAAAAGCGCACGCGGCAAAGTGATCTCAACCCAAACTGTGACGCAAAATTGAAACGCTGCAAATCAACAATCTAAGACGGAAAAAATCGATCGAAACAATGTCTTTTTGTTGATGTTTGTGTCACAAAATTAATTAGAAAAACAAACAAAAACAACTTTTCTCTAAACCGCAGATTGTTTGCTATATTTTCTCAGATGTAGATGTTTTTGTAATAGATTACTAGATAAGAGTAACAATAGAATTCAATCGAATATTTTCTGCGTGGATTTAAATTAGTTTCTAAAGGAGGCCTTAAAATTGTGTTTTTTTTTCCCCTGGTTGCTTCTTTGATTCATAATCATCCAATAAAGGTTTATTTTTATCATCCGCTTCATAAATATGTATCTTTGATAGAATAGAATAGAATAGAATAGAATAGAATAGAATAGAATAGAATAGATAGTTTACTTTTAAAGATGACAGGGATGAACACGGGAGCAGGCCTAACACAGAAAATGCAGCTCCACTGAAAACTCAACAGAGCAGGTGCGTGATGAGTGCGCGTGCCCTGCGGTGCTCAGCTCTCCGACGCGCATCGCATTTCTCATGTGTTCCCGCCGTTTCTGCCAACGTTTTAATTTTTTCTGTCCTCGAGTTCTGCAGGCCTGGTGGTTCCCAGCTCCGCTTTAGGAAACGTTAACGCAAAAACAGTAAAGAAGGAAAGGAGCGTACCTGCGGAGGTGGCGATGCACGCGCAGATGTATCCAAACGTGAGCGCACAGTCGCGCGTCAGGCCGGAACAGAGCGCATGCCTCCACAGCTGCTGCAGACGCTTTAGTTGAGGTTTGGAAACGTTTGAACGCGTCCGAGTCTCTGTCGGAGTGTCTTTATATCTCTGCTTTGGCTCCATGAGCCAGATAAACCCCTTATACAGTTTGGGCTGCAGCGACATAGATCTGTGTGTGCGCATGTGGGTGCGCGCGCGTGGATTTTAAACTATAAGAAATCCGATTCAATTAACAAGCGCAGAGAATCGGCTTTGGACACTCTGAAATTGTCCCGCCGCAGAGGATAGCACAAGGCAGAGTGTCCCGGAGCAGAGGGCATCGAACAGCTCAGCGTTATTAAATACACACCGGATCTGTCAGCGGCGGCGCAGAAAAAAAAGGCCTTCTCCATCAGGATGACAGGAGGCCGCAGTGACCCGCAGCTGCAACAATCTGACATATTTAAAGTAGCAAAATGCATCAAGACGATTGAAATTATAAGATTTCATCTGAGGATTCACACTTTGAAATGTTTCGCCACGTTTTGGTCAAACGGCCTGTTCTAGTTACGGTTACAATATGTAAATGATCTTAAAGTAATGCTAAAACAACATAAATCTATTTTAATATTATTATTATTATTTTTTTATTGCGACAGAAAAAAAGACCAAACGGAGCATGTTGGAGATCAAAGGGGATTTAACCGCAGAACAACGCGGTCTTTGTGCGGGTTTTTAATCCCGCCCGCGCGCACCCCGCGCTCTGCCTCCCCTTCAGCTCTCTCAGATGCCAATTTGTAAAATTCTTCCAAACGAAAAAACACTTTGATACGAGCTGTAATGATCTTTTTTTAAATGTTCGGCATACTTGGGACGCACTTTCTTCACTTCCGTTTTTTTGCGGAGTTTTGGTCACATTTGATCCCCCCCGCGCTAAATAAAATGTACACAACGTGTGTTTTCATATTCTTAACAGAGAAAACTGAAATAAACAAATAAATAAATAACTGTGAACGAAAGGTAACTGAAGATCATAACTGGCCAATCTGCGGAGGACGGCGTTTGCGTCAGTGGCGCAAAAAGGCAGGGGGAGGGAAGGAGGGAGGGCTCTGAGTCTTTACTTGGGTAAGAAGTTTCTTCTAATTAGCCAGTCTGCGCTGGGTCGCCTCACTTGAGCACTCTGCAGACCCGCATCCTCTTCTCAGGAGCCGCGCGGGTCCCTTTGCGCTGGAACTACGCTCGAAATTTACGCACGACTTTGAGGGGAAAAGACGTTAAATGCGCATTTCTGTTTCAGTCTGGTGCTTTTGAATCTTAGTCCGGTGTCTGAGTGGACTGTTCTCCGTGTTTTTATTCGTGGGTGACGCTGTCAGGTGCTGGCAGGTGGAGCACCGCTGGAGTCAGAGTCGCCTGCAATTGGCTCAGCGGCACAAAGTCAGAGGAAAACAAAGTCAGGAGAAGGTATGAGAAACATTTAAAATAACAAAGTAAAAAACAACAAAACAGCCAAACAGACGGAGGGGGGGCGGGAAAAACAAGAGAGAGAGAGACACCCCCCAGGACAGAGGAGCGCCAGCCCCCCCCCCCCGGGAGAGAGAGAGTGAGGGAGCGTTTTAAAGCCGGCAGGAGGCATGATGTCCTACATTAAACAGCCCCATTACGCCGTCAACGGGTTAACGCTGTCCGGCCCCGGCATGGATCTGCTTCACACCGCCGCCGTCGGATACCCAAGTGAGTAGACCCCCGCCCCCCTCCCCGCTACACACCGGGAGCTGAGCTCGCGCTCGTACGTCTGATGGCATCGGACGCTAAAACTGACGCAAAACTTTGCGCGTTCATAAAAAAAGATTGTATTTGTTTCCGCGTCTTTCCGTTTGACCCCAAACTCAGCGGATTATTTGAAACAAAGAGAATGCGAGTCTGAATTCACATCACCTCTAATCTGTTTACATTGTGCTGGTTGATCATATCCTCCCGGAGTCTGAAGGAACCGATGCTTTAGGAGCAGATCTGACTTCTTGACGCCGGTTGTCAGAGAAGGAAAAAAGGCCTTAAAACATCTGTAATCTGTATCCTCCAGTGAGTTTGGAGGATTGTCCGAAAAAAAAAATCTGATTTACTCGTTTCGTTTCCGACAAAGCAAAAAGAAAAAGAAAAAAAAGAGCTTTCGGGAAGAAAAACACATAACCTCAAGATTTAAAAATTAAAGTGAAAATTCTTTATTATTTAGGTTATACAGTTTGGAAACAACCCTTTAGAATCTATATTTTAAGCGTGAATGTCTTTATCCCGCAGAAAACAATGGAAATAAAGGAAATAATGGTGATTGTTTTTCAGGCACTCCCCGCAAACAGCGACGTGAACGCACCACTTTTACGCGTGCGCAGCTGGACATCTTGGAGGCTCTGTTCGCCAAAACCCGCTACCCGGACATCTTCATGAGGGAGGAGGTGGCCCTGAAGATCAACCTGCCGGAGTCCAGAGTTCAGGTATCACAGGCTCAGGTCTTCTGAACAGTTTCTGGTTTGTGTTGTTCTGGTGATCATGTTGGACC
>BSAI01000072.1:17393114-17423076 GCA_036245035.1 Adrianichthys oophorus | reverse complement strand
CCGTCCCGCGGCGGAGTGGGGTGTTACCAGGCGCTCGGTTGTTGTGCTGTTTTTTTTTTTTTTTTTTTTTTTGTGTCGCTGTCGTCCCCCCCCCCCCCCCCCCCCCCCTCCTCCTGAAGGTTTGGTTCAAGAACCGGCGGGCCAAGTGCCGCCAGCAGCAGCAGCAGAGCACAGGCCAGTCCAAACCCAGGCCTCCCAAAAAGAAGGCATCACCAGCGCGTGAGACCAACGCCGAGGCTGCTGCCAATGCCACCAATGGACCATACAGCCCTCTGCCCCCACCTCCAGGCACCGCCATCACCCCCAGCTCCAGCTCTGCCAGTGCTACTGTGTCAATCTGGAGCCCCGCCTCCATCTCCCCGTTACCAGACCCCCTGTCTGCCTCCACCACCCCCTGCATGCAGCGCACCACCACCTACCCCATGACCTACACCCAGGCCCCGGCCTACAGCCAAAGCTACGCCGGCTCCTCCTCATACTTCACCGGCCTGGACTGCAGCTCCTACCTGTCTCCGATGCACCCGCAGCTGTCTGGAACTGGAGGGGCCCTGAGCCCCATCACTGCCTCGTCCATGGGGGGGCCACTCAGCCAGTCCCCAGCTTCCCTCTCCTCCCAGGGCTACACGGCTGCCTCCCTGGGTTTCGGAGCTGTCGATTGTCTGGACTACAAAGATCAAGCTGCCTGGAAGCTGAATTTCAATGCAACTGACTGTCTGGACTACAAAGACCAGAACTCCTGGAAGTTCCAGGTCTTGTAAATAACAGGAAGTGGGATGTGGGGAGGGAAAAATTTGAGGGTCAGAAATCAACAACCCCAGAATAATTGTGTTGTAGAAAAATGTGGGAAGTTAACATTTCTGTCAGTTGAAAACCATAATCAGCTGAAATAAATTCCTTGTTGTTGTTTGGAACGTGTGGAATGATTTGATGATTCTTTACACGGAGTGAGAGCGTAGTTCTCTGTGTAGGCCTGTAGGTGGAGGAACGCCTCCATCAGCTGTGATGGTTGGAGAGGCGACAGCTAGACCTCAGAACAGAATTTGTGTGAATTCTGGCCTTTTCTGAACTGGACAAGCTGAACGGCTGCTGTCGACTAGCTGACAAATGGAGCTCTGCCCCATCCTCCATCTTTTCTGTGAATCAGGGCTGATGGTTTCCTGTAGCCTTTGATTGGCCGGACCTCCTGCAGTGGGGAGGGGGGCCTGAAGCTGCTGCAGCATGAACCTGTTGCCTTGGTCGTAATCATCAGCACAACAGCTCAAACACCGGCCGTCTAATAGGATCATCTCCACACCATACGGCCCACAATGGTCACATTGTAGCTGGTGGGGCCAACCCCTCCCCTTCACCTGACCACAGATGCGTGGTTTCTGATGCGGTTCCTGCAGTCCAGCATCTCCATGCAGCACCCCCACCCCGGTGGCTCTCTGGACTCCACCCTGTCGAGACGTAACGCCGCTCTTTGTGTTCCATGTTAGCTTATGTCCATTTTTGTATTAGACTCTCATGATGTCGAGTTTCTTTGAAAAGGTGTGACTTTGTTTCCGTACAAATGGTGGTCATGTGTTCTTGCTGTTTCTGTCTCCAGCTGACACAGACATTGATGGCAAAAAAAAAAATTTAGTTTTTGTAAATATTAAAACTTGAAACTGCAATAACATCAGCAGTGTGTGTTGTCACGCGCCTCTCCTTCTGTGCACAGATCTCTGTCAATTTTTTTCTTTTCAAACTCAGGGCTTGATCCATCAAAAACAATGAGCGAAAAGCGATGAAACACATTTCTGATCATTTATTGATGTGTCATCGACTGCTCTGCTTTCGTTCTGACAGGAGTCATGTTGTTCACATGGGTTAATGATGTCACCACCATCATGCTAGCTAAAATGTTTCTGAGACATTAAACGACTTTCTTCAAACTGCGGCCGATCAGTTTTTTGAGCTTCAAACACCTCACCTACTGCTGTGGCTCCTTCCTCTGCCTTTTAGTGTTGGACCTGAGTTGGGGGCAGTGGGGTGGGGGTGGGGGGTGGGGGGCAGGGAGAGATCCGAACTCCAGGATCCGCTAATCCACACCAGAGCTTCAGTGGTCAGAGAGGACAGGCAGGAGATTACAACTTCCCATTATATTGAGTCCCTCTGCCATCGAAAAGTCTGAAGTACAGGAGCTGGGCAGATTATTTTGGATTGTAGAGTTTTCCTGTTGCTGTCACCGATGGGCCAGAAGGTCAGCTCCATGGGGGTGGAGAGGAGTGCACCACATGAGAGCTCTTTATCCGCCCATTAGCTGCTGCATGTTGGACATCTTGAAACCAGGCTGGAGGTCTTGTGCCATGAGCCAATGCACTTATGAGAGGAGCGTTTAAGCTTCACTACAATAATGTTGAAAGCCTGCTGGTGCCTCTCTGCTGCTATGCTGGAAAACACCAACTTCATTGTTCCTCTGTGGGGGCGGTCACCTCACCAGCATCAGAACCATCACAGTCACATGTTTTCTGCAGGACATGGTGCTGCAAAAACAAAAAGGTGTAAGAAGTTTTTAAAAAGAGCTCCAGTTTTCCCAGTTTTTGTTTGTACTTAAAGACTCCCCCCAACACACAAACCACGCATTAGTAAAAAAATACACACCAAGATCTGCTAAAAGGGAAACTTCAGAAAATACCTTGATTTTATTCTACTGACTTTATCAACACCTTCTGAGGATAAAACCTTCAAACTGTCAGAATTTGAGTGGTGTTTCTCTATGTGCCTTCTGCTATGATCAAATGTTTGTGCAGAACTTCTTTAGTTTCTCCAAGCTCTACTGGTATCTGTCAGAAAAGGCTCAAAAGCTTGGTTAGTAGAATGCTTCTAGTGTAATCGTTCTAAGAGTTAATAGTTCCTGTTCACCTTTTGGCACATCAGCTTTCACCAATCCACACATTTGGTTTGGCAGAGATTTTCATGCCAGATGCCCTTCCTGACACAATCCTGTATTTCATCTGGGCTGGGGACTGGCACAGGGAGATCCAGATTTGGACCAGCCTGTGGCTGTCTATAGTTAAGCAGTAGCTTGAAGGGTCTAGTCTAAGGACCCTCATGGGAATACGCTCATCGTGCCCCCTGGGAAACAAATGCGCCATGTTTCCCATGCGCCAGTCGCATGCAGCAAATTGAATTATGCAGCCGCTGGTTCTGGAGTCAAGCATCCAATTTATTTCAGTAAGGAAAGGTCATAGGAATGTGAGAAAACATTTTTTGTGCTACAAAAATGTGCATTAAATAAGTCCACAATCTTTGATGGTTAGGCTCCGGGACAATGACGACTCACATGCTTTAAACTCTGAACTCAGACTATAGATAAATAATCCCCAGATTAGATGCTGATGGTTAACGACCAGGTCATGCCACGCTATCACTCCAAGTGGAGAACAGGATGGAGGAGGGCTGGCAAACCATAAAGAATTCAGATACAACCGTTTATGAATTTAAAGGTGAAAATATGATTGTGATTGACTGAGTAGGAGGGTGGGCTAATTAGCTATTGGCTCAGAGTGAAGCTGTTATGGTTGATGGTGAGTAGAGACCTACCATATCTGAAATTGAAGAAGGTTTTTCTTATTGAAACTTCATCGAAGCTTCACCATTGTTGTTTTTGTAAATATTAAAGCTTGTAAATACAGCTGGTTTTTCTACAAGTGCCTCACTGCATCCATCTCAATGCTCTCACATAACAGTTTCACCGCCTGTTTTGACAACAAGCCCCCCTCCCAGCTGGATGACTTGCTCATTGGTCATTCCATTGGAGGAGCGGCTCAGATCCTGGAGGAGACATTTTTAATCTTCACTGGTCCAGATTTTATGCCAGATGATCAGTGTGTGGAGACTTCTGAACTGAGGTCTTCTTGAGGACTACACCAACACTTCTGCTCCTGCTTTGGTTTCTGCTGATGACGGCGATCAGGTGTGTTCAGTCACAGGAGTGTGGTGTTTATGGTTGAACAAACGCACGCATGCAGATGTGTGCCGCCATAATCCTGCAGCAGCATATGGGTGGAGAACCACACACTCAGAAATATGATTCATGTCTTTCCTCTCTCCCTAATCCTCTGCAAACAAGCTGGTGGCCGTCCCGCTCCGGAAGAACGTTGTAATCAAGGTGGCTCCGCCCCCTCATGCCACATCCTGCAGCTTCTACTTACATCTTCTCCTTCAGACTTGCAGAACAATTTCCTCTCAATTGATTCCTGATCCTAAATCCATCCTGGCCATCACGACAAAAATATACACACATAGACACAGGCAAATACAGACACAGACTCGCAGACAATAACACACACACTAACACACACACACACCCACGTGGACACACAAACAAATACATGTACACACACATATGCACAAAAACACAAATACGTATATACACATATACACACATGCACACACAAATACATGCATGCAAACATAATGAACGCAAACACACACTGATGTCCTCACATCTGCACACCTGCAGTATTTCTATTGGTTTAATCTGTGGATGATTGTCTGATTCCATTTAAGTGTTTCTGTCTCTTTAATAACAAGCTTCTCCTGATGTTTACACTGCATGGATATGGATGAGCAGGATTTCTCTTTTGATCAAAATAAAACAAATTGAAGGAACTGGAATTTACAAAAAGAAATGTCGAATTACAACATTCAACAAGTATTTATGGAAAAAGAAAGTTCACACAGTGGAGCGATGGTAAAGCGTGAATGACTGGACTGAAAAGTCAAATGAGAATTTTTCCGGTTTTCTGCGTGATTCTCATGGCTGGTTTGTTTTAGTCCTTCAAGTCTCATTTATTTTCCATCTGCGTTCAGGTTGCATTTTTCGAGAAAATTTGAAAACTGACTGAAGATCCCTAAATGAGAATGTTTTACATCATTTAAAAAGCAGAAGAAACTCTGAAGTAGGATGATGTTGGTGGTAACAGGATCTTCAGTGACCTGCTCCACCAAAAAGCTGCCGGAGAACCCCGCTCCACTTGGACATTCCGATGAGCGGGTATGATCACAAAGGAAGATAAAAGTCCTTTGTCTGGATTATTCCTGCAAAACATTTAATCTGAGGGGAGAACTTTTTGTTTATTTGTGTTTTCTGGTAAACAGCTCATTCTTTCAGGCTTTCAAACAATTAAAACAATACTTTGGGTTCCATGACGGTCCTGCAGAACATCTGCCCAAAAGGAGAAGAGTGGAATTGATTATCTGCTGAAGGGGGAGTTGTTACATTTCACTAATGAAAGTAGACATTTTCAGATGAAGATAGACATAGAAGTGAAGAAATGATGAGGGGGGGAGTGACAGCAAGGATGAAGAGGAAGAGGAGGGAGATGGTAATCCAGTATAATTCACTTAGGGTTGCGCTGAGGGAGCAGGACATTAAGAGGATTTGGGACATTCTCTAAATTAGATCAGCAAGAATAACAAACTGCGAGAAGCAGAAGAGCAAAGGGGCAAAGAGGTGGCACCACAGAGGGGCAGATAAGGCCAAATGACCACATCCAAACAGGATGAACAAAGATGGATGCATCAAACATCTGGAGCGGAAGAAAGACAAGTCAAAGTGTTGATGGGAACATTTAGGAGGAAAAGATGGGGGATCTTATATGAGTTTGACTTTCATCCAAACACCTCTGTAATCCAGACAACCTCCAACATTTCATTAAGCCTCAGCTTTGAACACTTTTACTATTGCTGAAATTAACGAGGTGTTAAGTTGTAATCTGCAGTAAAACCCTCAGCAGAAGTGGATCCTGAGGTTGACAGCGCTGGTTGATCCATTCATACGCGCATACTGATCCTGTTACTGTGACCAGCTGCGGATCACTCAAACCTGCTTAGAGGATCCTGCAGCATTACGTACCTTATTTAACCATCAATGTAAACCATCATAGGGATGACATCAAAATCTGGTGTCTATGAAAACATCAACATCCAGCAAGTCTTTATCTGGTTAAACATATTCATGTTTTTAGTGTGTGAAAGGCTTTCATGCCTCTTCACTTTTAGATGTCTGTGTTTGCTCTTTTTAATGCAATTTTTTTCAATTTGTTGCTATGTTTATGGGTCAGGGCACAAGAAGGTGGACAAGAGAAGAGGCGAATGTTCAGCTTTATTGTTGGAGAAGCCAAACTTGCCGTTCACGTCAGCAGGAAGCGCTAAACAGCATGCAAATCTTTGGCTGATGCGGATTCAGTACGGCGCTATAATGTCCGCTCCAGGCTGAAGCTGGAATTCTCCTTCTTCAGACTGCCGAATCGTTTGTCATGTTTTAATAAGTTGTGGTGCTTTAAGAATGCTCTTGCTCTGTGTCTGATGTTGAACTATGTCTTGCTGCTATTCTGTGACTGATTTTTTGGTATTCTTGTTATCTGTGTTCCCTAAATAAACTGATGTTTTAAAAATAAAAAAATAAAAATCTCAGCTCCTTCTACCATCTCCTTCTTTTCCTTCTCCGTCTTCTGCCATCTCCTTCTCAACCTTCTCTTCACCTTTTACCTCCTTCTCTCCTTGACAACATTCTCTCCTTATCCATCTTCTCTTCTATTATTATCGTCTCCTGTCATTATATATCTTTCATACTATCTTCTCCTCTCCTTCTCTATGTTTCCTTTCCTCATACCATCTTCTCGTCTCCTTCCCCTCCTTCTCTTTGCATCTGCACCCCACCCCCCCAAAAAGCTCTCCTCCCTCACTCAGTAATTTCAGCCATGCCTTTCTCGCTTGCTCACGTAGCTTGCCCTAATCCAGCTCTGACCTCAATCCCGTGATGTAAGTGGTCATGTGACAGTGGAAAAGATGGAGGGAATAAAAAAGAGGCAGAAATAGGGACTGGAAGAGAGGAAACACGCTCTAATCCCCCATGCTGGGGGGGGGGGGCAAGAACCTCCATTTATCTACACAATATTAGTTTGATGTCACACAAACACACCTACACACCATACATACACAGATACATCCTACACACACACGCACAGATTTACACAGACTTGCCCTCACATGCACACGCACACACATATACGCACGGATATAAACACAAACACACACAGACATCACAAAAAAATAAACACACTCACAAAACCCAGATGTACCCAGACAAAAAACACACATGCATAGGACATACAAGTACAAGACATACACACACACACATTCATACAAATTTTCACTCATGCACACATAAACACACATGCACTCTGGTAACAACAAGTCAACATGTTGTTTTTCATGTGAGTAAGTCAGTGTTTGTGTGTTTTGTTTGTGACTATTTGGTTGTCACACAAATATGTATTCATTCTTTTTCTGTTCATGTATTTGTTTCTATTATTTTTTATTTAGAAACAAACTGAACTTTATTATTGTTTTAATGTGATTTTAATGCAACTTAAAAAAAGACTTCACTTTAATTCAATGCACTTTTACCCAAAACAACAAGGGAACAGTAGTGGGGTTCATCATATTTATCCACCTGGAATAAGTGTGCGTTTTTTTTGGCCGTGGCCCGAGATTTCCTTATTTTTGGCCTGCATGTGGCATGACAATATTTAATCACTGACTAATGACTGAGATCCTGAGGATCTCCTCATTTCAAAGCCAGCATCTTACTCCAGAGACAGAAATCAGAGGATCTGCCTTCCAGTGGTTTGAATCCTATTTATCTGATAGGTACCAGTTTGTTAACGTAACGTAAATGGACATTCCTCTCATTGCACTTGAGTTAGCTATGGAGTCCCACAGGGCTCCGTTCTAGGACTGCATACTGTTTATGCTGCCCTTAGGAAACATAATCAGGAAACACATCTGTTATGCAGATGATACACAGTTGTATTTTATCCATTAAATCTGACCAGAATGACCACATAGAGAAACTTAAAGCCTGCATTAGAGACATCAAGACCTGGATGACAATAAATTACCTCCTCCGAAACCCAGAAAAAACTGAGGTTATTATACTAGGTCCTAAATACCCGATATCTGATCAGATAGTATCCCTGGATGGCGAAAATATAGCCTTCAATTCCACAGTTACAAAACCAAGAGGTTTTATTTGACTAGAATTTATAATTTAAGGTTCACATATCACAGGCTTGTAAAACTGCATTTTTTTCACCCACGCAATATATCTAGGACTAGAACTATATTATCAAGAAGTGATGCTGGTTTATGTTCCCCTCCATACTTTATCATTTACCCTGTACTAAATGTTATTATGGCCCGCAGCAGCAGTCCCTGACTGCAAGGACCATATTGTTTTCACATCTGCAAACATTTCTGCGTCTTTGAGTCAAAATTTGAACCTTTGCCATGAAAAGTCACCAGAATTTGCACACACCTAGATAAAATTGAAAATGAATTTTCAGCATAGTGAACGGCACCCCCCACCCAGGCTAATGTTAGCCTGGGATTGTGAGAGCCTGTCAGCTAGCTTCGTGCCAACACTCTCGCCCACAACTCAGAGGCAAAGTTCTGATGAACTCCTGCCGCTCTGCAGAAAATATGTCCTAGAAAATAACCCAAACTTTTTGATTTTGGCTAAAAATGGCATAATCATAAAGAAAAGACCACTGGGAATGCATTTAAAATAGATCAAATTATAGTTGTACTAGGACTTTAAAATATATTTATGGTCATGATTGGTAATTGTTTCACAAACTTTGTTCATTTCAGATTGAATTCTTGGTACTAGATCATGGGCATGTTCTCAACATTGAAGCGGTACAGACCTCAACTGGTTCATTTTGTATAATTTATAGCTGCGTTGTGTGGAGGAGGTGGGATCCAATGGGGGACCTAATAGAGTAGGTGGGACCTGATGGAGAATGTGGGGCCCGATGGGAGACGTAGGACCCTATGGAGGAGGTGGATGCACAGAGCCACTGTCGTTCATAAACATGTTTTTTGGATGGCAGGTCACTAAGGGCGGGATCATGCCATGCCTGAAACTGGTCACCAGAGGGTGCTGAGAGCAGCCAGCCAGCATGCTCAGCTCAACCCTGCAGACTAGCTGGAGACAGACAGGTAATCAAGACACGTCAACACAGATACAACTGAGAAACATGTTTTCTTTCCTCTCACTTAACGTGTCTGACTGAAGTGTGACGTAAACGTCTGTGGAGATTTCCAGTCCTCCAGTTCTTACAGGGTTCTGTTTTCCAGGGTTGCTGGTTAATCTACAACAATGATGTCACATTTGATGATGGTGAAGAACTGAATTCTGAGATATAAACTCACTGCAGACACTTTTCTGCTTTAAATAAATGAGGAAATCATGCTGCAAAAACCATCTTCTAAATTCTTGGAGGAGAACCATCACGTCATCTCATGACCCACGACAAAAGGGAAGAATTCCAAACTGAATTCCTGCTAATAAGAAGAAACTCTAAAGTATTTGCTGTTACTAAATCTCAGAAGTTCCATCTGAGATAACAGAACCGACTTGTTTGGTTCTTCACAGTTTCTCCTTTGTGGACACGGCAGAGTTTCAGTGGAGACGTTTGAAATTACTGAGCTCGAGGACATTTGGACTTCTGCATCAGAACCTCTTTTTTAAAGACTTTTTTGGTTATTTCAACATGAAACTGCTTTTTGTTTTTATTTAAAAGTCACCTACATCCAGGTAAAAGGACCCATCCTCACAAAAAATTGAACACATGCTGCAGACTGAACGGTGGTGTCGTGGTTAGAACCCATGTATTCACAGCAAAAAGGTCCCCCAGATGTGAATGTGTGGTTGTCTGTCTCTTTACCTGCCATGAACGACGAATTGTCCAGGGTGACCCACCCCCCACCCCAAAAACCTAAAATGGACCACAAACTGGAGCAAAACGGGTTTTGAAAATTGGCGGACGCTGTACATCAACTCTATTTGTGGTAAATAAAACAAAGCTGGTGTTTGATGACAGTATCAGCAGCTAGAGGTACACCCCCCACGCCGGCCTCCAAACTGTCAGTCATGACAGGCTTTGTCAAGCAGTCTTGATCTTTGTTACCGGCAGACCAGATCAACAGGTTGTCCTGGTGGAAGAACATAAATAATCCCTGGGAATAATTCCTGACTGCTTCCAAACCCCCACTTCATGACCTTACCCCCCCCCTTGGTGATGTGTAAGATCATTTCATCTGACAATTGGAGCTTCCACTTTCTCAAAGTCCAGTTTATTGGATCTTCTGCCATCATCTATCCTTCTCACATCATATCATCAGAAGGCTGTGAGTTCTGTGGAGCAGTTTTCCTTCACGGCATCTTCACAGTTCAGTCAACTGCACTCAAATCTTGACAGTAAATATTTGTATGATCTTAAACTATGTTTTCTTCTGTTCCTGAAATAATAAAGTCTCTTTGGAACTGAGAAGACATCTGACGAGGTTTAGAAGAACAAAACTCGTTCCATCAAGCAGTTGTCAAAGATGGTTCCGGAGGAGCAAGTCCTACAGGGACACCGTCCTGTGGCTTGTTGAAGCTCCAGGCTGGGGGAGCACACCTGACTCAGGTAATCAGAAGCAGGTCCCTCTAAGTGTGGGTTGGACCTGCTCTAGACTCAGTTTGAAGCAGCTCTCTCTAAAGGTGGAGTTAGACTCAGCCTAAAACAGGTCTCTCCAAAGTTGGATTTGGGCGAAACTGGACCGGCTCTAGTCCTTGTTTTTCTGGAATGAGAACAGTGAAGATGAGGAAACAGAAGGATGGTGAACAGGCGGAGACTTGTTTGTTCGTCTACCTTTATGAGAGAACTCTGTTTGAGTCATTCATATAAGCATGGACCCCCCCCCCCATCCATCTGTCTCTATAGTCTGTGAACCCCCTTCCTCCCCCTCGTTTTGAGACATCCAAACTATACCAGTTGTGTTAATCTATAGGCGTATGTCTCATCCTGCCCCCCGGTCATACATACACATCTCTGTCCTCTTCAACATCCATGTCCCCCTCTCCACCCGTCACCAACCCCCCTCAATCCCACCACTGTGTTAATCTGGTGCTGCTCTGCCGGTCAGCACTTTGAGCTGCAGACAGACAGATTGGCTGTAATCCCCGGAGCGCCGCAGATGGAGCGCTGAGGGTGAACACACAGAGATGAACAAGCACACACAAGCACACTCACACAAAGACACTGGCACACAATAGGGAGGGGGCATCTACCTCTGGAGTCCATTACCTCGGCATCAATTAGGAGAGTGTTCCGGTAATCTGGGGCTGCAATCTCACGTGATACTGCCTTAAAATACAAAAAAAAGAGAATCCTCCATGATGAAAACTGTTAACAAATACTAACAGAGTTTAAGATTTCACTGGTATTTTAGGAAATCACCAACTATAAAGTGTTAACACTTAAAGAAACATCATGCTTAGCTTCAGATCTCTTAGTTTTCAGTACAAACCTGGAATGAAACATATTTATTGTAATAATGATGATGGTTTAGCTTTGGATCCAAACATCAACATCATTTTGGTTTACCTGTGTGAGACTGTGAAAGCAGAATGAGTGCCAGGTCTACTCAGTGTAGTTTCTCTGAAGCTCATGATGGTTGAAGCCATCAAACGTGAAGTAGTTCACAACGATAGAGACCCCAGATACTGTGTTTAAAGCTGCGATTTAAGTTAGAAAAAACATTGAGCCTGAATAAAACGGTAAAAATATAAAACCTTTCCTGTACCAGATATCTGGGGGCTTGAAGGTAATGCTCAGTATCTTTGCAGTACCTGGTATTTCTCCAGTTTCTCATGTTCCTTCTTGATGTAGCCATCGCTTGGTATTGCCACATCCACTACTTTTCTCTGCTGTTTATCTACCACTACAATGTCTGTATCTGGAAGTCTCACACGATCCTTGCTCTCTTATTCTCTAAAACGTTTGAAGGTGTTTCCCATTTTGAACCTGGGATTTTCCAGTCCATATTCTGCACACGTTTCTGTACACTATTCCAGCCACTTGATGGCATTCCATGTATGCCTTCCACGCCAGCATCCTACTGTGCAGGACTGGAAGAGACAAACTGAAATAAATGCATACACCATTAAATTATTAAATAAATGTGTCATTAATTATTTTGTGTAGGCTGAAAGAGAAAAAATTAAATAAGTTTATTTAATATGAAATTATAACATAATTGCATCATTTTTTAAAATTGTCATAAAATAAAATAATCAATAAATGTTTCAATATATGTGGCATTCAAATATATTTTAATAATTGCCATTAAAAAGTACATTTAAATATTTCATGATATATTTAATCATTTTAATGCTATATATTTTGAACATGTATTTATTGATTTCAAATTATATGTATTTAATGCCAATTTAAAATAATAAATGACACTTTTATTGAACGATTTAATGGTGTATATATAATTTGTTTCATATTGTCTCTTCTGGACCTCTGTATTCCTACACCCTGCAGTTATGTGCTGGAAGGAGGCTGGTGTTTGAGGAAAAACACTCACCTGCACGTGGAGTACATGCATACTCCATCCAGAAAAGGTTCCAAGTGTACAGACGTCCCTCTATATACTGTTTGTCTATGTGTTATGAAGAGTGGAAGGCGCCAGAGGAACATCTGTGGGAGTGTTTCATTATATCTCCTCACAGCTGAAGATGTTTTCTATATATTCATGATTCTACATGTCTGCTTCAATTGGCCTACTTTCTGGGCCAGAAATGTTTCTAGAATCATTTCAAACAAACAAAAACAAATTATATGGACAGATCACTGGATCCTAACAGCAAACTCAAACAACTCTACTGCCATCTAGTGGTGAAACCCTACATCTGAAACAAAATACATGTATAGCTTAAAAATGTAAAAAATCGATTTAAAAACATATTTAGGTTATTTTTATGCAGGCAGTCATTGTCACCAGCTCGACTCAGTAACGTTTGCGTTTACTTCTGCACCACAGGTTGTGTAACATCCATTTATTACCACTTCATATGACAAATATGGAAATTACAAATGTTTCAGATATTATCTTTAAAATAAAAAAAGAAATGTACAAGAAACAAAACAGGAAGAAACAAACAGAAAAAAAGGAAACGGCTACATTTGAGGTTAAACAATTGTCCTGAGAAACAGATGCTCAAAAAGTCTCAAAGGAGGAACAGAAGACGGGGATGCACAGAGTCCACATACAAATTCATGTGTTTTTGAATCCTGGACACTGATTTAAAAGGCTTTATCCATTCAGGCCGTTTGTCTCTAAAAAAATTACTTCAGTTTAGAACTTTGAGAATATTAACGGACCTCTGTAATATAAAAGGTCCTGCAGGTCTCTGCTACAAAAGTCTGTGATGGTTGGAACCACTTTGAAAACAGGTTTCTACTCTATTAGAACTAGTACTGTGCTGTCAGAACTGATACTGGTACTCTGGCGTCAGAATCAGTCCAAAGCATCAGATGTGAGTAGAAACACACACCCCCATCTTGGTTTTGTGCAGTGGTGGTTTAAACTCCTCCCTGTTTCTGTCGTTAATGGACAGACTGAGGTTCATGAGTGTAAAGTTATTTCAAACAGGAACAAATAAACAGTGTAAACATGGTGAGTAAAAATGTGGAGGGTTGGGTTCCACTTCGCTCATGCAGACACAAGCAAACCCCTCAGAGAGGAGCAGCCCTCCTGCAGCAGAGCAGCCCTCTCCCCAGCAGAAGAAACACCCTCCCTCCACTCCTGTTTGACTGCTGACATGGGTGTAGTCCAGCCTTTCTTGACTGTATGGAGAGATGATGGAACAAACAGTCCAAAAAAGGAGAAGGTCTCCTCATCAAAGAGTGGGTTCATGCACCAGATGAGAGGCGTTTGCCACACTAAGAAAACACGTTTATATACTTTAATGATAATAGAATCAGCTTTTCTCTACACACTACCAGAGCAGGGGAGGGTGGAAGGGGTGGGACGGATGGATAGAAAGGTGGGGATAGAAAGGAAAAACCACAACGGCGCCTAAGCACGCTCGCCACGAATGCGACGTGCCAGCTGGATGTCTTTGGGCATGATGGTGACACGTTTGGCGTGAATGGCGCACAGGTTGGTGTCCTCAAACAGACCTACCAGGTAGGCTTCACTGGCCTCCTACAGGAAGGGGTCAAAAACAGAGGACAGCTGATTAACACCAGGACATGTGGATGAGGGGTTAGAGAGGTAAACCTCAGAGGAGACGGCAACAGTTCACTCTGGGTTTTCCTGAAGAACCGCAGGTCGCTTTATTTCTTTTATGAGTTCATTTCTACTTTATGAGTCATGTCTTGAGTTTGGATAAAGGGGCGGAGCTCTGTTTGAGGCCACCTTTGTCTTTTCTTTCCTGATCGAGCTCTTTCTAAAGTAAGAAATTCTTCACAGTTTCAGTTTTTTTAGCTTCGTCTTAATTTTTCCATCTGGATTCATTATATTTCACTTTGCTCAA
The DNA here is from genome assembly GCA_036245035.1 of Adrianichthys oophorus. Taxonomy (NCBI): domain Eukaryota; kingdom Metazoa; phylum Chordata; class Actinopteri; order Beloniformes; family Adrianichthyidae; genus Adrianichthys; species Adrianichthys oophorus. The sequence continues at coordinate 17,408,666 of BSAI01000072.1, read as the reverse complement.
ACTCTTGAAAGCCATTTTATATTTCTGAAAATTAACCTCAAGAAATGTTTTACATTCTTTTGTCATTTAGAATTAAAAATTTGATGCCTTTAACCAAATCTACCCAGCTGTCAGATGTCTTTAAGGCTGAACACACAGCACTCCTCAGACTAAGTTCTACAGGTGTAACACTGACCTGCAGAGCTCCGATGGCGGCGCTCTGGAAACGCAGGTCCGTCTTGAAGTCCTGGGCGATCTCTCTGACCAGACGCTGGAAGGGAAGCTTACGAATCAGCAGCTCGGTGGACTTCTGGTAACGACGAATCTCTCGCAGAGCCACAGTTCCAGGCCTGTGAGGAAGAATGGTATGTCTATGGTCTGAACCCGGTGTTCTGTTAATCCTTCCTACCCGTGAAAGGTTCCTACCCACACTCACTGCGCAGACCAAAACTATGTCATAATTTTCAGCTTTGGCAGGCTGCTTGTAAAGCTGTGCTCCCTCTTTAATCTTATGGTTATTATATGTTGTTTTTTCCTGTTGTTTGTAACTTTAGGTTCCATTAAATTGTATATCTAATGCTATTAATAAAATGCTACACTTGTCAACTCTTTTAGCTCTTTTAGGTGAGCTCACTACATAACTTCTGGGACTTGTAAGTTGTTTTTTTTACCGCATAATAATTCTGTGGCAGAAATGTGTCTACGGTGTCTCTGTCCTTGCAGGGAAAGTTTCAAAATCTGTGAGGTCTTTCAAACCAAACGCTGTGAGCGTGACACGGAATATGAATTAAACCATGGCTATGCGGTTCCAGTCTTCTGGAGTATTCATTTTTTTATTTTTTTATTCCACTTCTCCATACAGCTCACTAATAACAGCTATGACAGCCGTACACATTTCTTACACTCTTTCTAACACATGACAACGTACTACGTATACATGTGAAACTGTGCTGCCCCTCCTCAAACATGTCCTACTCCCCCGTGTATCTTTCCTACCCTGTGGGTTTTACGACCCAACATCAAAACGATGCGTTCCTTCATTTAGTTAGGATTATATGATAATCACACCTGATCGAGGCTCTCACCTGTAGCGATGGGGCTTCTTGACCCCGCCGGTGGAGGGGGCACTTTTCCGAGCAGCCTTTGTGGCCAGCTGCTTACGTGGAGCTTTGCCTCCAGTGGACTTACGGGCAGTCTGCTTTGTACGAGCCATGTTTCCTACAGATCACCTGCAGAGGTTATCGGGGGAAACAAAAAGAAATACATAAAAAGCCTGAAACTGCAGGAAAGCAGTTAGTGGTTCTACCTCCTCAAACCCAACCTCTTAATACTGAGTGTAAAGCAGAGAGGGTTAGGCATTAGGTCCCAGCTTTACAGTCTATAAGATGAGTCATATATGGATTTGAGCCTGCAACACTGAATCACTACGCATGTTACTTTTATAAATACATTTTACAGAATTAATATGGACATAAAGATTCAAATTCTCTTAAAACCTTTTTTTAGTTTGGAAAAAATAATAGTCTTTTTAAATTAAAAAAAAGTTGTGGATTTGCATTGAGAGCTTCTTGGTTTTTAAACTTGTTCTGCTTTGGATCCATCCATAAAGTAGATTAACAGATAACATTATTTCAAAATGTAAAAAGAAGGTCAAGCCGACTTCAAATACTAGATAACAAACGACTAATAAATAACTGCGATATAATTGGACGGTACACTAAAACGTAAGCCAAGCAATAAACGTGTAGCGTATAAGGATCCTGATTTGGGCGGGATCAACAACTGAACACCACCGTCGCTAGACCCGCCCACTTTGCTGTGATGATGGCGGCGGTTTGATGCGCAAACGGGATAAAGAGTCAGGGCAGAAGCGCTGCTTGAATTAGTCCTATTTACGGAATAATGACTCTACCATGGTTCCGTTCGATACAAGAATAAGACGGAGAAGGTTTCCAGGACCGAGGAGAACCCCGCCGTGGAGCGAAAAGAGCGCTAGCGGCTACGTAGAACCGTGTTGACCGGGCGCATAATTTAAAAGAGAATTCCGCCTAATCAGAACGGCAGCAGGAAGACGGCGTTTCGTCGCCACTTCGACTCCTTTTGTTTTTAATTCCCGCGTGAGAAGAAAAAACACTCTATAGCTTAAATATAATTATTTACACACAAAAACACATTTGAGTAATTCATATGTATTCAAAGCCAAGTGAGTAGCCTTACCGGGGGTAAAGTGAGCGGCGCGTCTGTATTTTGTTCCTCCTTTCTACAATGGAAACAGGCGATCTGCGGGAAAATGGCCGCCGCGTCAATCATGTATCCCACAATGCAACAGTTACTCGACAGGTTTACTGATAACACTTTGATAAGTCTAAAGCTGCTAGAAAAAGGACTCGTTTATCCACTTTTATCACATGTTTTACGGTTATTAGCGAAACGGTCGTTATGTTAGAAAACACTTTAAATTGGAACTGCAATATTTTGATGTTTCTCTATTTTTGACTGTTTTCTCCAATTGAAGACGGTTTACAACTATATAGTAATCTTTAAACGCATTCAGTATTAGTGAAGGGGATGCTACAACGTAGAATCGTATGTAATGTGACGAAAAATAAACAAGTAAGCATCTTAAATTATTTGTTTACCAACAGAATTTCCTTTCACAGCATAATGGATTATCATCTATAACCCTAACCCCCACCAGCTGGCTTCAAGAGATAAAGGTGGGCCCCTCAAGGGTCCCCACCAGGCCCCAGGGAGAACGATAAGCATAAAAACTAAAACATTGCAGGGATGCCGGAAAACCCAGAAGTCATAATTCTTCACTAAATTGACCCCCACCCCCCAAGAAAATGTCCAAAAAAAAAAGTTGGTTATTTACTAAACTGATCTGGGGGACCTGCAGGAGCACTGGAGCTTAAAAACATGTGTCTTTACACAATGATGCACAACAATAAATACATTTTTATTTTTCAACCCCCCAAAAAAACCCAATTAAAATTAAATTGCTCCATAGATCTTTTTGGTGTGCTGGAAGAAGAGGGTCACAAACGTTTGCATGCTATTTGGCAGAAACTGCGTAACTCTGCCAACACATAAAACTTTATTCAAAAAGGTTAACTTCTTAATAAAGTTTTGAGTTTAATAAAAAATCATAAATCCACAAAGATCAGGAAGTAATGAGAGGAAATGGAAAAACTGAGGCTGTGCAGCTTCTTCAGGTGTCACTCCCAGAATTCCACTTCGATAGAAAACATCGATTTATAAATACAAATATTTCAACGGTATTGCTTTTCAGTACCCTCAACCATAATGCAAGATTCAAAGGGTTATTGTCATTAAGTAAAAAAGTTAAAGAAGTATATGTACAGGATGTCTAAAAGGAGGACAATAGCTGAACATTAACACAAAATATAAACTATGAATCTACTGCATCATACTATGCACTAAAGCTATATACTCCCACACATGATGAAGCATCATGTGATGTAATTGTGTTGATGAAAGGCTCCACAGGGCCAGACTGCTCTGATAACAAACCCACATCAGGCTGAGTGAGAAAGCACCATCAGTATCTATTAGAATAACACCCCTCCCACACACACAACTTTACTCCTCAAGTTTGTTCAACACGTGGTGGACACAAATGTTGGACATATTAGTTTGAAGAGTTTTTGGACACCAAACCTGCTGAAGTTCAGTATTTTGAAAGCCATTCATGCTGTGAAACACTCCTGCCTGTCTCCACTCGCCTCATGATTCGTCATATTTCAAATATCTGCTTCTGAGATTACACAACATAACTGATGTAATGAAAAGTGTTTTAGCTTAATACTTCAGATTTAATCTCAACCTTCTGTTCTTTCACATGTTTCCGTGATAAGGTTACTCATGATGAGTTTATGTGTTTCCATGACATGTCATATTCCCAACATTCAGGGCTCATTTCCTCTCGCCTTTCTCTCCATCATCTGGGGCTGCTAAACATCTGAATAGGTTTACTGAAAAGAAAATCAGTTGTTAAAAATGGAAACATTCACTTTCATGCTTTCAACCACAAAAATCACTTTTATTATGCTTGAATGTGAGTACAAGAATTTTCTCTTAAAAATGACTAAAAACATAAAACAGTAGAAAAAAAAAGGGTTATCATACCAACCTGAGAGAAGAACAAAAACATCACCTGGCTGAAAAATGAAACAGGATCACACAGGTCTGCTACATATACGCCGCTTGTAGTCTGTCAAACCATGCAGTTATTTCTCAATGACAACTAGAATCAAGCCTCTGCTTTTTGACAACATCAACAGTAGAAATAAGACTGAATACAGACAGAAAACAACAGAAATCATAGCACTTTATAACTAATTTCTAAGAAAAAAAAAACAAATTGAAATTTATGTCAAAGTATATGTTCATCTCTAAATGAAAATCTCAATCTTTACTCTATTTCCTATTCCCATTTCAAATTAGAGTGTATTGTTGTCTTACAGAAACACCCTGGTTACTATGGTAACAAGGTATTGTGTGCTCAGTAAAACTGCTGAGTGGCTCTATCATTCAAAGTCTGGACATAGAAGAATAAACTGCTATACAAAATCTGCTTCTAGTAGCACCAAAGAAGACATGATTGGACATTGACGGTCATCACAATGATATGATATATATAGAACCTCAAACCAAACTACTGAGTATAGAGGAAGCAGAAGAAGAAACAAGAAAGAAGCATTTCATGACTCAGGGATTCTCTTAGGCACGCTCGCCACGAATGCGGCGTGCCAGCTGGATGTCTTTGGGCATGATGGTGACACGTTTGGCGTGGATGGCGCACAGGTTGGTGTCCTCGAAAAGACCCACCAGATAAGCCTCGCTGGCCTCCTGAAGATGGTCGGTGTGAAAACAAATACTTCTTTAGGTCTTGAAACATGGAAATAAAAGAGTATACATCTGCTCAGTGCTGCATACCTGCAGAGCTCCGATGGCGGCGCTCTGGAAACGCAGGTCTGTCTTGAAGTCCTGGGCGATCTCTCTGACCAGACGCTGAAAGGGAAGCTTACGGATCAGCAGCTCAGTGGACTTCTGGTAACGACGGATCTCTCGCAGAGCTACGGTTCCAGGCCTGTGAGGAAAAAACACGTCTTTCTTTGGTCTGAAACCGGTACAAACACACCTGATGCGGGCTCTCACCTGTAGCGATGGGGCTTCTTGACCCCTCCAGTGGAGGGGGCACTTTTCCGAGCAGCCTTTGTGGCCAGCTGCTTACGTGGAGCTTTGCCTCCAGTGGATTTACGGGCAGTCTGCTTTGTACGAGCCATGTTTCCTACAGATCACCTGCAGAGAAACGCTTAAATGAAATAAATGTGTTTCTTTCAATGGCCTTAAAGATGCAGCCATGCAATCCATAGTATTCATAAAGACACAGTCGTAATTCATGCAGGTTTTACTATAATATTCTGAGATAGAATATATTTTCATGAAGACATGAGATCTAAATATCAATACAAAAAATGCATAGTGAAAAATTAAAATACACTAAACAGAAACTATAGCCTTAAAAAAATATAAAATCCCGTTTTTAAATAAGTAATTTACCATAGAGATTATGTAATTGCTTTATATAAATGACAAACAAGAAATCCAATCATAGCGTAGCACTTTCTTCAGTGACCAATCAGCATTTTTATACAAAACCAGAAGGCGGGACAACGTAAGCCTCTCCTCCAATCACGACGCGTTATCTCTAGAAAACCCCACCCCGTTGCATTAGACATGGGTTGGTTGGATTCTCTGAAAGGGTTACCCAGTTGTCCATGTGTTTAGCTAAATTCGCCCATAATGCGCTATTTTAAGTGAAACCAAGCAACTCCGCCCGCGTCAGCTGTGCGGTGTTAACAAACGAGTGCCCGGACAGATGATGGCTGGCTTCTGGCTTAAAGAATGTAAACGGGAAGGGGGAAAAAAAATCGTTGTAGCGAGCGAAGGGCGAGATGAGAAAAACGACTAAATTACTGAAGCACCGGATCTTAAAAACGGAATATATGAATTTAGGATTGTTCTGTACATGTCAGGGCATCGATTGATGAACACATTTTTGTCAGATGGTCCCTCACTTTTGGCGCATTTTCGAATGTAGTCCGAGCAGATCTGAAGTCTTTCTGGTCTGACGCTCCGACTCGAAAAAAGGCTCAACTGCTCCGCGTTCGCTTTTTCATCGAAAATTTACCACCAAATCGCATCCATTCGACAGAAATGTTACACTAATAAATACTGTAATGTTTTGTTCTGATAGTTCTACTTACCTGTAAACAATCACTGAAAGATTTGCGCTGGGAAATAGAAATTTACTCTTCTGTCTGTGATGCGTTGTTCTCAGCATAAAATGAAGGAGGGCAGGAAAAAAAGAAAATGAACATAGACCAGCAACTGGAAACACGTTTCCCATCATGCATTTGGGACAAACATAAACACTGCTGTAACTTTAGGAATCTTTCTGTAACCATTATGAAGAGAAAAACACTTTTATTCCGTACTGTTGTGTTATGTTTTTATTATTACTTGAAATGTTTATTTAAAAAATATATACAAATATATGTATAAACACAGAAACACAAAGGAAGCAACACTTACACGACAAAAACTTTATACAATAGCCTTTTCTAACTAAGTGAATGTTGGCATTTTTTAACATTTCGTTAATGTTCAACTTAAATAAAAGCTTTTCTTTAGTTATTGTGTATTATTAGTTATATCATGACAATTCTGTTAAATAAAATCTAACTAAATCATCTATCTTCAGACTTTACAAACCTCAATTTTTTGTGTTTAAAAACCAACATTACTGTGCTAAAACGTTTTTGAAAACAAGAAAATGCAGTCGTGCGTCCATCAGCTTTTTATGCAGTTCCACAACTTCTCCTCCAGGTGGCGACAATTCCAACGCGGACAGAGCAGAAGAAGAATTTTGTTTTCTTCCACCCTCCCCTCTTCGGCCCAGTCCTTTCAAAATGTCGGCTGCCAGGAGGCGTAAACGTGCTGCGGTTTCTCAACCCGGGTTTTTGGGCTTAAATTCTAACGTCGAGCCATCAGAGCTGGTCAGCAGCCGAAGAAAACGCGTCAACAAGAACAAGAAGAAAAACTGGAGCAAACACAGTGACATCCATGACGTGGAAGACTTTCTAGAAGACATCAGACATCAGGAGAGGACCACTGGGTGAGTGTTCGTGGGCCAAGAAGTCTAACTTTGTCTGATCATTGATGATCTAAAATGTTTTAGACATATCTGTGCAGATCCTTATTGATGCAGGATGCTTCTACAACGTTTTAAAAGTTTAAAAACCATGGTCCAGATTACCTTTTTAAAAAAAAAAAAAAAAAAATCTTCTTTTGTTATGGAACATCGGAAGGACAACTTTGTTTACCTGGACCTTGTTTTCTTCCAGCCGTCTCCTTAAGGAGTCTCCACAGCAACTCATCGTCGCCCTGAACTTACGGCCTTACAATGTTAGTTATGAAGGTTCTTGGAGATGATGTTCTCACCTGATGTCTGGTTTTTCAGGGGTCTGCTGTCTGAGAAGCCAGATGATAGCTTGTTCTTTCTGGATGTTGGTCAGACGGAAAAAGCTGAAAACAAAGGTAAAGGTTTCTTCGTTTACATCAGGATGACCAAAGTTCTGCTTCTCAGCCGACTGAAGGTCTGGATGATTCTGTTGAACATTTTCCTGTGTGCAGAACCAGAACCTGTCAAAGGAGAAAAGGGGAAACGAAGAGTACACCGTCCCCTGAGGATAGACCTGATACTTCAGCATGACTCTAAGGTCCCGCCCCCTAAAAAGTGAGTATGCTCACACCTGGTGTTGGGAGCTGCTGACACACCCTCACAATGGAGATGAGCCATGATGTTGCTGTTAAGTTTACTCTGTCGAGACAAATAATCAACAATCTGTAGACCAATGATTTTGGATAGTTTCAATCTGTACCATACTGTCATATACCAGAGTTTATTAATTTTGTTGACCCACCAGCAGCACCACCACTTCATTCTTTTTATGTTGATGCATTTTTGTCATATAGAATAAATAGTTTTCTTTCATTGTTGTCTATCTGAACTTCTGTAACCTTTGTCCGGCTTTTCAGATGGAGTTTTTTTATTGTTAATATCATTAGTTACTGCTCATGATGTGTGACTGGAGGGCTCTTAACTCCCCAGCCCCTTTAAACCAAACACACACACAAACACATGCTAAAGCAGAAAGTGTGCCGTGGTGGTGGTAGTCACTCCTTCAGTCAGCTGGGGTAAATGTATTTTTCTGACCAGTTCAGTCGTCACTAGGAGAAGATCAGCCGGGTCAAACTGACTGACTGGTTGCTTTACTTGAAATGAACAAAAGCTTCTGCTCTAAGGGTTCAGCCTTTAGGGGTCAGCTCGGACTGAGGGTTCTGCTCGGACACGTTCTGGACTGTCAGTGATTAGTGTTTATAGATTAATGAAACTGAGGAGAAACATCTCTAAAGGTTTATTGGACTGTTTAGTTAGTCACTTTGACCCCAGCTCTAATAGACAAGGCGGGCCCAACAAAACGGTTGATAGTCTCTGAGTTTCTGTTAGTGAGGATTCATTATATTATTGAATCTACTAATTAGACAGAACACTCTAGAACATCACGGAAGTGTCACAGCTTCACACATCTCCATCACAGCTCTGATCGTCTCTCCACAAAGTAAACATCCTTGTCCTCTAACCATCAGTGTGACGGCCTACCAGCAGCCAAATGCCAAGAAGCTTCGCCGAATCGCCCAGAAGGCGGAGCAGCTGGCAGCCAAAGGTGTGTTACCACGGCGACAGAAACGTCTGCTGAACACACGGCCTGCAGAGAAGACAGTAAAAAAGAAGGAGGCCAACAACAACCCCGACAGAGAATTCTACGCCATGTGGGGGGAAGAAGAAGGTGAGTGGAGAGGGTTAGCGTGAGGACGTCCGGTGATGATCCCATCCTTGCGCTCACAGTATTTCCTTTGTGGAAATGTGAAGACCAATGTGAAGCTCAGATGAACGTTGTGTGAACGATCATCTGGGATCTGAGGATGAACGAGAATAAAGATCTGTTTTCATGTCAGAGAACAGGACTTCAAACTGTAAACGTGATTTTTAAAAACATCTTCATGTGCCTGAAAGTCAAACATAAGACATCACTAAAGCTTTTCTTTATCTGCATCACCTGTTTTTGGTTCCATCAGGAGCTTTTTGTCTTAACTGGAACCAGCAACTCATCCAGAGCTGGTACCAGAAAAGCCCAAATGCTGCAGAATAAATCAATCTTTTTGTTTTCTTCCTGTTTTTGTTTATCCTGTTTTTTACAAAGTGACTGTTTGATGAAAACGATGAACTGATGATGTTTTCATCGCAGTGGCAGTTTCGGCTGATCCCTGGTATCTTCAGCAGACGGGGAAGAAGCTGGTTCAGGTGAGTCACTGCAGCGGCGTCAGAGAGAAACCTTCTGGAATCAGGTGTTGATTCACTTTGATGTTCCATCAGCGTCCAGAGAAGCTGAACCAGAAACCGTCTGTGCTCCCAGCTGTGGAGGTCATTGCTCCTGGGGGGTCTTACAACCCAGAGTTCCTTTCTCATCAGGTGAGACTCATCTCTGCTGTGTGAGGAGAAACATGTTTAGATGATTGTTTTACTGAAAAAGGAGGTTTTCATTTCAACTAAGGATGAAGGCTGAAGCTCCTTCTCAGGTATGGAGGTGAAGATGCTGCTTTAAAGCCTCTAAACTGTTTTATCAAAAGCCTCGTGTTCCTTTGTGTTTTGGTGGATATTTTCAGTTTGAATCTTATGTTATCAAAGCGTAGCATTAAAGAACAAACTCTGTTTCTGGGGGGGGGGGGCGCTACAGTAGCTGGTGTATGTTAGCGGTTTCAGCAGGTTCATTCAGTGCTCCTGTGACAGCTGGTCCTCATTGCCTCCACCGTTTTGATAGAAATGAGATTGTTCTGGAAGGAAATGCCGCTTCTGGAGCAGACCTGCAGGTTCTCCGTGGTTCTGATCCAAGACAGTTGATGGAGGCGGTGGGCTGAACCGAAAGCAGCTGTAGTCAGATCAGGCTGGTTCTAATGAAGACTTTGTTTTTTTTCAGGCGCTGCTTCAGGAGGCCCATGAAGTTGAGGTCCAGAAGCAAAAAAAAGAAGACAAACTCCAGAGACAGCTGGCTGTCCGTAAAGAGGACAGAGCTACAGAGGTAAAGACCATCTCTGCTGCCGCCACTGCATGTGCTTGTACACGTTGACCTTTGACATGTTTGGTATGTTTGTGCAGGAGACAATTCTTCACGAGCAGGTTGAAGGTTTGGTAGAAGACGAGGACGAAGCATCGGCTCCTAACGAGGATGAAGGTGACTCAGCAGTGGCTGCCATCGCTGTGGCAGAGAAGAAGACAGAAAAGCAGAGAAAGAAGGAGAAAGCGGAAAAAATGAAGGTGTGTTTAGTGGTTACCATGGTGACAGATGCTCAGGTTTGATTATTTTAATGTTTCTGCTGCTCTACTCTGCTTTTGCTGGGCTTTCTCCAGCATTTTCACTGGAAGCTCTTTGATGGTAGAAAACTTTTACCAGCAGATGAGGAAGTAGCTCCAAACAAAGTCCGTGCATTTTATGGCATTACAACCTTTCTTTACATCAAAATGCTCTTCAGGCGCAGCAGCGGCAGGCCAGCAGGTGGCAGACGAAGCAGCAGCAGCAGCTCTTCCAGCTACGCTCTATAAAAAGCTCCATCAAACAGCAGGACCTGAAGACCAAAGCCAGGCGGGTACAGAGGAAGGCCAGACAGGAGGCCCAGAAAGCTCTTCCCAGACGGCTCGGAAAACTCAAGTACGTTTCCACATTTAAAGCCTTTTGTCAACAACAGCTCATCAGTGCAGACTGACAGAAAATGAGGACGACACTGGGGATAAAAGCTCAGGGATAAGAATCTTAGATCTTTCCAGAACTTTTGTAGATGTTTCAGAAAAATAAAAGTATGACTTTTTGAAATAACATTTTAATTTATTTTGAAGGTAACACTTAAAAAGCCTATCAGTCTCTGTTTTCTGGTTCCTTGTTTTAGACCAAGCAGCGGTTGCTGATTTCTTCAGAGATCCGTGGACGTTTACGTCCTTTCACTTGTAAATTAAACTTCATAAAAATTCCATCATTCTAATTCTATATCACGGAAAAGATCCAATCGGATTTAATTACAGGCAGATGGTTTATCAAAGCTTCTACAAAGTTTGTCAAATCTTTTCAGATCAGAATCTGAGGCTTTTATTTTGTATGACAGTCATCAGAGCACTCACCTGAGACTTTGGCCATGATGGGATCTGTCAGAGTTCATCTACATTTTCTTGTTGCTTCTGCGGTACTGTTGTTACATGGAGGTGAGATGTGGCTCTGCATGTCTGGTTCTCCTCACAGGTTCCAGGCCCAGGACCTGGAGGTCCAGCTGAGTGATGAGCTGGCTGCATCCCTGAGACAACTCAAGGTACATCCTCAGCCTCAGCGAAGCCTCTTGAGCTCACCAGGATTCAGTAAAATTTGGATCTTCGTGTGGTCGTTGTTCTCATTTAAGCTTCATCCATCTCGCTATTGAACCACTTTTTCTTTACACTTTCATTGCACGGTCCAGTCCTCTCCTCTCCTTTCATTTTATTTTTTTGTGGTCTGAATGGGATTGCATGTAGACAGTAGATGACCTCAGGTGAGAAGATTTGTTTGGATTTGTTCTTCTTGCTCAGTTCTTGTAATGTCACAATTTTGCAGCCAGAGGGCAGCGTTCTCAAGGACCGCTTCAAAAGTCTGCAGAAGAGGAACCTCATTGAACCCAGAGAAAGGGCCAAGTAAAGCCATCAACCTGAAGTCTTCATTGCTGTGTGGATCCATGTCTGCCATCTGACCTGTTCTTCTGCTTCCTTTCAGGTTCAAGAGGAGACTCAAGGTCAAATACGTGGAGAAAAGAGCGTTTCGCCAAATCACATGACTCTGTCAATAAAACAACAGAATCCTGTAGACTGTTTCCTTTCTGCAGAACTGCAGCTGCTCTCGTGTGTTTGGTTGATTACTTTGTCTTTTATAAATCGACTCGCGTGAGATCATAAAGGAGGTTTGGTCTACAGCTGAGCCCACTCGGCGGCGGAGAAGACCTCGGCCTCAGGTGATGAATCACTGCAAAGTTCAGCTCCTCCTTTGCTTTGTTTTTTTTAGCTGATGCAGATCTTTGTTGATGGACTCTGGTTTCCACAGATAATTTTTAGTAATCTTAGCATCCAAAGATCTAGATTAAGATTATTAAATGGTGCTGAGGACAGAAACAGAACTCTGCATCTACTCATTCATCTTAACATCTAGATGTGATGAAATGCTGGTGCTCCATCCCAGAATATTTGAAAGATAAACAGAACTTTGACGTTTGGACAGTTTCTGCAGTTCTAATGTAAATGGACTCTGATCAGACAAAGCTGCTCAATTCTTGTTTTTTGGAGGTAAACATGGCTTTTTAAGGTGTTCATCTCTGTGATGTAATGTTACTGTGTCCTCTAGTTTCTCTGAGCGTCTCCATTCTTCTCATAAATGGAACCAGAACTCTTCTCCAACATCTCTTCTGCCTCCTCTGCTAAACTCTTTCAGACCTCCATGGGAATGTTCTCATGACCAACTGTATTTTCACTCTTCATCCTCATGGATCCACATCCTCCTCTTCTCTTTGCCCTTTAACTTGTTCCTCATCCATCAGATTTTTAAAGCTCTCCTTCCATGTTTACATAAATAACATTTTATTTATAAAGACATTTTAAGTAAACAATATAAAGTGTATTAAATGTTTCAACTTCAATATAATACAAACAAAAATAAAAGTACGAGAGAAACAATGAGCAATGTATTAATATAATCATGAAAGAGCAAAGAAGTTAGGAGACAGGATCAAATACAAGTTAATAGAAGTAATGACTCATCCCTTAAATTTGTTAAGATGTTAAAAAGTTGGATTTTAACTTGTGTTTAAATAATCTCTATAGTAGCTTTCAGGTCCTCAAGGAGATCGACTGGACACCCCATAATAAAAATGACACCTTCGTTTCATTGGTAAAGTCCATCATCTGTTCTTCTGCGTTCCTGGTCTGAACACCAAACTTCTCCATCACTTCCTCTGTTTCCTTCACCCACATGTCCGTTCAAGTCTGCTCCAATCATCACTCCTCATCCGCCTCCCACCAGAATTCCTCCTGGGGGGAATAAGCCCTGATGATCATTACCATCACACCTTCATCTTCCTTCACACTCATCACCCTAGCAAACTTCACCAGAACATTCTTATCAAGCTCCTCCTTCAGGGTTTCTCCTCTGTTCTTCAGTTCAGTTTCCATCACGTAGGTTAAAGGGATTCTTTAAAGTTCAAAGGTCATTAACAGACTGCAGAACATTCTACCCATTAAAGTTGTTTGCTGTAATCTTGCATAAAAACATGTAATTTTAGAAAACTAATAAGGGAGCAGCTTTGACCTGAAGCGACTAGTTGAGTCGTTGATGGTCTCTTCAGCAGCAGCTGAGCGCTTTGTAAAGATGCAAATATTTTAGTGTCTTTTAACGTATCTGTTGGTTATAAATAAAGGTTTTGGCAAACATTGTTGGCCAGCTATGATGACCCCCCTCCCACACTCAGAAGTGTTTCTGTGTTTGGATCACGGTGGGTTTCTGGAAGCTGCTTCTGTGGGTAGATGATCTTTGTGTTTGACCCGTTCAGAAAGTCTGGCCTGCTCACAGACGGACCCTCATGCTGTTTCCTCACAGTCCGCCTCAGACGTCACTCTTCAGAGCAGTAATCTATTCTGTAATGAGTGACTGCACACTCGTAATCCGTTCTTCCCCATGTCAGGGCAATCTGGAAGCTCTGTGTCTCACACGTGAGGCCAGGGGGGCGGGGGGGTGCGCTGCAATCTGGCGTGACGAGAAAAATCTAAACCTTTGATGTAAAACTATTATTTTTTTACATGAACAGTCAGGAGTTTCAGGTGGCACCCCCACACACAGACAGATACTCACAGATATATGAAGAGAAAGGGCTGCAGGATGATTGACATATACATCTCTGGATTGTTTTGCACACAGTAAGTTCATTTAGGATCAAAAACTTCTGAAATGCAACAAAAATATGTTAGAATGAATTTAAAATCCAGAACAGATGTAATGAAATCGGGAAGACTCTTTAAAATCATGAAATCAGAAATTAACAAATCCAAAGACATGAAACCCACAACCACCCAGAATTGACTCTACACCCCAAAAAAATGATGCTTCCTTCTGCCCCTTCCTGGACATGCCCTGGTGTAAATAATCAACCATTATAATTCAAACAGATGAAGTTCTCATCTCACTCTTCATCAAAACCTCAGCAGAGAACAGAAGAACTCGTGCAGGAGAAGACATTAAAAATTCACACAAATCTGATAGCTTGAAATCCTTCATTTCATGTCATAATTCTCCCATTTCTGCTTTAAAACAACATCTAAGCAGAGGACTCCAGAGACAGATGCTCTTTTAGCTGTTATGAGAGGTTTATTTATGGAGGATCTGCAACCACAACCCCATCAACCCAACTAGGCTCACCATGGAAAAAAGATAAAATCACGGCCTACAAAGGACCTCGAACAGTGATCTGCTCAAAGCTCTACAAAACATGGACCGAGGAGGAAATGATGAACACCTGACCTTCATGGATGTGAAGGTCCAGCACAAAGAAGACAGCTTTAAAAACAATGATCAGCTGCAGAACTTCTCCGTTTCACAGTCATTTTTAATGTTTTATTCTTAAAAACAGATCTATATATGTACATAAATAGTTCATATAATATCCTAAAACATGTTTTTATTATAATGATATTGTTTTTGCTTTGCCAGTCCTTCTGAATTCTGATCAGATCCAGGCCAAATGGTTAAAGGTTGCAGAACCCATGGTCGCACAGAACCATTTACCTGTTCAGTGCATGAATCCAGAAAATGTAAATGTGATGCAAAGACATTTGAGTGGACAGAACCAGTCAGCATAAACCTTCTCTTCTGGTTTGGTGGCACATTTGTATCTGAGCTCAAAGGGTGGAAATACAGATTAGAGATTCAGGAGAACATTTGAAACTAAAAAAAATAAAACAAAAACATGATCCCATTCGTAAATGTAAAAAAATGTTTCATAAACAAAGAGAGACATTTTTAAGCAAACAATTCATATTTCCACTTACAACTTAGAACGTTTCTTTTGTTTAGGACATAGTGGAAAAAAAAGACTTGTTCTGATTTAGAAATGTGACGTCATACAGTTTGAAACACCGTCAGAAATCTGACTCGAGTTTCTTCTTCAGTGAAGAGGATCACGCACGCGGCTCTTCCCCAGCCTTTGGAGCGCGTGCTCACCTGCGCTCCTTATAGTCTGTGGAAAGAAATTAGTATCAGTCCGATTTGTGCGTGCGTAATTTTGATTCGTGCATAACTTTAGATTTGTGCATGCAACTTTAGATTTGTGCATGCGTAATCCTTGATTTGTGCGTAACTTTAGGTTTGT
>BSAI01000072.1:17359666-17393104 GCA_036245035.1 Adrianichthys oophorus | reverse complement strand
GGGGGGCAGCGGACAGGTTGCAGTCCCTGAGGGGGATGTGCTGTCACCATGGCAACAGTCTGAATCCTTGGTCATACATGAGTCACATCAGGGGGAGTGGAAGTCAGTGTGAGATTACAGAGCGCTCTAGAGATTCCCTTTTTGGGTCAGAGCATGTGCATGAGCAGACACTCCGAGTGTTTGAGCCCCTCTGTGGCACTGGGCACGGCGCCGGAGTGTACTCACTGTCAGTGATTTACGTCTGCTTTTATGAGCAGCGGGCACATTGATGGACTGCAGAGCCCCCGAGGATAAACAGTGATGAGGAACACGCCGCCTAACTACTCCCAACACATCCGTCACACCACGTGTTTTCATCTGCAAGCTGCTGCTGATCACACCGCCAAACGTGCAGATCGATGCTCCCACCCGCTTGCATTGATCTCCCATGATGCAATAAAAGTGGACTCTGATAGAAGAAAGAGCATCCTAATGAAAACGCCTTTAGACTAGTCATCTGTAAACGGACTCTAGGGCCTCCTTACAGTCCGGACGGTTATTAAAGCTGTTAGAACTTGGTCCAGTTTTGAAATCCCCTTTGAGGAGAACAGAAGTCAGACAGCAGTTAATCACTGTTATATCACAGAGCAGAGGGACTCCCTTCCCACCAACGATAACAGGTGATCAGGGGTTCAGCACTACAACCTATAACCCAGTAATGAAACCACCTCCTGCTCATTAAAGACACCTCCGTTTTTTCCTCATTCACCTCCTTCTCCCGGTGAGGCTTTCAGGAACAACTGGAGTTGGATTTTTTTCTGCAGGTATTTTTAAGGCTAAACCTAACACGCTGTCTTTATGAGGATAACAGGCAGCTGTGTGGACAAACAACTGGATCTTTTGTTTGTAGTGTTCTCCAAAAGAGATGTCTAGAGACAAACTTTTGGATGTATTTTTAGTCCCTGCATTTATTGCGTCTCATGAGGCTAAAAACCTGCTGATGCGAACCCGTCTAACTGTCAACCAATCAGACGCAGAGCTAGCACCGTTTGATGTGTATTCAAGCTTTGAGGATCATTTGAAAGCTCCTGATGAGCTTAAAAAAGGTCTGGAGCTGTCAGAGGTGTTTCTAAAATAGAACAGAGAAAGATTTGCTGCGTCAAAAATGTAACAAACAAAACTTTAAAGCCACCACTCCAGAATCTGTCCTTCTGGGTTTGCCATGTCCACCATTACAGTTCACATGCATGCCATCATGTCTGTGCACGCTTGCTGGCTGTTGACACATGACCTTTAGCTCATTTTGTTTTCGTTCTGCGGTCCCCCGTGGAGAACTCACATCCTACCATGGACCAGTTTGCAGTTATTTTCGCAGGAGATAGAGGAAGAAGGGAAATGTTCTCGCCTGGCTGGTGGCCTGTCCTCTACAGAAATGTCTAGCCCTTCAGAGGCTCAGCATCTTCTCTGCTCTGGCGTTACACAGTTTTTATGGTTTATACTTGTTCTTTAGAACTCTAGTCTAACCAAACCACCTGTTGTTCCAAATCAGGAACATCTTGCACAATAATTAGAATGTTTTAGATGAGTTTGACAATGAAAATGTTTAAAAATGATTCATCCATGTCTGGGTCACTGTGACCTGCTGTGGTTGTAAGGGAGTTTGAGAAGTCTGAGATCTTTCCTGATCTAGCTGGACTCCTCTGCTGGTCACAGAATTGCATGTCCATGAATTTAGAATCTGCAGAAGTCTGTCTTCAGTGCAGCTATGCTGTTCTTCCCACCAGGTTTCAGAGGCTCGTGCTGTCCTCATGCACTGAGGTCAGAGCTGAGATCGTGCACGGATGTTGACATGCATGTGCAGGATTTACCGCTGCAGGTAAACACTTTAGTGAAGGGAAATCTGATGGATGACCTGGATGATCAGATAAAGACAGCAGAAGAGGAAGAGGCTGATGCTGGCGGTCAGTGGGCTTCATGGGTTGGGTTTGGCTGGGAGACAGAGTAGGTCAGTGTTAGAGGGACGCAGTTCATTTTGAGCTCACCTGATGTTCAAATGCTGAGTAGGCTAGAATAAGCAGAACTTCCTTCATTGAGGAGCTCCTTTTATAAGTTAAGTGGTTGAGTGAAATGCTTTGGATGAAAACTGTCTAATCTGGTTTTCAGAGAAATTCCTCGTATGTTTTGACTAAATTTTTGCTTCAGTAAGAAACTGTTTAGAAGCACTTTTTTGCATCACACATTTTGTTATTGTTTTGTTGTGGTTTATAAATAAAGTTTCTTCACAAAATATAAAATATAATTTTCTAAAAGTAGATTGATAAATCTGTTTAACGTTCTTGTTTTCCTTGAACACACTAGAATCCTTCATGATGTTCTGTTCCAGATCTACCATAGGCTTTCTGGTTTCAATCTGTCCTTTACTTTATTAATATTTTTATTCTGGACTTCACGGAAGTTGACTTTGGTGGCTTCAAGCTTGTGAAAATGATCAAGTAGTGTCAAACTCTTAAGTTAGAATTTTAAATCTGCGTCTGAGACAGAGCAGGGAAATCCATGAAGGCCGGTTCTGCGAGGAGTCGGTCAGGGGAGGGTTTCTAAGCTCACCCGGTCCTCAGTTGCAGCCTGATTTCCTGATCTTAGAAGCACTTGTCTGCCATGATGCCACCCTCTGAGAGCTTCCTCTGTCACAGATGACATGAAACCAAGGCAGCTTTAGCAGAATTATTGAATCTGGTCAGTTCAGGAACATCTGGTTGTTTTAGTGCTCTCTGTCCTGATCTGCCGGACGGCAGGAAACGGTAATCAACCAATTTGGTTAAAATATGAGGTCTAAAGTGGAAAATAATGAACTAACTTTGATCTTTTCTGGATCAAAGTGAGGCTGAGGCTTTTGAAGTTTGGTCACACTTGGAGCTGCCAGCTTTATTTAGACTGTTTCATGACACGTGGTTCACGGCGTTTCTGCACAGCCATGTGCTGTCTTGTCTTTGAGAGGTCATAAGATCTCTCTCTTCTGGGTTTTACTCAGCACTGAAAGCCTTGCAATCTTCTTCTGTTTTCATTTAAACAAAATCATCTTCCTGACTAAAAATGAATAGGATGTTCTCCTCTGCTTCTCAAGCTCCGCTGGTGCAGTTTTTCTTAATGAATATCAATGGTAAATGAGGTGAGAGTTATGTTGGCGTGCTGCTGCCCAGAGGCAGGATCAGCTTGTGATTAACTCCACATGAACCACAAACGAGGATCCATGATCACTCCGACCGCATCCATCCACACCGAGACACCAGATCGTCTGACTCACTGATGTTCACACCACTGCAGGCTTGGAACACGGCTGCAGGAGACACTGCTGCCGAAGAAACGGCTGCTGAAAACACAGCTGCAGAAAGGACGGCTGCAAAAGAACAGAGCTGCTAAGAATACGGCTGTGGAAAACACACTAGCTACAATCATGCCTGCACAAAATACTGCTGCAGAAAACACGTCTGCAGAAAACACACCTGTAGAAAACACAGCTGCTGAAAGTACAGCTGCTGAAAATACGTCTGCAGAAAACACGACTGCAGAAAATATGGCTGCAAAAAATAATGCTGCAGAAAACACAGCTGCTGAAAATAGGGTTACAGAAAACACACCTGCTGAAATCATGGCTGCTGAAAAAACGGCTGCAAAAAACACGGTTGCAGACCATCCCTCAAAATACGGCTGTAGAAAATACGGTTACAGAAAACACGCCTGCAGACCAACCCTTAAAAACATGCCTGCAGAATACACACCTGCAGACTGTCCCTATAACACAGCAGTAGACTATCTACTCATACATACATACACACGTTCAAAGACAAGCATACGTACATGTCTACACATACATGTACACAGACACAGCCCTTGTTTTTGCAGGAGATGGTGTGATCCTCCACAGAAGAACGTAGCGTGTTCTTCACACCTATCCATACATACACAAATACACATACATGCAGACAAACATACAAGTCACATGTTTTCTTTGCAAATTATTTAATGAAGCAGAGATGCTGAGCTGAAGGAACAGTTCTCCTGACTCACAGCAATATGCTGCCTTCACACCCGATTCACAGCCAACTCCACGCAGAGAAAACCTGGTAGACGGCTTTGTGATGCAAAAAGGAAACATTTTCATTTGAAACAAGCGGAAAGAGATTGTTGGTTTGCTTCTGACTGCTGTACATGACAGAACTATCTCAGCAGACATCAGTGTGACATTTTAGAAATGTCAATCTGTGCTTTTTTTTGGCTTCAGTTTGGGGACAAAGTCAGAAAAAGTTGGACTTAGGCGTTGTCCGATGGGCTCTGGTTTGGGGACTTGATCATGAAGACGTGTGTGGAACACATGCAGCATCACATTCCACACAGTTTCAGAGATATTTCTCATCCAAGGGCCTGCAGATGGTTTAGTGTAACGCGCCACGTGACTCGCCGGGTTAATGTTGTTCTCTGCCCAAAATATGAACTCAAACGGACTGAAACAAACAACAGGATCAACATGTTCCTGAATTTCCCCGAGGAGATGATCAAGTATTTTAGAAACAAATGGAATTAAAAAATCTTTTCTGCTGAGTTTTTTTCTAATATAAATATAATTTCTACGGGCAGATGCTGAGCTTTTGTCAAAGCTTGAACATGAACATTATACTGAAAGCTGCATGTGAAAACTGCATTGAATGTAAAAGTATATATGCTGAGACAGAAAATTTGGGAGGCTTTGAGTGGATCATGTTTATCAGTAAAAACACAGAATCTTCAGATTCCTTCAAACTCTGGAGGCGTTTTCTTCCAAAGTAAAAATGTAGATTTTTATGTCAAAGAATGAATCCACAGTAGACTTCCAGAGCAGATGTGAGGTTTGTTCTTCAAACTTTTTTCTTGTGTCATGTTCTGGACCTTCTAGGTTGGGATTAGCAGGAAGCGGTAGCTACCTGCTGCCTGTGTGGGTTGTTCCCAGCTTGTGTCATTGAAGCTCCCAGCATGTGCCAGAGAGCTGATTGAGGTCTGAGCTTGGCACGGGTAGACGCTGGCAGTTGGGGGAAGGGTGGTGGTGGTTGGCATTGATGTGACAGCCCAAGCTTGGGATTGTCCAAAATCCACTGATTTAATCTGGATTATAGCCATCATTTTTCCTCTCTCTCTTACAGTTTTCCCTCCGTTAACCCCACCATCTCTTTTCATCATTTTTTTCTCTTCTGCTTTTGTCCTCACCTCACCACCTTAACCTGACAGTTTACCTCAGAAGACTTGCAGACGGATCTGTTGCCATGGTAACCCCCCTCATCTCATTTTTATTCTTACCAGGTATAAAGATGAAACAATTTCTGAAAGTCTGGTACTTTTTTCTAACTCACATGACCACCTCGTGCGTTTCCAAGGCAACATGCTCTTGTCACCATGGAAACTGATGTGCTGACTCGTCAGATATTGACACGTTCTGATTTTGATTATCTTGAGATATATTGGGAAAGAAAGCTCATCTGTGTTTTGATGTCAGCTTGCTGTTTTGGTTTGAGTACTACCTTGAATGACTATCGTTCGAAAATATGAAACATTTTATATTTTTTTCCTAAATCTTTCAACTTGTGAAAGTGTAGGGATGGAGATGTAACCCGATCTTCTCCTGGCATGTGGACAAACACATAGATAAAAGTTACCAGGCCGCACAGAAGCTCTTTATGGTGCAGTCTGCATTGGTGTCATCTGTTAACATTGAGGGTGACAGTAAAGTCGGCACGTGCTTTGGAGGTGGAGGCCTGTCGGTGGGGGAGGACGCAGCCCACTCTCTCCTTCTGTCCCTGGCCTGAAGCACAGGAACCAGCCTTCTGGAGAACTCTGTGTGGAGCTGGATCCAGACCTGCACCAGGTGACCTGCCGGGAACCCAGAGCCATCATCAACACTGGTGAAGGAGCACACAGTCAGCGAGGAGAGCATCCGTCCAAATGTGATCCTCCAGGATTAGACCTGTGGTTTTGACGTAGCTCAGATCTGAGTCACAGCCTTGTCTTCAACACACAACCAGGCGACAGACAAGAATAAACATATGAAGATACGCCAAACCCAACGTGATAAAGGCCTTTCCTCACACATCAAACACAAAAAATGCTTCTGACAGTTTTTATCATTCTGTTGTTTCTTAATTATTAATAGTTAATACAATAACAATCTGAAATTCTAAAAATGTGTTTATGGACTTTTGAAAACACTGGCTATCCATGACAGTGCTCTTTTTATGAAAAAGGTCAGCTGATCAATTTTGTTTTCTTTAATTTTATTTTATTGCAGTCTTCCACATTTTTAGTGTCGTTTATGTAAATATTTTTAGGGTATAAGAGCATCCTGAACACCTTTTTTTTGGTTTACTTACAATATTTTTTGATAACAATATAATTTATAGTTTTGATTGTTTTCTCTAACTCTAAGTTTTAGTGCAGCTTTTCATACACTGCAGGTGAAAACCTGCACAGTTTATAATCTCATCTTCGTGCACAAAAAGCAGAGTTTGGAAAGCAAACATTTCTAAGTACTCTAACAAAAACATGCAATTTTGGATGATTATACCCATTAATAGTATAATGATGAAAAAGATTAAAAGAAACATCAATCTGTCAGTCAGATAATTAAAGAATGTGTCATCTAAAACCTCCAGCCCACATGTTCGTCAATCAGCCTGTTCAGGTGTCAGTTGAAGTACATAAAAACAGCAAGTAAACTGTTCATTAACTGTAATGCTGCCTTAATCTGTGACAAATTAAAAATAAAAAATGTGTTTGTCAGTAAACCTCTCATTCACTTTTTAATTTTCATTTACAAGTTTCCTTAAATACAGTTCTAAAAAAACCTCTCTTCTTCTTCTTCTTCTCTTCTTCAGGTAGAAGCTTGAGGTTTAATGCCTACTTGCTTAAGGGCTAAATATGGAATGTGTTATGAATAAATGAAGTGATTGGTTTTTGTTTTTCTCATTACATCTCATTACATCATTTCTCATTACTGTGTGGAGAACCAGATTATCAATCATCTTTAAACGGCATTTTTGTAAATAAATAAATATACAATTTCTTTTCAGCGACTTCTTAAAGTTTTTCAAATGAGAGCCATGAAAATACTTTAAGAATTTTACCACTGAATTGATTCCATTAAAATCTATTTTCTTTTTTCTTTCTGTAGAGAGATCTGACTCTTTTGGTGATTTGGTCTCTAAAAGGCACATCTTCTTCTCCTTTTTATCTTCATTTTAGGCTCCCCGCCTGTTGCCTTGGAAACCAGCAGAGGGAAGTTTAGTGGAGGGGATTGAAGGGGGGGGCTTATACTTGTTTTCCACATGTTTTCACATCTTCTCCCACATACTGAAACCCCCACAGTTTTCCTTTGAGCTTCTGGTCCTCACGGATCACCTCCTTCTACAACCAGCTCAACCACTTCACAGGCCTTGCTGCTTTCAGTCTTAATTCTGCTGCCTCACAACACCCTGATGGTGTTTCTCAGAAAGACCAAAAAACACAACAGTTGTGTTCATTTTTCATGTTTATCTTCATTGAACCCTAAAATTCGGCCACACCTCAGAACGCTGAACTCACTTCAACTTTTCTGCCGATTTTTTGGTGAAGATAGTAGAGATTTTTTTTTTTAAATTTCAAAACGTCAGTTTAAACAAGGACCACAGATAACTACAAGATAAGCATCACAAAAAATATCAGCAAGACATTGTTCACCATCAGACACAGAGCAAAGAGCATTCTTAAAGCGCCACAATGTTTTAAAACATGACAAACGATTTGACAGTCTAAAGATGGAGAATTCCAGCTTCAGCTTCTTTTCATTGAAAAGAGCGAACACAGACGTTAAAAGGGTGAAGAGGCATGAAAGCCTCTCACACTCACTAAAAACATGAAAGACTGCCTCCCTCAGATCACAAAAAGGACTGGGGTCAGAAACAGAAGGGCTAAGAACAGAGATAAAAAAGTTTGAAGCAACAGCACCATGTAAGATTCACCATTGGAGGTCTACAGTTTTCTTCCGTAAAGTTGCTTTGTAAAGAACTCTCCTCCACTCAGTTTTCCTGGTGGACTGGAGACTCAGTGAAGCACACAGAGAAAGGGACATCCGTCAGATCAGGTTCTGTTGCAGTCACCAGCTGTTCTAGAGCCAAAACTCCAGACCTGCAAAGGAAGGGTCAGCTGAAGTCCAGGGGTGGTGTCATCACAAGGATCAAAGGCTCCTTCAAGAGCCAACACAGGGACGGAGAGTTTTTTTCATTTCACGACTTTAAAAAAATGCCAAGACTTAAAAAACACTCTGATAAACTGCAACCCACGTAAAATTTTAAAGCTTAATGTTCAACGTAACCAGAACGTCATCCAGCCTCAGACCATTCACACGCTTTCAAATGCATCTAGCCAGCTCCCTCCACATCAAATCTGTTGGGCCAGTCAAAAACCTCTGCAGGAACTGGATCCTGGAGGTGGCAGTTCTGCTGGCCAGGTGCTCTAGGTTCTGTTCTCCGTCCTCTATAGGAAGAAACAACACTCCCTGTGGCACCCAGTGTTGACTGTCCCAAAAAAGTTAGGATAGTTCAAAAGTGGAGATGGTAGAGACGGTGAAGTTGATGAAAATGGTAGAGGCGGTGAGATGGTGGAGATGTTGCAGATGGAATAGGTAGTAAAAATGAAGATGGAAGATTTGATGAAGATTTGTATCATGTCAGACTCAAATCAAACACAAATGGAGGATTTTAAAGGAAAAAAAACTGAAATTAAAAATCTTGGTAAAAAATAGAAACCAGAGGGTTAATTTAGTGTGTGAATATGTTTGCACCCAATAAGCTAATTAGATAAAAAGACACGTCTTCAGATTTCTGAGAGCACTTCTATTTGTCTATACATGAACCATCCATTGCCTCTTTTTTGCGCAGCCACATGCAGTGCTGTGTCATCACAGATGCTGTTCATGGACATCCAGAATTTAGTTTCTGCTAATTTTACTATACCTGATGTTTAATCAAACTTGGAGGAAAAGATAAAAGTTTAACATTAAAGTCTGTAGAGTGTGATTTCTGAGACGCAGAAATGAAAATTATAGATCAGTTTTAAGTTTTAACAGTTTTAATCAGTAACAGCTTCTTTTTTCTTGACATATTTTCTTGAATTTATAAAATAAAATAATCAGAAGCTTGTTATTTTATCGATCACCTTTACAGTTATAAAAATGCAGCTCAGAGAGTTTTACCTGTCAGACAGGTAAAGGTGTTCTGCCACCACCTCCAAGAGATCTTCTCCCAATACTAAAGACAAATCCTCAGGATTAGGTTGTCCTCCTCTCTGACAGCTCTTGGCTCTTTTATATGAACTAGGACTGAAACTAAAAGGATTTAATAGAATTTAATGAAACTACATTAAATTACCAAGAAAAAGTCGACAGTGAATCCATTCACTGATCAGCAGCAGATCGTCTGAGGGCAAATCAGAAAAGCTTCAGCGTGTTTAATAATGTGCAGCTGATGAGCAGAAACAGCTCCTGCTCTCCTTCCTTTGACTGAACATCTGCTGACGTTCATTTCACTGACAGGCTGCGAACCAGCTGCCTGCAGGGGGGCGCAGAGATCAGGCAGATCTGCATCAAAGTGAAGAGTTTGGCTCAGAAAAGTTTTGAAATGATGGTTAAATGTAGCCTGCGGGGTGGAGGCTGGAGGGTGAGGTGGGGTGTACTGGTGCCCCATGCCACCGTCCTCCTATGGGAGGCTGCAGTATTTGCTGGATGTAGTTTTTCTCTTGTGACTCTCTACCCTCCTTCAGCAATTCAGAGGTTGCTGTGTGGAGCATCTAGATCTGATGACAGTGTGTGTGTGTAAATAAGCTGATGTGAAACTGCAGAAGATTTCTATAATCTTGACTAAAGATAAAAAAAAGAAGGTGTGCATCACTGGAGGTGAGAAAAATGTAAAGAATTGAGCAAAGAAAGGCAGGATGGGGGCAGATGATAATCTGCAGCTGTTTTGTGGCATTAACCCAAAAAAAGAAAGAACTAATGCAAGAATCCTCCCCGGCCCGGCCACAGATTACAGGAGTGGGTTTGCGTGCAGAAGCTATTATATAATTCATTTTCCATGATGAGATTTTCTGCCGTTGCTGGTTTTCCTCGCTAACCCCCCCCATCCTGGTTCTGGCAGGTTGTTCTTTTAATTTGGCTTCAAGATGTTTGGGTTTATTTACTGACAGTCTAATCCTTTAACTGGAACTCATCTTCTGCAGCTTTCTGAACTTCTCACACTCAAAACACTTTCCTTATGGAGCTTTGTTGCATGGATGTAAGTGTGTGTCTGTGTGTGTGTGTCCATGCATGTATCTGTGCACGTGTGTGCATTTACTAAGCTCCTTAATGGAGTCACAACAAGGGCAGAGGCATTTTCATTTTTACCCCCCCCCCCTCCTCACAGTGTTGGCAGATCAGAGGTGGACAGATTGGTA
Source organism: Adrianichthys oophorus (assembly GCA_036245035.1). Lineage (NCBI taxonomy): Eukaryota > Metazoa > Chordata > Actinopteri > Beloniformes > Adrianichthyidae > Adrianichthys > Adrianichthys oophorus. The sequence goes on along the minus strand of BSAI01000072.1, from coordinate 17,382,637 downwards.
TCAAAATGTTTTTAAAATATTTTTCATTTTTGGGATCCACTGACCCTCTGAACATTCCCACTCCCCACAACAGACTCTTCATCTGTCCAGAGGAAGTTTGGCCCGATGCCCTCTGACTCCTCAGGTGTTTCAGATACAGACCCCTCCCACCCTAAAGACATTCCCAAACTAATTAGAAACATTTTGGGTTCTGGTCAGAATCTGGATCAAAATCAAAAGCCAGCTCCTGCACTGACTGATGATGAGCCCGAGCTGAGAACCGAATGGCTCATAATGGTCAACTGGAGCATCTGGACATCTAATACCATGACCATGGTGTCAACAGCATGGAGGCACAGTGGCAATCGCGTCATGTCATATGGTTATTATAATGCTGTCAGACACTCAGTGAGATAAGTGTATTTGTAAAACATTGTTTGCAGTGAATCTTAGGAAACAAAAGAGTTTTTCTTCATTCTTTATTGCTCAGACCTACTTAAGGATGTTTGTCCACAACGAGCTTGTTCACCCATAAGAACCATAATGAGGCGTTTCTCTGGAGGGTGCTGTAATGATGTATGAAGTATGGACAGAAACACAAACTCAAGTATTTTGGCAGGAATAATCTCTGTCTCATAACCAAACAGAAATGGCTCATCCTAACCTCACCTGTTGCCATGACAGTGATGGTGCTAAATATATATATATATTTTAAAACAAGTGAAAGGTGTGTAGAAGTTATGTGTGTGGATGTAAATTTACAAAAACATCTCCAAAACATCTACCATGAGCTGTTCCTGTGATGAATTCAGTTCTGATCCCATCCATCCCGGTCGTTCCCAAAGAGAATCTCAACATCTTCATCCCTGCTTCCTCCAGCTCTGCCTCCTGTCTTTGCATCAGAGTCTCTAAAGCAATAACATGGCTGCTCTCACCACAGTCTTCTACACCCTTCCTTTCCTTCTTTTTAGACTTGTTAGATTTTCAAAACACCCAACTCAGCTCCGGCAGAAGGTAGAGTTGTGCCTGTTGTGCAATTTAAGGTTTGGTGAAAATGAAGAGACGCAGTGATTCATCTCTGAGCTTTAAGGACTGTTTCCTGTTTACCTGTGCAGTAAGCCTTTATGTCTTTGACTAAACTAACACAGTGTCTCTGTTTGCTTCTCTCTTAGGATTTTGCTGACTGTGGTGGTCATCTTCCGCATCTTGATTGTGGCCATAGTCGGCGAGACAGTTTACGAGGATGAGCAGACCATGTTCATCTGTAACACTCTGCAGCCAGGCTGCAACCAGGCATGCTACGATAAGGCCTTTCCAATCTCCCACATCCGCTACTGGGTGTTCCAGATCATCCTGGTCTGCACTCCCAGCCTCTGCTTCATCACCTACTCTGTTCACCAGTCAGCCAAGCAGAGAGACCGCCGGTACTCCTTCCTCTATCCCATCATGGAGAAGGACTATGGCGGCAGAGACGGAATGCGAAAGCTTCGCAATATAAACGGGATTTTAGTGCAGCATGGTGGTGATGGGGGAGGGGGGAGGGAGGAGCCTGACTGTTTAGAGGTCAAAGAGATTCCCAATGCCCCACGAGGTCTCACACATGGGAAGAGCTCCAAAGTACGTCGGCAAGAAGGCATCTCCCGCTTTTACATCATTCAGGTAGTGTTCCGAAACGCCCTGGAGATTGGCTTCCTGGCAGGCCAGTACTTCCTGTACGGCTTCAGCGTGCCTGGAATTTTTGAGTGCGACCGTTACCCCTGCCTCAAGGAAGTGGAGTGCTATGTCTCCCGGCCCACGGAAAAGACGGTTTTCCTTGTCTTCATGTTTGCAGTGAGCGGCATCTGTGTGGTGCTGAATTTAGCCGAGCTCAACCACCTGGGCTGGCGCAAGATCAAGGCTGCGATCCGGGGCGTCCAGGCTCGCAGGAAATCCATCTGCGAGATCAGAAAAAAGGACATGGCCCACTTGTCCCAGCCGCCCAACCTGGGACGCACTCAATCTAGTGAATCGGCCTACGTTTGACGATGAAAATGTAAACACGAGAGGATGGATGCGCAGAGAGAAGGAATTATGATTTTCATTTGCTCAGGATTAAAGGCCAAAACAGAAATCCTTTGGTGATGATGGAAATGAACTGAATGTAAGGGCAGTGGAAAAAGAAAAATACAGTAAATGACAAAAATGAAAAAAAAAAAAAGGAAAATGGAGGGAGAATTGTTTGTATTCTTTGAGAGGTGACGGCAGTGTTTGATGCATCCCATGGTGCTTTTCATCTGGACTCCATCACATTCACAAAAAAAGGCGGGGGGGTGGGTGGGGGGTGGGACAGAGGAACACCATTAACGGAAGAACGGAAGAACTGTCAGAGCTGTGACAAACCAGCGAAGATGAAGCCATGTTTGGGGGGGTTAGGAGACATTGAGCTTTGGAGGAGCATGAGATCCAAAAGACGGAGGAGAGTGGAACGGACATATTTATAATTTCCTTCATCTGTTCTCTGGAGGTTTAGAGGCTTATTGATCAGCCTCCAGCGAGGCGTCATCTGATGAAATGACGTCACAAGCCAAAAGCAGAGAAGAGCTGACAGTGTCTATGCTTTGTCTCTTGGCAAAAGTTGATTTGAGCACAGAGAGGAGTTACCATAAACACTTTCATCCCTAAACTCCACGGTTGGCAGCAGAACAGGCTTTTGTGGAGCATCCTGCTGCTCTCCTGCCGCACACAGACTCTGGAGAAAACTTAGTGAACAAATGGACTAACAATTAATTAGAGTTACCTCCCCTCCATACACACACTCCATATGAATCCAAACCAAATCCTTGCTGTTAGAGGAGAGCACAGAAAAATCCAAGAGGAAGACGAAAACCTAACTTTTATACAAATATTGTAAATGACATAACCATAAGTTTAGATTTTTCTTTATTTTCCAGAGATGGTGCCATTCTTAATATATTAAAATTATTGTTAAGCACATATAGAAAGTATATCATAGTATTGATTATATCCAAATCAAACGATTTATTTTTGGGTGGTTGGAAAGTCATACTTTATTAGATGTTAAACTTATGTTTTTATGTATTACAAATAATCTTTTCACTGATGGAAGGGATTAACGTCACAACTTGAAGACATTTGTGGGCTTTAATATGAACCAGTGAAGGTGTGCAGCTGGTTTTCTTCAGAAGAAAACTGTAAACACGTCTGTACAGTATTTGTTCTTTGCCAACCAGCTGCAGCCTGTGTTTGCTAGAGGCATGTACACGTGAGTGTTTTCTGAATGACCGAGCTGTTACTGATGAGGGTTTATTAGGACAGGTGTTTTTTTTTTACTTCAGTGGTTTTTATTTTGCTGTTCCTGTGCTGAATGATATCAGCTTGCATGCAAGAAAAAAGAAAGACAGGAACGCTGAGAAAAGGGGACATGATGTGCACCCGGATCATGAAATAGGAGTGGAAGAGCGGCGGGCTGTAGGGACCAACGCTGGGGAAACATTTCTGGACGTCACAGATTTTTCTAAAAGCATGAAGCTGACATGAGGGAATGCCAAAACCCCCCCAAAACCTTCAGATCTGATAGGAACATGCTGATTAAATAACTGATCAATCAGCTGATCAAATAGTTGATTAAAAAGTTCATCAAACAGCCATGGGGAGGGATTCAGAAAGACTTCAGTTATTCTATCAGGTTTGGTTAAATAAAAAAAAACCAAAGTTCTCAGACTGAGAAAAACTTTATTTACTACAAACTGTGAGACTCAAAAGACTGAAAGAAAGGTATGGCAGGAGAAAAAAAGCTAAAAAAACTCAAATTAAAGATGCATCTGGGAAATCTTCAGTCACAAAAACTTTTTTTTAGGTTGACCTAAGTGTTTAAAGGTCAGCTTTTGAATTTTTTGGTAAGTTTTTATCTTCATATGAGCCTAACCCTGCAGGTAACAGCTCCTCCGCCAGGTCAATGTGTAGGTTATCTGTGTTTTCTCAGCATCTCTTCTTTAGTAAATGGTTTGGAGCTGAACTGTAGTAGCAGCTAAAGCAGCTGCAGATTCCTTCAGTCTTCTGGACTCTAACAGGTGACTCCCTCCAGGTTTAGCCTCCACTCAGGATCTTAAGTGAAATGGATTCTGTCCTCTGCATGCACCAGAGAAGACAACTTCCCTGAAAGGTCCTGCCAGAAACACTAACAATAGCAGTTGGGTTACCCATTAGAATCGGTGCTTCAAGTGAAAGCTTAAATGAGACCTTAAGCTTAAAAGCCTAGCCCCAGTCTGGATCTATATCCGGCTCCTGCTGCAGAGTCCATTCATATACCAGTCTAATCTCCACTCAGTGCAAGACTGTGCAGGCTTGAGATCAATGTTTACCGAATGCCACATATCCGTGTGCTCACTTTGGAGAAGGTCTGAATATAAAGCAGATGTCTCCTTCAACTTTTGTCCGCTGTCCTTCAGTCAGCCAAAGGTTCATGCAGAGAGTCCATTAGTGCTTCAAACCTCCTGTGACTGCAACACTTCCTCCCTTTCAGAGTAAAAGCTCAGCTCTTCCAGCAGTCCTCTGCTCTCCCACACCTGCTTTACTGTCTGTCCGTGTGAAATGAATTATGCAAACTTTTTCTAATTTGCTTCTTGTTTTTAACTTTTGGATTCATTTTATTTGTTGCTCTTTTGGTATGGAAACATATAAAAAAAGAAACGATGTTTTTTATGTAGTGAAAACTTTTATTTTAAAAGTTATGTGAAAATCAAGGGTAGAGTGATGAAATATAAGAGTAGCAGAAAACGTTATATTTCCTCCCTTGCCAAAGTCATATGCAAATTTACAAGATTTTTAATCTGCATGTGTAATAGCTATAATAAGCATGTTTAAATGTTTTACCCAACAGAATCTTATTAAAAAAATAGATTTTTACAGCTGTAATAATAGATGAATGACATCTTGATGACCAATGTGCAGATAAAACCCAGATCTTTGGACCAAACAGAGCCTCTTACCAGCTCATGCTGAAACTACCTACAAAACTTCATCCATTTCAGGTCCCAAAAGAGTGTGACAACCACAAAGCACTGTATACCTTCATCCTTAAGAGAAGGGCACAAAACACCTTTAAAATGACCATCAGTGGTTTTGATTTATGAGATATTCCTTAAAAGATCTGATGAACTGTAAAAAACAGAGAACGCAGGATTTTAAACATGCAGCTATGGGACTGGCTGCTGAAGCATTTCAGGATTTAGGCCGTAGCACAAAGTGTATCTCAGTTGGACTGAATTCTCAGAGAAACATCAGCATAAAGCACATTCAGGACAGAAAACATCCATTTTATACTGGTAGAAGTGGACCTTCTTTACATTTTAATAGAAACTGTGTGTCGGCATCGTCCCCATCAAACCTGATACTGTTGGACCCTCAGAAAGCTTGAGCCATCTGCTCTCTGGTGTTAGTGAAGACTTTACCTTCTTCTGATACAATCCTTTAAATCCAGCAGAGTCCTGCCCACGCATCACAGGTGACGGAGTTCTGCAGAACACCTTTGACTGTTACCAGGTTGTCGGCTTGGCTGCAACAGTTTACAGCTCGCAACGTTTCTGATCAAATTCTCTGTAGAATTATCCTGCAGTAAATGAAGCGACCGTTTGATTCCTCAGGAACGCAGCGTGCAGCCGTTTCCTACATGATCACAGCTCTCGCTGCAACATCTCTGTTTCTGCCAGAGGAACCTAAGATCGGTTTAGCCGGTCCAATGGGTTCGCCAGCAGCTCTGTGGAGGAACATTTTTAGGGTTTCTTACTCATTTCAGGTAAACAAGCCATAGAATAAAGATACAATCCAAACATAAAGAAGCACAATGTGAGGAAGTTCTACAGAACTTAACCAATTAAGGTTCAAGATGTTTTTGCATTTAATCGGAAACTGAACAGCTTTAAAGGAAATTCTGTGTTTAATGCAACAAGAAACATGTTAATAAAAAAGTTAATTTATCCAAATGTTCAGCAGGGATTTCCATTATTTTGCTAGAAAAATGCTCCAGCCTTTCCGCTCTCCAGCCCTGTGTCCTACTGGTGCTACTGGACTGGATCAGAACCATTTCAACACTCAGAAATCCTCCTTCAGCAAACTCACTATCAACCAGACCCAGTTAACACTGCCTCTTTCCCTTCATGTTCTGACCAACAGCAGCTCCTCAGAGCTGAAGGTCTCCATCACAAGTCTGGCTGAAAGGAGGAGATCTGAATGCTGACATGCCAGCAGAGTGGGAGGAGCAGAGCAACACGTGGCGAACATTTGGCGTCCTGCTGAAGATTATTTAGAAAAAAGACTTCATTAGATTTGAGGAAATCCTAGATTCCACAGTCACATCTGAGCAGATGTGAACCCAGGAATGACGGGACTGCACACACAAGCTACCGCTTGGTGACATCAGAGAATCTGTGGCTACAGCTTCACGGACGTACGTGACGGCCCTTCGTTAAAGTCCCTGTACAATTAATCAGTGTACTGTATGTAAAGACTGAATAAACCTTGAATGTGACATGACACCTGAACCAGCCTTCGCCTGCTGATTTATGACCTAAGAGTCAACTGTGTGGTTGGTGAATTGAATGTGTGTCTGTGACAGAGTGATGGGGTTGAAGCTGAAGCGCTCAGGCTGGGTGGTGCACAGGTGGTGCACTGATACGAGTCTATATTTAGCAGATGCACAGCAGTTTTTCAGAGTGAGGTTTGCCGCGCAGCTGGTTGGTAAAATGACATTTCTGACCTCAATAGGTGACTGAAATGTTTCAGCAGGATTAAGCCCTCATCACTGATGGGGGAAGAGGGGGGTAAGAATGCCCGCCGCTGCATGTGTCTGCTTTTCACAACCCGCCCTCCTGCTGGGGGGGTTTGGGACACGTGCACACAATGCAATGTACTCATTCACAAAAGCACTGCAGGCAGGTCTGCGCCACTTTGCTGGAGCTGTGTGCGTGTGTCCAAACCACATCCAACCTTCTCAGCTGGGTCACATGATGGCTGCGATCAACTGGGATTGAAGGGTTGTTTCCACGGTGATAAGCCAGCTGGTAATGTCTCTCAGCACAGCCAGGATTAGTCTGCCAACAGATGGCTGGAAGCTTCCCGTCACTTCCTGAAGCACACGTCCATATTACTACTTCCTGCACCTAGTGCCGCCGTTATTCTGTTTTCTGTTTGTTTTCAGACAGACAGAAACACACACAAACACGATGACAACCTCAAAAATATTCAGAAACACACACTCAAACATAAACAGACACAAATTTTTATGAGCACAAAACAAATGGACCATTAGCAAAGAAATGGATTTTGGTCATGTCATTTTTCACTTAACACCTTATTATTTTGTAAATACATTTTGGGGTGTACATCTATTTCACAACCCTAGTAATTAAATACAGGCTGAAATAAAAAGTATGTTAGAATGTCTTTATTTCTTTTGTTTCACTGAGAAGTAATGATCTTTTTCTAAACATTAGATTCAAACATTGGATTTCATTTGGAGTCTATGCACTACACAGATGTAAACAGTTTACATTTGTCTTTATGTGCAAACTATTAAACTGTTTTAGTCTTTTAAACAAGAATTTGGACTATAGCTGATTGCCAAGATCATCACAAAATTAAAATAAACTTGTTAAGATGGTGGAAACTCAGTTAAAAACAGTAGCAAGAGGCCAACTAAGACGCTAACGGGGGAACTGACTAACACTGACTGCTGGAGACCGCTCTGGGTTGGACGACGCCTCATGGCTTCACACATTCCTGCTCAAATCACTTTGGAGAAAATAAAACACCAAAGGTTGTCGGGGTCTGACCAGAAAAGACAAACTCAGCAGAAAACGAGGGCTCGAGGACTTAGGTGTACTTGTTCTTGAGCAGCTGGAATTACACCTCACCAGTAGGTACAACAGTTAATTGAGGTTCAGGACTGAGGTTCATGCAGTGAAAATTAAGTTTAAGTCAGAGCAGAAGGCTAAGGTTGAAGTTCAGATCCGAGCAGGAGGGGTGATAAATTAATGTCCAAATCTAGATCTAATAAACATAGCAGGAGACACAACAACATCTGTCCAAAGAGGCAAGCATTCAATCCATAATCACAATCCAATGTAAAAGGCAGAAACTGCTTCAGGGTTTAAATAAACAGGTAACCATGTTAGGAGAGAAACAGGCTTTAACTGATAAGATACTGAGACCATCAGGCAGGGAATGAGTTCTGACTGTGTTGAAAGGGAATCTCCCCGGTGTGGCTGATGACAGTGATCACCTAAGGAAGAACCAGCTGATGAAGAAAAGCAGTCTGTTGAAGAGAATGTAGTTTATTTAATTTGTTTTAAATAAGTAGATTCGTTAGGCAGTCCCCCACTCTGACTCACACTCCTACACAGTAGGGCAGAATTGCACTTTGACGTCGGTGCCACCCGCCATTGAAATACAAGAAGAAGAATAGCAGTGAATGAAACAGACGAGAGGTTTTGAAAAGTCATCAAATATAGTGAGAAGGTTGCAGAGTTGGAAAAACTACATCTCTCTGACTTCGATTTTTTATTATTATAAAGACGGGATCCGTTTTCTGTAGAAACAAACTGTCCAGGCATGTAAACATCCAGTCTACAACTGTACTGGAGCTCCTCGGCCTGTTGATGGACCAAACAGATGCACACATATACATCGGTAAACAGTGTCCATTAAAAATCTGCTTTAGAACATCTACATTGACAATGACTAATTCATAATATTTTTTTTAAAAAGTCTTTCATTCTACTAAGCAGAGAAATTCCAGTGTTTTTCTGATGCAAGAATTTCAGACTGAAGGAAAATATTTCTCTGCACAAAATCAAACCAAAAAACAAAAGCCGGCTTTGCTTTAATGTTTTCACACAGATCTATGCTGCATTTAGGTCGGACATCGTGCTAATGGGTTGTGTTTATATCACACTATGAGGTTAGCACATCTCAGATTGTCATGAAACACGTGGAGCAAGACCCACAAAGTGGGAAAAGCTTGATGACAAAATGTTTTTTCTCGAACAAAGAGCATTGCAGTATTTCAAGACTGGACATGATAACGTGTGGGAGGAACTCAGAGAGATTGGATGAACCTGACATAAATAACAGCTCAAGTCTACGAATTAAGATCAATATGATTCATTCCCACAGGCCTAATTTAACAGGGCAAGAGATAGCAGGAAATAATCAGGAAACAACCAGGGAAGAATCAGGAAACAAGCAGGACACGAAGACAAGCTGTATGTACAAAGGAATAAAATCTGACAATGAGGTCAAGTCACCTGGAGGAGACTGCTAACCAGGTGTTAGCAAACTATAGAGGTCGTGACCTCTGGGTCGAAATCTGCCCCCATGTCAAATGAGAAAGGACAGTTGAAGTCTGTCTTTGGTTAGACTCATTCCTTAATCACAACCTGTGTGTCAGTTAGATGGACTGTATAGAAGTTGCGTTGCACCACCTCCCAGAAAAACAGAAACCTATGCAGTGAGGGTAGGAGTCTGAGCTTCAGTTTTAGAAGGTTGAGCCTGCTGATGTTGAGAAGCTCTTAGAGATCGTAGATTTTATTTGATTAGAGAAAAGTGGCCTTTCTATGAGTCTAAATGAAGCAACATTTATGTCCATTTATGAAGCAACAGCAGAAAAAACACCATTGCTTGACATTTACCAGATTTTAAAATCAAACCATCACAGTTTGCCTCCAAGGCGATTTGCACTCTGGAGCAGATGACAGTGTCTATCTCTGCAAACCAACCATGAGAAGATAAAACAAAAGTCCTGCGAGCCAGTTTTAAAAACACATTTCAGAGCTTTCACCACCAATTATTTCCAAATCATATGAACATTTGTCGCTGCGTTCATTTTTGCTTTAACAGCTTCAATGCTTAGAATAAAGTAAAGCCGTTGTTGCTCTCACATCATCAGCTGACAATGACTATAAATAATCACCACTTTTGACTGCATCTCACAGACAGCTTCAGCAGGAATCCTCAGTGTTTTCGTCTCAAGATCTCAGTGTCATTTGTATTTTTTTTCGATGAAATATGAAGCTGCATGTGATGTGGCAGAGCTGTGGGCCTGGAAGTGTGGAACCACATGAGATGCAAAGGAATCAAGAGGGGATTATTGTGGGATTATCAGATAGAAGATAAAGAAAGAAAGCGCAGAAACCTTAGAGGTAATAGTAAAAAGAGAGGAGAAATTAAGAAAGAGAAAATCGTGGTCTTTAGAAACATCTGAGATGAAGGAAGCTAGAAGAACATTGTGATGATCTGGATCCGGAGAAAAACAAAAGGAAAATAAGTCAAATCCAACCAGTGTCGTCTTTTTAATTCCAAACGCTGATAAATCTGATGTGAGGTAATAAAAATCTGAACGTGAGTAAAAAGCAGTGATGAAGAAAGAAACAGGGAGGTTGGAGAGGGCTGCTGCAGAGAACATTGGAACATGCTGGCTGTTCTGCCTGGCTGCCTCTGCTCTGTCTTCAGGGAGAGCAGCTGAGGAGGAGGAGGAGGAGGAAGAAAAGGGGCAAGGAAGACTAGAAGGAGGAAGGATTGAATACAGAGAAGATATGCAGAGAAAGAAGGAGGTCAGGGAGGAGTTGGAAGCTTTTAAGAGGAGAGAAATCATCGAACGTGCGGCAAAGCAACGCCCGATGAAGGATGATGAACTGGCTGTCATGTTGAGAGCTAAGAGCTCGAGCAGAGGAAAACGTAGAAAGTTTGGGAGAAAAATGAAGACTGCGATAGAAAAAACAGGAAGAAGTGCAAAGAAGTAAAACAAAAAGCAGGAAGTCTAAAGAGTAAGAAGGAATCAGGAGGCAGTTGAAGGCCAGTGAGGCAATGATAGAGAGTTCTGGGAGGACCAAAAAAATCAGAAGATGAAGAGGCTGAGATAAGAAGAAGGGATGGAATGGTGTCAGAGTGATTGTGAGATGGCGAGGCAGTAGCTCTGGGCAGGGTGAGAGGAAGTGATGCGTATGCTAACAGGAAGGAACAGATCTCTGCAGCATGCACCAATCAAACACCAGCTCTCCAAGGCATCCTCCTTGACCGCCAGCATGATCCTTATGAGCATGTTCAACACACACACCCTCGTGTCCTCCGGTTTAATTATAGCCCCGCCCACCTGACCGTGAAGTCCACGTCTGCAGGTTTGTTTGCTACCAGGACTTTCTGTCCTATATTTACTTCAATCACTGTTAAAAACTTCCTTTGAAGTTGTTCAACTTTTTTTTTTAGCAAAAACCTGCAGTTTTGTCCTTTTTACCTCATCATCACATGAAAGAACAGAAGAACCTGAAACAATATTGGAGCTGGATCAGGACTAAACTCCTGCTCTCCATTGAAGTCCATCATGTGAAAGAATTTCTTGCTAAGATTACACAAATACTAATTGATGTGACATGAAGATGTTGTTTTTTGAACATGTAAGGGAACCTCTTCACAGCACACATTAAATTGCTTAAATAAGATTTTAAGATGGTTTCAGTCATTTGAGACCCTCTACTGTGGTTCCTAACAAAAGCTCTGGATGAATCCTAAGGATGAGCAGTTTCTGACATTTTATTGTACATGAACGTCTAGGTGATCATTTAATAGACTGATAGACTCTGCTGCTTGAACTAAATATACATATTTTTAACAGTTTTTAACATTTTCCAACATAATAACAACCAAATAATTCCATATCTATCAATACTTTTTCCTGAGCGCATCATTCAAATTAGGTTTTAGGAATGAGCCAAAGGAACATATTTAGCCTGAGGTTTCCGTTGAAGCAGCTTGATGGTTTTACAGCACAAACATTGCATTTATAGTGACTTATTAATAAAATGATGGTTCAGATGCTTCTTGAACTTTCTAATAAAACAACATGAATCAGGACAGTTTACTCTGAAGGATCTTGAATGTTTTCCACTTAAATCCACTGTTTCATGTCTTCACCACTGTGGGTGGTTAAAATACACTTTAGACATACCAAAAACAACTGTTTCTCAGATTGGCATCCATCCCCTACATGACAAACTTTTTGGAAGGTGTCATTGACACTTGATATGGACGGCCGCCATCCGGAGACGTTTACACATTGTCCAGTCAGAGCTCCTACCGGCTCCAATCCGCCCTGTGGCCGGCCAGCTGTCGCACAATTTGACAATTGTGTCACCCCTGCCTGTTACTGGACTGCCACTGCACAACCTCTGAATGTGCGTAGGCAGCCATTGACTGATGCCAACTTTCAGAGAAAAATCATCAGGTTGTTGTAAAATTTTAACTATGTCTTAAAACCTCTGTGGCCACTGCGTGACGTGCAAAAGTTCAACTACTGCCTCCCAATTACAAAGGCTACCTGCCGTTAGACTAAACTTGCATTTAGGTCACAGCGCAGTGGCATTTTGGGATGTATGACCGCAGTCTAAAAGAACAACGAGTCCAAAACCTGCTAAGAAAATCCCAGATATTTACAACTTCCTTTATAAATACTCATAAGCTTTTTGTGGCATTTCTTTAGTCTCCTTGAATGAATCTAACAGACATAGATTGACTCACTGCTTGATCCCTCCCATGATGTTCCCAAACTTTCAGAATATTCTTAGGTCTTGGAGCACAGAATCAACCAGGAAAACCAGAAGCTTTAATGCAGTTTTGCTTTCTCAGTAAAGAAGGACCCTTTAGTTCTTGTGTGTTTTGAATCAAAGTGTAAATTATGATTACCTTTTTGTTTGATTCCACCTGAAAGCATTTTAGCATCCATATGTGTGATGAGGACCGCAGGTCAAAAAAGAAACCCGAGCAGATCAGTGAAGGTCTCAAGGTGGACAAAAAGTGTTGATGATGAGGATGAGTGTGGTGGAACAGAAGTGCTGCTCTCAGCATTAAACTTCAATAGGATGAAGAGAGAAAACTGTAGCATCCTCATCTTGTTACTGATTAATCTGATTGCTGTTTTTGGAGTTTAAGATCAGGCTATGTGACTTCCTGAAATTATTGATGGTCTTATTCACCAGCTTCCCGTGGATATAGCATGTGGGAGTTGTTGTTTCATCTGCATCAGCCCAGTATTTCCACACATTTAACAAAAAAACTATTGTGTAAATATTTGGAAGAATTTGTCACTGTGTATGGCCCCAGAAGATGAACCTCCACACTGCATCATCCACCCAGCAGCAGCAAAAAAATATATATTTTGGAATCTTTGCTTAAATGACACCATCTCCAATGTGGACGATGGTGTTTGTATCTCTGCAGGAAAATTTAATGTAGGACGTTTTGAGAGGTTACTGGTAAGTACCAGTCAGTCCCTTTCTTCTCCTTTAATGATACTGTGAGTCTGTCAGCATCAGCAGTTAGTCATTTGACTTTGGCTGCAGCAATGAACATGGCTGTCATCAATTATGGGTCCCCTTTAAAGCCAGACATTATACATGCAGACAGATGGGTCAGCTGGGGTTCTCAGAAAAGGTTTACTGTCAGTAGAAAATGTGAAGGAGGTTTGCATGGAGCTGATTTACAATGATGTTTACTGTTTACTTGGACAGCAGGGCTTTCTGAAATGCTTCTTTATTTATCAAAGTGTAATGGTGCAGCATACTCTTTGACTAATTTTGTGGGAAATCAGAAAGTGGTCTTGGTCGCTGCGACCCTGGACGGGAGAAACTTGTGTGCTCCTCCATCCTCTGCTCCACGCTTTTGTGGAAAAATGTCTTCACCACTGACATTCCATTCTTTCAGCAAAGTCCACCATCATCTGTCCCAAACACCAAACTTCTCCATCACTTCCTTTGTATCATTAACCCTCATGTCCATAAAAGTATACTCCAATCACCCCTGTGAAAAACTGAGAATAAATCCTGCAGTCCTCAAATCACACCGCCTTATGCTCTCAACTTTGCCCACGAATTCTGTCCACAAAAATTACGAGTAGATCCAGACTCAAAGGTCATCTCTGCCTGATAATTTTTGTCCAGAAGGAGAAACGTGGACTTCATTAAAGGTAAGAACAGTGTGCAAGTTCTGTGTGTGTCAGAGAGTGTTGGTGTTGTGTCTGTTCCATTATATCTGTAGCAGTAACGCTGGTGTTTTTTGGGAGGGATATTGAACTGATGCACATTTTACATTCTTCCTATGTACCTGCCAAATCATATGAGATATTTGTGGTTGCTAAATGTATTGGGTTTGTATGTTTGTAAATCTTACTCAGAGTCAGAGCCTAACATTTACAAACTCCACTGTGTGTCACTGAATCAAATATGATCAGATCATTAAAGCAAAGCAGTGGTAGGATGCAATTAGGAAAAATACTTTTAAATCACTTTATTAAAGACCCACCCCAATGAAAAAAAGTATTTTTTGTGTTTATAACATATTCTTGTAGCATTTTTCTCATAATAGAGAATATGAGTAAATCTGCATTTCTGAATATTTCTTAATTCAAATTGCATTGGACCAGTTAACTCGATGCTTGAAAAATCTGGAGCTAATCATGCAATTTCTGAAATGGGCGTGCCAAAGTCTCCTCTCCCCCCTGCGCGCACCCTGGCCCACTCACGGTCAGGTGCGCAAGAACTGATGAGCGTTCAACATTCTTGCTGTAGCGAATTGCAATTCTGGCTCAAAAATGTATGGCTGGATTGATCCAATATTGCTCACCATTATTTTTGTGCTGCTAATGCTAGCTTGGAGCTATAAGCTTGCGCGTGAGCGGGCAGACAGGGTTCTCAGCGACCGGGAGAGAGAGGTGTTGCTTCGAGCCAACAATCCCGCCCAAAAACCAAAATTAAAAACGACAGTCTTTTAGATTTTCGATAAAAACTGCACATCATAGTCAAAAGACTACGAGGAACAATTTTACAATTGAAAAAAAATCTGGTTTTAGAGGGGCTTTAGGTGTATTCAGCGACAGTCTTTAAAAAGGTAGCTTTTAATTTCTTCTACTTTTAGTTTTATTATGTTTTCCAATGCTGACATTCCCAGACAGAGGCTTGGTATTCTCTCAGAAAGGTTTCCTGTCACTATTTATGATGCAAGCTTTTTAGCATGTGAGGAGCGGCACTTCAGTCATGACTGAACAACCATTCCTTTTGCAAGAAGGCACAGCTTCATCCTCTCATGCCTATAGTCTAATTTTAGATTCTCTGGCAAGCAGCTGGAAGGAAGTTTTAAAAAAAATGTATTAATATTAGAAAATAATTCACTTTAGAGGGCATCCCCTCATTACTCACCTCCCACAGCTATTCTTTGATAGTTTGCCAAATTGTGATCATCAGTTGGCAGTGTGTCGTCTTACAGTGAGAAAGTCCTGGTTCAAATCCCAGCTGCGTTCTTTCTGTGTGCTTTACATGTTCTCCTGGTTCATGTGTCGGTTTTTTCTCCAGCTTCCTCCCACAGTCTAAAAACATGATTGATAGGCTAATTGGTGTTGAATTTTCCATTGGTGTGCATGTGAGTGTGTTAATGACTGTGTTGTTGTGTGACCCTACAATGGCAGGGTGTCCTCGCCTTGGTTCGGATAGGCTCCAGCAACACAGTGACCCTAAAAGGGATTAAACAGGCTCAGAAAATTAAAATGACAGATAAAATTTAAAATTTACCAGATCAGAAAAAATCCCACTTTTTCATGCTGGTTCCTTTAAAATAAAAAAGCAAAAAGAAATAGCAAGAAAAACGACCTTGGAAGTGAAGTCAAAGAAGAGAGTGAAATTGATTAGAAGACAAGAATGAAACAGAAAGAGCAGAAATTGTGATAAATGCTCCCATCAATATTTTGTGTTTCTGCTGGCTGTCTCCTGCTCATGATGACAAACCCTTCATCAGTTTTCAACCTCATTAGTTTGCTGCTTCAACATGATAAAAGAGACAGCGCCTTCATGCAAGAAGACAGGAAGAAAGGATGAACCTGAGCAGACAAAAGAGGAAGAGGAGGAATGTGTTAAAATATCGAATCAAAAAAGGTTTTCTTATGAAAACCCCAAATTCTGTTATGGAGGCCAATTACTTTAAAATCAAAGTATCAGAACACATGTACTGCCAAGATCTTTGTTTGTTCATGTGACATCATGATTAACCTGAAATATGTAAAAATATATAAACAGCAAAGCTCTTCCCTATTTTTGTCTTATTCATAATGTGTATTTCAACAAATTCAAACTGCTGTTTATCATTAGGAGAGATAAAATATGCGAAAATACGTCTTGGATTCAGTTTATGAGGTTTTTCTTTAGAGTTCTTGTTTAATTTGTTTTTCTGTTTATGTTCTGTTTTTCTTGCTAAAGACCCACTCCGATGAAAATGGCGTTTTTTAAAAATACGTTCTTCTGACATTTTTCTGAAGATGGAGGACATAATTAAAGAAAATTTGGATTAAAATTGCGCTTCTGCATATTTCTAGTATCTAAGTTTTCAAATCATTGTGAATCAAGAGCAATGTAGAAGCTGTTACTCAACAGCATGTTACCTGTAACACTTGAAGGCACAGGTTTTTTTTTCACTATTTATAGATTCATCTTTAGAGATAACAAATATTTAAATAAACCATGAGATCAATAATTTTCCAAGCTTCAATTCGAGCCATGTTTTGTGAAAATTGGTTATGAAATGAGGGAGCTAGCCCGATTTTTGTCGTTGATGCCTACCTGTCCTCTACTGGAACAACAGCATTCTGTTGACGTGGCTCAATGCAGAGCAATGACGCCTGTGCCTGAAGGTCACTGTGTATAGCAGCAAATAGGCAAATGCCAATCCAGTATTATATACCAATG
The DNA here is from genome assembly GCA_036245035.1 of Adrianichthys oophorus. Taxonomy (NCBI): domain Eukaryota; kingdom Metazoa; phylum Chordata; class Actinopteri; order Beloniformes; family Adrianichthyidae; genus Adrianichthys; species Adrianichthys oophorus. The sequence continues at coordinate 17,365,883 of BSAI01000072.1, read as the reverse complement.
GTTTGAACTGATGTCATTTCCTGTTAGTAAAGAAAAAAGATCTAGCTACTTTTGGTTGTTTGTGTTGGGAGCACTAAAGAGAACAGTTGTGAGACTGATGAAAATTAAGAGGGTGTTCTTCAGGAAACAGCTGAGTGGTCCGTGGTCCGTGTCGCTCACGTAAAGGTCAGACATCATCACCTTTATCAAACCAGCAACAAGTGTGGCTTCATCAATTACAAAATGAAGGGAAGTAACGTTTTTGTTGTAAATGTAGAATTCCTAATGGCATCCATCCATTTTCTAAACCTGCTTTATCCCCTACGGGGTCACGGGGCCGCTAGAGCCTGGCTACTGTTGGCTGAAGACAGGGTACACCTTGGACAGGTCACAGGTCTGTTGCACAATCACGCACTGGTTAAAATCTAGGGACAATTTATTGTAACCAATTATGTTTTTGGACTGTGGGAGGAAACCGGAGTCCCCAGAGAAAACCCATGCTTGCACAGGGAGAACATGCAAACTCTATAACTAAGGGTCCCAGTTGGGACTTGAACCAGTGCATTCTTGCTGTGAGGCAAGAGCGCTAACCACAGCACCACCATGCAACTCTACCTAAAAGCAGTGTTGATGAATTTTCCAAATACAATGAATGTTTGGTCTTAGAGCTCATCCAGATGTTTCCACTGCTTTTCCAATCAGGTAAAACTGTTTTTAGGAAACCTGACAGGGTAAAAGTCTTTGGTCATATCTTTGGCTTAACTCCACTGAGCAGCAGAATCAATCAGCTTTTTGAAAATGGGCTTGGCTCTGCTTCATCAGACCTCCCACTGCGAGCCCGTCTGTGACGGGAGGCCGACATCTATTAAATCAGCTTATCACCTGATCCTAATCCCACCAGTGATGACGGGATGCAGGAGCAGACAGGAGCACCTTCATCTTCATCCCTGTAGATGCTCATTTTCTGCTTCAGAGTAGCTTTGGAGCAGTTCCTCCAGTGTGAATGTAATTGAACCTACAACCAAACCAAGGAAACAGAAAGAATCAGGACAGCACCTGAGTCTGAAAAAGCACAAATCATATAGGAGTTATTGTGATGTAGTGAGGAGATGCAGATGGGTAAATAACAGTCAGAGCAGCAGCCTGTTCACTCCTTATACTCTTAAACCTTCCTAACTGCTTCTTTTATGAGAGGTACTCCGCCTAAAATGACCTGCTGGTTAACCGTGACGGTTTTTAGCTGTTTAGGTCCAGTCAGAGTAAAAGCAAATGATGGTGAGAACCTTTCTTACCTTTCAAACTGATCCTAAAGGCTGTCTCTCACTGGACTCCAACGTCTCAGTGATTGTAGTGAGCTTATTTTCAGGTGAAAAAAACCTGTGACTGGACTGCAATAGAGTTGGACTGACATTTGGAGAAACATTTCTTGTTAAAACAAAATGTGTCAAGAATTTTGAATTAAATCTGTGCAAACAGAATATTATTTGTTTTTGTTTTTGTCTTGAAACGTGTGTTTGTTGTCTTTAATGTCCTCTGCCACTGTGTGGAGAAAATATTAACTCTCATTATGTGTCTGAAACGGCATTAACCTCCAAATACAATCAGTCGATTTACTTTCTTTAAACCAAGAACATTGTGGAAAGTGCAGGATGGAATGTGAGTGAAAATACAAACATGTCGATAACAGAAAACTGTCTTTTTATGTAAGTCAAGCAATAAATGGAGATGTTTACAAAGGATGACTGAAGAAACTGGCACAAAATCTGAAACTTCTAAAATCAGCCAAATATCACATGACAAAAATAATGATTTTGTTCTGTTCCAGCACAACATGGAAACAGGAAAAAGAGTCTGGAAAACCAGCAGCAGCTTAAACAGCAAGTTCTGGAGAGAGTACACAGTTATTTCTAAATGTTTCATGGTTGAAAGAATTCAATTCAAACGTGCCAAGTCAAGAAGAAGATTTGTCTGCAGAGATTATGCTGTGCATCATTAGCTCCTGATGCTGTGCAGGAAAAAGCCATTTATTCTATTTGTATTATTAATCCTCTGCAGCAGGTGCTTACAAACTGCCTTCAGTGTAATGGGACTCCTGGTGTAGGGTCTGTCTTGCAATGAGACGACAGAAACATGTCAGGAGACAAATAGCAAAGAGGTTCAGTTGTATGCTGGTAGACGAAATAGGACTACAAGAGTATTAAAGGTCTTGGTTCATGGCTCTGATAAACAGACAAATCTGATGACAGCCCATAAAAAACAAGAAGAAACTCGACTACATCCTCATCCTGGCATGTTAGCCTAAAAGACTGTGGTTGAATGTAAAATGAAAGTTAAAAAACACACATTCCCCTGTGCAGTTTTGACATCACATGTAACACATGTCTGATCTTCTGCAGAAATATTATTGTCTGACAAAGAAATAGATCTTCAGAGTTTTTCTAAAGACCTTTTGTTTGATAAAATTGCCCATTTGTAGCAGCATTTATTCAGAAATTCAGCCAAATGATAAAAAGACAATTTCTCTGAAAAAAAAGCACTGTTCTGATTTTCCTACACTTTACACTGCGTGTTCGTTAAATTAACATGAATTTATGGGACGGTTAAAAAACCATGACCAAGGTGTCATGCTGGCACGAGTAACTTTTCTTTAAGCAGCTGCTGTTGTTCTCTGCAATCACTCTGAAATCACAAATTCCTAAAATACACAAGACAGAGAACAAATCTACAGATATAATTATTATGTTTGTGAAGTTTTCTTTCATTTCTCTTCAGCGTCTTTTTCTGCAATTATTATTTCAGTGAGTTAGAAATCCTTCTCTTATCTCTAAATACTGTTCAGTTTAGTGAATGAATGTATCAATTAATGCTGTGATTTGCTTCAATGAAAAAAGTCACTGATGTGAGTGAAAGATCTTTGTTCGACTGATGGTAACCTTATAGATGTGACAAATCTTCTGAGCATACAGGGTATTTTTGTGAGCGTGTTTCTATTGTTTGGATTTAAAAAGTCATGTTTTAGGTTCCAAGGATGCTGCATATTCCTGCACTCAAGTGAGAAGTACTTTCCAGACTACAGAGGTCTTCATATCAGCGACTAAAGAAAGAAAGACAGCTCTCACTCACTCTAGTGCTCATGGTGTCAAAACACCCACTTACTAGATTTCACACTTATTGGCATTTTCCTGTTGGAGCATCCTTTATCCAATGGTGCGCTCCTCTCCGTTCATGCTATTTTTAGCAGATGTGCTATTCTGAGAGTCATCTCCAAGCAGGATAATGTTTCTGTGCATCTAAAAAATGCCTGGAAGATGGAAACTACTGTATTAAACGTTTTTTTCTGTTTCGTTGCAGCTGTGGTCGGTTTGCTGATTGTAAATACACAACTCTGATTTTTTCAGCCTGTGGCCAAGTAAAACCAGCTCATCTGTTTGAAGTTGTTTATTTAATGAACCTCTAATCATTTATTTTACACTTACTGTAAGTGACAATTATTTAATCAAGTTAGAACTTCTGTCTGGTTTCCAAAGAAGGGCTGCTGGAACTCAGCATCTCAATCAGAACTCTTCTGTCAAAGTTCAGACCAGGACCAGGAGAACTGCCCACATCACTGCAGTTCACAGGCTCTTACTCTGCAAATCAGTGGCTTGTGATAGTAAGTAAGTGGCGTGGGATCTTCATATAGTCACAAACCCAGCAGATCTTAGCCAGAAGCAGATATGTCAGAACCAAACAAGAATGAGCTGTATGCAGCTCACTGCTTAATCCAAGTTTTTCTCTGACATTTCAAACTAAACTTTAACCCTTTGCTTCTTATTTGTTGGACCACATTTTAATCTTTAGGAGCTTAATTTTACCTTTGTGCTTTTACTTGTTTCAACTGGTATTGTCAGTGCCTTTGTGTGTTCCTGTGAGTCCCACTCATTGACTGAAAAAGAGAACTGGACTTAAGAGTGTGACGTCATCCGTAGAAAATGGCTTACTTCCAGCTCCAATGAAATGAAGCTAATTCAGTCACCTTTTTCCAGCGATTCAGACGCAGCCATTGGAGCCAAATGAGGTTAGTAAGCAGTGATTAGCCTGGGTTGATCTGACTCAGTGTTATCAATCAATTAAAAAAATCAATCTGATTAATCAGACTTTTGGGTTGTGATTAATCACGATTATTCAGTCAGGTGAGCAGCATCTGGGGACTGCGCGCATGTGCTGCTGGGAGGTGTAGTGAGTTTAGGACTCTGGAAACGGCTCCCGCTGGTGACCAGAGGGGGAGACAGAGCTCTGACTCCTGACACCTGAAGAGATCTGGACTTTTATTGGAGAAATGATCGTATCTAACCCAGGTTTCTGTCATGGCCCAGGTGAATACTTGATTCTGATTTATTAAAAAAGTGAAAAACCTGTCTGCTCCAATGGCTTACTAAGTACATATATGAAAACTGACAGAATCTGTACCTTTTTATTTGAGTTTACGTTTTATTAACTCGTATTTGGTTTAACAGGATAGTTCTGGTTCTGTGACTGCATCTAAAATAAAGTGCATTAAAGCCATATTTCTGTTGTCCTTCTTGTTTCCTCCTTTTATCTTTGCAATTTTCAAGTTTTTGATTGGTTTATTTATTGACATATTTGGGTGTTTTTTTCTGCTGTCTTGAGGCCTTTAAAACCTCCAGTGTTGAGTCCAGTTTTAGAAAGAAATTTGGTCCAACTCTGACCAGACTGGTATCTTGTCCTTATATATCTGTGAACTCATTATTTGGCTATGACAAAAAAAAAAAAACCACCTACGACAACTTAAACTGTACAGTAGACTCGTAGCATTCGTCACGCACTTCGAGAGGATCAGAACTTTTGAAAATAAAAGGCTTCCTTTGCGCTCATGCACATTTCTTTCCTTCAGGGAAAACAAATTGTGTTAAATCTTTAAAAGGATCATGTGAGTTTCACTTTGTGATGAATGAAGCGGTGAAGCTCATCATGCCATGAGAATTAAAGGGTCAGCGTGAGGCTGTCCTGAGGACACAAGAACAAGCCGATTTTCACTCATCTCAGGACAGAACTTTTGCAGAACAGCCTGCTCTTTTTTTAAACCTGGATGCAGAAAAAAACTCCTGGACTTTGTGAAGAGCTTGAATTAGATTTTTCTGTACCATCTGAAGGTTTGTGTGTAATTTGACTTCTTGCATTGAAGACAATTGTAACTATTATGAGTGTGTTAGTGTGGACTGTACTTCATGTCTGCAGAAAAGTAAATGTTTTGTGTTTGAAGGTTAGAGGGGCTTCCAATCAGACTGAAACAGACTCTGCTGTGAGATCACACCATCTTTCTGCTCCTGGACAACAACATAACCAGAACATAAGAGGAAAAAAGCGTCTGTCTTTGTTTCACAGGTTTTGAATCCGAAACATGAACTGAACCTCTCGGTTTGCAGGAAAAGGGGGAAACCAGCAAACAGCAGCACCCCCCATTATTTTGAGAACACATTTTTATTTGATTTTCAAGGATTTACTTTTATTGCATGCAGCCTTTATTAATATGGATAATCCAAAATTGCATGACAATATTCCTCAGAAGGGTGTCAAGCCTTCGAGTAGATGTGAACCACAGAACAAAACAATTCAGTCAGACCGTGACATATAACTGCCATTATGCTGATGTTTTTTCAATAAATATGAGGATTTGCCTCTTTTACATTTTGCTCTACCTAAGAGATGTTTAAAAACCAAACTCATTGAAAGTTATGAAATGCTTCCTTTTAATGCATTAAAGTTCAATAAAAGTTTTGTGTAAAATTGCCAACTGTCGTGCAGTGTTCCTTTTTCACCACTAGGAGGCGCAACCCGAGACCTCTGTTCCGTCGTCACATGTTTGTTTTGTGAGAATATCATGTATACTGTAACCCTCTGGTTTGTTAATGTTATATGTAGATTAGCCGGTTGCACTGCAGAATCTAAATAAACATATCTTTGAATCATACATTTCCTTTTTGGTCCATCTCTTCTGGAATCTTTCCAGATTAATAATCTCTGAATTCATTTTGACTGGATTTTTCTCCCCACCTTTTCATTTACAACTATGTTATTGTGCAGTTAAATTGTTTTTTCTCAGTTTCAGGTTTTTTATTTCCTAGTTGTGAATATTTGAATATGTCTGTAAACGGGAAGACAGTTCTGTTTTAAATCTGGGACTTTTCAAATTATATATATATATATATATATATATATATATATATATATATATATA
>BSAI01000072.1:17324103-17359656 GCA_036245035.1 Adrianichthys oophorus | reverse complement strand
TATATATATATATATATATATATATATATATATATATATATATATAGAATTATTATCTGATGAGTGATCAAATAAAAATATGTTTGACTTTTGAGTTTCGGTGGCCCCACATGTTCTGTCTGTCAGTCTAAAAGCATGACGATAGCGCCGACCTCTGGTCAGTTTAAAAACTGCTGTTCTGAAAATGCGGAAGCGTTAAGTTTGTCTCTTACGGCTTCCTATAGATAATCGCAGTCATGTCTGCCTCCATGGCCGTAAGTTTTCCTTGAATTTGATGTTTTAAGCTGCAACGCTTCGTGTTTCACTCCGCTTGTTTAGTGCGCGTGTGTTCAGTTTTAACGCGCGTGTCATCAGAGAAAACTCCGTTGTTTGTTTGCTTTCTATTGTTTTATTTTTTACAGACATTTAACTCTGGAAGTGACTCTCGTTGATGCAGCCAACATATTGTCATTTCCCCCCCTAGAGAAATAATATTTTGTTTCACGTCGACCTTCTGATTTCCTCATATGATTGATGGTTTCTGTTGGGTTTATGACTTTTGTGTGTTGAACATCTATATTTTATTCCACAGATAAATGTATGTTTCAGTCAAACGTCTTTTGACTCCCCTCAGGTCTGGACTGAAGTTTGGTCTCTCATACTACTCCTCACATCCTTCTGGTTTCTCTGCTCAGGTTCTGCACAGATGCTGCCAGCGCTCAGCTCTCCTTGTTGCTAGGCGACAGTGGATCTCCAGCTCAGCATCTCGTCCTCCTCTTGTATCGAGGCTCCTTGTTTTCCTCACGCAGAAATTTTATGATGTAGAGATGCTTGTCAGCTGGAAGTCTCACTTTAAAAGAGACCAGCTCCAGAAAAAGAATGCGTAAGTAGAGCATGCAATCTATAATCAGAAGACACATTAAAGTCTGCTGATTGTAGTTACATCCACATGTGGACAAAAGCCTGGAAAGATGCTGCAGAGTCAAAAGATCTGGGTTTACAATGAAAGCTCAAGTGTGGTATTTTAGACGTTAAAGGTATTTTTCCCTCTGAAACATGAAGTCCTTATGTTTGCATTTATTTGTTATAATGATTCAAACTGTGTCGCAGTGATTAGTGCCCAGCTTCAAATCCCGATCGGGACCTTTCTGTGTGGAGTTTGCATGTTCCCCTGTGCACGCGTGGGTTTTGTCCTTCCACTGTCCTAAAACACGCTTCATAGGTTAATTGGTTCCTTTAAAGTCTTTCTAGGTGTACATGTGTGTGTGGGAGTGATGGTGTTCCCTGAAACAGACTGGCGACCTGTCCAGGGTGTAGTCCGCCTTCGCCCAACAGTAGCCAGGACAGGCTCCGGCAACCCCGTAATCCCAAGGGATGTTACAGGTTAAGAAAATAGGTGGATTCAAACTGCTGTTTTTCTTTTGCAGGTATTATGGCTACACTGAAAGGTTTTATGGGAAAGACATAGCAACAGCGTACTATATCTTGAAGCTGGGGGGAGGATTTCGGTAAGCCTTTCTTCTAGACTTCAACACTTTTAGTTTGACAGTTGCAGAAATGGTCATAAAATAGATTTATGAGAATTTCATTTACATAGACCTTTCCAGTGTTGGGGCCCATCATAAATGCCCTAACAGTTATTGAATGCAGTGCAGTCTCTTGTGGTTTGTCTACAGGGTTTGTGTAAAGGCCTTGTTGTGGTCCGGTTCTGCTGTGATGTGAGACTAACAGGGTTTCACTTGACTTCAGGTTTGTTGGCCAGTCCGAGTGGTTCCGTGCAAACAGAAGGGGAAAGATCAGCTGGGATTTTCTACAGTTCAAAAACACTCCTCTAGAGGAAGTAGACATGAGCCGCACTCTTATCAACTATACTGGACTAAGTAACTTAGGTATGAAGTCCAGCTCTGCTTCCATTTATTATCTTTTAACATGTCAAGTTTATTTAATAAAACTACTTATTGTTTTAATCAAACAGCTTTGAATTAAAATGTTTGTGTGGGAGTCACAAGTTGATGCATGTCTCCACTCAGCAACGCAGAAACAGCTGCGGACTCTGAAGTTAAGAGGCTGTCCTGAGATTGATGATTGGTTCCTGGCGAGGCTCCACATCTTCCAGGATTCTTTGAGGGAGTTAGACATCTCTGACTGTCCACGCATCACCACAGGAGGCCTGGCTGCCCTCAGAAACCTCAAGTAATCAATCAGAATGTTGATCATAGCTCATTAAACCTAAAAGCACTCCTCTAAGGAAGCTGTTTTCTTTCTTTCTGTTGAAGGAGACTGAAGCTCCTGAACGTATCATCTCTCCCGAGGGTTTCAAGTCCTGGTTTGGTGATTATCCTGTTGGAAGAGATGTTACCTCAGTGTCAGATCACTGCTGAAGGCTACGACCACAGCCTGAGGGGGGCAGATGGAGAGGGCATGGAGAACTGAAGGAGCCTGAATGTTTAAATCATCTGTTTATGTGCAAAAAACAGAGTTTTTATCTAAACGGAAGCAGCTGAAAAAGTGAAAATGTTTGTTTTTATTCATGTTGTCTTAGAAATTCAGTTTGTAAAAACTTTAGGAATCCACACTATTGTGTTCAGTAATGTTTAAATTATTAAAGTGACATCAACTGGTGAAAACTATAATGTACTGTGATGTGTTTATAGGAGGTTATGAGTGTAAACATGACTGTAAATAAAAACTGTATAGATTCAAATACTTTAGTTTTTAATTTATTTACCTTTAAGAAAGATATAATGTAAATCTCCATCATAATATGTCAGCATGTATTTTCACTCCTTCCTACTGCAGCTTATATGAGCTAATCATAGCACATAATCCAGTCACCTGCAGTCACGTCCTGCAGTGGGCTGATGAAGACATGAACATCTCACAATCTAACGACAGCGAAACAATAAATATCTCACAATAAGGTATTATGTGAACATTTTTATTGTTATTTAGAGATGTTATAAATTTTATCCACTCCTTAAAACTACAGAACATGAATTTAAATTCGTCGGCGTATTTTGCGGAACGCTTAATAGTCCTAGGAACTTTTGGCCTTTCGTGATCCTGTTGAACACGGACTGTTTTTGTTGACGGACAAAGCGGAAGGGAATGAGAAACATTAAAGCTCGCAGAGGCTTTTCTTTTTCTCAGATATTCCATATTTAGTTCGGGTACAGGGTTGGAGTTTGCTCGAGCTGAACAATGTCTGATGCTGCAGGTAGAACAGCTCGGTTCGGCTTGGTTCTCCGGTGCAGAAAGTCCCGCAGGAATAACCCTCTTCTGTTTGCGTTTTTCGTGGTAATGTTTATTTCATTTTTCTTTGAATTATAGATATTCCAAAAGCGGAGGAGGAGGAGGAGGAGGCCCCGCGGGATTTACAGGTGAGCTAATGTGGCCCAAATGGTGGCTTACTAATTTAAATCAGGTAAAATAAACTACCAAGTGGTTGTTTTACCTGAGATATTCACAAATGTTGCTGTGCAGGTTGTTAAACAAAACAAATACGTATAAATAATTGAACATTCATATATGTTACAGTTTATTTGAAAGATTTAAGGACCTCCCTCACAAATAAACAAACCAAACTAAACCTGGTCCTACAGAACCAGAACCCTGGACCGATTTATGGTGACGACCTAAATCGGGTGAATTCAGTCAATCAGAATATGGAATCATCATCATGGAGAGCTGGAATCAGGCAGAGTTAGGGTTCTTGAGAACCCAGGTCTTTTCCGTCAGTCTTTCTAAATGAAGGCAATGAGCTTCAAAATAAAAGCACAGCTGAAAATAATGAAAAAAGGCAACTATTAATACATGTGAAGCAGACCATCATAACACTGAATTTAGATCTTTCTTACAAAAACAAAGATCAATCAGAGGACTAGTTTCTGAGTTACCATCATGAGACGGCCACTGCCAGTCCTCAGCCGTGAAGAAGATCTGAGACTTAAGCAAGAAAAACATTTCTAAGACATCAGAATAACCTTTAATGTCAGAAATGAAACAGAATCCTGTTAATCATCAGAGATTCCTGCTCGAGGAATGTTTAACTTTTTTTTGCATAGTCGGCACTTCTTGTTTAGATCTATCCCACACAGAGCTGCTGACACGAGTATCAGGAGGTAGAACCCAAACCAAAACGTTTTTCTGGTTCTGCAGGATCTGTCAGACGACAGCAGTGACGACGAGGCAGCAGGAGGAACTGAGAGTACGTTCTCATCTTTATTGTTTTCTCTGTTCTTTTTCTATACCTCATTCTGCAAACACCTGTCCAGTGATTGTCATGTGAGTGTTTACGGCGCTTCGCCATGATGTTATAAGATGTAGAGACGAAAACAGGAGGATGTGATGTCCTCCCTGGCTTATGACATAGCCAGAAATCTCAGGGATCCCCCTCCCTGAGTGAAGAGAGGATCACCACTCTCCAGAAACCACCACTACTGGGTGGCTGCATCCCCCTAACCTGTCTCCATTAGATCCCACCCAGTCTTTGGTACAGATGGGCAACCTACCAGGGTGAGATGGGGGTCCTGGCCTCCCTTGGGCCCCACACTACATACAGAAAGACCAATCACTCCTGTGGGGAGCTGAAATGCCCCACCGTCCAGCTACCACACCCCACAGACTAGCATAGAGCTGCAACATCCCGGGCTCTGGCCCCTTGCCCACATGAGTCCTGAAGTCTGTCTTCGTTGCATTCTTTTGTCATTTCCTATAAAGTTTAATATTCTCTTTAAAAAAAAAAAGAGACATTTATGTCTGCACGTACAGTCGTTCCTCGCCGTCACACCATTCACCTTTCACCGGCACACAGAAATTCTTTTTCTTTGTCCTGATTGGTTGTTGACAATTTCCTCCTTGGTGTCTTCTATGCCGGATGTGTTTATCAGATCTTTTTCATTGTATAACACTAGACTTTTTGTTTTTTAATAAAGGTTTGAACTTAAAAGTTTAAGTGTGAAAATGTTCATGTCTGTCTGAAAACATCTGCAGGGATGCAGTTGTCCTCTGAGCTGTGTGGTTTTGTTTGTCCCCCCCAGTCTGATTCTGCTCTGTTCTTTCCAGTGGACTTCCTGCGGAACCTCTTCTCCAGCACTTTGGGCCTCAGCTCTGCAGAGAAGGTTCTGGATACGCTGACTCTGGAAGGAGTGGCTCAGTATATAAAAAGCGGCAAATGTGCGTGTTAATGGGACTGCAAATGTAGGTTACCGTTCACACTCACAGGTTGTGTTTGGATCATGCAGGTAAAAACATCATCTGCATGGTTGGTGCAGGAATATCAACATGTGAGTATTTCAGCTTTGTTTGTTTTTTGGTGTTTGTTATTAATGATGTCAACACAATCTGCAACTGACTCTACGTTTTTCCTTTGAAGCTGCTGGAATTCCAGATTTCCGATCTCCAGAAACCGGCCTGTATGCAAACCTGGAGAGGTATGACCTGCCTTACCCAGAAGCCATCTTCCAGATAGGTTACTTTAAGGTTTGTGGAGGATCTAATGTGATGTAAACATGGCATTAATACAAATAAACCTGTTTGTAAATATGATATTTAAAATTAAGGAAAAAAAAACACATTTCAACTGTTTTTTTTTTTTTTTCAGAAACATCCAGAACCGTTCTTTGCTTTGGCAAAGGAGCTTTACCCAGGACAGTTTAAGGTACAACTTTGACCTTTAGAGTGAGAGCTTCCTGGTTGTCACTTCCTTCATGGTGTCTTCTCTCCTGTGTCCATCTCCAGCCAACCATCTGTCACTACTTCATCAAGATGTTGAAGGACAAAGGGCTCCTTAGACGCTGCTACACTCAGGCAGGAAACCTGCAGCATCTTCTCCCTGCAGCTCTTCTGGAAATCCTTTGTTTTATAATTTGTGTGTCTCCATGCAGAACATTGACACTCTGGAGCGAGTTGCAGGTCTTGAAAAAGACGATCTGATTGAAGCTCATGGGACCTTCTACACCTCCCACTGTATCAGCTTCTGCTGCCGTAAAGAATACAGCCTGGAATGGATGAAAGGTTTGGGCTTGATTCAGGGATCTTTAGGATTTCAACGTCTGTACTCTAAGCTTTAGGACTTTGCTTTGCAGAGAAAATCTTCTCTGATGCCATTCCCAAATGTGAGAAGTGCAGCAGTTTGGTGAAACCAGGTCAGGTCTTGATGTTTGATCCCTTTAGGGTTTATTTGCATCATTCATTTGATATGTTCAGGGTTCTGTCCTTTAAACGTTCTTCATGTCATACAGACATCGTTTTCTTTGGGGAGAACCTGCCGGCACGTTTCTTCACATCGATGAAGATGGTGAGATCATCACGCTGCTTTCAAATAGTTTGAATTGAGATGCTAACAAAGTCGTGTATTTTGCCTCCATTTCCTTTAGGATTTCCCTCGCTGTGACCTTCTGATTGTCATGGGGACATCTCTTCAGGTGCAGCCGTTTGCAGGTTTAGTGGGCAGGTAGGATGTATGTCCTGCAGGGTCACCACCTCACAAACTTTGAAGGAAGCTGTGGATCAGATACAAAAATCCTCTTTTCTTTGTCCTTTAGGGTCTCCAAGAGTTGCCCCCGACTGCTCATTAACATGGAAAAGGCGGGGGAAGTGAGTCTTTTCCACCCCTCCCACAGTCCTTACACCTGTCACAGCACAGTTTTTGTGTGCATGGCGGTGTGGGAGTGGCTTCATGGCGTTTTTCTCTGCTTCTGCAGGGTGACCCCATGCTCGGGATGCTGGGATTTGGAGGAGGCATGGATTTTGACTCGGACAAGGCGTACAGGTTAACAAACAGATCTTTTCCTTACATCCCAGACAGGTCACGTCTGAAAATGTTTGTTTACCTAAAGAAGCGGGGATGACGGCATCACTCAGGGGTCTCTAACCCTGTTCTTCGTGAGCTACTGCCCTGCTTGTTCTGCTGCTAACCCTGCCTCAGTAATCACTGCTCACCTTGATCAGGTGAGTTCAGTCATCAGAAACTGGGCTCTACAAGCAGGGCAGTAGTTCACGAGGAAACACCTGCTCAGAAACGTCTGTTGGTAAACTCCCATCTTTACCTTTGAGCTTCATGTTAGTTGTTTTCCTGCATCTCTGGCTGATGTTATGTATTTCCGTGCCACCAAGCACAAAAACTCAAGTAAATTCATTTTGGCTCCATGTAATCATACGGCCAAGATACCCATTGCTCCCGCATGTATTTTAAGTGCGTTCAAGGCTAAGTCCCATTAGCTGTCATGCTCCTAGGTGTGTGACATTTTTCCATATTTGACCCTTCCTGCTACCAGAAGAAAAAGCTGGCTTAAAGGAAGTTCATTTTGGTCTTTTTGTTTGGAACAAAGATGTTTTGAGGCTTTGTCCTCCTGATGGGATAATGTGCGACAAAGGAGTGCAGAGATGGTTTACGAGCTGAGATAATCAACTTCACTTTAAAAAAAAAAGAACAACTTTTTCCTATTTGTTTTAGTTGTGTTTGTTCTGTCGGACTTCTTTCCTGAGAACGGCATTTTTAACCAGAGTGGTTTTCGTTAATAAAATGGAAAAAGTTTCTTTAATGAACTTCCCGTGTTGTTAGCAGAAAGCTCTTGTTTTTGACTGCTAATGGTCAGATGCTCTCTGCAGGGACGTAGCTCACATCAGTACCTGTGATGATGGCTGCCTGGCTCTGGCTGACCTGCTGGGCTGGAAGGTAACTTCTGCTTCTCCTCAGATACAATCTAAACATTTGTTTCCGCAGAATCTGGACAGAACCTTCCTGCTTAGCCACTGCTTATCCATTGAATCAGTTCTAGCTCAGACCTGATGCCAAGCACATTGAAAACCCATTTATTTTTGTTTTTAAATAACATAAAGATGCAGCTTTTTTTTAATGTAATGTTTAATTAATTAAAAACTGTCATAACATTATTTTTTTTGAAACAAAAAATGCCAAGAGTAAACAAAGGAAATAAATTCACAAATATATAAATTTATATTTCTATTCTTCAGTAAAGCTTGATTTGATTTATTGATCTATATCATTGATCATTATTGATCTAAGTCAGTTGATGGACAGCTGTAACCATCAGAGAAATGCATACATTAGCTGGGGGGGGGTTACATTTTTTTTTTTTTTTCAAGAATCACCATCAACATGTTTGGTTTTCACAAAGAAGAGGTAGAAAGTTTAGACTTATTCATTTTTTTCTTTTTTGTGGTTAAAAAAGCAAACTTCTTACTGCTGCCAGTGTAAAGGCCTTTCACATGATGTTCTTGAATGAAGTCTCTTTCCTCTGTGCACGGCACACATAATACTCCATCTTCTGCCATCTTACCTCCACAGGCCGAGCTGGAGGCTCTGGTAAAGAAGGAGCACGCTCAGATTGACAGTAAAGATGAGAAGGAGCAGCCTGGAAAAGCTGGAGAAGCCAAAGCCAGCTCTGCCTCTGTGGAGCCAGAGGAGTAAACTCACTGAAGCAAGTGTCTGCTGCTCCTATGATCTGATCAACATCCCTGTTTGATTCTAATATCTTTTGCACTTTTGTTACTTTTCCTGTCTTTCTGCTGTTGCTCATGACATGACTGCAGAACACACGTGTTTGCTTCCTGTTTGACTAAAGCTGAAACCAGGTGAGATGATCTGCGGCTCATCTGACGCTGCAGAGAGAAGAAGATAAAAGCCAGATAAATTTGCTATTAATAGTGTTTCAAAGTGAAACTGTTTACATCAAAAATACTATTTGCAGAAAGTTAACTTTCTGATTTAACTCAGTTTTTCTTTTACTTAGCGACTTTTAATCATATTTAAACTCTTTAACCTGAAGTGTTTCATCATCTTCTTTTAATTTTAATGGTTTTTTGAGAAAGTCTTGGTTTGAAGAAATGCAGCAAGTTTTCAGAATAAATGTAAAGATGTGACATCTGCTGAAAAGAACTTAAGCTGAAGAGAAAAAAATGTACAATTAAAAACCGGTAAAAATGCATTTGATTTTAACAGCGACGAAAGCTGAGCTGCAGGTTTGTGATTGACTAAAGCAAAGCCTGCAATAAACTCAACCATTGTGAACCTGGTTCAGTTTTTCTGTGTCCTCTGTCCGACATGAACACATACACATTTATTTGAATCAAACTTTATTTCCCTTGAAGCCTGTTTAACCCAGAAGAACCCCTGCTGACATCAGTGTAACATGTTCTCTTATGCCCCGACCCCCCCGGTGAAATCCCAATGATCCCTAAACCAATTATTTTGAAATTTGAGTCAAAACTTTCCAAGCAAACATCAGACAGTCATCTAAAATGAATAAAAGCAGAGCTCAGGAACTAGGAGCTATTGCATTGTGGGATTGGACATCCTGGGTTCTTTCTCACTAATGATGATGAAGAAATCTAAATTTGGAAACTAAAAACTGAAGCTGAATATGGATGATCAGCTCTGACTTTCCTTTCCAGTAAAGCATGGAAACATGAAATATTCCCATCCTAAAGATCTTATCTTCATTTTCTGCTTTCATCCATCTCACCCCTGAGGAGTTCTGAAGGAAACACCAATGAACCTGAGATGGAAGGATCTCCAAAGAAACAGAAGCAGGTTTTAAATTTAAAGCAATGGAATGGGACATTAACATCCTATTTTTGTTATGTGGTTTCAGAAATATCAACTGTGGTTTGATGAATGTTTTGGATGAGAACATTTCAGCAGCAGGGATCTCTGGTAAAGATGAGGTCAAGACTGGTCACCAAATCAATGATTAAATGACTTGATGTATGGATCTTTGCAGCTCCAGGTCTGTTATGGAGGAACCCCTGTGTAGTGTGTGCTTTACATGAGGCTCAAACGGAGGTTAGAAGAACCCAGGGATTCTTCAACAGATCCAAGAAGGTCAGCATTGAAGCAGTTCTGGAAGTTCTCTGGAGAACATCAATATGAATACCTTTTCAAAAGAAAGACTTGATTTTCTGTTTTAAGTTTGGATGGAAACATGTTGCTTGTTGTTAGAATCGCAGCCTCTGGTTTTCCAGCCTTTCTACATGAACGCTCTCTACTGGTGGAGGAGACAGCAGCTGAATGTTGTTGGATAGCAGGTTCGGAGCAGCCGGAACTTCAGTGAAGAGCTGAGGATGCAGATAAAACATGCCTAACCTCAGATGGAGACATCTGAACCAGATCTTTGATCACAACACGGGGGTGATCTGGTCGGATGAAGCACATTCTGGACTGTGGCATCCTGTGGTCCGCCACGTCTGCTGCCTCTTTCGACAGGAAACTTCACAGCTTTCACAACCCCTCAGATGAAGTGTTGGGTTGGATTTTCCTAAAGCTTCCTACAAGCTGTCTGTTCCTCCAACTTCTGCAGCTCAGTGCTCACTGCAGGTCCTGAAGTCAAACCCGACGTCCATCAGAGCCTTTTTGGGTACGATGTCTTCCTTGAATCTTTGCCACAGAGCTGGACGTGGGGTTGGTTAACACCTCGCTCTTTTTCTGAACATGAGGAGGAAATAGAACCTGTACGTTTGTGTGACAGTTTTTCACCAAACTGCTTTTTGAAAAATATTCTCTATAACAACAACCCCCCCCCCCCCCCCCCCCCCCCAAAAAAGAAAGCGCATACATTTAAAAGAAAATCTCAGGTTCTGATGTTTGTGCTGAGCAGAAGGCTGTGAGTGTGAACATGCAGCGTTGGTGTGCACAGTGTGCAGAACTGGGTTAACCACAGACACATGGAGGGGAGGGTTGGATGATGGGGGTTGTAGAGTTTCAGAGCTCATTAAAGACTGGCGTGTGATGCAGACAAACCAAGGCAGAGGTGACAGCAGGACATTACAAACTTGCAGCTCAGCTCTCAGTTTTTCACTTCTCGATGATGATTCCAGAAAAGAAGGTTCCTGCTTCAGGCCTGACGCTGTTCTGAGCTTTGAAGCTTCTGTTGATTCTTTAAAGAGAAGACAAGTTCAAGAGAGAAGAGTGCGTGATGAGAACTGACTGCTAACTGTGCAGGAAGAGGAAACATGTAAGTAGCAACAAATTATACACAATCTGTACTGTCAGGTGGTTTTATCTCATTAAATTGTGAAAAAAAAACCATAAAATCTATGTGACAACAGAGAAATCCTTTTTAGTTGTATTTAGTTTCATCATCAGAAGACAGTTTGTCAATAACTGGCTTTAAAGACTCATCCATGCTCACAAATGTGTTCACATGTTCAGGGCAGTCCACAGTCCAGTTAATGGAACCACGGCCATCCCATGGAGGGGCAGCAGGAAGAAACTGTCGCTGCTGGAGCAGCTGAGGGGGTGTCAGGAGGCCTGGAGTCCAGAGGAAGTGTGGGACAGAGAAAGAGCTCACGCCACCATCTTTGGGACTCCTACTGGGGTGAGTTTGTTTTAGAAAAGTTATTTTTGTACAGAACATTTCTTCCTTAAAATCCACTTCAGTCTTTAGAAATCTGAGTAAAAATCAGAACTCAGTGTAAATAGAAAAACAAGAGTCTAAACTCTGCTTTGAATTGATTTTCGGTCCTGAATGTGCCCTCCAGCCATTGAGGAAATGTTTGTTGTCTGATGTTGGAGGATGAACTGGACTGTGTCACAAATGCCTGAAGGTCAGGAGGATCAGTAGGCCATTGATGGGTTTTCTTCTAAATCTAATCTAAAGCAACATGAAGGAATCGTCTTTGAAGGTCATCATCCTCAAAAACTGCATGGCTCAAGTAAGGAGTCCAACAGGGTTATGTTTGAGTTTCTCCAGTCAAAAGTGGAGCAGCCTCATGACCCTGCTGACGGAAAGAAAATGTCTGACTCCCCTTCTGTCTGAAGTGGCGGATCAGTTTAATACTTTACTCACCCTTTAAACCTTAGGAGTTATTGGATAGAAGAAAGTCCAGACCAGCCCACTTCTATTTTGTCCTAAACTTGTTCCTGCTTGACCAGAGACCCAAACGTCTTTATGACTTACATTCTTCAGACATGGACATATTAAATTCATTTATGAGGGCACTTCTACGGGCAGAGATGGCAGTGTCGTGGGTCATTGAACTGATTCAGATATGTGGCAAACACCTGGGTCAAGATAAAAAGCCAAGAAGTGGAGGCACAAGATATGAATGCTTTGGATGAGAACATCAAGTTAGAACCGCCTCATTTTCTCAAAGCCTCTGTTTCAGTTTTTATAATGGCAGTTTATAAAAACTCCAGAATGTAATGAGGAATTATCAGATCAACTGGAATTAATCACAAAGTCCCTTTTTGCTTTGAAAAGGAACTTTAGCCCCTGCAGAGCATTTCAGCCACACAAGGACCAGCAAACATCAACGAGTCCTCCATGAACACAGGTGAGGACGACGCTGGAGATCATCTGTCATGACGGAGGAAGAACAACCGACTGAACACTTTAAAAGGAGGATGGAGCATGATATCATTGTTCTGTTTACCATGGTTACCAGAACAGAAACATGTGCAGCCATCACTGCATAAAAAGGGTCTAACTGAAGTTTATAGCAGGGAGTAAGATTGATCCTCAGTCAACCATCTATGGGCTTAACTTCAAGGAGAGAAGTTCAATTGTTTCAGATGTAGGATCGGGCCTCCACCAGAGCATAGCTCGTTTGGGACTGGCAGCAGGCTGGATGGGTGTGCATCTTCATACACTGTGAGGTGAAGACTTTTGGAGGAAAGCCTGGTGTTAAAAAGGACAGCAAAGAAGCTGCTTCTTTACAGAAGAAAAAATAGACAGACTGATATTCTGCAAAAGCAACAGGGATTGGACTGTAGAGGACTTCTGAGGACTGCTGGGGTCTGCTGAGGACCGGTTTATCCTCTCTGATTCCATTTCCATTGGGGGATCTGAAACGAAGCTTGTTCAGAGAAGACAAGGAGAACGCTACCATCAGTCCTGCCTCATGCCAACAGTGAAGCATCCTGAGACCATTCCTGTGTTGGGTTGCTTCTCAGTGAGCTCTTCAACAACCTTTACTGAAAACACATCCATGAATAAAGAATGGAACCAGAAAGTCCTCCATGACAAACTTCTCCCAACTCTCCAAGAACAGTTTGGTGCCAAATGATGCTGTTTCCAGCATGATGGAGCACTTTGCCATAAAGCAAAGTACTATCTAAATGCCTCAGAGAGCATTGGATCTTTGATCTTTGGATCTTTGGTTCCAGAATAAGGAAACACCCTAATCTTCATTCCATTGAGAACTTGATATCAATCCTCAAGAGGTGGTCGGACAAAGAAAAACTCCCAAACAGACAAACTCCAGGCATCGATTATACAAGAATGGACAGTCATCAGTCAGGATTTGGTCCACCAGCGGAGGTCTTGAAAAATAAATGTTTACTCTGCAGATATTGAGTAGTTGCATGAACCCAGTGAGGTTGTCAATACAATTTGATAACTTTAAAACACTTGTAATTATCTTTCAGTCTACCACAGAAACATCTGAAAAAACACCTGAAAATCCCTGAGCAGCAGACTTTGTGGAAATGCATAATTGTGTGTCTCTCTCAAACCTTTTGGCCACGACGGTACAGAACAAACTGGCCGTCATCAGGACGCTGCAGCACAGCGCCCAAGAGGTGCTCATAAGTGATGAGGGAAGGAGGACTGAAGAACATGTCCACCAAGTCCTCAGGATTCGTGGTTATCCCATAAGGGCTTTCTCCAAATCCCAAAGGACAAGAAAAAAGAACGAACAAAAAAGGAGGAATGTAGTGATCTTTACATTCCCAGTCAAACTGAAAGCATTTTCAAATCCAACATCCAGCTCCACTTCAAACCTGTTTATAACTTAAATAAAAACTGCTTCTTCACAAGGATACAACTACCATCCACAAACTGCAGTGAACAAGACACTAGACAGACCAAACAACCATGAGGGTAACTCCAGAAAACCAGAGACCACAGCTCCACCTGAAGGTCATGTGTTTGTGGCATCACAACCAGAGAGAAAAGATGGAGAGATGAATGAAGGAAACTATCGAATAAGATAAAGGTTTGCTCAATGGCACTTGAGCTCAATCAGTCTACAACGGTCTCCTGAAACCCAAACAGGGCGAGCCAGCTTCAGCCTGGTCATGAACACCTGAAGGAGCTCATCAGAAGAACAACACCCCCCTCCTCCTCTTTTATTTTTTAAAAAAAGAAGAAAAAGAAACTTTATTTGGGACTTCAGACTGCAAGGGATCTTAAGAGCTTCTGGATGCAAAGTAAAATAAGGAAAACTGCAGTGTTTCTACTTTCCGTTACTGCACTGACACGCATCATTTTGTCAAATAAAAGCAGTTCCTTTTTTTCCTTTGGCCCCCCATTACACGACAAACTGCCTTCAGTCTGAATGCAGAAGTAGTTCTGAATAAAAAGCGAGTGCAAACTAAGGAACTTTCATTACAAACAGGACATGCCTGCAGCAGACAGACACGGTAAGTCATAAAGAAAAATGTATTTCATCATCTGTACCAACAGCTTTCTCACATGCATGTAAAACTTGAATTGGGGCTTTTTTTATTTAAAAAAGGAAAAAAGAAAACAGTGGTTTAATGAGAACTTTGAACAACTGACTGGTTCAAAAGTTTCGGTCAGTGTTAAAAAAACGAATAAACCACAGTTTAAACCCATTTATTGAAAAGAATCCGCCCTGAAACTCATTTCTGTTCTACGTTTTTTCAAGGAAACATTATCGTGTGTGTCTGAAAAACCACTTCCTGTCTGTCTGTGTATTTGTGTGTGTGTCAGTGTCGTACCGACAGCTCATAAGGGATGCTCACAGCTCAGTTGTCTACAGCAACTCAGTTGGTTCACAACTGGACCAAAGAATTCAGTAACAGCTCAGTCATTGAAGCATACAGTCAAAAAGTCACACTGACAGAAAAATCGAGTGTTGGAGCTCAGCGAAACTTCAACCCCCATACAGTGTGGACTAGAATAGTGTTTGTCAGTCACAGATTCTTCAGGTTCTTCCTCATAAAAAAACGCCGTTGGTCAAAAAATGTTCATCATAGAAACACTTCAACTATGAGATAGAATGTAAAAAAGGAGTTTGATTTTTAAAGAATTAGATTTGGATTACAGAGCAGAACATTCTTTTTATTAAAGTTTACATTAATACTTAGTAATGTAACCCTGATTGGTTATGTCAGAGGTCAGAGGTCTTCTGCAGGTCCTTAACAGGTTTGATCCATTCTTTCATGCAGATCTCCAGAGCTGTGATTCCCTCCATTGATTATCTATTGGATTGAGGTCCAGAGACTAACTAGATTGCTACATGCTTCTCATGAATCCACTCATTGGTTGGCTGTGTGCTCTACATTAGGTATGATGTCTGTTGGAGCGAGTTAGATATATTTTGATACATTTGGACTATTTTTACTTTATATGCTTCACATTGTTTTGTTAAAGTTTACTGAATAACTCTGCTAAGCTTTGTATTTATTAATTCTGTTTATTGATAGACAAAGTAGATGGTGGGCATGTCGTTTTTCTTTTTTTTTTTTTGGTGCGGCATGATTAGACGTAGGTCTTTTGACCTGATTTGTTACCCTGTAAATCACAATGTACATACATAAATGATGCAAATACAAAATGAATGAATGGCTGAAAGAACCAAAGAAGCAGACTGTTTTTATTGGGACACGTGTGAAGAAGCGAAAGAGGTGCTGGATGTGGAGGTGGAGGAGTTTCTCCTACAGTGTTCTTGAGGTGAAGCTCAGCATCTGTCTCCCTCCAAACATGACGACTGGCGTTTATACCAAAGGTACAAACAAAGGTGTAAAGGTCTCATTTGACCACATGACCTTCTCCCAATACTCCTCTGGATCATCCAGATGGTCTCTTCCCCCATGTAGTTTTGGACTGTTTCCTCACCGTTCTTCAGATTCATTTTTTCCACCAAGTAAGATCTTTCAGGTGGAGGGAGATTGTCAGCGATCTTCGTCAGTCTGGTTCAGGTCCACAATCTTGCCCCTGATGTCCTTTGACAGCTCTTTGGTCTTGGTCATAGAGAAGTCTGACTGTCAAAGGAAGTGGACAGGTGTCTTTTATAGATAACCAGTTCAAACAAGTGACATTTATACTAGTAACAGATGGAGGATAGAAGAAACTATTAAAAAATAATCAACAGGTCTGTGAGAGAAAGAATTATGTTTTTTTGCAGGAGGTCTTCTGCAGACCTCGGTTGTAACCAGTGGTTGTTGTTGCTATCAGCTGGCTGACAAAGGGGACAAATAAACTGGTCACTTTGTTAGGCACACCTGTTCAAATGCTCATTATCTCTGTGATCTGCATGTTAACAGACTCTTTGACAATGTAATGCTACAAATATTAATAACAACTGATATTTAAACCCCAAAGAGTTACCAAAACCTGTTACCGTGTGAAGGTGGGCGCATTGACAGAGAGTGAAACTTCAACACAGATCTTCATGCATTAAAACAGAAAATGAGCCAGAGCAAATTCAAAGATAAAATCCCAAAGTTCACTATTGTGAAATCCCCTGACTGTCTAATGTTAGCAATTTAAACAAAAGGTTGTTAAATTTTCTGTCAGTTTCTCCATCCACAGTCCCACTGGTAGATTGATCAGCGTGGAAATATCAGGGCTGTGGACCAGGAACATCCTTCCACAGTAGAGACCGGCTTGCTCCGTCACTGATATTTGAAGAGTCTGCATGATAGCAGATGATTTGTATTTTATTGTCTTTGTGGACCTGCTTGTGCCGTTTCCATGGAGCTGTGATAACACCATGTGCTTCCTGTAGAGTTTCCTGGTGGTACGTGAAGCGCCCGCGTCCCGTCTGCTGTGCGTGTCTGCTGGAGCTCAAACTGAAGACCTTCTTTTCTACCATATTAGATGCACAGATACAGGTGAGGCAGGAACAGCCATCTGTTCGTGGACTCAGTCACTTTCTGTGGTTCCTTTGTGATTCACTGCTTCTATCAAACCAGTAAAGTTAGCCTCTGATGTCAACTGCAGTCTCACAGTCTGCTCATTGTTTTATATTTGCTCTCATTGGTTCTTATGGTTAACAGTAACAGTATTTTTCTCTACAGCTCTAGAAGAATTTAATGTTTAACTTTGAATTCATGCACGTTGTAAGACTTAAAAGGACATGTTATTTTGTGACAAAAAAGGATCCTAAAATGGAAAGCAAAGTTCCTGTAAAGTTCTTGCATCAACAGAAAAAGAGCTTTTTTGGGCTTCCTGGTCAAAGTTCTGCTTCCTTTGAGAACACCCTGACCTTCTGCTCAGACTGAAGCTCTTGTTTCTTTGGAACAGCCTTCCAGCTCTCTGGGTCTCGAGTGTCTTTCCCAGACTTGGCTCAGCTGGTGCTTTTTTACTCTCTGAGTAGGTAAGAGCCAGCGTCTACCTTAATATGAGATGATCACAGTTGCTGAAATATAGAATCCCACCTTTGTAACCTTCAGTAGCAGCAGTTTGTTTAATAGAGTCACTTCAGACCTTCAGAGTTAATCATTTCTCTTTGTCTGTGATAGAGATGTTCTGGATGTTTGTCTGTTCATTCCTGGATGGATCTACAACCTAACTAACAAGCACAGAGATCCTTCCTGTCAGCTTGACCCAAGTGAGTTTTATTTAACTTTTTCATCAAAATGTTTTGTTTCACCTTGTTTCCTGACTAAATAGAAATAATAGTATATTACATTTTAGATATGTGTCTCATTGGACCTTTTTTTTCCTGTAGAAACTTGGCTTTCCACACCCCCTGAACATCAGTCCCAGAAAATGTCCAGCGTGGAGCCGAGCAGCGTCATGTGTTCCATACAGGTGTGTGGTTTGTTCAGGACCCAAAAGGACACTCCACATCAGATACAAACTTCCTCACTTTGTTTTCAATGAGGAAGCCAGAAAAATGTCCCGAAACCTGCTCTAGACAAAAATACAGAACTGCTGATAACTCTGCTCCAACTCGGGGCTGTTTAACCTTCTGTAAGCTGTACGCCAATACATTTGGCCAAATTAGGTTGTAAAATAATAATTTTGAAGTATTTTTTCTCAAGGTTTCTATGACAGAAATGTTGAACTTTGAGGCTGAAAATGTTTGATTTGTTGTTTTGCAGGAAGTCCAGCGGAAATAACCTCATTGTAAAGATGCGTCTTTGACTTCCCTTCAGCTCTCAGCAGGAAACATTAGTAACGGTTTTAAAGCTAATGTTTGCTCTCCTCACTCGTTGTTTTTTGCATAGCGTCATCAAAGAGGCGATGTTCTTGTGATCTTCTGGGTTGCTGACTTCTGTGATGTCACGTGTGTATCTTCTGGATTTTTTAGCTGACCTCCACCAACGGGGCGCTCTGCATCATCAACCCTCTGTACCTCCTTGAGCACGGAGACGACTGGCTCACCCACAAAACTGTCCAACCTCCAACCTACAGACGGCCGCGGCGCTTCAGCAGCACGCGGGTGTGGTCAGGGGCGGGGTTACAAAGTCAGCGAGCCATCTCGTTGGATCAGGAATTATTTGCTGGCGGCACAGAGATCTCGGGTTAGAACCAGATGCAGAGGAGATCATTCATTGTTATTTAGAAGAACCAAAATGACATTTCTGTTTCCTGTTTTGCTTTTCAGCTCTATCTCGAGCCAGGTCGGCTGACTCCTCTCTCTCACAAACATCAACGGAGGTGATCCTCCGGAGGTCCAGCCGGGACCTTGTCCACAGCACTGGGAACCTGTTCAGTCCCTCCACCCTTGGAAGCACCACTCCGGAGCTTCAGAGACACAGCAGCCCCCTGCCTCAGTCTCCTCACAGGGTCTCCTGGATCGAGGATGGGGTCTGGCTGCCTCCTCCCAGGCCCTCCTCCATGCTGCATCCCCCATCATTGGAGCTGGACTCACTGTCAGTCAGCAGCATCGAGGAAGAGACAGAGTCTCCACTGCCGAGCCCCGCGCCCCACTCACCTTCACCCCACCGATTAGCTGATAAAGTCATGCACCGCCTGTCAGCCGTGGGCCAGGTCTTGGGGGGGTTGGTGTGCCAGAAGAAAAGGCTGATCAATCGTGTCAAAGAGTTGAGTGAGAAGAAGAGCGGCATGTTTGCGGAGGGTGTGAAAGCGTTTGTTGATATGGCACTAAAGGGAGGAAGCAATCCAAGCGGGGTGACGGAGTTCTTACAAGAAGTGAGGTCATCTCTCACTTCATTAAGGGAGACACTACTGGACTTTCCTGACATCCAGGCTCTGCTGAACAGCATCACTGATGTCAGTGACTCTGAGATCGGTCAGTGTGGTTGTTTTTAGTCTCTACTGTGCCGTTTTTGATCGCATGCTGACATCCCCGGTCTTCTGACTCTTCCAGATTCCTTCGTTGAAGTGTCTCTTCACAAAGTGGCTCTCAAGCCTATCTCTGCACACCTCTACAGCTGCATCCTCAGCCTCCGGACCAACGATGGCACTCTGGAGTCTCTCCAGAGCAACCTGCGAGTGCTGGAGAAGAAGGGCATTGATGACTTGGGAGGATCTGCAGGAGTTGGGGTTCCCGATTCTGTCACTATGGAGCGGATTCAGCAGAGGTGGACAAACATGCATGAGGCCTACTGCCCAAACAGGAAAATTCAGATTCTTCTTAAAGTCTGCAAAAGCATTTACCACAGCATGAGCGCCAATGGCAGCACAGGTACGCTGAAGTGATGCTGCCATCCTTCTCCTGAGTCTCCTGTTTGTTTGTAGCTCATGTGCTCCTCTTCTACAGGAGCAGTGTTTGGAGCAGATGACTTCCTGCCCTGCTTGACATGGGTGCTGCTTCGCAGTAATTTGACCACCTTACAAGTAGACACAGACTACATGATGGAGCTGCTGGATCCAACGCAGCTGCAAGGAGAGGGTGGGCCAAAAGTACTTCCATGTACTATGAAGTTGTAGTCAGGAATGTGTTTTATACATTCTGTTCTCTCATCCACAGGCGGATACTATCTTACTACTCTGTACGCCTCTCTCTTCTACATCAGCAGCTTCCAGCCTCGACTGGCTGCTCGCCAACTCAGCGTGGAGGCTCAAAAGTCCATAAACCAATGGCATCGCAGGCGCACACTGCACTGCAACAAATCACGCCGCAGCAAAAACCGCCAGACCATTCGCAGGCAAGGCGGCAAAAACGCCAATGCAGAAACTGAGAAAAAAGAGGAACATGGCAGAGAAGATGATCGAGGTGATGAAGAGCAGCAGCAGGTGCAGAGCGGCACAGAGGTCATGCAGATGCTGTGGGAGAAGATGGAGAAGAAAAAAGAAGTTTGTGACTCTGAGACAGATGCAGCATTTCAGTCTCACCATGCTGCTCAGAAAGACGTGGATGAACAAGAAGATGCTGGAGAGGAAGAACATCTGTGTCCAGCAGAGCACCAAAAAACGAACAACCGACCTGAGAGTTTTCTGTCTCCAAGTCTGATGTATGTGTCACAGACGGACCAGGTTCAAAATGGTATTTGAAAAGGTACAGTGGGGATCGAAAGTTTAAAAGTGAGTCTCCGGCCTAAGTACATTCCTTAGGCCGGAGACTCACAATTTTCGATTTCGACAAAAAATTTTCGATTCAGAACAGATTCGATGAAATTTGCAGGTTAGGTTTAGGGGAAATAAACTTTAAATGTCTTTATACAGGATTCGGCGGATGCTTTTCTGACATGCTTAGTGGGAGAGGGGTCTTTCATGCGTGACCTTGGAGCTGCAGCATCTGAGCTTTTTATGAAGAAACATCAATAATTCAGCGATCACATTGATCACTATAAAGTTGCCAGGTATTGGCTATCAGTGCATATTAGCAGGCTTTGGATTCTTTTTTTTCAAGCTTTTTCCTGAGAAGAGTATTAGTATTGGTTAGGGCTGATTTCTTAGATGCAGGAATTAATAGTATTTAATGTGTAAATGTATTCATGGAGTGAAAGTATAGTAAAAAAAAAATGCATATATTTATTGTGTAGTCCGACTCTGTTTAACCTCTCATTACTATTTTCTGCAGCAGCTCGGTTTAATTCTCAGTCTGAGTTCACTCGGGGTTAAAAAGCTCTAAAGATTCTACAAAATAAATGTTTGCTTGTGTAAAACTTTAAAGTTACGGCAGCAACTCTTGGGATATAATGCATGGGTCAAGTGAATATTTTTCTGAAAAGGTCAGATTTTGCACAAAATCAATCACCTCTCCCATTAAACCACTAGAGGGCAGTATTTTATTAACAATGAAAAAGGGGGTGCTGTCCTCACTCAGGAAAAAAAACTGATGAAATCAAAACTAATGAATGCAAAACAAACTGCAATAAGAACTTTGGACTTTATGGACAAGGAGAAGTTCAGAAGAAGACACATTTTTAAATCTTTATTATTATGTTTTACAAATAAAACAATTGATGTTATTTTCTTGTTTGGGTTGTTAGTGTTAAGAAAAAATAAAAAACTTTAAGTTGCAGAAACTGAAGGTAATAAGGATGCGAAATTGCACATGAGAGCATAAGAAGAGGATGTAACTACACAACCATACACAGCACACATATGACTGTGTGCAGTTGAGGTTATTGGGGAAACAGGAGTACAAGGGAGGGAGCACAGATGGCCATGGCCTCTGGCATTTGGAGACTGCGACTGAACATTCAAAAACATATACATGACTCAGATTGTATGTCAGTTTGCTGAGAAAGAGCTGGGGGGGATACTTGCATATAAAGGTGCACTTTTGAAAAGAGGAGGGCGCAGAGACATGACAGACAAGTCCCACTTTTGCATCATCTCATCTGCAAGAACTCAAGAAGACAAAGAGTTTGAAGATCAGAAAATTGTCTATTTCTGTCAACAGAATGAATGGAGTTCAGCTCCTGACCTTGCAGGCTCTTTATCTCCATCATCTGTCTTTTGTCCTTTTTAACAATGAACTCCTCCTGATGAGCGCCCTCAAGAGGATGGAGCTGAAAAACACAGAAATCTTAAAACTATAGAGGTTCTCTATAACTAACTATCATTCTGTCTGAAACGACAAACACCGGATTTACAGAACTGGACTCATAACTGATTTTTCAAGTTCAAAGAGGAATTCAAGTTTAATATTTGATTATAATGAACATTTTTCAATTTGTAGAAAAAGGAAATGAAAGTTTTACTGTAATTTACATTAAAAGGCTGCAGAAGATGGATGATGGCGCCGTCACTCACATGCAGCCACGCCTGCAGAAATGATCTTACTGGAAAAGTTCTTTAACAAATTCTGAACAGTTCTGGAGGTTCTGATCCAGCCTTTAGGCCCACACCATAAATATGTCATGGAAAGCAACAATATCTACTGTAACTGGATTTGCACACGTTTTAAAGTAAATGTGGCTGCATTTTCATCATGGTTTGCTTTAACTTCCTGCCAACAGAAAGCCCAACATTTTCAATGAGCGTAGGTATATTTCAGATAGTACATAACGCCTCCGTTCAAACACACGTTTGACGATAAAACTCAGTGTAGATTTACAAAGCAAGCAAAATTTCACTTTCACAAAAATGGCAAAAAAAAAAAAAAAATAACGCAAATAGATTATTTTCAATTATCTCACAGAACAAAATGCACCTGCAGATCTCTGTGCATGTTGGACCTCGTGAAGAAGAAAAACACCCAGAGGACTTTTCCAAGAATGAAGAAATGGAAGTCATGCATGTTACAAAACATGTATGCATGCAGACTCAGCTCTGCGTGGTGTTCTTCTCTTTCAAAAGATCTTCTCTTTAAACTTTCCACACGTTAATATTTGGGTAAAACATGTGCTTCTCTTGTGATCGATGGTTCAATGGGATGAGCTCCAGACCTCCTCCTAATAATTTAAAAAGTTTTGCTCAAATTATAAAAGACTCTTAAAGCTGAAACTAACTGAGTAGCTTATTTATTGACAAGACCAAAGTGACATCACAAAAATAATATTTTTTTTCCATTTAATACAAAGGAGCTTTTTCAGTTTTGCTTATAAAAAGCAGATATATATGAAGAAATAGGAAAAAAGGATTGAACAATCATCAACTGCTGTGTTTCTGAAGAACATGTGGAAATGAAGTCAGTTTTTCTTAAACAGCTCAAAAACCCTGAAACCTTCCTTCTCCTTTCAGTTCTCCTTCTGAGCTGAATCTGCTCCTCCTCTTTTTTCCTCCTCCTCTACATTCCTCCTTCACCCCCCCCTTACCCCCCCCCCCCCCCCCCAATCCTGACCCCCACTCTTCTGAACTCTGACAGGTGTGTAATTGAATGATTGATGAGCATCAGAGCCCCCCCCCCTTCAGCCGCATGTTTGCTGCGTGATTGTACATATTCATGCACACAAGCGCACACGTCAGTCACTGTAACACATCGACTGCAGTGGTTGATCTGACAGAAACCTCAACAGGTTTCAGAGAAATGTCCCATCAATGATTAAACACAATAAGAACAAATAAACCTTAAAGCGAAAGTGAAAACAATAAAGACAGAAAGAGAGAACAGATGTTATAAAACAGGTCATGACAGTAAAGAAGAATTCCAAGCACACAACAGAAAACAACATCAAACAGATTTAATTTGAATTGTCTGGAAACCCAAACCGTAGCCATGAAAACAGGTTAGATTTACTTCACTAAGTTCTTTTTTTAAGTGTTGTCTTATCCTTTTACTGAAGATTTGTGATCTACAACCAGTTCTCTAGATTTGTTTACAGAAAGTCAGAAAGACTGTAAACAAACAAACAGAAGTTTGTTTTTTTCTCTTACTTTGGTAACTTTTTGACTCCGTTTTGTTTTGACTTACTGAATTTTATTTTGAAAAAACGCCGTCAGACCTCACTACTTCATTAGAATTTCAGATTATTTCATCAGTGATTAGGAAAACTGTGTTTGAGTTCTTTCAACTCAGAATGACCTCATGTTTCCAGAACAGCCTGAGCTCCCATTGGGGGGGCATTTCTGTGAGGAAAAGCTTTGATGCCCCCCCTTTTTTATAGGTGGAAGGCCAGTAACATCAGTTTCCTGCAAGTATGCATTGTTTATTCTCATAAAGTAAAAAAAAAAATTATTCATAGAAAAAAATCTGTCTGTTTTTTGTTTTTTTGTCAAACTTTTTTTTTTTTTTTTTTTGCATAATAATCCTTCATCAAGGTCTGAAACTCTGATGGTCTGCAGACCAGAACTGCTCCTTCAGCTGCAGTAGAAGCTGGATGGAGGGGAACAGGAGGTGAAAGTGGGGCCAAAAAAGACAAAAGGGAAGGGGGGCCGGAGGTCAAGACCTCAGCGCCAGGAGAACAGCCATTTCCTGTTGACCTCTGTTTGAACTCTGGCCCCTGACCCCCCGTTACTTCTTTGGAAAGTGGGGGTGGAAGGAGGGCGTGCTCAGCGTCCTGGGGATGTATGTGGGGTGGCAGAAACTTTGTAAGGAGTTTTGATGGATAAGACGTCAGGAAAGGAGGTGAAGATCAAGGAAGTGCAAAGGCTGGAGGTTTGGGGGGTATGGTTTCCTTCAATATTTTTACACCAGAAAGAAATTTGGAAACAAAATCTCCATGATTTCCTTACCAGTCCTTCCTAACACAAAGGACAGGGAGATTACAATTTTTAAAAGAAAAAAAACCCTCTGGACTTTATGGTTGAGATGGTTCTTAAGAAGTCTTGAACATCTCCAGCTCCAAAGCAGTCAACGGAGAAGGAAGAGGTCTCTCCTGCTTGAAGAAGACACATCTCCTCCTTCATCTTATCTTCACACAACAGGGGAATCCAGTCACAAAGTTCCTGGAGTCCAAACCAAACATGGAGAAGCTGCATTCAGCTTATATGCTCCACAGATCTGGAGCAGACTTCTAGAAAGCCTCAGATCAGCTGAAACACAGTTTATTTAAATCCAGGTTAAAGACCTGTCTGTTTTTTGCTGCTTGTGATTCGTTTTTATTTAAAAATTTACATCCACACTGTTAATTTAAGCATACTTCAAATTAAGCTATTTTTAACATTTTTTTAAATCTTTTTTTAAGGATCACTCCTTTAATATTTCTATTAATATTTAATGTATAGCACTTTGAATTGTCTTTGTATGAAGCATACCTTACAAATAACCTTAGCCTGCCTTGTAAACTGACCGCTGAGAAGAGCTGTGTGGGTTTAAAAGAAGAATTTAACATGATGTTGACAAAAAAGAAGTGTCAAAAACATAGAGCGCAATAAAGTTTGGTGAATGCAGTACCCACATGCAAACATAAAAAAGAAAATATTAATGTTCAGTGAACTCACACATTCTGCAGTTATTTTGCAATAAATTAAACTGAAAAAAGGAGGAATATTTCTTCAAAAACGCTGTCATGTTGAAGGTTCATCTGGAGCTTGTGGGTTTACGGTGGGCGGAGCCCTGTGCTGGGCCCCCTGGTGGGGTTGGAGGGCTATTCTTCTGACTTAGCTGGAGCTTGCATTCTCCTTTCCCCTGTGCCCCCTGCTCTCTGGCAGTGGGGGGCCCCGTGGAGATCCTTCCAGCCGTGGTCTGAGTGGATGACAGTGGGTTGCCCAGTGGGCAGATTCCCCTTGATCTGCTATCCCGCACAGGTGTCTGGGGGTACCTTGGCTGCCACTGCCTCACCATCGGCGGAGGTCTAAGTGTGGGCATGACCAGGCACCCCCCATCATTTTACATTACATTACCCTCCTCAGTAGAACACAGACACACACCTGAGCACAACTAGTATGCATGACGGACTGATACATGCTTTACATGTGTTTGTTTGCATGAGTGTGTGTGTTGCAAATGTATTGTGTACATGTTGACATGTTTGTTTGTGACGATTTTTTTGGAGCCAACAGGTATGTTTGTAATATTTCACTGTCCCTGTGGACAGATCCCGCCTCTTTTGACTAACATCAACACCTGACAGTACTTATGACAAACCTCCAGCATTTTGCTGCTTTGGGATTCTACCCCCTCAAACTCATTTTCCAACTTCTTCAACCCCATTTTTCTCCTTCTTTTGCATCCTTATCCTCCATCTCATCCCACTCTCTTCTTCTCTCTCCTTTTTTGCCATCAATAAAAGGAAACAAACGTTGTTAATATAAATAAAGTTTAGCCTCAAATGCAAATGGGGTTTATACAAATATACACCTCGTGTGTCAGAAGATTCATATCCCCCTATTGTAAAAGTAAAATCTGTCCAACACAAAAGGCCTTCAGCTCTTATCTGTTTGCTCAGATGTTGGACAGGACGAGGTAATCGGGGTTTAATCTGAAGGAACTTTTAGGTTTTCATCAATCTCCCTACTTCATTGATGTTTTTTTACTTCATAATCCTATTTCCAATCATAGTTTATACCATCTTTGTATGTGTCCAGCTTTACTCTCATTG
This sequence comes from Adrianichthys oophorus, assembly GCA_036245035.1. Classification (NCBI taxonomy): domain Eukaryota; kingdom Metazoa; phylum Chordata; class Actinopteri; order Beloniformes; family Adrianichthyidae; genus Adrianichthys; species Adrianichthys oophorus. The sequence continues at coordinate 17,333,399 of BSAI01000072.1, read as the reverse complement.
AAAGTCCTTCCGATTTTCTGACGTTAAGCTAAAATAGGAAGTTTCCATTCCCCTTCCCCATCAAATGCTGAGTAAAAGCACTTTTTCCCAAAATGTCTTTCCGTCTTGCTTTTTAATTGTTATCATTCTACGATAAGGAATCTGCTCTGATAGGTGAAGTGTTTGTGTTTTTGGGCGTTAAATGGTAAAATCCAGAGGAAACATCACAGGTATGACCAACAAACACATGAAGATTGACAAGTTTACAAAAAACATTTTATTATTTGAACTGTAATCATAATCATTAATGTTTGGGTGGTCCAAGCAGGGAGCAAAGGGAGCCCAAAATGTAGAGTCCTTTGGCTGCAGCCCCCTTCACCCTGCTCCCACAGCCCCCAGTGTACCAGAAAGTTGTCCAGAAGTTTGTGTGTCTGCATGGCTTTCTCTGTGTGTGTGTCACAGTGTGTCGCAGTGTGTGTTTGTCGGCGCCATAGAGAGGTCCATGGTGCAAGAGCGAGGCAAACTGGAAGTCATTCAAAGTTGGTAGCTTCATGCTGAGGAAGGGTACTCACATTTCAACAAGCTGACATGACGCTGAAACTCTTGGAGTGAAAGACATAAATATAAAAATATATAGAATAAGAAAAGAAGTGAAAGAACATTCAATGTAAAGGACAGTGTGTGTTTGTCACAGACAGCATGTGCAGGAAGACGAGAGAGGTAATCCACTAACACAGTCTGCAGGTTCAGACCAGCGCCTCCCTGTGGCAGGCCAACAGCAGGCATGATGGGAAGTGTAGTTTAAAGCATGTCTCACCCACAGGACACAGTGGAAACATCAGAAGAGGAGGAAGCACTTCTAGTTTGAAAGAGGTATGGCTTAAAGCTGTGGGTCCAGACAGAGACTGAAGCTGGAGTGTTGCATGCATGCATGGGTGTGTGTGTAAAGCTACATGGAGGTCAGTGTCTTTAAGTGGGTTTGTAAACTTTTGGAACGAGTCTTTTTTCTCTTATTATTTTTAAAATAGTGTACTGAATGACTCACAACACACACGCAGACACACACATCCCAGCACACACACATTCACACAGTCACACCCTCATACACACACTGGCTGCAGAGCTAGTGTGCGTGTATGTCCAGTCCTTGGGCGAGGAGTGGCTCTGCAGGGTGCGGGTGAGGCGGCGGGTGCAGCAGCATTGCCGGGTGAGGGTGCGAGCCCGGGTACGAGTGGATAGACGGTCCTGGGTGAGGAGGGTAGGTTGTCTGTGACAGCAGAGCAGCAGGGTAGTCGCTCTGCAGTGACGACACCCCCTGGAGACCTGCTGAGGAGAAAAATCTCAAGAAGTAAAAAAGAATGATCCTTCGACTAGAAAATCAATCTAGACAGGCTTTTTCTGCGTCTGATACAAACATTTCTGGAATTCTCTTGAGAATAGGTGTCATAAGCATCTTTAGGGTTGGAATCTACATTTTAGCTGTGATTCCAACCAAATATACTTGTTTTCTGTTTAAATTCTAGCAAATTGGATCTCATTTAAAAAATTTTCAAATCAAATCAGTTTTTAAAAACCTTCTGTTATTTGGAATCCTTTAAATAGTTGACTACATAAAGTCAAACAATGACTCCTCTAAACAGCTTCTAAATACTTCAGCTGATAAACTTCAACAAGTGTGTGACTAAAATGGATTTTTCTTAGTCATGGTGAAGTTGTCCAGAACCTGCTACCAGCAGTCCAGATGATCTCAGCAGCATCAGTTCATATGTCTTTACTGAAGTTTTAGAAACTGAAAATTCTGCAGTACCTGTTGTTCGGAGCCCGAGGTGGGCCTGCCCGTCCAGCCCATAACCCCCCAGAGCTGCTCCCTCCGGGCTGTATGGACCCCCTTGACCTGTGAGACACATTTAAATATATGCTGAGATCCACACACTCAGACTGGAGGAAGTTCTGAGGAAACACTGACCTGAGCGGTTTGACTGGTCAATCATTGGCTGAACTATTCTCCTTCTGGCATTGATGAACCTGCACAGGTAAACAGAGCAGGTGAACAGTTACTGGAGAGAAAGACAAGAGTGTCATACTATTAATCTTTTTCCTTTTACAACCACTAGCTGCCTCTAAATGCTGAGGAGTAAATGGACATTAGAGCAGAGATTATATTGATTTCTCCTGTTAATTAATTGATATGAATGTTATGTCTGTGTGAGAGTCCTACTGCAGGGGAAACCAGAAAAAACGATTTGATAGAAGTTATTGCATCTATGTGTGTTTATGTGTCTGGATATCCGTGTCTATCTGTGTATTTGCTTGTGTGTGTCTTTGTATGTGTGTGTATGTTTGTATGTATCTTTGTATATATGTGTCTTTGTAAATGTTATGAGTTTGAGAGTAAATAGAAGCTGTAAATAATGACATAATTGAAGATAGATTTTTAGTTGGTGCAGAAAACAGCAGCGTTTTCATCTACAACTAAAAGAAAATGCCTTGCAGGACATTCTGATGCATCATCAGATGAGCATCAGTGAACAGGGTTATAATTCTCTCTAAAATTATAATTAACATGCATTCATACAAAATCAGCCCTGTAAAAAAACTGCTCCAGTTGTAATAAATCCAAAAAGTCCCGTTGGTGTCATGCTGTTAACTTGACGCGTCTCTTGAAGCCTTTAACTGATCCTTGATAAGCCATAGGCCTGGAATGGGTGTATAGATTAGAGGGCACTGACCAGTTGTTGACCTGCAGGATGGTCAGGCCTGTGTCCTGGGACAGCTGCTTCTTCTGCTCCTCTGAAGGGTACGGATGCTGGAAACACACACACAACATTGCTTAATGACATTTGTAGAATACAGGTCCTTTGAGTTTGATGTTTTTAGGGTTTATAGGGAGCTCCAAGCTCTTAGTGTGAATCCTGGTGACTTACAAATTAATTCTTCCCCCCCCCCCTTTAGTCCATGTCTGCAGAATGCTCCTTCTGTATTGTAATAACCGGGATGACCCGCCTCATTTAGTTGCTAATTACTGATCTCACCACCTCACTAAGAATTACACACCTCATTTCCATCCCTTCCACAGCATTCAACATCAAGCACATGATGGCTTCATCCCTTTTTCTTCTCCTTTAATTTAATTGACCTCCATTAAACCCCCCACCCCCTCTGTCTGTGATGTTTCTCTGTATCCAGCAGAAAATCCCTGCTTTTGTTTCAGCTTGCTACAAAGTTAAGTTGAACATTAATGACGATGAAGTTGCGTGAAGAAGCTCACCGACAGGTGCTGGAACAACCACGCTCTCATGATGTTTGTGGCCACTTTGGGGAAGATCCCTCTTTTCTTGTTGTTCCTTCTGTCTCGGTCACTATCGTCCTCCTCGCCTGTGCTGGGGGAGGCCACACCTCCATCAAGACCATCACCTAGAGGAAGTCCATACATGTCTTCTTTAGGCTTTCACCTCATTCAAAGTAAATTCTTTTTTCCACAGTGCTAACAGAGAGCATTCATTATGGTTATGAATAAAAAATCCAAATAAAAGATGAAATTCTTTAGTTTTTAATTCACTTTTAAAAAATTACAGAAATGTTCAATTAAGGAAACCAAGCAAATAATGTAACGTTTGTATGTGTTAAAAAAAATACCAATATTATGAAGTAGATTTCCTGATACATTAGATATGTGATTAGAATTAAGACGGATGAAGCCACTTGGATAAGAGATGAAACGTTTCAACACCATGACTCAATTTGAAGACAACGTCACCTGGATGAAGGAGAAACCTCATGGACATATGGCTCAGGTGAGTTCAGCATGTGGAAGTGTTACCAGAAGCAGGAAAATGTCACAACAGTTTGTTTTTCTTTCTATGTTACTTTAAAGCCACAGACTCACAAAAGGTCTATTGAGAAATAAACAGCTATTACTCAGTCATTCTATTGTCAGAAAGACCTTTCTTGCTCTGCTACCTTTTTAACATGTTCTTGCGAAACCTAATTTTTTAATGATACTTTTTCTCTATTGCAAGTTATTCAAGTCATAGACTGACCAATCAGATACCTCAGTAAAAGCATGTGGTGCCCGCTGGCCCCCAACTCAAACGTTTGATTGAAAAATTCTCCCGAGCCCAATTCATGTAAAGACTTTGAACAAGCTTACTCCTGACTGGCGACTGTCAAAGAAACGTTGACTTTGATAGACTCGGCCCAACCACTGTTGCCTGACTCCAACATGTTGACATCCGTGTCTCAGAAAATTGGTGAGTGAATTGGTTTTATTTTGCTGGAGCAGGAAGTAAGGCATTTTCTATGGGTGACGTCACACTCACTCAGTCCAGTTCTCTATATACAGTCAATGGTTTTGATGTCCATGTCCTTTTTTGTGGGGTTCATCCAGAAAGTCACAGAGAGTATTCTCAAACTGCATGCATGTGCATGTGTTTCTTTACACACCTGCATCACTACAGTTGTCTGCTGTGCTGTGTGAAGGCAGCCCACACGCGCCCGGTGTTCCCAAAGGGGTGGTGGCACATTCATCCGGCTCCCGTAACCACGACACATTCTGCATGAGGAAGAAGGACATAGAGGTTGTAGCGAAAAGATATCCACTTCCACGAAACACAACACCGTCTTTGACATTCAGGGTCTGACCTGCTCTGACAGACTGGTACAGGACCCACCAAAGTCCTCGAGATCCGACTTGGAGCCTCCCTCCCGCTCGTCCAGGACAAGGTCTGTGGGCATTTTTCCTTTCAGGCAGGTGATGTAGCGATGACAAAAGTTATCACACAGATCATGCACCTGGAAACAAATTATTGTTATTAGGAAGCACCCAAACACTTTCCATACCTAAAGTACATCACATTTTTATCCCATTTATCAGACTTTACAACAACTTCACTGCCAACATTTTTTGAATATAGGTTACAAAGGATCAGGCTGCAAGTCCACAGAAAATGAACATTTCAGAGGAGACCATGAAACCATAAAGAATCAAATACTGTAACTTCTTAAACCCATCTGTACTGTAACACACTGTGGTAGCACATCAGTCCATAGTTTCTGCATCAGATTCTATCACACTGTGTTGCATTGTACTGCATTAGATCTCATGCTGTTGTGGGTATCATGTTGCAACGCACCAATACATCATGCAGCGTCACATTAAATCACTTGGTACGCCGGAGTACTGTTTTAATCTGAGACATGTCAGGGTGTAGCATAAACATTCAAACAGCCCACTCTTTCACCCTAAAAAATATCGACATGAAATAAACGCTTGTAGCTCTCTGACCTTTTCTAACTCCAGTAAATGAAAGCGAAGGACTTGTATGGCTTGAATCATCTGTGGAGAGAAGAGCTTCCATTAGAAATCTAGACATTTGCCTCAACAAAGGAAGTTGGTTAGTCTCCTCATACCAAGTTGTCTAGTTCAGGATTGGAGGAAAATATGGGTTTCTCCGAGCGAATCTGCAACAGAAATGAAGCCCCCTTTGACGACGAAAAGCTCAACAGAATTTGGGTTCTGATCCAGATCTTCACCAACCTGCTTTGCAAACGCAGCGATGTCATCGTTGAAGGACTCAGAGGAGCAGACATCGCTGTGGTTGATCATGCCAGGAAGGTGGGAGGTGGCTGTGAGTGAGGAGGAGGAGTCCCGCGGGGAGCAAGTGGCCAGCTCACACTTCTCAAACACTAAGGCCAGCAGTGGAAACAGCGGATGACTGCCATCACATGCACACACATATAGAGTTAGCATACGTACACACAGTAACTGTGACATCATCATCAAACTGCACAGAGGGAGGGAATGCTGCATGAATGTCATCCTCTCACCCATAGATCAGGTCTTTGTGGTGTTTAAGGGAATCAGGGAGGGTGGGTCCGTACATTGGGGGGGGGAGCGCCCTGACATCGTCTCCGTACCCCCCCACCGACATGCCGTCCGATCCTGAGTAGTGCACCAGCTCTTCATACTAAGACACAATACAGGGAGAAACAGTAAAACATGAGACAACAAAACTTACAGAGATTTCATGAAGTGACTGAACTGTCAGGTCAGGGGGCGGGGCTTAGCTGCACTGACTTCTGAACCAGTAAATTAAATGTGTGTGGGTCTGATCAAAAGCTAGCTCCTGTCACAGTCCTTTCATGGACTCAATGTTTCCTTTTGACGATTTAGATGAGAAAATTACAGTCCAGAGTCTGTTCTGATCCATCATGACGTCACCAGGATCCCCGCACACTGACGCAGTGAATCAGCTGATACACATGCATGCACATCCTGATCATCTGTGTTGATGTGGATCTAATGTGTGCCAGCTGCAGCTCCACTTTCTGCAGCCTCTGGATCTTAGGAGCTGCTGGGATTGCAATTCATGCTCTGAAAACTTCATTTTTTTGCTTCACGGCCAAACCAAGTCATACAGTTTTTCTGGGTAGACTCTTCTCCGAAGGGTTTAACAGCCTTAAGGTAACATGGAGATTTATATTTACCATGTTTACCAAGATTTCAGCAAAAATGAGAGCATTTTCACAGTTCTAGAACAGAGATTTTAATGTTTGGACATCCATCTGGAGGCTAAACCCAGGTCACAATGTTGCTGGAGCCTATCCAAGCTACAGTTGGGGGTCACTTTGGACAATTCATCAGTTTATCAAAGAGCAACCACACACACACACACACACATTCACACCTGAGAGACAATTTAGAACTAACATGAAGTATCTATGAAGCATGTTTTTGGACTGAGAGGAAACTGGAGAAATCCCACACATGAACCAGGAGAGCATGCAAACTCCACACAGGAGAGAACCCAGCTGGGATTTGAACCAAGGATTTCTCATTGTGAGACAAGAGTGCTAACCAGTGAACCACTATGTTCATTTGGATAAGGTAAATTCCTTTACAAACATGTACATTCTCTAGATTTCAGTAGAAGATCATGCGTGTCTTCTCTCCGTGGAAACTTCTAAAACCTTAAGTAGGGAACTGTCTCAAACGACTTGTGGAGTTGTTGTGTTTCAGGGTTCCATCTGGTCTCTGGGATCACAGTAAGCACCTGCTCTGAGGCCCTGTCCCAGGACACCTTCTAGTTTTATGGAGACCGACTATTAACACAATCACTGCTATCGGATTGCTAGTTTCTTTTACGCTCGAGCCTTATCGGGTTTCTGAGCATCAAGCAGATCAAAGGGCATGTGTTTGGATGACAAATTCCACAAACTTGCCTCTTTTTTAAGGTAGTAAACATGCTTCAGTTGAAATTATGAAATTTTCGTTAAAAGCCTGGACGTTTTTAGGTTTTCAATAAGTTATTGTTTTTTTTATTCATCTATCTAATTTAATTTGCAATGAACTGAAACAGTTATATGAATGTTTGCAAGTCTTGCAACAAAAATGTAAAAGGAGGAGCTTGATTTAGCTGTTAAATTATCATGGTTTAATGTAAACAAAAATATCCTCATAGAAGAGCAACAGAACAGATTTAAAGGAATTTAAATATTTTATCTGGCTGCATTTTAAATATGGTGTTTGGGTTTTCTTATATTTATTTTAATCAATGACAAGAAGAAATTCTTCAGTTTAAACAAATTCAATTAAATGAACGTTTCAAACAACAGATTTATCGAAAAGCAATAAACATTTCCAAATAAATATTTTATTATATAAGAATATCAAATAAATAGTAGGCGTGTGTACAGATATTATTTTAGTCTATCGTGTTATGTGACTTCCTTTTGTTTGAATCTATTTTTTGTCTTTTAAACAGCTTATGCTCTATGCATATTATTAAAATTGATTGACTGACTGAAAAAGAAAAAAAACTAAAATTGATTTTAGGAATAATTACTTTTATATTTAAAACAAGTCTGTTGCAGATCTGAGCGTCCAGATTACAAATTAATAGACACTGAATTTCAATATATTGAATTATTTCATTTTAAAATACATATATAATGATGAACATGCTTGTTAACATAAATACATAAAAAATATATATTTATTAATGTTATTTGTGAAACATTTCAGAATAACTCACTTCTCACTTCCAGCCCGGTTCGTTTCTTAGTTCGTTTTTAGACTGCAGTTAGATTCTATTTTCTCCGGGATGAAGGGCTCGGTCCGCCGGCTGCCCGTCAGCTTCTGTCTCCTCCTCAAACCCTGACCTACTTACCGGGATAATAAGCTGCATCTCCGCTGCTTTTAAGCTCATCTGTCTGACTGACAGTCATAAGTTTCGGTCTCGAACCTGCATCAACAGTTGCTGCTGTTTCATAGACAGAGGGGAACCCGCTCGTTTCAGGTGATCATAAAGGAATTGGACCAGAAGTTGATTGGTGTTGCCGCCGGGCCTGCAGTGTGTTTGTGCTGGACGCTGCACCCCTGAGTCCAGACCATGTGCTCCTTTTGTGATGGGATCGTCTCCTCCGCATCGCGGCCCTTCGGGGTCTCAGGAGACTGAAACAATGGTGATAGGGACACCTACCCTCTTCTCCATGCGACCCGACTCCCGGACCCTCCGCGGGGATGACGGTGCGCGGCGCGGCTTCCAGCGAGCTCCGCTCCCCTCCGCTGCGTCTGGAAAGGAACGAGCATCAGTTCTACTCTCAAGCGGCACCGGTTCGGATGTAAACATGATCAACATCAATGCAGACAAACACCAGAGCGGCGCGTTCCGTCCCCACCACGATGCTTTTATACTGTCAGGATGGAGACGGAGGTTAACGGACGCTACCGACCACAGCCCGCGAGCCGCCGATAGCCCGGTGCCTCACGGTGCGCACAGAGCTAATAAAGCCCGAGAACTGGTTCTAACGCTGCCCGATGAACCAAAAACAAACGGAACTCCAGCAAAACGAGCCAAACGCCCCACCGAGACGTGAGTATCAACCGGATCCAGTCCCGGGAGGGCCGTGTCCGGTGGAGTCCAGCGAGGGTGAAGGGAGCAGCGGATTCCTGCAGCTCCTCCCCACCGCCTGACGCGCCTCTCCCTCCGTATCGCGGGGCGTTAGGATGCTCGGTACCGTGGACGACACACGCCGCCGTCCCGCCTCCCTGCTTCCCCCGGCCTCTGTGGCTCTCTGTCGGCGCTCGCAGCAGAAATGTCACGGCCCGGGATGAACGATGCTTTCAGCCCGGAGAGGAGGAGGAGGAGGAGAGAAGGAGGAGAAGAAGAAGGAGGAGGAGGACTTTAGTGGTAGCTGGTTGTTGGGAGGCTTCTTAGGGTCAAAACACGACGGGATCTCACCCCCACCCCACCCATCCCCTCTCCATCCAGTCCTCCTCCTCCTCTTCTTCTTCCTTATGCTTTTCTTCCTCCTCT
>BSAI01000072.1:17312400-17324093 GCA_036245035.1 Adrianichthys oophorus | reverse complement strand
GGGGTTTAGGTTCAAAGCATCGTCATCATCACCTCAGATGGAGGAAGGTGTTCAGAGACAAACGTCTATGATTTTGCTGACCTGACAAAAGCAGAGAAAATCAACATTTTTGTGAGAAAGTTCAAGGAAATTCTCTCACCTGTTGGTGGTGCTGCAGCCTAATGACACTCCTGTGACGTCATCCTGACCCGCGGCTCCGCTGAGAGCCAACGGGCGGCTGCACTTCAATCAGTGGCGGGGATCAGCAGGGGGGGTCTTCTCTGTGGGCGGGGGGCCCCCCGGTGACCTTGTCCCGGACCGTCCCTGCAGCCGGGGCCTTTCAACTCTCCGGGCGTCGACTTCCAATTTAAGTGATCACAGCACCCCACCCCCTTTGTTTGTTTGTTTGTTTGTTTTGTTAGGAGATGAGCTGGAACCTACATTTCCAGGATCTGTTTTTATGTAACTAAAGTTACGATTTTATCACGTAAGTGATGTGTAATAAACTCTTAATTAATGGATCAATGACTTTATGGTGTCATTGCCGCACCCATTTGCATGCAGGACACTGCACTTCCACACATTTAACTGAAGCTGAGGACATCATCAGGTGTCCTAAAGGGAACATTTGAGTCTTAAAAATGTTTTTGATCAACAATTATTTTGAAAGGTTGACTAACTTAAAGAGTTTAGGTGTGCATTTCATTGCAGGCTGATGTGGCAGTGGTTAGCACTCTCCTCTTACAGCAAGAAAGTCCTGGTTCAATGATTGATTGATGGATGGGTCCTTCATTAGAGACCCTTCAGCGGTGGAACCACCTGGAGGAGAATGCAGTTTATCACGTACAGATAAATTCAAGTTCATATTTTGCAAGTCACAATCAGTCCAAAAGTTCACAACTCCTCTGGATCCTGAGATCAGAAGTTTCATTTTCAGCTTCTGTGGTCGTCGACTTCTCATGCTTCTCAGGCATGAGGGAGCAGTTTTAAGTCTTTTGAATTTTTTTAATAGTATCATGATGATTTCATAAATGTGTGTCAGATTAATGATAGTTTGAATGATCTGAAAATAAAAAAAGAATGATTTGGACTTGTCTTTTCTGTCTGTTTCACATGTTTTGTTGACGTTCGACGCACAAACTGGAATTTAATTGAAAAAGTTGATTGTTGTCCCGGAGCCTCAGCTGCACGTTTGGTTGAAGAACGGTTCATGTTCTCTGCCAAAGGCAGGTGCTCTGTGTGGTCATTCAGCATGCCAGAGCTGCCGCAGTTATTTGTTCCTGTCATGGCTCCAGCTCTTACTGCTATCCCCCTGCAAAGGGTCCCACCCTGTGTTCACTCATTTGGCTTTGTGCTGGAGAGACCCAAGATAGCCCCCAACAAACAAACAAACAAACAAATAAATACATAAAAGGACTACATTGTTTCCCTATGTAGACAGTGGTCGAAGCAAGAGAACAGAAAACAACTAGCAGAAAACATTTTTTCAGTGTTTCTATTAATAATGGCTGATTAATTGTTAACTCTATTCATGCAATGTAAAATAATATCATCTGCACGAAGGACTGCATGGTGGTGTAGTGGTTAGCCTTCTGCAGGTTCTTCCCACTGTCCAGAAACATGCTTCAAAGATGAAGATGTTAAGAAAATGTATCAGAGCAAGAATGGTTATTCTGACAATCAAAATGACTGAGTAATTACTGTCTATTTCTCTTTAGAAGTCTATGGGACTTCTTGGAACCAGCAGGTACTTCCTATTTGGAACATGAGAGGGGAGGGGATTGATGTCTTTTGTCATTTTATGTGTAAATATGGTTACATTTAGAAAATAAACATTAACTGTTTGAACAGTAACACTCGTCTGGTTACAAAACATTTTCTGTTAAAAATTAAATTAATATTTTTGGATCAATCTGTTACTTTCTATCAAAGCTGAAGAGCCCAAAGAAATACTTACATACAGAACAAGTTCAACTGGGATTTGAACCAGGGACTTCCTGCTGTGAGAGGAGCAGCAGTAACGACAACGCCACTGTGCAGAGAGCTTTCTAGAATCACATATCATTCATGAAAATATTGAAGAAAATCTCTCAAACAATTAAGCAAATCTGGAAATTTTAGACACAATAAAACAAAAAGCAATTCGATATTTAAAAACTGTCTCAGCAACTGCATCAATAAAACGACATCAAAACCAACCCATTTCATTTACAAAGATTTGCTTGGGGCAGTCATGGTGCAGCTGTAAAGTGGTCGTCCTCTGATCGAAAGATTGAAGGTTCTATTCCCACCTTTCCCGCCCATGTGTCAAAGTGTCCTTGGGCAAGACACTGAACCCCACATTGCCTCTGATGGAAGGTTGGCGCCAGTGTTCAGCAGCTGAGCCACCATCAGTGGGTGAATGTGTATGTGACTGTGAAGCACTTTGGGCCTTCAAGCAAAGTAGAAAAGCACTATATAAGTACAAGCCATTTACCACAGAAAGGCTTAAAAGTAAAAAATTCAATGCCTTTATGCTGTTACCACTCAAATACCTAAAAAAAAAAAAAAATCCCAAAGTTTTTTTCTCTGTTCAGAAAAACAAAGATGAACTTTATTATTAAAAACAGTTCCACGAAAAATTAAACTTGTTAATAAATTAAATTAAAATGAGGGATTGTAATATGTAAAGAATAGACATGAGAAAAATAAGAAAAAATAAAGAAATAGAAAATTGTAATCAATTTAAAAAGAATATCAGTGCACAAGAAAGACTGTACCTTTTAAAATACTGTAAGTTAATGGAAAGAAAACTCATACAAACTGATCTAACTGCAGATGTGCAGATGAGAATAGCAGTTCAAAACAGTCAACACTTCCACCGACACCACCTTTTGTCTGAAAATAGAAAATGTCCGAAATGTAACAGTTGGTGCGTGAGCCTCCGTTTTCTGTCAGAACATCGCTTGAACCTTGTTGACTTCAGTGACTCCACCATTAAGGAGATGTGGCTTCTCTGACCCCCACCCGAAACATCAGAGGGCCTTCAGTGACGGGGGGGTCGGAGTGATGCAGGGAAGGGAGGAAAGGGAAGATGAAGAAAGACTAAAAGGAGAAAAAAGAGAAGGCTAAAGGTGGAGTAGCATGCGGGTGGGGTGGGGGTTGCAGCGTGTATTTTTATGAGCTTGGCGTCTCTTGTTTCTGTGTCGTCTGACTGCATTTGGATTTCGTTTCTCCTCACTTTCTTTTTTCACATTTTCCTTAAGCATTCTGCTCCCCCCTACTGTAAAAAACACAAAAAAACAAACTGGTTTTATGCATTTGGGTTCAGCTGCAGTTTTCATTTGGGGAAGCAAAGGCCTGGACTGATTTCCTTCCAGCCTCCCTTTAACCATATATGTTATCATTTTTTTTCTTTTTTTCATTCCTCCTCTTGTATTTCTCTTCTATACCCCCCCACTCCCCCACTCCACAGATGGAGATTAACTGGAGAGTGCAGCACCATCCGTCCTGGTGACTGTTTGTTGTTAAGGAGATGGATGAAGGCCCTTTCTGCCAGCCCCATGCAGCTGCAATTACACCAGCCGCCATGATGGATGGAAGGGCGGGAAGGGGGGTGGAGATGGAGGGAGATACAGAGAGGGGCATCTATCATGCTTCTTAATCTACCTGTCACTGCACAAGCCTGGAGGAGGGAGGGCTGGGGGGTGGGGTAGGGTGGGGGGACTTTACCTTGACTTCTGGTCAAATGTTTATTTCTCTTTTTTTGTTCAAGATTCTGCTTTATGCAGAAATATACTCAATTTATTTGTTTCAGAGTTTCTGTGCGTGTGATTGTGTGTTATTGTGTTTTTTTTGTCTGTGTTTGGATGTTGTTGTGTAGGTGTTTGTTGTTTGTGTGTGTGTGTGTGTGTGATTAGGTGTGTTTTTGTGTGTGTTATTATGTTTTTTGACTGTGATTGTGTGTGTGATTAAGTGTTTTTGTGTAGGTGTAATTTTGTGTTTTTTGTTTGTATGTATGTGTGATTGTGTGTTTCTTGTGTGTGTGATTGTGTGTTTCTTGTGTGTTATTGTGTGTTTCTTGTGTGTGTAAATGTGTAGTATTGTGTGTTGTGTTTGGTTTTGCGTGTGATCATAGGTTGTTGTGTGTGTGCGATTGTGTAATGGTGTGTGACTGCGTGTGGGATTGTGTGTGTTATTTATTTGTGTTCATTTGTATTCAGCAGGATCAGTTTTATTGTGTATTCATATACATATATCTTTTGATCACATTTTTTTATTTCTATCATTTCTTCTGTTTACATTGTTTTTGCATCTCTCTGGCGTTGATTTCTTCATGTAGCTCCGCCCCCGTGCCTCAGATCATTCTCATAAAGCTGTTGAGGCTCTCTGGCCGTGAACCATCCCAGAATACATCTGCATCTTTTCCTGCTATAGAGCCGCACGCTGTAAATGTTATGAAAAGTAATATGAAGGCTCCTGCCCTCAGCTCCTCCTCCCATCTTGCACCTCCATCTCCTCATCTGTCCAGAGAAGTGAGGGATGGGGTGGTGGGATTAATACTCCTCTGCCAGCATCAACCCTGGGAATGATAGATGGAAAAATGCAGGAAGGAAGTGAAAGAGAAGAGACAGATTAAAAGAGAGAAGTCTGAGGGTTCATAAATCAGCATGGGAGGGGGGATGCACCACATTCTAATAAGATCTTCAAGAAATCTATGATGATGCAGTCAGAGGAGCAATGAGGAGGAGATGGGAGCATTTAAATAGCATTTGATGCAATCTAATGACAGGATGAGTGCGGTGATGAAGAGCCACAGCAGCGTGTTGATGTCGGTGTAGGCTTCAGTATTGGACGTCAAACCAACGACATCATAGACTTCTGCTGCAGAGATGTCAGAGAAAGTAATGAAGGAAGGTCCCGCTGCCAGATGTGAAGAACATCTGCTGATCACCTGATTCAAGCCGTCAGCTCTACGCAGTTTGTGTCAGGGATCAAACCTGTGTGCATACATGTTGCTGTGCTGCCGTGACCTGACTCAAAAGAGATAGGGGGCTTCTTTACCTCCCCCCTCTTCTCTGCTGCCACGTGCCCCCCCCCCCCACCACCACCACCACCACCACCACCACCACCTCCCTTCATCCAGCAGACCACATTTTTCATGGCCCAGCTGTCGGGGGGCGTTAGTGGTTGGCCCGGCAGACAGATAGCCGATAGGCTCTGATTAATAGTGGAGCTCCAAGAAGTTCCTCATTGATCAACTGAACAGGCAGCAGTGGGGAGAAGAATGTCCTTCTGGGTCTTCTGGTTATCCACATCCTGCATCAGGAGTTTGGGGGGTTAGCGGGATGAAAACATAGTAAAAACATTTTAAAAATGTTTCTGTAAAAAGAAAGAGCTCGACTCCACCTTCCTCTGTCCTGAAGAACACGTGAAGAAAGAGACATAAACATATTAATAACATATTCAGATCAGTGCCCCCCCCCCCCCGTAGGTTTGTCGACCCTGTGGCTGATTGACGATCTTTACTCCCACAGGGTCGGGGGGGGTCATGACCCTCTGCTTTTGACCCCCCCTGCTGAGAGGTTCACTCATATGTGTGTTTACTTGTGCATGCATGCAAACACATGCGTGAGTGCACGTAAATACACATATACAGACACACAAATGCACACACAGTCACACACACAAATATTCTCTCAGAAACACAGACACACACATACCTGCACACACACAAATGCACATACACATACACACAAATGTTCTCTCTCACACACACACACACACACACACACACCCATGCAGACAAATGCACACATACACACACTTACTCTCTTTCTCTCTCTCTCTCTCTCTCTCTCACACACACACACACACACACACACACAAATGTGAGAACTGTCCTTTGCAAAAACATCCCATTATTTCATGATTTCAGTCCTTGCTGTGTCGCAGCTTTACAACTATGTGGAAAAAGTCATTAAAGTTCTGCACAAAAACACCACACATACTCAGCAAAACAAAAGGTTTTTAATGCGATATTTAACACAACATAACATCTCTAATAATCATTTATAAATACAATTTGACAAAGTGCAAAGGGCATTTATGAAAATCAATATCTACGAATCAAAAGGATTTACATTTTCCAGATGGAGAATGATCAGAAAACATAAGGAAAGCAGAAGGAGGGGAAGGAGAAGCAAAGCAGAGAAGGTCACATTATCATCCATTCCTTATCAGCTTCAGAGGACAGTGATAAGAGCTTAATGCCATCTGCTCCTTAGTTCATCTTCTCCAGAGAAGCTGTCCTCAGCCAGTCTGAAACCTGTTTCTCAATTTTCTTTCAGATGAAACAAAACAAACAAAACAAGTTTGCTTTAAGCAGTCAAAGACGAGTTTTGAAGATGTTACAAATATGGGATTTTGCAGCAGAAGCTGGTTTCATTTTGAATTAAGAGAAAATGTTGAACATGTTTTGGAATTAAACTGTTTATAAAACCAACACAAACACAGATGAATGCAGACCATATTGTGCTTTCATATTGTTGGCTTTAGGATTATTTAAAATCTGTTGACTGAAACAAAGCTAAAGCTAATCCGAGGCTTCTGGCAGATTAACACCAGCCCGGACAGGTGCACTCACCTGCCGTGCTTTCCTGAGCGAATCCCGCTTTGTAGCTCTTCTACTTGACATGTCAGCACAGTGTGCGGCGTCATCAATGAACACAGACTGAACCTCTTCTCCTCCCTCAACCACTGACAGCTCCTTCCAAGGATCAATTCCCCCTGAAGTGAAGGGAATTCATATCAGTTCTGATGATCGGTTCACAATAAAACCTCTTTTCCAGTCTTTACATGTTCTGTTGTAATGGATTAATCTCACCATTGATGTAAAGCACTCTGTGTGTAAGTGGTTCATCTCCTCCATAGTAGCTGTTAGTGAAGGCAATGTGTGAGGGCAAAGAATGCTGGGAAATTCCAAAGATTGCAGTACACAGTTTAGTCTGAGCCTGCAGGTTTATCAGCCCAGAGAAAGGACAGGTGGGGTCCTCGCAAGTCTGGTCTAAACACAGACACACACATTACAAATGTGTTTGTCAACAGTGTAACTGTGTGCATCTGCTTGTGTGTGTTTTTGTATCTGTTTGTGTGTATCTTCTTGTGTGTGGGCCTAGTGCAAATCTCTGTGTATCTGTTTGTATGCGTGTGTATGTTTGTAACTGTTTGTGTGTGCATGTGTTTAGGTGTGTGTCTATCTGTTGGTGTGTGTTTGTGTGTATCCGCTTGTGGGTGTGTGTTTGTTTGTGTGTATCTTCTTGTGTGTGGGCCTAGTGCATATCTCTGTGTATCTGTTGGTATGCGTGTGTATGTGTCTATCTGTTGTTGTGTGTTTGTGTTTATCTGCTTGTGAGTGTGTGTTTGTTTGTGTGTGTATATGTTTGTGTATATCTTCTTGTTGTGTATCTATGTTGGTATCTGTGTGTGTGTTTGTGTGTGTGTCCTGTACAGAAGCCAAACTCAGTGCAGGTCTGGTAGGTCCATTGTCTCTCAGCTCTCCTGCTATGTTGGACTGACGTGTCCATCAAGTCTTTGATTGTTTTCTCATAGGAAACGTCCAGACATTTCTCTTCTGTGGAGGATCTGTAAATCTGCACATCAGAAACATCAGATCTGCTGCTAGTCTCAGAGTCACACATCTGTCTGATAACCCAAAACTCTTTCTTGGTTCTTTAGTGACATCTACTGGTGACATCTGGGCATCAAAGCTTCATTCAGCATTTAGCATCAAAGCATCGTTTTCCATTCATACCTGTGTGTTTCATGAGGCTGCTGTAGGCTTCCATCTCTTTATGTTCTCCACTGGTGTTGGTCATGAGGTCACATAGCTCACTGATAGACATCAGCACACCCTCTTCATTGTATTGTACTGTTCCTATGATAAGATCTGCCAAGTTCTGCATCAGCTCAATCTGATATAATAAAAAGGAATAATTCAGATAAAACATTATTATTGAAAGTAGTGGATTAAAAAAACTGCTGAGCAACATTTTCTCAGAAAAAAATAAACCACAATATTTAAATACAATAAACCTTCATAGTATCACAGCACAAAATGAGCTGTTTGGTGTAAATGGTTAAAGTAACAGTGGACATGGTACAGCAAACTACAGAGCTAATCTAATAGGATCTCCACAAGTATTCTGACACCAGTGGAGTTGAATTTTGGATTCTAGTTATCCTCAACTTCCTGACTGGTTTCTCTTTGGGGAATTTCAAAAACTAAAGTTGATATTCCTGATACCAACGCATATCAATTCTTTTAAATCCCTCAGTTGAAAACGAAATAGTCCAATTTGTGTTCTTTTGCCTTTTTTTGGTTTCTTTTTTAAGTCCTCCTAAAGTTGATTCCATAAATTTTAAATTGCCATGACAAACCCCTTTTCCTGTTTTTAAAAGGACATATTTCTGATTTGAAAAGTAAAGCTGCAGTACCATAAAAGTATATAAAATTTGTTGTGTTACTCTGTAAACAACATTGTATTGGGGTGATTATAACCCAGTTATAACTGAAATAAAAATCCCCTGAATGTTATTGAGTCACAAGCATGGAAAAAAGAAGAAAAATATACATAAACAGTTGTTGGAGTGTGAAGCTGAACAGGTTTTCTTTACCTGATCGTCCAGATTTTTGGGAATCTGACAGCAGCCGAAGTCCACAGCCAGCTGATTGAAGTTTTCAGCGATAAGTTCTGCTTCCACAGAGGCAAAGGCCTGCTGCACTTGAGCCCAACACTGCAAGTAGAGGAGGAACAACCAAAACCTACAGTCAGAAAGGTAACTGGATGATGCACAGGCATGAGGACAGGTGATAGCGTTCACACCTTTTCAGAGCCTCCCACTGCCACGTTCTTCAGACTCAGACCAACAACCTAAGACAGAAGAAGAAATGTAGAGGATTTCTAGTATAGAGCACAGTGCGAAGGGATCACCTGGGTAATGTCAGTCACATCAACATTTCTTCAAAGTCTAATGGTCAAATGTTTGGCTTAAGTCTGTCTATAAATGCATAGGATCTAGACTTTTGTGATCATTTACATGATTGTATGCAGAAAAGTCCAGCTTTGCTTTGACAGGAGCAGATGAGGCCACTGCTGCATACACCAGATTGGGAAACTGAAATGGATACACAGAGACAGAAGGGGGAAAAAACAGCATGGTGGATCTGTGGAAAAGAAAATATGAATAATAACAGAAGTGAAACAAGGAGCATAATGAGAGGAAAAGGTAATAACAGGGGTTGGAATATTCGGCCCATTAAACGAACCACAAACTATATTAATAAATTTATTTTTTAAAGTTTTATTTTCCCTGTAATTCTGGTGTCTCCCCGTAGACGGTGCACTACAAACATCATAATCAAAATTTGCAGACATTTCTCAAAAGATATTTGTAAAATTTCTCCAAAAACTGTAAATGGAACTCATGTTTAAATGACAAACTGGCAAGCAAGAGTTCAAATAGTTCAAATAACCTTCAATTTTTAGTTTCTGGATATGCTCTTTAAATAAGTAAAGATAAGTAAATTCTGAAAAAAGAACAAAAATTAAGAAAGATCATTGAACAAAGCTACAGCTTGTGAATCAAAGCGCATGTGTAAATCTTTTCTAAATGCGAGGCATCATCAGATACCTTTCCTCTGAACCAGGCAGACAGAGCTCCAGAGTAGGAGCCTCCAAAGCTGATCCACAGGTTCCTGCTGCTCAGGTTGAAGCTCTGGCTGATGTAACCATGAAATGCTGCTAAGTCTGCAAGCCTAAGTCAAAAAGAACATTTTGAAAGAGTTCAGCACCACACAGTTATAAATGAATGAAATGTTCAGACAACTACGGTAACAGAATCCTCGCTGAAAGTAACTCTAAAAAGATGTCACACTGATTCTGACAAGGAAAACCCACATGTGCAGGACAATGAAGAAACAATTCAAATATTGTTTATTATAAAACATTGGACCATCTGGTACAGTAAAGACAAAAAAGAAAGAGGAGAGGAAAGGAAGGATGAAACAGACTTGCAGAAAACCAATACTAACGCCTGCTGGCTACTTAAGTGGACCAGACTCTCAGTTTTTAGGCCGTCTGGGTTGATGCTGTCACCATAGAAACGATGTTCCACTGCAAGCAGCAGAGCCCTGTGCTGTTGGGCCATTTCAACATGATGACCTGGAAAAACGTCAGCAAAGATGTTAACGTTTAAAGATGAAGACAAAAAATTGTCCCTAAGACATGCCAATAAAACATACCGACGATCAGCTGAAAAGCAATAGACGACTGATGATGGTCTGATTGGTAATTATAAAACCAACTGAATAAGCCATATTGGGTTTTCTTCTGCATTGTTTTGTTTCTGGCTATTTCTGCTTTTTTTCTTTTTTTTGGCTGCCTTGGAAAAAGATAAAAAACGTTGTCCTTTCCCTGTTAGTGTGTGTGTGGGGGGGGACATCTGCAGCGAGAACAGGAGTGGAGGAACAGTGTGGTTGATTGTTTTGCTTTTCTTCCAACTCTTGTTGTGTAGAGATTTTCAAATGAGGTATAAGATATATTCCAGAACTTTGCTGGCTATTTTCCATAGATTACATCTTAAAACCTCTGTGATGTTTCCAAACCAACAAATGCAGCTGAATGTAAAAATCCTCCCAATAAAAATGTACGTTTAAAGACATCAATTTCTTTAGAAAATTCAGCCTTTGCTGTGCTTTGATGTGGATGCATTTGATCCAGAATTCTCAGTTTGGATTCTTATCCAAGATCATACAAAGGTATCAAGAATCTGTAACTGACTCTTACTGCTCTCCTCTGATAATAGTTGAAACAAAAGCCTGCCTCTTCCTGAAGTCTGTTTGCTGTTTTGTCCACTAACTGAGGATGAAGTCCACCACTAGGCTGCGCTCCTCCTCATTCTGTTGCAGGATTATCAAGACCTTTGAATTTTAAGAGATGTGCATTTGTCAAAGTTAAATAAAAATACAGACTTTTTTTTAATTGTGTGGTACATTCAAATGCACTCCAGTGATCTACTCCTTTATATTCTCATTACATAAGTTTCTCAACTCAACTTTCATGTTTTTTTCATTAATCCTAACAGCTAAAAGTTGAAAAATGAATTTGTAAACTCTGTCCAGAGTTTAGTATGAGAAAAGCAGAAAGCCTTTTGCTGTTTTTCCCTTTGAGAGGTTGACTACCTGCCAGCAAGTCAAAATTGAAGATGGGTCCTTCCCCACCAATAAAGAGGAACACTGGACCATCGGGACGCTGCCAGTGAGCCTCATTCACAAAGAATTTCTGCAACACCAAAGGAAGAAGACAAAAAGTAATAAAACATTTCCTGCAAAGGATCACTTCCCCACTCGGCACAGACATACATCTATTAGGTATCTAAATAATGGTTATTTCAAAGGTCACAGCTATAGATAAATATTATGCACTTAATAGACATAAATTCATAGAGGTCTATTGCATATCCTGGTTTAGATCACTATCAGACGACTTTCCCACAACCAAGTGCGGTGTGGTCCCATCATGCCTTGCGCGTTGTAAAGACACCATTTGGGTAGTTTCTTTCCATCAGACACACGATGTCTATTAGTTATCTAAGAGTCAACAAGTCTCTTAGATAACTAATAGCCATCTACTGTAGATGCCTTTTGGGTAACTAATACACATCTACTGTAGATG
>BSAI01000072.1:17290127-17312390 GCA_036245035.1 Adrianichthys oophorus | reverse complement strand
CTACTGTAGATGCCTTTTGGGTAACTAATACACATCTACTGTAGATGTCTACTGGACATTTCAGACAACTCGATTTTGTTACTCTTTTAGACGTCTACCAATAGTGTTCTGCATATAGAGGTCACCTGTAAACATCTAATCTTTGGATATTTTTATATGTCTATTAGAGATCTTTAAAAAAAATACCAGATTGTGGTTTTCCTCATCCCTTTTCTCCTTTTACTTTCAAATATAAACATGACTACACAGGTGTAGAATCCTTCTTTCTCCAAACCGATACATGTAAATGCATCTTAATCCAAGTCTATACTTGGATTTACATGAATTCTGCTGTATTTGTATACAAGCACATTTAATTATCTTCTGCCTCACAGATGTGCTTCCTAATAAAAATTCATTCTGACTAATAAATTAAACCTTTTACCATCATTTTGTTCAGTTATATGATATGTTAAAAATCTTAATGGAAATATATTTGCTGGATTTTTGCTTTGATGGAAGTTTCTGAGACCTTTAACCCCAGGTACATTTCAGTAAAAATGTTTGCTACTTCTTGGAATGTAGAACTTTGTGATTACTAGTTTCTGTGAACAAAAAGGCTGCATGGTGATGTAGTGGTTACCTTTTACACTTTACAGCAAGAAAAATCTGGTTCAAATCCTGTTTGGGACCAGAAACATTTTTCTTATGGGTTAATTTTCTGCAAATTGCTCCTGTGTGAGAGTTTTTTTGTGACCTGATTAGGGTGTACTCTACCCTCAACAGTAGCTGGATTGTAACCAGCAAGTCTGTGACCCCAAAAGGGATTCATTGTGTTCTACAGATGAATGAATGGATATAAAACTACAGTATTTACTTTTTAAGTAGTATTTTTTTAAATACTCCAATAAGCATCTAAAATATGAAAAAACATTTAAAAAATGAATTTTTCGAAATGTTCATCTGAAGACTCTTGCCCAGGCTGTCAAAGTGAAAAGACCAGATTAATTTAATTCACAGTTTTATATATTTTATTATTTTAGAGGACAATCACAAAGAAAGGTTTCATTAAATGAAATATGTTTTTTATGCCATCATAGAGGCTTTATTAAAAAATAAAGAAAGTATTAATTTTCCGTTTTAAAACAACCCTGGCATGTATTGACATTGAACTCTATGCAGCTGCAGAGGGTTTGTTTGGTCGCTTTTTGTCCATCATTACATCATATCAGCTTCACTGTACCTGAGAGAAGGTCTTGACCTTTAGTCGGTTGAAGTGGTCCAGCGGCTGCTCAAGCCAGGACTCTTTCACCTGTTGGAGGGGCTGTCCTTCGTCCATGAGCTTCAGGTGAACTTGTTTGTTTTTTTGCAGCTGCTCTTTGATTTTCCTCAAAGTTTTTCCTGAACGTGAAAGACAGATGTCACTTCAGAATGATGTGTGTTATCTCTCTTATTTCTCCAAAGCGCTGACCAATTTATGAACCTGCCTCTGGTGTTTTAAAGTAAAAACAGTGCACCAAAAGTTTATTGTTCAAGCTTCTCCGAAAAAAAAAAAAATCAGGGATGAGGTCCTTCCACTGTATGGAACAAACAAGAACTGAGCAGAAGAGTGAACACAACTGGCAAAAATGTTCATAAATGTTGTTTTTGTTAACGTTGTTTTCATTGTGTTATTAACCTTATCATACATTCAGATTCCTGATTTCAAACATTTCTAATTATTAATTTTATTGCATCAACTGGTTTAAAGTTAAGGTCTCCTACTTACCAGAATCTACAGAGCTCAGGAACAGCAGAGACACGAGGCAGCAGACAGGAAGGCAAAGCATTTTCAATCACTTCAGGACTCCAAAAGCTGAACTAAATGCTAAGGCAGTTGATCAGCTACTGATGCTTCTCAAGCTCTTCAAAAGGCTGCTCTTATAGATGCTGTCAAGGTGACAGGACAGGATGAACACATGATCTCTGTTTTTTCACATGGACAGTGTGTGAAAGAGAAACTGCTCAGCAGAAGAGAGCGTCAGTTAAGTGATTAAACTGGTTTTGCTTCATAATGGCTTTTTATTTGGGTGACTGAATTACAAACACAGCTAAGACGGTTTCTGCTTTCCAGTCTGCAGTGGAATCAAGAAAAAAACACTTTTCTTTTTCATTTTTGAAGAAAAAAATCACTTTTTTCTGTTTAGTTTATTTTTATTTATGTGCCTGTTGGTTATTTAGCCTAATTCTGTTTCTTTACAATTTTTTATCATCTTCAGGTTTTGTTGAGGTTCTCAGAGTCTGAAATTTTGTTTTTGTAAAACAGACATTGTTAGAAAACAGCTGTCTCAGTCAGAAAGATCACTTGGACTAAAACTTGTATCTCTGCTTGTTTACACACATGGTTAATTCAGACATACGTGATAAACTCAAACATGGTAAACTCATGCATGATATAATCACACACATGAAAAACTCTCACACACAGTAAGTTGACATACATGGTGAACTCACATGGTTAATTAACACACATGATAATCTCAAAAATGAAAAATTCACACACGGTAAACTCACGCACAGGGTTACCTCACACATATGACAAATTCACATACATAGTAAACCAACATATATGGTAAATTCACACACATGATAAACTCACATATGGCAAATTATCACACATGGTAAATTCACACAAATGGTAAACTCAAACATTTGGAAAATTTGCATTCATAGTAAATTTACACAGATGGTAAACTCAAACATTTGGAAAATTTGCATTCATAGTAAATTTACACAGATGGTAAACTCACATGTTTGTCAAATTCAAACAAGTTCACACATGTGGTACAGTCCCACATATGGCAATTTCCCACGCATAATAAATTCACATATCTGGTCAACTTAAACACATGGTAAACTCACACATATGGAAAATTCTCACACATAGTAAACTCACACAAATGGTAAACTCACACACTTGGTAAACTCAAACATATGACAATTCCCACACATAGTAAAACTCACACATACGGCAAATTCACACAGATGGTAAACACACATATGGCAAAATCACACAAATAATAAACTTGAACATAAATGTCGAAAGAGAACAAAAGTGTATCACTTTCATTAAGAAATTTTTGAACTGCTGAGATTGAGCTTGACACGTGAAATGTGATTGGTTTGAGCCGCTAAACTTTATTGGCAGACCATTAGATCACATGGAAATGTTTTCAGTGTTTATGTGAATATAGAACAGCACAATACTTGTTTTAGTCATGTTTATTCACAGACAAAATATATAGATCAAAAATGGTTCAGTTCAGCTAACATGAGTTTTGTTTGTATGGACTTTAGTCCAGTCTCAGGACTAAGGCTTTAGACGTTGTTTTTACAAAACATTCTGAGTGCCACTTTGCTGTGTCCCACAAATACATGCAAAGGCAAAATGTTTCATAGAAGTGTGGAAAAAAAAAAACATAAAAATAGATTAAACAAAATGAGTGTGCCCTCAAAAATCTTACTTACATGGGTGAGTGCAGTCTAAAGGCCCAGAGCAGCCTTCCTTTTGAGCAAGAAAGCAACAAGCAGGCAAGGGAAGATGCAAGCAAGCAGCAGGAAATCCTTAATATTTACTTACAAAAGCAAATTGTCATGCGTCACAGATGACTGTTAGTTCAACCTCCAGGGGCCTCAAGAAAAAAACAAAAAAAAAACAAAAGATGGCCCCCTTGACAATGCATGGAAACGGTTACCTATATACAAATCCCCAAAGAGGAAAATGAGAGGTCCTGAAATGATCCTTTATTTGTGGTTAAAGGATTTGCTACATGGAAATCCAGTGATAGAACCAAAATATCAGTATTGCATCACACTTCAGGTAAACACCTATGGAACAAAAGAATCAAACAAAAACACAGGCAAGAAGTGGTGGAGAAAAAAACTCTTACAATAAGACATCAAAAATCACAAGTCAAGTGCAACTCAGACACGATCAGATCCAAAGGGATGGGGGGGTGCTACAGTGGCTGGGGTGGTATGTGGAAACATGTCTTAGGTGCTTCGCTCTTGATCGCAGATGAGCGTCTCCACCACAAAGGTGTTCTCAAAGTGGCGGATCTGGTGGCAGTCCTTCACCTCTCGCTTGTTGATGCCTGGGGAGAGAAGAACCCAGAGAGTGGATTAGGTCTGTCCTGCATTTGCTACATCCAGGTCATCTCAGGTAAAAAAAAAAAAAAAAAAAAAAAAGAAAAGGTTTACGTTTGCGGGCGACACGGCGGCTCAGGCGGTATGTTTCCTTCCCATTGCACAGCCGGTAGATAAAAGGTCCCAGCTGACGCATGTTGTGCACTTTGCCTGTCACCACCATCTCTTCATGGATGATGTAAGTCTGAGGCAGGTAGGTTCCCTTCTGCCAGAGGTAAAAACACAAATCACAGAGTGAAAAAACAAAAACAACAAAAAGCTTGAACTCCTTTAAAACATGGGGATTTAACCCTGAAGGAAAAGTCATCAATAACTGGTCATACAGCAAATGAGGAAAAAAAGGGCCCCGCTTGAAAAAGGCTAAAAGTAGCATTAAAAATAAATGTTTCTCACATAAATCTGTTTTTTTTACCCTCTCCTATACTAAAACAAAGCATTTATGCTGTTGGGACAGCAGGTGGATTCTCAGCTCCAATAAATCTAAAAGGTATTTTCAGAAAACAAATGTAGTTCAGGAAGTTGACTCCTCACAAAATCTTATTTTGTTATTTTCTTTTTTTTTTTTCCTCCAACTATTGGGTCATATGATAACCAAACTGTGAGACACAGCATGACGTAATGGACTAAAAGGGTCACATGGTCAGCATGAGGTAAAAGTTCATTATGTATCTAAGGTCTTTAACTTTTACCTCTTCCACAGATAATAGTAAACATTTTTTCTGCTGCTGGATTTTTTAACCTTACATTTACTAACATTATCCTTCAGATTTTTAATTAATTCTTTCTTTATCATAAGATACGATTCTGATATTTTCCGAAAAGTCTAACATCTTTCATTTGGTTACAGTGGCAAAGCTTTGTCTTAAAGGGCCTATATCATACAAAAATCAACTTTTTTTTAGCTTTTAAGTGTATTTTAATGTCAATTTCTCACAAAAAAGGTGGTATTTTGATCTATTCCCACATCTCGAACCAGCCCCTTCCAATCTCTGAGAATGACTGGGTTCATACCATTGAGATAGAAACAATGGACGAATCGAGGTATCACGTCACCCTCAGAAAAGGCCTTACTTCTGGCTCTCGCAAAATGAAGCCAAACTCGTCACCTTTACTTCCTGAAACGTGGGCCACCATTTTGAAACCAGTTGACAGAGACTGGTCCCATTAGGTCTGAGCCCTGTTTTTAGGGGAACTACAGTCGCCACTTATGAGTAAGCTTGTCTGAAATACACACCCCTCCCACTGAAAGGGGGCTCGAGAGAATCTGTCAATCAAATGTTCATGTTTCTAAATGTTTCTTTAGTGTGCCAAAGGTGTGTGTGAATGAATATATATATATATATATATATATATATATATATATATATGATAGTCTACTCTAAAAGGCTTAAAATAGCATGATGTAGGTCATTTAAACAAGACGAGCACACATGGAAATCAGATCAGAGTGAGTGGGACCATCTATTTGGATCGATATCTGTGAAGATTCGTTCATCCAGGGCTGTTCCAAAAAAAGAAAAAGTTTATGAGACTTATAAGTTGTTTAGGTTGGAGATGTTTTTATCCAGAGAATGTCTAAATTTCAATGTGAGGACAAAATCGGGACATCCTCTTTGATCAGAGACAAAATAATTTCTTCATCCTAAAAACTAGAGTCCAGATGAATGTTTGCTAACTTTTTCGTGCTTTAAATTTGCAGATGAATATAAGCTTTCATGGAGAGAGCGTGTTTCTTCTGACTGCTGCTGTGATACCTTCACATTGACCAGAAGTTCCCAAAGACTGCGTGGAGGCATCACAATGGTGGTGTTGAGCTCAATAACGTAGCATTTGTCCAAAGCGATGTCATGGTAGGCAGTGAGTCCCTGCAACAGGAAGAGGGGATTCATTGGTTTAAAATCTCAGAAAAACAAAGAGTAAATACATGTTTATTTAGATGCAGTGAAGCCTCTACCTCTTAAAGCAGGGTAGCAGTTAAAGTCTGCTGGTTCATACAAAGACTCAGATTTAAAAGGTTGGTAAAATTAAGCTAATTTCATGGATCGACTGATTGTCAAAATGAAGTTATTGGAATTGAATGGATGTGGAAGTCTCTTCACCCTCTGAAAGTCATGAATGATGTCTGCAGGGTCGCTGCCTCCAAAGTGGGGCACGGTGATCTTCTCGTAGTTGTCGTTCAGGTAGATGCCCACATTTTCCTGCAGCTCCTGGCGCCCGCGCAGGGGGGCGTACACTGGGTCCTCGTAACGCACCTGGCAGCGGAACAGGTTCTCTTCTGGCATCTGTGCAGCAATGTCGGTTAGCAATCATATTAGCAGAAACATCCTCCCTGCTTTGAGGAGCAGGAGATCTTACATGAGGAATGAAGTAGAAACGGTAGACATAGATGGAGGCCAGGACTAGACTCGCCATGAAGACAACCAGTGTGAAGGTCAGGCAGCAGAGGCCATTGAGGGGAGACTTTTTAGGACGCAGCGGCAGGACCAGCCCCTCCTCATCCTTAAAAGTAAACACAATCAGAGTTTTTCAGAGAAACGTTTGTGAAGATCTTCATTCAAGTGAAATCTCTGCGATAAAGAGCTCCAAAAATCACAGCCAGAAGAGGAACTGCTAATGAAAGCTGGATGGAGATGGTGAGTAATCCTTCATACGCCTCCAGTCTAGCAGCCCGTCTGCCGCCGCCAACCTGTGTGGGCGGGTGGTACTACACACAGTGCGTAAAGTCTCCATTTACACCCAGAAGGACTGACACTCCAGAGAGGGAGCCCACACAAGGAGCTGATATCCTGCTGACACCCTGCAGCGAAGTGATCAAAAAGCTGATCCTCTGCTGAGATCTGCAGCTCCTGCATGTTTCAGAGCAGAGCTCTTGTTAAGGCGTTCTGCTGGACACCTCCCCGAGCTGGCTGATGAGGAAAGGGGCAACAAAAAAAAAAAAAAAAAAACAGGTCAAAAATGATCCCTTTAATAAAGGGTTGGATCAATGTTGCACAGAGCTCTGGGTGGTGACAGCACCACGTCTTCAAACGCAGGCAGGTTTCAGAGCTGTGATCTGCGCCTTCTGCATATGTTTAGGAGCAGATATCTGCAGATCCTGCATGTTTCAGAGCAGCGACTCAGATGGAACAGGAAGTTCGGTCTGGAAGCCTCAAAGACAGAAGGTCAGGACCGGACTTTTTGCTGGGCCTCTGTGGTTGTGCAGCAGCGTCCTCCACCTGGACACCCTTCAGGTGAGCTCTACCGTGTTTCATTGATTAAAGCCTTGACACATGCGCGCGCGCGCGCGCACGGGCAGAGGAAGCTCACGGGCCATTTTGTCAGCGAAAGCAGCATTTTCCAGCACTCGCCTCTAAGGAGGCCGAAGCCCCGTTTGATACGTTCGGTTAAAGGCGCGCACGCGCAGCCGCAGTCCTGAGACTCCAACAAAGACAGGTTCGGTTTTCAAGCAAATAGCGATTCGGAAACAAAATCACCAAACGCTGCTGCTCGTGAACGTGCGCTTACACGAGCACGAGTACATAACCAAACAGGCTGAAAGAGGCGGCGTCTTCTCACCATCGGATGAGGAATCAGGATCTCCGTCTTATCGCCATCGTTCTCCTTCTCCTCCTTCTGTGCTGCGACAGCCTGGAAGCTGATCTTCACCATGGTGAAGACGTTGGTTCCGTCAGTTCGGTTCTTCCTGCAGCAGCGCGTGAGTGAACGGTATCTGTTTCCTGCGCTTTCACAGTCAGGATGCTGCTCTGTTTTTGTCCCCGTGCGCCGGAAGTCCCCCCCCCTCCTCCAGTAACCGTTAAAGGACCAGTCCAATTCTATTTTTTTAACATTTAATTTGGGGAAAAAAATCTAGTAAACGAGAAAAGAATGATTTACAAACTTTTTAAGTTTTATTTGGGATTTTCTTAAACACGTGGATGCTCAGTTCCCCTCAAAGCCCCTTTTTTCTATTAATGCTAATAATATTTTTGTATTTTTTTTTATTGTTTGTCATATTCAAATGAAGCCATAGTTATGTGTCTTGGTTTTATAATAAAATGATTATGAAAGTTGGTTCTACGTGTTTGTCTGTACAGAATGGACCAAAATATAGTCAGAAATGCTTGTAGTTTTCTTGTAGTTAATTATTAAAGGTTCAGAGGTCCAACAGGTCTGGGTCAGATCCAGTTTCTGAGCAGATGACTCACAGAAAGACTCCATTCTGTTCCGGTAGGACTGCTTTTATTTCTCATTTACAGCCCAACAAGATCTGACGGAACAGAGAAATACAAAGATACGGTTGATTGTGGAGCAGTTGGTAAATTGGGCCATTGCTAATGGAACTGGGATGGAGAGGTAAAAAAGGAGGGTATGATTATCATCAATGACAAAAAGCGCTGCATCTCCCCACTGGGCGAAATGCATTGACACAAGATTTAATTTGAACATAAAATCACAAAACACAAGGAACCATGGGTATAGGAATGACAGGTGGTGGCCATTACTCCCCAACTGGTTAAAGAGGAGCAGGGTAGATTGACTTGAACTCTGCAGATAAATCTTTTAGATGAGATGGTCCATGGGTTGTGTGGGTGGGGGTTATGGGCATCTCCTTATTCCATATGTCATTCCAAAGTTTTTGTACGTTTGATAAACTGTGACATCGCTCCACATCCAATCGAGAGGATTTTTTTGGGGTTTTGTCTGAGCTTCATGCTTTGTGTCAGAGGAAAAGTCTAATTTGATGACCTAGAGAGGCCAAATCTGAAGTGTAGTGATTTGCACCAGCGAGTCCTGGTTCAAATCCCAGCAGAGACCTTTCTGTGTGGATTTTGCATGTTCTCCTCATGCATGTGTGGGTTTTCTCCGAGCACTCCGGCCTTCTCCAAAAAAAAAAACATGCTTCATAGATTGACTGGTGACTCTGTGTATGTGTGCGTGTAGTGGTGCGTCTCTGTGATGGACTAGTGACCTGTCCAAAGTGTACCCCGCCTTCCTCCACAGCAACTGTGAAGCCTTGAGGGGTTTAGACAAAAGATGGAGGAAGGAACGTCGAGGACCCCTGCTGGTCTCGTAAAATAAGACAGGATGAAATTTTAAAGAGCAAAGTATAAATTTTAAAAGAAACTCCTTTCTACTGGTTTCATTCTTTCTCTCACACATTTACAAAAAGACCTAAATAAGAAATACATAGTAAAACATTATAAAATAAAACCATACTCTGAAGTAAGTATATACTCCAAATATGTATTTACAACATTAAGGCGAGGAAAAGCATGGTCTGTAATGAAAAGTGGAAATATTATAGCAGAGGTTTTTGCAAAAAAATATATACTTAAAATTTGACTTATTGCAAAACAGAAATGATTGGCTGGTTTTGTCACATCTCGAAAAAGTGAGTTAGAGAGAATACATCTGAAATGGAATGAACCCAACCAAGTTTATGAAAGTTGTAAATTCATCCACCCATCTAACCAGATTACTCTCTTTCAAGGTAATGGGATTGCTGGAGCCTATCCTAGCCACTGCTGGGGAAATGTGTGGTTTACTCTGGATAGTTCACCACTCCAACGCAGAGCTGTTGCAAATGTGAGAAGCTTTTTGTTTTGTTTTTTAATCAAAGAAAGAGATTACAGTACATTTTGTTTGCAGTTTAGAATGTTTTTATTTAAAAAAAATCTTCTTTTTGTTATCATTTGAGTTAAACTAGTATTATTTAATGATACTTCCTTATAGTTCAGAGGGACAGACAACTTTCAGCCTAAAAATGTGAAACATCACACAGTGTGATGTTTATAAAAAAATGATTTTGAGTGTCAGGAGAAAGAATGTTGATGTTTAAAAGTTTCAAGTACAACTTCTTGCATTTTCCATTCATTTTCCAATCCGCTTTATCCCTTTCGGGGTCACGGGGTTGTCGGAGCCTAACCCGGCTACTCATCGGCGAAGGCAGGGGACACCCCTGGACTGGTCGCCAGTCTGTCGCAGGGGCTGCATTTTCCATGAAATAAATAATAATGGTCATAGTTCAAATTTTATAACAGGGGAAAGTTCCTCCAAACAAGTCAAATCTCTCAAAAAATGTTCAGCAAACTTCTGGGTATTTAAAATAAAATTCAAAATTTTGTTTCCTTCAACTGAACTGTTTTTTGTAATACAAATATCGACATACTTCTTTTTTACTTTATTTTTGTTGGCACATTGTATAGAATCGTTTAATACAACCACAAGGAGGTGCAGTCCAGAGATGTTTGCAAATAACATTGAGGTATAGTGACAGCAGGGAGGAGGTGGAATTAGCTCTCTTTCTGGCCAACAATTTCTGTGACTTTAGCATGGAAGTCTACTTTTAGTTTTAGAAGTCTCTCAGTCTCCTTCTCCGTCCAACATTGATCATCTAATAATTATTATGCCACTTTTTTTTTGGAAAGTCCAACTTTGAAACATTTTTGAATGATATTACATCAACCATTTTTTGCACTCAGTCAGAGCCACTGAAGACACGAGCTCACGTGCGCCCTCTAGAGGTGAAGCAGGGTTACTGCATGATTCAACTTGTGTCTTTGCAGTGCAGCTGACATATGTCACATCCAAACACTAAATGAATGACAGACAGACAAAAAACACTATGGAAGTGAGGTCATGTATATGTCTACAACGTACAATCATTTTTAAAAAGCATTACATTATTAGCATCTGCTGAGTAAACCTTTGCTTTTCAAACACTCAAGAACATATGTTTGATGAAAAAAGAGTAAAACAAGTTGATAACAGTTGTTGTTGCAAATGTCCTTTATGAATATAAAACTTGCCCAGAAGGTTAAGTTCCAACATGAAGGAGAAAGACTAGAAAAAGTATAATATTTACTTATGTGAATTTCAAAATAAACTTGCCCAAAATTATTAAAACATTACAAACTAAACCAA
Source organism: Adrianichthys oophorus (assembly GCA_036245035.1). Classification (NCBI taxonomy): domain Eukaryota; kingdom Metazoa; phylum Chordata; class Actinopteri; order Beloniformes; family Adrianichthyidae; genus Adrianichthys; species Adrianichthys oophorus. The sequence continues at coordinate 17,301,323 of BSAI01000072.1, read as the reverse complement.
ACAAGTGTTTATGTGAAATTATATAAAAAAAAAAAAAAAACTTTACTAAAAAAGAAAATTTGGAGAAGCACCAGACAGGTAAATCATCCCAAAAACTGTAAATATACATGCAATCAAAGAACAGATGGTCAATCGTTTCAATGTTTTCAACACAAAGAAAATGCTATTATTTTCTTTAAATCCAAATCTTAAAAGTTCTGTAGGCGGATATACATCATTTATGATTTTAAAATGTACTTCTATAGATTTTGGGTTAATTGGTAATTTTATGAAATTTGACATCATTTTGCTCACTTCCACTTTGACATTGTGAAATTTCAGATCTTTTTAAAGAATTTGGAAATAAAAAATAGGAGCGTATGAATGAATTTGACATTTGTAAACTGATGACAGATTCACCATTAATTAGCAGAGAGGAAAACCTTATTTGAACTTGCTGAATTAGCTTGAGTGATATTTGAATTAAAGAATAAGGAATTGCTTTTACAATTTCATTTTTTTAAATTTTCCATCGTGTAAGTTGAAACCATCGCGAACATTTTCAAAATGTAAAATGATTTCACTATTATCAATCAAATGTAAGACTGAGCATATGCCAGTTTCTGAAAAATTAAGATTTGTTTTTGCAGAAGATATCTTATGCTGAGTAAATTAACGCGAGGCAGAGCGCATGCGCCGGAACCTAACAGGAAATACACAAGATAAAAATGATTAGAATCATACATATAAATGACATTGATAGCACAGACCAGTGGACATATATTTATATTAGTATACATCTCATGATGGAGAGGATGATGACCGCACATCCCTAACACGACATCAACGTCCAGAAGCTCCTGTTTGGATAAACTGTTTTCAAATACGGACGATATGCTCACGTTCGCACCAGCTTCACCGTTTATGTGGGTAAAAAATACTCATACAGTCGCGGGTCAAATGACATTTCCTACCGTCCAGCTTGAAAATCCCACATTTACGGTGAAAGTTTAACGACGACCGGAAGTTGTCATGTTCGCACATGCGCATTATGCTCCTGGCTGGCGTAAACGCCCGATAAATGGGGGTTTCGTCAGATTAAGTAGCAACGGCACTTATTCTTTAGATCTTGTGGGGATGCGTGACGCTGTCCACGTTGCGTGAACGCGTGGCTGCGGTGAGTAAAGTCAGTGAAAAACGCCTCACGAAAGCGTTTTTTCAGGTGAACTGCCCCTTACGTCTAAATTTTGTTTAAAACATCAGAAGACAAACGTTAAGAGAATATCTAAAAGGAAAAAAAAAATTTTTTTGCATCCACCTCTTCTATCCCTATCTCCAACCTCAATATTTTTCTGTATTTTGTATAATAAAGTTTTGTGTCTCCTGTCACTCAGCCTCAAAGGTAAGATGCCCCCCTTACCCGGAGCAGAGCTCATCCAGACACCTGTGCAGCTGTACAGGTACCTGCTGAGGTGCTGCAGGCAGCTGCCGTCTGCTGCCATGCAGCAGCACTACAGGCACGCCATCAGACAGGTGAGTGCTTATCTTCACTGTTGGGGAAACTGGTACATTACCATCTTCCAGTCTAAGGGGAGACACTCCTCTACTTGGCCACTGAGTTAGTAATGAAAAGGGTGTGGTTGTAGAGATTGATATTTATCTTTTGCAGAGCTACAACAGCCATTCTGATGAACAAGACCCAGAAAGAATCTTCCTCATGATAAAGCGGGCTGTGGCAGATGCAGACTGGATCCTGGAGAAGGTGAGCATCATGGGAGGTGTAGTTTATTGTAAGATCTAGTCAGATTAACCTGTTTTCCTTCACAGTACTGCCGCAGGTGAATGTGCTGCCCCCACTTCCTTTTCCAAATGTGGCAAAAGCCAACAAGTTCTCAACGTTGCAGTGCCTGAAAAGGCCACTGGAGGCGGGTTTCAGATGACTCCATGATTTTCCACAAAAAATAAAGGTCCAGCCTGATGTCAAAAAGGTTTTTGAAGTTTTCATTCTTTATTTATGACAACTTTGGGGGCAGGACGTTGTTTTTACTGCTGATAGTGTTTGACACTTCCATTCCTCATTTCTAGGAAGAAAACTTTATTGTACATCTCAGTTACTCAGTGCCTGCTCCACCCCCAAGCACAGATACATAAACAGCACCTGCTGAGTCAGACCCGGTTTGGGTTTCAGCTTTTATACATGTCAGGTCCTTGTGTTGCGGGAAACAAACCAGTCGCCATGATGAGTGTGTGCCTGTTCTCTGAGCAAGGAGATGGGGGTCACAGCGTGACATTGCATGTGTGACAAGCAGGAAGGTTTCCTGGAGCTCCATCAGAACCCCCACACACACAGCCGGGGGGGGGGGGCAGCCACAGACAGGTGAGTCGGACATCACTTCTGCAGGATGAACTGGTTGATGAACTCACTCTGCTCTGCCTCTACTCGGGACAGAGCTTCATACTCCACCCGGTACCTTAATGAAACCAGCAGCTGTTAGCAGAGAGCGTAAACGCCACTCCTGCAGCATCCTAGCTGCAGTTTGGGGGGACTGTATAATATACACACACGTGAACTAAATTATTGGTACCCTTCGGTAAATGACAGAAAAACTCACAATGGTAACATAAATAACTCAAACCTGACAAAAGTAATGATACATAAAAATGTTATGAAATTGAACCAATAAAAGTCAGATATTGCTTTTCAACTATGCTTCAACAGAATTATTTACAAAAATAAAATCATGAAACAGGCCTGGACAAAAATGATGGTACCCCGAACTTCATATTTTGTTGCACAACCTTTTGAAGCTATCCCTGCAATCAATCGGTTTTTGTAACTGTCAATGAGACTTCTGCACCTGTTGACAGGTATTTTGGCCCACTCCTCAAGAGCAAACCCCTCCGGTTGTCTCGGGTTTGAAGGATGTCTTTTCCAGACGGCATGTTTCAGCTCCTTCCAAAGATACTCAATTTTTAATTGAAGCATAATGAAAATGCCCAAGGACTAAAGTCACTTTAGAATAGTCCAATGTTTTCCTCTGAGCCATGCATGGGTGTTTTTAGCTGTGTGTCATTGTTCTGTTGCAAGACCCATAACCTGCGCCTGAGACCAAGCTTTCTGACGCAGGTCAGTACATTTCTCTCAAGAATCCCTTGATGGTCTTGAGATTTCATTGTACCCTGCACAGATTCAAGACACCCTGTGCCAGATGCAGCAAAGCAGCCCCAGAACATAACTGAGCCTCCTCCATGCTTCACAGTAGGGACCGTGTTCTTTTCATGATACGTTTCATTTTTCCATCTGTGAACACAGAGCTGATGTGGCTTTTAAAAAGTTCAATTTTTGTCTCAACTGTCCATAGAACGTTCTTGCAGTAGATTTGTGGCTTGTCAACATGTAGTTTGGAAAAATCTAGTCTTGCTTTTTCTGATTTGCTTTCAACAATGGTATCCTCCATGGTCATTTTCCATTAAGTCCACTTTGTGTCCAACAATGACGGATGGTGCAATCTGACACGGATGTTCTTTGGGCTTGAAGTTTTTTAGAGGTTTTTCTGGGCCTTTTTGTGACCATTCATATTAATCTTCTCTTTGCTTTGTCATCAGTTTTCCTCTTGTGAGAGATGATCTTATATATAGCCTTTTCCTTTAACATGTTTGTCTATGATTTTCTTTCTAATGTCTTGAGACAACTCTTTCCTTTCCTTCCTCTGGTCCATGTTGAGTGTGGAACACACCATGTCACCAAACAGCACAGTGGCTACCTGTAGCCCTTTATATAGGCCCACTGACGGATTACAAGACTCTAGACACCATTAGTGGACACATTTTGGATTAACATATCCCTTTGGTCACAATATTGTCTTTTCTAGGGGTACCATCATTTTTGTCCAGTCCCGTTTCACGATTTTGTTTTTGTAAATAATTCTGTTGAAGCATTGTTGAAAAGTAATATCTGACCGTCACCGGTTAAATTAAATAACATTTTTATTTCTTAGAACTTTTGTCAAATTCAAGTTATTTCTGTCACCATTGCGAGTTTTTCTTTCATTAACTAAAGGGTACCAACAACTGTGTCTACGTGTGTATATATCTGTGGACTTACCTTTCCAGCTGCATCTTCTTCTCAGCTATCAGGGCCTGTAGCAGCTGCTGATGCTCCTCCCTCTGTTTTGCCACAGAGGACAGAAGGTTCCTGGCTCCAATGGCCTGCAGGAAGTGACATTAGCCAACAAGGAGCAGTTTTTGTTACTGATGCAATGTCATAACCCATCAGCGGCAGCAAAGGAATTGGCTAGTTACTGCTTACTTTAGAAGAAAACAAATGCAGATGTAAACCAGACTATTTAACAGAGTTTTTGATTTATTTAATTTGAAAACCAGTTAAACGTTTGTATTTAAAAGCTTCCTTTAGTTGTAAACAAAATACCTGAAAAACTATTATTTATCCCCCTATGGAGAAGTTCTGTTTAAAACAGATAAAAGAAAAAAGGTTAAGTTCCAACATGAAGGAGAAAGACTAGAAAAAGTATAATATTTACTTATGTGAATTTCAAAATAAAATAACACGTGAGAATAAATCAAACAGACGAAGGTGACATTCTGAGGATTGTTTGTGTAGACTAGTTATTTTTTGTGATAAAACTTGTTGCTTTGATTATAGAATAATTCAATTCTGAACTCTACAACATTTAGGATTAAGTACTGAGTAACTATAATCCAGTACTTTTTAAAGAAACATTCTCAACACTGATGATTTGTAAGTTTTGACCTCACCTGAGAGGAGGGAAACCTCACCTTCATCTTCTCGGTCTCTGCCTCTTTGGCCAACCCATCCACTGTACTGATGAGACCACCCACAATCTTCTGGAAGTGTCCGATCTCTGCAATGACACATGCCTATAGTAGCTGTTGGTGGGATGTTATTAATAACAGCATATGTGGATTCTTACTGTCCACAAACTCCCTGCACTCCTCCTTCAGCTCTGCTGTGTTCTGGCTCACATCTGGCTCTAGGACCCGCAGCTTGTTTAACTCATCAAAGTGGAAGCCAGCTTCAGCCAACGGATCTTTAGCCATGGAGCCTCCTGGAGGTCAAACATCATGTTTTTACCAAGACTTTTCAAACCGTCAGCAACTTTTCAACCACCTGACAGACAAAGGAGTCTGATCTACAACAATATTTTTTAATAAGTAAAAAAAAAAACAAATTTGTAATTAAAACATAGAAAAAAAAGAGTTGTTTCACATACGGATGAATATATATATATATATATATATATATATATATATAGGCGACATTTGACTTTATCCTCTTGGATGAAAGAGTGAAAGGAGATCGAAAGACTTGGAACTGACTCTTACAATTCCTTCCACTCACAATACTACGTTACCATCTGTACCAGTGTAACCAAACATGCTGATACAGTCCAGTCCAGTTATGGACTTTTAACAAACCAGCAAGAGTTTAGAAAGATGCAGCTACTACCTTAAGGGGACAAAGATTGCAAAGTAATTTGATAGCTTTGCCTCACGACAGACCCCAATGTCATCTGCAAACATGGTCCACAAAGATTCCTGTCTAACATCATATGTCAGTTTGTCTGTAACCATGGCAAACAAGATAGCAACCAAGGATGCAAGGATGCTGCACCAAGGATCAAAGCTAATCTTTGGTGCAGCCCCACCTGCACCATGAACTCCGGTGGCCCAGATCTGCTATTGCAGCAGAAAAAAAAGAAAAATGTGTAAAAAAAAAAAACCTTACAAATAAAAAGAAAAGCTGCAAATAACAAGTAACGCTCCTACAAATAAAAAAGGAAATGGAAATAAAAAAAAATCAATGCAAATAAAAAAGCCACAACGGAAGTGGATTTTCAGGAATGGTTTTGACGATGCACCGGAAGTGGAACATTCTAGGCGTCAGTTGTTTCCACTCAGATGTGTTTTTGTTGTTTTACACGGTCTACCTAAATAACACATTAAAGTACAAATAGTGACATTGAACACCAACTTCTTTACTTACTTTCTCGTTTCAAATGTGTTCTCCTGTTCTTTTTTCTCCTTCTCACAGCCAAACATGGGTAAAAACTATACCCGATCATCCACTTCAGTTAGCCTACGGCTTTTTTATTTGCATCTATTTTTTTTTATTTGCAGCCGCACTTTTTTATTTATAGCGTTTTCTTTTATTTGCAACATTATTTATTTTTGATTTGCAGGGGTTTCTTTTATTTATAGCAACATCTCTTGTTATTTACAGCTTATCTCTTTAATTGCAGAGATTTTTTTTATGCTGCTATGGCAGATCTCAGCCACTGTACTGAACTCCTGTTTCACCTACATCTCATCAGCTGTTTTAAAGTCAAAACATCTTATTAAAAATAATAATAATGAAGTGTATGCGAGAATGTGTGTAGCTGTGTGTCTCTGTGAACATTAAAAAAGCGTGAGAAACAGAATGTACATTCATTGTTTGGTTTCTGTGCTGACATTTGAGCATAGGAGTCAGTAACAGGATGGGCGCCTCCAGCGGTCTTTTGAAGAACTGCAGCATTGGGTACTTCCTGGTTTGCCTGTGTATGTGTACTACAGCACCTCATTAGAAAATATTCATTCATTCATTTTCCAATCCGCTTTATCCCTTTCGGGGTCACGGGGTTGCCGGAGCCTAACCCGGCTACTCATGGGCGAAGGCAGGGGACACCCCTGGACTGGTCGCCAGTCTGTCGCAGGGGCCACAATCACACACCCATACACCCATGCACACTCACATTCACACGTAGGGACAATTTGGAGTAACCAATTAACCTGTCAAGCATGTTTTTGGACGGTGGGAGGAAGCTGGAGTACCCGGAGAAAACCCACGCATGCACGGGGAGAACATGCAAACTCCACACAGAAAGGTCCCCCAGCCAGGACTTGAACCGGGAACCTTCTTGCTGTGAGGCAGGAGCGCTAACCACTGCGCCACCGTGCAGCCTCATTAGAAAATATGAAGAATTAAAAAGCAGCAGGAATTCATCCTGGAGTTAGAGACTGAAGATGATTTAAATTGATTTCTAAAAGTTCAACATAATCAAATCACCGTCATGTTTTTAAGACATCCTTGGATCGTTCAAAGATGTAATGCATGTTACACGTTGACAGTCTTCGTGATACATTTTCTGCACAAGTTGTTTGTGTGCTTTAGATATTAAAGTAAAAAATGGGAGGGGGTGACGTCAGAAATCAACTGTCCAATAAAATGTATACGGTAAGAAACTTCTATGTCCAAACGAACCTAAACGTTACCGCGACAACAAACTCAGGCTAGATCTGTTCAGCTTTCTAAACACAGTTCACGCTTGTTAAACGGGTTTTAAGTACAGGAAAACCTAATTTTTGAAACAACAAGTTGTCCAGAAACGGAGTAAACGGGAACGCTGGGCTTTCCTGTCCCCGCGAGCTCGACCCAATGAGTCGAATCTCGGAGCTCCATACAGTCAGACTTGGCAGAATTGCTGTTTATAGTTTTTAGCATTGTACACGTAGTGTGTGAACCCCAGCCGTCTGTTTTTCCTCCCCGATGCTCTGCGGCTAACAGCTAACGGGCTAATTCGTATGGGAATGACGCGTTAACAGCTGATAACCTCCATTAAACATGTCCCGGAAAAACTAGCAGACTAAACTCTGGATTTGGAAACGGACACTCACCGTAATAAAGCCCAGCCGTAACCGCGCACGGCTCCGGCCCTACTCACGAGTGGTCTTTCGATGAAGCTCCGCCTCTTCCTCCTCTCGCTGCCAAGGCAACCGCACACAGCGCCTCTGCGCGTGCGCAAGAGCTGACCGCCGGCCTTGATGTCACAAATTCCCGATAAGTCTTTTTCACGCCTTTCTAATGTACTTATCGCACTTAAAAAAAAAAAAAAAATGTAAAGCCTGTATGTGCAAGTAGAACCTCCATGAACTGCTTTAATCCTTACAATTAAACCAGGTTAGGTTAAACATCCCTGTAGGTAGACCCAGTGGGAGTTCAGAGAAGGCTGGTTCCTTTCACATGACTTGATGCCATGACTGGATGAACAGAAAAAACTCAAAGAACTATGGGAATGTGGCCAAAAAACTGGGGCAAAAGATCTCCTTGAGCAAGGTTAGAAAATCAATACAAACTTTTTCATGATTCGCAATAATAACAAAAGCAATAGGAAGATCTCATAAGGTAGGATAGAACACTGGCCCCAGGTTGACAGCACCCTGGCCTTAGTCAAACTCTACACTGTTTCCATGCATTGGCAAAAGGAAAATTCTTTCTTTTGGAAAACTCATTCATGATATCCTATTAATAATGAAACAGTTTGAAATATGCATTGTTGGTCCTTTTATTTGTAATGGCCTTCCCGTCTGCTCTTATTATTTGCCACCCTTCCAAAGTCTTCTGCTCCCCTCCCACTCCGCCGCAGATTATTTCTGCACAGTTGGCAAAATATCAAAAGAAAAAACGTGTTCATACCATAAAGTGCTTTTATCCTGCAGTTTTAGAATGCATTTTAAAGTTTACAAATATTTACCATTTACCTGCTCCAAACTCACCTGCATTTTTGTCCAAACCTCATCTCCTTTACTCAGTATCTCTTGTATTTATAAGATCTTCTACACGTTGTTTACCCGACTACTTGCTGTCCGAGTGCAATCAGAACTGTTACTCTAGCTATTAGTTTGAGAGTTTAAAATGGATTATAATATATTGAAATGTAACCACAATATTTTCACTCATTCAAATCCTTAAACCCATTTGTCCCGTTTTTTTCTTGTTATTAGCAATTAGCAAATATTGGTTTTTATAGGGGGTGTGAAATATTCAAATCAATTCTGACAAAATACCAAGGCAAGTTTAAACACATTTCCCCCTGAAGGATTAGAAGAAGTAGAAGTATGGGAAAGACCATTTCTGGTTTTAAAAACAAATTAAAGAATTATAAGGGGTGGAGCTTACGGCACATTCCTTCAGGGGTCGCCACAGTGAAGCAGCTTTCACTGATTTGCACAGGTGGTTTGGCAGAGAGTTTTACGTCAGCTGCTCTTCCTGACACAAATCTGTATTTTATCTGTGCTGGGGACAGGCTCAGGGACACACACACCTGGATCCCCTTGAGGCTTCATATTTTGGCAGTAGTGCCTAAGGATTGACCTCATTATTTCCCCTGGGAAGTGAACCCTTGTTTTCCATAGGCCTGATCTTTGCCCACCAACTGCAAATAAAATAACTTGAAGTAAACTTTAAACACACAGACTAGTGTGATGTGGCTTCTCTGAAGTTTTTAAGTGGAAATGAGCAGCAGCTTTCTAGACCAGCTCGAGGCAGCAGAGGGAGCCTCCTTGACACATCGTGATCCAACAGAGATGTAATGGAAGCATGGCTTATTGTCTCAGAGAGGTGCTGTGAAAAATGGCTTCAACTTCACCTTAGAAAAAAGTTTTGGACTTTGCAACTTGCACGGACGCTGTTAGGTTTAAAACACAGTCTTTGAGCTAAATAAAGTTCATGTGAACCCAGGTCTACACAAAATGAAGAGACGCAAGATTGAAGCTTCTTTTTCCAGCTATAGCAGGGAGAGATACGAACAAAGTGCTGTTCTTAGCGTTCTCTGAACAATCTCTGTCCGTTTTCCCTCTGCTGCTGCATTTATTCAACACAAGGTCAAGGTGGTTCTGTTGGTATGCAGAAACAGAGATAACTGGTAGCAAACCTCCTCCAGGTGCTGGGAAGACACAGTGAACACAAAGAGTCTTCTGCTTTTAAAACACACACACACACAGCAGTTCTTGATTAATATACCTCAAGACTTAAGCTTATCTTACAGACGCAGAGGGAGATTTAAGGTTAGGATCCTGGTTACGATTAGGGTTAAACCACCAAATGGTTCCTGAGTGCGACTGTTCCTACTTCTCAGCGCTCCTCCAGGAGATGGATCAAATGTGGAGAACACATTTCACATACCTAGGTGCGTGACAGCTAACAGGACTTTAACTTTAGATAAATTAATATTTCATCATATTTTACACCAAAGTACTTTAAGTCTAGGGCGGCATGTAGCCCTGTCTTGACCACATGATGAACCTGTCTAGCAGGACCTACCAGGTGTTAGTATGAGAGCAGGAATACTGCTGGGCTAGAAAACAAGGAAAAGGCTAAACAAATAAACTTTCAACTGGACACAATTTATTTCACCTCAGCCTACAACGCTGCCTACCAACAGAGGTATTTTTACATTCACTTCAGCTTTGGGACTTGTTTTCAAACCAGAGAAGCAGGGCCTCGGTTTTAAAGGTCTGAAGGAACAAAAATGTGATAACAAAGGGAAAATGTCGTTTTAAAAAATAAACCCAAACATCTATACCCATAGAGCAAACATGCAGAAAAAGATAGATATTTTACTTACATTTTCATCCTCTGCTAGAAGCATGCATGTAAAACTGCAAGATTTTCCACAGCAAAAATAGACATTTGATGATGCGAAGTAATAATAGCATACATCTTCATGGACAAAACAGACAGAGATGACGTTTTTGTCACCACATAGTAAAATATTTATTTATACAATGAGATGAGAATCTTCTGTATTTTTAAAATCTAGCTTTTTTGCAGTTGCACTGTAAACTGTCTCTACCAAATCCTTCTGGCAGTCAAAAGCAGTTGCTCTGTAAACCTCAACTACCAAAAGCAATGTGGGGTTCAGTGTCTTGCTCAAGGACACTTCAACACATGGACAGGCAAGGCAGGAACTGAACCTGCAATCCTCCAATCACAGGTCAACCTTTGTCAATCGCGTCTACACAGACTTTTCATCGGAAATGGTCGCTTGTACATGTGTTTACAAAGACTTTTCACTGGAAGTGGTCACTTGTACGCATGTGTACTTAGACTTTTCATTGGAAGTGGTCACTTGAACATGCATTTACATAGACTTTTCATTGGAAGTGGTCACTTGTACGCACGTGTACATAGACTTTTCATTGGAAGTGGTCACTTGAACATGCGTCTACACAGACTTTTCATTGGAAATGGTCACTTGATCGTGCGTCTATGCAGACTTTTCTTTGGAGTGGTCACTTGTACTCACGCACGTGTACATAGACTTTTCATTGGAAATGGTCACTTGATCGCGCATTTACACAGACTTTTCTTTGGAAGTGGTCACGTGTATGCACGTGTACAGACTTTTCATTGGAAGT
>BSAI01000072.1:17255179-17290117 GCA_036245035.1 Adrianichthys oophorus | reverse complement strand
GGTCACTTGAACATGCGTCTACACGGACTTTTCATTAGAAATGGTCATCATGCGTCTACACACACTTTTCATTGGAAGTGGTCACTTGTACGCACGTGTACATAGACTTTTCATTGGAAGTGGTCCCTTAATTGGGCATTGCCAAGGCCAGTGTGAACGTAGCTTTAGCATTAAGCTCATTTTCTATTCTCTGTAGCAAATGCAAACTTTTCAGTTCAGTACTGCTGTTACTGGTTGTTATTGGTTGCAAAAACGTTACAGTTGATAGTCATCACACAATAAAAAAAACATCACATTCAATATATTCTGTGTATACTACAATTAATTAAGAGTTATTATTAATTAGTAGATATTTTTAGTAGATATTGGTAGATATCTCTTTTAGTAGATATTAGGATGAGGCGGAGTTTTACGCAGCAGTTAGTCCTACACTTCTCTTTTTCATGATTTTTTGACATCATTGCCCAATCTTATTTATTGAAGGGTTTGTTCTCATGCAGAACAGCAGCACAAAGTTCAGGAAATCTAGACGTGTTGATGAGGCTATTCCTGCCAGCCGGAGGTCTGGTTGTGACTGAACCGGCTATCAATGCTTCATCTCAGAACATCCTGATTCCCGACGCCTCGCTGCATGCTGGGTAACATTTTTCCTCCTGTTCCTAATGACGTCAATGTTCATTGAAGGCTGGAGGAGAAGCCTCGCGACTCACGGTGTGGGAGGGGCTGCTGTGAGATGGCGCACGAGCCTAAATTACATCTGACAACAGACTGAGACTGTCAGAACCAAACCGAATCCATGATGGTTCGTTACACCGGGGAGGAGGCAAAAAGTTCAGCCATCACACCCACCGCCCCCACTCACCGACAGAAGAGGAAGGAGATGCTGAAAAAAACTCACAGGTTTCTCTGCGGGGAGCCGCACTGACCATACCCCCCCCCAGTGATGCGTGAGGAAGGGGGCGGATCCTACAGCGACCTGGCTGCGTGACACTCCGGGAAGAGACGAAGACACGACGACAAGGAAGCGAGCGGCACCGTAGTTCTGGACGGCTGGGAGGAGCGGATCGGGCAGACCCGACTGCGCACGGACGCTCGCACGCGCGGAGATGGAGGAGGAAGAGATCAAAGAGAAGCTGCTATGGAGCGTAAAGCGGGAGGTAAGCTCTTGCGCACGCGCTTCATGTGTGATTTACTGTCACTGTTATTGATACCCCCCCCCAACCACCACCACTTTTCCCCCGGATCTGACACGAGACAGGTCAGAATCTATACTGTAAAGATTGTGCGCGTGCGCGTGTCCAAGTGCTTCAGAAGCTTTGGTTATGTAACAATTTTAGTCTGACATGAAAACAGTGGCAGCAGCTGCATCCCTTTTACATCAGGTGATTTAACCCCTCCTGTCATAAAGATGTAGAATCAGCTTCAATAATAGGCTACTGATTTAAGTCATCACGATGTGATATTTCCTTTACCACTTTATAAACCACAACTATAGTTTATTATGTGCTTTACTGAAGCCTCATGACCCTCAACAGAAATAGATTTGGTTCCGAAACGAACTCCTACATAAGTGAGACAGGGCTGTGGTTGGACGAGCTTTTTCCATCCTTGTTCTGTTTGACAGAGAACATATGAAAAACTTCGCAACTACAGAATTGGGTTATACCCAGTGCTTTAAGTGGACAACAAGAAGTGGCGGTACTCTCTTTTATGGAAGTCGAAACATAAAATTAGGAGAATCTTGAATGTAAAATGTGATCAATAAAAAGAAGTCCTTTTTTCAGGGTCTAAACTTTGACACTTTGGTCAGCTTTCATTCTCTAGTGTGGCCTTAAGATGAACTGATGGCAGCCAATTCTGCTTAACAGGTGAAGCAGATCATGGAGGAAGCTGTCACCAAGAAGTTTGTCCACGAGGACAGCAGCCATGTCATCGCCCTGTGTGGTGAGTTCTTAACATGTACTAATGCAAAGTTGTGCACACACTCACATGAACATTAAGGACATTATTTAAATTCACAGTGGCAGCTGCTGCATCAGCACGAAAAGACTATACCTAGGCTATAAGGTGAACGAATAAAAAGTGCCTAGAAAAATATTTTTGCTCTCACATCTGGGAACTACATTTTAAATGCATTTTTAGTTAGACTTTACTCTTCTGGACTTCGGGTTAGATGTTCTCTGCAAGATATCCTGCAGTTTGTTTGTCACAAGCCATGAATACAAAATGTAAAAAACACAAAAAAGCAAAAAGTAAAAACAAACTTACATGTGCGTATTTCATTTGCTTCATTTATCAAAACTCACCTCAGCAACAAAAAATCTCTCACCAGTTGACATTTACATATGTATGACAACATTTTAGATAGATCCTCAAAAAATTCATGCGGTTTGATGAAAAACACTTGGTTAATGTTACAGAATTGCTGCTCATTTTTTTTGTGTTTATAGTTGCAGGGTTTCTTTTTCTTTATTTGTAGAGGATGTTTCATGCTTATTCCAGATGTTTATTCATCCCCATCACTGTCAGAAATAATATGCCATGTACCCGTATCTTCTGCTTCCTTCTGAACATTCACACAGTGTTGGCACTTATACACAAGTCAGTCTTGTTTTGTTGACAGTTTTGTTGACATACAGGAACATTTGTCTGTATCACATTTGCCTTGCTTGCCCGTGCAGTGAACCAACTGCAGCACACTTACAGGAGGAGGACTGTTAATTTTCCAGGTGATTTATAATTCTCCATTCTCAATGTGCCATCCACTACCAATGGGTGAGGGAGCACACACTACCTCATTATTGCTGCTTGGTAATTTGCCCTTTTTTGCTGTAATAGTTTGGAGGCATGGATAGTTCTGGCAGAGCAGATGATGTCTGGCAGAATGCGTTGTCTCTTGCATTGCTTACATTTTGTGCAGATGATTGGCCATACAGGTGGCAATCAAATCAAATTTGCAAAGGAAGTGAAGTTTTTCTCTTTTTCACAATCAACAGTAAAAAACTATTTCCCCCTTGCCATGAAAAGCACCTGTAGAGTCACAACCTGAAAATGTCTGAATCCCAATAAGGGCTGAGCAAACACAGATGACAAGAGCTGAAGTCACCTGAGGTCACCTGTGGTCCTTGTTCTGTTCGAAACTATTGTGTGGAAGTACAACCTACTGGGCAGATCTTTCTTCAGACTTAAAGCAACGACTGCCACATTAGTATCAGGGCAGCAGAGTCACATATGAGCCTCTTCATCATCATTGCTGCACAATACAAAGTCTTTGTGTCCTCAGGAGTTTGCCACGCAGCTTTCCTTCTGTGTCTGCTTTCAGTGTCACTTTCTGCTTGGCTTACCTCTGTTACCGTTGTTGTTTCTGTGCCTGAGGTAGCCTGTGGATGAGCTTGTCTGCAGCAAGTGTCTCCACAAAAACCAGCTCACTTATATTGCGCTTGCTCGAGGAGTGAAACACTAGCTGAGGGAAATCAAGGGCCAGACTCCTCTTTTTATCAATACAATGTAATTGCTCTGACAAGGACAAAGTCTATTCTATTTTAGTCTTTTCCATTCTTCTACGTGATTAATAATATGAATACATTTTAATTCTCATGTACCAAAAAATGACCATAATAGATTTTACTACTTGGAAATTCCAGTTCATACAGAATTTATTGTCATGACAAAGAGGCAAGTTCATTAAGACCTTGGGATTGCTTCAAAATTGAGTGGTTTATTTAACTTTTAGAATTACTGTAATACATTTTTCTCCAAAGTAAAGACAATGTTGGTATTTCTGTTACACTACCTGTTGTCAGAAGCATAAAAATTCTCATGCTTTTTTTTAATCAAACTAATGAACTTTCTTCTTTCTTCCACTTCCTGATTTACATATATTCTTTGCCTGATTATCTTCTCACAGATGATCTTGTAGCTGACAACACAGGCTGGTTCCTTCCTGAAACACAGATTTAATGCACGACTTTTTGCAACAAACATTGCATCTATAGACAATATATATGTGCAGCCTGTGCAAATTATTTAATTGACCGTATATCATGTCTTACGTTTCTTCTTATGTGATCTCAGTAACTGTGGGCTTGTTGAAGAACCTGGTGTACTTACAGTAACGGGACTTGTGATATAAGACTTTGATGGCCTGTAAGACAGTGGTGAGGTGTGCTGAAGGAGTGACAGATGAGTTCAAGGTGGAGGTGGGATTACATCAGGGATCTGCTCTGAGCTCCTTCCTGTTTGCAATGGTGATGGACAGGCTGACAGATGAGGTTAGACAGGAACCACCATGGACTATGATGTTTGCAGACGATATTGGGATTTGTAGTGAGAGCAGGGACAGGTGGAGGAAAAACTAGAGAGGCGGAGGTTTGCCCTAGAAAGGAGAGGAATAAATGTTAGTAAGACTAATTACATGTGTGAATGAGGAAGACTCAAGTGGTGAGGTTAGAGTGAGGTTACAGGGAGAAAAGCTAAAGAAAGTGGATGATTTTAAGTATCTAAGGTCAACGGTCCAGAGTAACGGAGAGTGTTAAAAAGAAGTGTCAGGTGTAATGTGTAATAGAAGAGTTTCAGCTTAAATGAAAGGAAAGGTGTACAAAACTGTGGTAAGACCAGCCATGTTGTTTGGCCTAGAAACAGTGGTACAGATGAAAAGACCGGAAGCAGAACTGGAAGTAGCAGAGATGAAGATGCTGATGTTCTCTTGGGGAGTGACCAGGATGGATAGGATCAGAAATGAGTACAGAGGGACAGCACATGTTAGAGGTTTTGGAGATAAAGTCAGAGAGGGCAGACTGAGATTGTTTGGACAAATCCAGAGAAGAGACAGTGAATATATTTGTAGAAGGATGCTGAGTCTAGAGCTGCCAAGCAAAAGGTCTAGAGGAAGACCAAAGAGGAGGTTTATTGCTACACCTGTCCAGGTGATGTCGATGAAAGCGGCGACCTAGGATTGTTCCTCTGGGCCGTACCGCTCCCAATCCACCAGATATTGAAGCCGACCTGCCTGGCGCCGGGAATCCAGGCTCTGCCTGACGACATTGGCCACCTCGCCATCAAACACTGGGGGGTACACGCCGATGTCAGAGGGCTCGGTCTGTGAGACCCGCTGTCTGGAGGTCCACCAGTGGGCTTCAACAGGGAGACACGAAAGGTGGGCGAGATGGGGTATTCAGGAGGTAACTGAAGGCTGTAAGACACATGGGTGATCTGTTTGATTATCTGAAATGGGCCCACGAACTTGGGACTTAGCTTCTTGCAGGGGAGCTCGAGCTGGAGATCCACTGGCTGGGAACCAAGCGGCTCTGGTCGGCTTGTTTTGATTGGCAGCAGGCCATGAGCTTGATGGTGAGAGCGATGAGCTGATCCAAAGGTAAACCTTCGTCCTGGAACCGGAGTGAGTAGGTGGCTGCGGTCTGATGTCCCTGCTTGATCCCATGTAGCTGCTCACTGCAGTCCTTGCCATCCGCTGGGTGATCAAACTCATCGCGCAGCTGTGAACGCTGCACAAGAATGGAAGGGCAGCACTCCTACTGTCCAAAGAGGTGCGCCATGATGGTTTCACGGCAGTCAGACAGTGGAGCTGGCAACTCTGCTCCCGTAGTGTGGCAGCAAATCTAGCTTGATTTAACTGGTTGGGTACTTCTGGATTCATGTAAGGCTAAGTATTCTGTCACCAACAGGCAGACGACTGGTTTCACGTGCAAAAGGTTTATTGAGTCAGACAGGCAGACAGTAGCAAAGCTCAGCTAAACGTCCACAAAGCGAAATCAGGGTCAGAGTCCAGGTAAAGGTCTGGCCAGACGGCAAAGAGGCAGAGTCAAATACAAAACAGGGTATTAAATGCTTGGTATGCAAGATGAATGGCACAAGCAATCGGTCTTTATACCCAGCACTGTGTGTGGTTCTGAGCAGTGCCTGTGGTTGATTAGCAGATAAGTCAGGTGGGCGGTATCCAGACACTGTGTGCTGGGGTTGATGGGAGATTGAGTGCAATCAGTGCTCTGGAGACGGCTTCCGCTGGTGACCAGAGTGGGAGACAGAGTGGCCAAATGTGGAGAACAAATTTCACACAACTAGGTCCATGACAACTAATGGAACTTTAACTTAAAATCTTGTGGAAATGCCATGTTACAAAACTTGACTGTTTTGTTGAATATAAACTTGGATTAATTTGTAGTATTCCCTTTTTTTTTTTTGTGAAGGTTACATTCTGAAAATAACACGCGATAGGTAAAATTCACCAAGTAGGATTACAGATTTTTTAAGGTTGTAAAACTGCTTACTACACACTTTTTACACTTTTCTCAGACAGACATGAACATTTTCACACTTTCTCTCTTTGTTTAAACTCTTAAAGTTTAAACTTTTGTATAAAAATAAGTCCAGTATTAGGCTATATAATGAAAACAAAGACCTGCTTGCAACCTGAGAAAATCTTCACAAATTCTGTACAGCATACACTGTACAGTACACATGTTCTGTACACGACACACTGAGGCAATCAAAGCATGCAAAATTGCTCTGAAAAAAATCTGTGAAACAGAGTCTGCGAATGGTGAACTGCAATATAGCGAAGGAACACTGTAAACAACAACAAAAAAAAGACTATCTGCTTCCATCTAAAGTTTTATGATTTCCGCTTCCAGCCGATGATGTCAGCTTTATCTTGTTATCTCCACCTAGGTCCCTCTCGTTTTATCTGCAGTAGCAGCTTCAGAGTTTCCCACAGCACAAACTTTAGTGATGTTTTCAAAACTAGTGGTTTAAGTTGTTATACTTTAGTTTTTGTCACAGTAAAAGCTGTACAGTTAGCATCACTATTATCTGCAAAGATGTTTTAAAATAATGTGGGTTTTAGTCTTAGCTTCAGTTTTATCCTCCATATTAGCTTCAGCATTAGGTGTAATTAGGATTTTGTATTTAGTGATAATTAGTGTTTTCTTCCTCTATAGTTACACTGTTAGGTGTCATGTTAGCTTCAAATTTAGCTGTAGCTGCATGGATATTTTTAAGTCACTGCTAGTTACAGTGTTTACTTCAGTTTAAGTTGTAAAGTTACCTCCAATAATGTTTTCAAATGACTAGACATTTTCTATATTCCATCTCAGCTGCGCTGTTAGCTGCAGTGATGTTTTTGAAGTTAGTGTTGGGTTACAACTTCAGTTTTAGATGCCGTGTTAGGTGCATAACTGGCCAGAGTACTGTTTTTGAAATTATTTTTGGTAACAGTTTTCACTTCTGTTTCATCTTGTTAGACGCAGAGCTGTAGGGATATTTAGAAGCTAGTGTTTGTAACATTACTAGATTCTTTTTTACCTACTGAGTTAGCTACAGTAATGTTTTAGAAGTTGGTATTAGTGACAGCTTTAATTTCAGTTTTATCTGATGAATTAGCCAAAGTAGTGTAGAAGCTGGTGCCTGTTACATTATTCTTTTCAGTTTCATCTGCAAAGTCAGTTGCAGTGAAGTTTAGACATTTGCAGAGTTGTTGCCAGTAGTAACAAAAGTGTCATCTTGAGTTTATCAAAGTCCATCCTGAAGATGGTGTCTTTGAAGAAGAAACTTGGAGATGAATCTTTTAGTTAAGGCAAAAGCAGTTGGTTTCTGCGAGGATTGTCAAACTTTTAAATTTGATGAATACACCCAAACCTCCAGCCTTGTGCTATATGAGGCTCTCATGGAAGTGCAGTCAATTTTCTTTATCACAAGCCTTTTTACGTCTTTCTCTAATGGTTTTTCATCCATGCTCTGCTCTCTCTTAGACCAGAAGAATCTGTGAGTTGCCTAGCAACAGAAATACCCCCCTTAGAAATACTTGCTCTGTGAGGAGAGAGTTGCTGATTTCATGATCTAACAGAGGACGAGCTTCAGTTTTTCATTTTATGACAAACATGGTTCTCTGACTGTGACTCAGTAATGTACATGTTCCAATAAAACCAGAACCAAAAAGTTGAACAGAACCTATACGAAGAACTGTTACCTTTGACGAAATGCACCTGAAAAGTAATTGTGTCCGATTCCCATTTTGTCTTTAAAGCTCATTTTAAAGCAGTCAAGTCTTCCTCGGTTTCACTCTAAGCAGCAGTTTTACTCAGCTGCTCTTCTGTCACTGAAGAGGCATCTGACACCCCCATTCAGGCTTGTTGAAATTTGGACCAACTGAGTATTTCCTCAGTGGTTTGTTGTGGAGGCTGGAGTGAAGTGTTGTGCACTAGTTTCTGTATATCATAGTCTGAAACATCTTCATTAACTTCTCTAACAGCCTTTTTCTGTAGTCTTTCTGGCCCAAATTAGATGTCTGATTTAGACTCTGTCTTTAGAACTTGCAGTAACTAACTCACATATTTGTTTGCTGTATGATGTGACAAAGCTATACTAAGCAAAGGTGTTCTAAGAACCAAACCTGGAGGAACTCCTCTTGAGGTCATCATAAGCACAATAAGACTGTGGAAATGAAGCTCTGCTCCTGTTACACCAGTCTCTACAGGAGAACATTTTACTTCTGAGTTTGTGTTGCAAGCTTCATAAGAGAACAGACAGTAGGTGGGTTAGAACTGGAACAAAGTCTAATCTGCTTCTGGGTCTGAAACCAATTTGGAGCTCCGTGAAACGAATGTGATCTTGTTCCAAGATTTCTGACTGAAATGCATTAGCTATTGAATAGTTAATCACGTGTATGGCATTTGACTTTTAATAAGTAATTTAACCCTTTTCAAATAAAAAGCAACCCCTTCTTCCCTAAAAGTGTAAAGAAGTACCGAGGGTTATAAAATCTCTACCTGTGAGATTTTGTGGAAGATGTCTGATGACATGTCTCCTTTGACCGGTGACCAGAGTGGGAGACAGAGCACTAAATCCTGGCAGGATCTGTGTCAAACGACCACAAACATGATCCAGAAGTGTCCTGAATCTCCTGCGGTTGCCTGGAGCTTGAAGGCGGGTCTCCCTTGGGGGGCCCTGGCTCGTACCTGGGGCTGGGGTAGGGGATGCTCGGAACCCCTGGGTGGTGGTGGACGAACCCTAAACCTAACCCTAACCCGCCTAAATATTAAAAGGGGTTTATACAAATATACACGTTGTGTGTCCAAAGATTTATACCCCCCGATTGTAACTAGTTTTATGATTTTTAAACGATTTATAACCCCCGATTGTAGCAGTAAAATCTATCTATCACAAGAGGCCCTCAGCTCATATCTGATTGCTCAGCTGTTAGACAGGACAAGTTAAAAAATAAATAAAATAAATTAAAATAAAAAATAAATGCAGTTAGGCTGACTCTCATCTATGGTAGACACTGTCTACCATTCTGGAGATGGTCATTATGAGAGGAAGTTGGCCTGTGTTGGTGTACCCCTTACTCAGCCGCCAAGTGTTGGAAATCTCGTCGGTGGACAAGAGGGTCCCTTCCCCTTCCGGTGGATGCTAAGTCTCTGACAGTGGTTTCGACCTACAGGCTGAACAGTGGTATTTTTTTGTTGGACTTTTGTGCTCGTCATGGTTTGTCCACAATGAACACAATATGTGAATACAAGGGTGTCCACAAGTGCACTTGATACCAGGATACCCTTAGCAGAAGGTAAATGATTGACTTTGTAGTTGTTTCAGGTGATCTTTGGCTGTATGTTTTGAACACTCGGGTAAAGAGAGGACTAAAACTGTCTACTAATCACTATCTGGTGGTGAGTTTAATGAGCTGAAGGGTGAGGAGGGCAGAAAGACTTGGTAGGCTGAAAAGAGTTGTGAGGATTTGTTGGGAAAATCTGGCTGAGCCCTCAATCAGGAATGTCTCAAACTACCAAACTTTCACTGGTATTAAGAAAGGCTAAGGGCATTAAGTCTGAGTGGATCATGTTCTCCATGTTCTTTTCTCTGTGCCTTTTCAGAGATGTGGTCTCAAGATGTCTGGTATTGCAGTTGTGATCCCCAAAACTGGTGGTGGACACCGGAATTAAGGGTTGTGATCAAGCTGAAGGAATCCTACCAAGCCTGGCAGGATTGTGGGAAACCCAAGCCAGCTGACAAGTACTGACTAAGCAAGCCATAGCCCAGGCAAACATTTGGTCCTGGGAGGAGTTTGTTGAGGTCACGGAGAAAGATTATGGATCAGCCTCAAAAAGATTCTGTCAAAGAGAAACTGTCCGGTGCCTCAGGGGAGGCAGTTTTCTGTCAGAACTGTTTTTGGTGCAGATGGGGAGCTGTTGACTTTAAGGATACTGTTTGGCAGTAGAAGGAGTACTTTAAAGATTCCCTCAACTGTAATGAACAGCACTGTTACCTTTTGTGAGAAAAAAAAACTGCCCAACAGCTTACGTGAAGAATAATTGTTGACCAATCGACAAATCAAAAAAAATAATTGGTGACCGACTGACTACTAAAATAATCATTAGTGACAGCCCTAGTAGTCAGTATGTTTGGGTTGCTCAGAAAAGTTTTGCTACTTTTTAATGTGTTAAATTAAAGCAGTCTGGACCAAATGTTTTGCTCTTTTTTTTTTCTTAATTATTGGAGATTGAAAATAAAACTTCTCGGTACAGGCTGGAAGTCTGCTATCATAAAAAACTTCATAAAACCACTTTTTGATTTTTATTTTTACTGTACCACAATGTCACTAATAAAGAAAATATCTGAAAATGAGGCTTCTCGTAGCAATTATTTGGCTAGATTAAAATAGATGAATTAGAATAATTAACTACAGGTCATGATTAATTAATCATACAAAAAAATGTATTGCATGACAGACTATTTTATCTTTTCCCTCTTAGAGATATTGATGCTCCAGCAGGTAAGGCTGTTCGGGATGCATCATATCACAGCAGAGATAAACAGATGAATGGCTAATGGATGCATTGCAAGTGAATTGATGGTTAAATGGATAATAAATGCAACCGAAAGGATGGATGTTCAATGTCTTCATGTTAAAACTGTGTTTAAAACTGTAAGTTGCTAAAAAAAAGAAAAAAAAAAAAAAAGAATGAGTTAAAAAAACAGTTCCACTTCTTTTCTTAAGCCCATCATCTTTCTGGCCTTTTTGTCTTGTTTTCCTCTCCATCTATTTTAGTCCATGAAAGCAATGTTTTGCCAGCTGTAATTTTTTTGGCTTTAGTCTGCAGTGGTCTCAGGAGGAGTAGCATGACTCATGAAGTCAGACGGGAAGAAAGCTACCTTAGTGGATAAAAATAGCCAATAGTCTGTTTAAATTCAGGCTTCTGATGAAGTAATGCTTAATAATTTGTAGAGAATCAATGATCTTGATGAAGTCTATCTAAACTAATTTTGACTTCATTGTGCCAGGACTGGCTCAGAAGTAGATTTTGCTGAGAGAGACTAATCTGGACTCTTTACAGAGATGAGTTAAAAGTAAGTGGAAGACAGACACGAAGAGCTGTTTTTTTTAGCTCCTTGGAAGGATCTTGGCAGCTCTGTACTGGATGCATTGTAGTCTCTTGGGGCTTTGTTTGATGTGACAGTAATCCGGTCTGGAGGAAGCAAATGTGTTGGCCAACTTCTCAGGATCAGGTAAGGGCAGAAGCATGGATATGTCCTTGAGATGAAAAAAAACAACTGAAGTTTGTCCATAAGGAACACCATGGTCAAGTAGCAGTGATGAAGAGCAAATCTGTACAGGGCACACAGTATGGGGCACACAGGGGGTCCTATATCAAGCTTGTAGTTCGCTTATTTGAGCCCGTAGACTGAAAATGTTCATGCACATTTTTTAAGGGCATGCTGCGGGCAACAGGTCCTAGTGAACCCTTGAACATGTAAGGGTAAGTAAGGGTGAAGTAGAAAAGTAGCAGGCACGTCGTATTGATTTAAAAAAATAATTCAACCCATTAAAACCCCTGCGCAAGGATCCTGTTAGTGCTGTTCTAGTGATAGGTGCGCGCTACACAGAGTGTGCAGCCTGAATAATAAAAATAAGGAAATTAGACAATCAGAGCGAAGCTTGTGTGGACATCTTTTGGGCGTCCTACAGTATGTAACACGCATTTTAGCGTGGTCAGTAAGGAGCCAGTACGGTCGCCTTACTAATAACAGGAGTGTGACTTAAAGACACAGTACGACAGCATCACCCGTGTGTGTGTAATCAACATTATCCTTATAAATACTTAATGATTCACTTACCATATGTCACACAAACTCTTGAGGTGGCCGTACAAGCCCCAAGAAAGGTGCAAGTCACATCTATGCACCCCTTACAATGCTGCCACACCTCTCTAAAAAACCCTGTATGGGTGCATGTGACTAAGGCATTAGAGAGTAGCAGTTCTCTGCCAATACTGTCTTTGATTTGAGTGATGAGTTGCCGTCCTCCAATGAGGACAATGTCAATGTTAGTATTGCTTTGATCCACAGACAAGCCATCCATTGAGGAAGTGGAAGTTGCAGATGTGGGCTAGTCCATCTGTCAGGCTTGAAGCCATGGAAACAGGGTCCAAAACACTCGTCACTCTGAACGCAAGATAACAAGTGCACGCAATACAAGACACCCCTCACCCCCTGGTCATTTCTGTTAATTCACGTCTATATAGCTCTTAGTTTAGGCTGACAAAGAATCTGGTCAGCACTGAAGTATAAAGCTGCTGGACTTACAAGAGGGACCAGAAAGTTTAATAAAGTCTTAATTTGGAGATAGTGATGTCATAGGGTCTTAAAACACAAATGCTCTGATGCTATGATACTATGATGCTAATGAGCTGTTCCGTGTGTCATCTATTTGTAATCACGCACCAGTTTAAAGTAAAACAATATTTTCTATATTGTATATAATATATTTTCACATACCAGTGTATTAGCATAGTCTATGTAACATTACAGAGCCGGTGTTGTGCAACCCCCTCTCCCTTGTGAGAGTGCTACAGTTTTACTGTCAATTATATAGGCCTAATGACAATAATCCAAAACATCGTAATGTTTTCAGGCTGTTTTTGTTATAATTTAATATTAAATGAAATTATCTGGAGGCAGAATTAGGAAATCTCTTATAAATCTGTCTTGGTTTTTCTCAGCACGTTTTATTTTGT
The DNA here is from genome assembly GCA_036245035.1 of Adrianichthys oophorus. Classification (NCBI taxonomy): domain Eukaryota; kingdom Metazoa; phylum Chordata; class Actinopteri; order Beloniformes; family Adrianichthyidae; genus Adrianichthys; species Adrianichthys oophorus. Next base: position 17,277,089 of record BSAI01000072.1, on the reverse strand, counting down.
GTTTACAGTTAGACAACATTAAAGATGTGTTCATAACATTTGTAAATTACTTTTATGCAGTTTCATTTTCTTAGAAAAAATTCAAGAAACCAATCAGCACAGTGTTGTGCTGTTGTGCCAAAGAAAACAGAAACAGTTCATTTGTACTAGAAAATAAAACAATTCAATGACGGTGTGAAACGCCAAAAGCAGAGAGCAAAGACTTTGATAAGAAATCAAAAATAGAGTTTCTAAAAAAAAGTTTATCTGAAAAAAATCCAGAAACAAGCAATAAAGTTGTATTTATCTCATGTAATAATTATGTTGTGACTTTCTCCCCATTTGCATTCAACATTTTATCATTGTCTATAGTAAACTGCCAAAGGTATTTCTGTGTAAAATGGGGTAATAATTTGGCTGCTTATTAAACGATTAATTTTCGGTCACTGCATAGAGGTAGACAAAATAAAACTCCTAAATGGCAAGGCCCTGCCGGTGGATGAGGTCCACCCTGAGCTGCTTTAGTCTCTGAATGGTCTTTAGTGTGATGTAACTTTTTTTCCTTCCTTTATTTCATGCGTATACTAATTCTTCATCCTTTCTTTTTGAGTTTTCCCTAAATTATACACACATTATATTTAAATAATGTGTATTTGAATTCCTGTCAGTACTGACTCTCCTTCTGTCTCTGCAGCTGCCATTGAGGCCTGTCTGGGTCATCTACTAAAGAGAAGGGCATCTGGCTTTTTGCGCAGTGACAAGATTGCAGCCCTTTTCACCAAGGTGGGCAAAGTGAATGAAACCGTCGCAGAGATCTGCCGCAAGGTCCAAGCACAGCTGCAGCAGCAGGCTGATCTTAACAGGTGAGGGGTCTGAGAGGCTGCCCATATTCCCTCATAAAATTCCCAAATCAGTGTTTTGATTCTCAAAGAGCAGCAAAAGAGACTTGTGTTTGTAAAAATCTTCAGCATGTAGGAAGAAGGCTCTTATAGGCCTGAATGGTTCATAATTCAGGGTTAATCCATCAACTGGACTTGGTTTATTATTAAAGCCATTTCATGGATTCTCCAAGAGGCTTTCTTATTTATAAAATACAGGGGTAAAAGTGCTGCTTTGTGTTTTTCTGGTCCACAAGCACCTTAGTCAACTCTCTTACTACTGCACTTTAGAATTGATAAAAGCCTCTCGGAAAAAGGTTTCATGTTTTCAATTATAAAAACAAACCAAGTAGGACTGCAAACCTGGATGAATGAGAATCTGCAAAGACAGATTAGGTCTGAGCACCTTTATGTTGCAGTCTTTACACAAGTCTAATCCTGCAGGCTGAAGAGAAACGCTTTAAGCGTTTTGCTAAAATGGCAGTAAAAATTTAGTTTTTTATTCTTCTGGTGTTGTTAAAATGGCGGTGGATAAAAAACAGAATGGTGCATTACCGCCACCACCTGGTCTGGAGTTTGGAGGGCTTCATTCTATCAATGGAGGAGATACAGTATGTCCAACTCAAAACTCTATTTAGATTCGGCCCATCTGGCGTGTCCTCCAAAAATATTTAATCAAATAGACACAACTGGGCTTGTTTCCTAATAAGTCATAAATAGCCCATGGAATTTTCAGTTCTTCAATCTTTTTTTAGTGTATAATTTTTCACATCTCAATATTACATGTTCCACAGTTTTGAGATCCTGGCAATAATTAAACGTGTTTACTGATTTTATAAAGCTGGTAATTAGGACTTGTGTCCAAATTGTAATCTAGAAATGTCCATTTCCCCCTTCTATTCCTCCATCATTTCCATCTCCCCAACTGTTCTCTTTACATTGTAAAACCAACTTCCTCTCTTCTCCCTCTCCCTCCTCTCTTGCCAGATGTCCATTAATTTTCCCTTAACTAATTTTTAAAATGTCTGCCCTGCTAAGTTATATTTCCAAATCTGAATTATCCATTGCAGCTGCTAATTTAGCAATTTAGCTGCCAACTCATTTCCTCATATATGAGCCGGTATCTATAAGAAATATGCAAGGACTCCCATGGTTGTAGTTTACAGAGGGGCTTTTTAGTCTCTAGGCGTGTTTGAGATCACCCAGGCGGACGCAGTGCTGTGCAGATTGATGCCATATCTGTGTATTTTGTAACTTTTGCAAATAGTAAATCACAGATGAAAAAATAAACAATAATTTTTTTTTTTACAAATACATTTCGTAATTGAAATGCACACCCCTCAAATTACTTCATCATTAGAAATTATTTAACTCGAGACATTCAATCGTTTAGTTTTTTCTACTAATAACCATTTTGGTTTTGATAAGCATCAGACAAACATTTGTATTTTTACTTAAAAAGGAACTCATAAGTACAGACATCACAAATCATCTGTGGTTATGTGTTTTATTGTTGTCTTTGACAGTTAACTTTAATTGAATTTATGTCTCCGGGACAGTGAACATTAAAAGCATCACATACAATGAGCAAGAATTAGCCCAGTGGCTGTTTTTAAGCTGTTGTCCCATGATAGATGTTAAAGTTTTTAACCTACAAAGCTTAGGATATAAAAAAAATACAAATCTGATAATCAATTAAAATACCTATTGAAAAAATACATACAAAACAAAACACTGAAGGGCCTATTCTTAAGCCTTTCAGAGTCAACTATATCAGTTTATTACAATATACTACCTTTGGCATGGTTAAAAAAAAACTTTTTTTACATAAAATATGAGTTATTTTCATGAGTTCTTTTCCTACCCGGAAGTAAGACCCCTCAATCTCCAAGGCTCGGCTTTTCACACCTATTTAATGACGTCAACCTAGAGCTGGCCTCAGCAGTGTGTCTACGTGTCATCCATGAAACACAGACAACAGCCAAATCCGAATTCCTCCCCTAGCTATACGGCTTCTCCTCACCCCTACATTTAGCCTTTAAAGCGGAGAGATATGGAAAAAAAGTCTTTCAGCCCTGACATTTGTGATGTCATGAACAGTCCCCGGTCATTTACGTCAGTGTGTAGCTGCCAGTGCCTGAAAAAAGTATTAACTTACATTTAAATCTAAACCTATGGGCTTCAGAGCACACCCATGTGAAGAAATGCTTCAGGAATCCTCCTTACAAAAACAAGTTCAGACACCGCTAAACCTCCAAATGCCCAACAATTAGAGCATTGGGGAGAAGTCGTGGAGGTAGGGAAGCAATCCGGTCAACATCTTAACTTTTGCAAAAATGCATGGTGCTGGCAGCGGAGACGTCTCCAGACATCCATCCATTTTCGAAACCCATTTTGTCCCTTTCAGGTTAACGGGGCTGCTAGAGCTTAACCTGACCACTTGTGGGCAAAAACACGGTGCACCCTGAACAGGTTGTCAGTTGCAGGGCCACAATCACACACACACAACTAGGGTCTTGCTGTGAGGCAAGAGTGCTAACCACTGCACCACCGTGCAGCCCAAATCCTATTTGGGAATCCCCTAAAGAATTGGGAAGGTGGTCAGCATCTGCAACTACCCCAACAAGACTGGTTTGCCACAAACCTTCTGCTGGTAAACATCAGAATCTGTTATATAACACTGTTCACCTTGATTTGATCATGCTTTGCTGATTGCACATGCTGAGACATTCCTGCTTCAACACTTCAGTCCTTGACATAATGCCTCAACTTTTATCATAATAATTTGTTTGATTCACATTGGTTTTGACCTTCTTCTTTTATGCCGAGTTTTGTGTGTTTGTTCTTCTTCTACTTGTTACAGACTGACAATATTTCAGACTTACAGTATTGGTTTACAAACTGTTGTCTGACATACTATTTCATGCTCTAAGTCTGCGAACTACACTCTTCTTTACTCTCTACCACTGTGCCATGGATTTCAATATGTTTTGCTTTTGTCCAAACTTGGTACTGGCACACAAAAAAATTGGATTGTGCCTCCTTGTGGTTATATTGACATCTAGCATCAGAATGATTTAATGAAAATTGCAAGCATCATTGTCAGCCCCATTTCTACACAAATGCTGTAGCTTCCATTGTTTCCTTTGAGAAGTCTTTTTTGGTGTTTTTTTTCAGTGTAGGTCAGAGAAATTAGAGGCATAGAAGAAGTGGTAAATGGTGTATGCTTATATAGTCCTGTACTACTTTCCGTTATGGCCCAAAGTACTTTACACTCACAGTCCCATTCACCCATTTACTCACAAATTCATGCACTGATAGCAGCTACACTGACATACAAAGAGCTAAGTTATAACCACTAGGAGCTATGTGGAGATCTGTGTCTTGCCCAAGGGCATGGGTGGGCAGGGTTAGATCCGAACCTATGATCCTCCAATCAGTGGTCGACTATTATTTTTTTTGTAACTTGTCCTGTCCAACAGCTGAGCAAACAGATATGAGCTGAGAGCCTCTTGAGTTAGACAGATTTTACTGTTACAATCGGGGGTTATAAATTATCAGACACACAAGAAGTAAATTCTTATAAACCCCTTTTGTAATTTAAACTATTATGTTTGTATCCTTCTTTTTGTTGGACTTGACCGAAAAGAAAGATGGGGAAAGAAGAGAGAGGGGTGTCGGGGGGCACAAAAGACAGTGGAAGAGGGTGGGTTACAGAAGTTATAGGATGATTGCAGGGAGTGGGGGGCAGAATCATAAAACAACAGGCAACAAGATGCTGGAAGTTTATAATCATTACAGTCTGGTGTGAATGTTAGTTTAAAATGGGCGGGGCGGGTCCACACACTCAGTTGTTACAAACATACCTGCTGGCTCCAAGAGTCTTCACAAACTTCTCAACATACAGTTCACACGCACACTTATGCATACAAACCAACCTATGTAAAGTGTTTCATTCTGTCACGTAAACTAATTGTGCAAAGGTGAGCCGACACCTGTGCTCAGGTGAATGTTTATGTTAAGCTGAGGTTGATGATAGAATGTCAAAAAAAGGAGGGAGAATTTCCAGCCATCCCCACACCAAGACCCCCACCAAAGCAGCAGGGGCCACCCTATATTTTTTCCGGACTGGGCACATGGAGGCTCATTAGCGTAAAGGGTCTTGCCTAAGTACCCACATTGGAATAAGCTCATCTGCCACATCTTACTGAATGTCGGCTGTGTGTTTGTATGTGGATTATTTCCTCCGTTGTGCGAAACCATTGGTACTTTACACTCTTTCGTGATGGCAGTGTCAACTGAAGATGTTAAAACATCAATGTCTTAATCATACAATTGAACTTTTGTCCGGCTTGTACCTCTTGTAGACCAGCCTAGTTTTGCACGAAAGCTGCACCTTTCAGTGAGTGCCCATCAGAACCTCACATCAGATTAGTGTTTATCTAAGATCAGCCATGTGTTCACAGGGTAATGTGCCTTAAGACTGGATCAGCTGTGTGCACATGGAGGTGCATGCTGTGTGTAGATGCAGACACAAAATACACAATTATCTGCAAGCTCTACCCCACTTACTGAGCGTTTTTCATATTAATTGTCTACCAGGCAATAAGATAGTACGTAAATGTTTGGTTTTGGCACCAAGCATGTATGCACTTGCACAACTACTGCAGCAGCAAAGGGGGAAAACACAGTCAAAGTGACAGAGCTGGCACTATTGGTGAAGGTAAACACCGTAAAGGGAAGCAGATCATCTCCCATCTGCAGAAGAGTCGCTGCCCCCCCCGACTGTCACATCTCATTGGCCTCTATCTCCCCACACAGAGCACACAACTTGAAAGCCTGTTGTACCAGGAGCCACACATGCATGCAGACACACATGTGAATACCCTCCACCAACATCAGGGCTCTCATTTGCTCTGGTCTCCATAGTAACATGATATGCGCCACTGGCGGTGGAAAAAAAAAAAAAAAAAAGGAAAAACGATGGGAAAGAGAGAGGACAGACATAATGACAGCAAAAAACTAACTATTTTTTCACTCTGCACTACTTCTATTACTGTCATATACACCATTCTGTTTTTAACACTACAACGAAAGGGAACAACACAATTTCAGACTTAAGGGAGACCAACAAAGCCAGCATGCACATGCTTAAGATTTGGGATCTGCTCGAACTAACCTCCACACATCTTTATGAAACCAAGTTCTGTTGTCGCTATTCAAAGTTTGTAGGTGGAAAGATGTGCAGGTAAGACCTTCTCAGTCATCTTTCGTCTACTCTTTTATCAAGCAGACATGCATGCCTAGGTGCATGGTACATAGAACCCTGGACAAGCTGAGTGGTCAATCGCTGTCATAGCCTTATGGACCAAAAGTCCTGGAAAGTGTAGAGCTCAAAGATCCACTCCAATGAAAGTAGTATTTTTTTTTGTTTGTTTTTAACACGTTCTTGTGGCATTTTTCTCACGATGAAGAACATTTATAAAATAATTTAGGATTAAAATTACATTTATGAGTATTTCTTTATTCAAATTGGGATGATTCAGGAACAGATGAAAAAATGCTGTTTGGGAAAGCTCGTAGTTGTGACGCAACAACTGTGATGGATCGGCCAAAGTCTCCCTGCTCCGCTCCGCTCCATTCCAATGCATCCACTTGCAGACAAACAAATCCCTTAATGTCTTCATTTTCCTTGTCTGAGCTGGCATCTGGCTCAGAATTGAACTGCTTTATAGCTCTAATATTGCTCGCTTTTTTTTTTTGCACTGCTAATGTTAGTTTGGGGTTGTAAGAGGCTAGCTGGAGAGAGAGAGTGACTAGCAGAGGCTTACTTCCATGCGAACGGTCCCATCCACAATTCAAACACAAATTTCTGATGAACTCCTGCTATGCTGCACAAACTATATCCTAGAAAACAACACAGTTTTTTAAAGTTTTCCCTAAAAACGGCATCATCATTAACTGACCACTGGGAAAGCTGTAGCAATAGATCAAAAGATGAATGGAGTGGGACTTTCTGTTTTCTGGCAAGCCCATGACAAAGCACTGGGCTCTTTCTCCACACATTAAATTGACTTGATTCCTATTAATTTCTCCTCATTTTTTAAAACTCTACACTCAATATTTTTAAACACATCTACCAATTTATTCTGACTTTGAATGTTTAAAGTTTCAGTTTTATTTCCTACCAAAATAAACATGATATATTTATTTTTGTTTGTCCTAGCTTCAAAGAACTGGACACGAGTTAATTCTATCTCCTTTTTGTCTTCTCATGGTTCGTTTTAGGCTTGTCCACATTATAGGTGAATAAAAATGATACGTGATGGAAAATAACCACATAGTCATGCACTCCGGGCACATGCCCCAAGAGGAAGCAAGCCTAAAAAGTCCACACCATCTTTCTGTGTTTTAAATTCTGAAAATAACAAATTCAGTTGAAACATCTGTAGAAAGTGGTCGACACCTATTCATATGACTCAGCAAAAAACTGGACACAAAGCTGTTTGATATCACCTTAAAACTCATGAAGGATGAAACCATTTGAAAAGCTCACAATGGTCTCATTTAAAAAACCTCTTGTAGTCCACTTTTGCCATCGCTGACGCCCACAGTCCTATTGGGCTGTCAGGCTGTCTGCCTCCTAGTGGTCAAAGAAGAGATGTCTTCTAGAACATCTGTTCATTTTTAAATGTTGGGAGAGCTGAAAGTTCCTCCCTGAATTCGAGGGGTACCTATGCTTTTGTCATTGCGCATGCTTTCCTTGCTCTTAACAGCTGTTTTCTGTGTCCTCAGGAGACTCCAGAGTGTGGACCAAGAGGGTCTGAGGAGACAGGGCTCCTCCACCACCAGCCGATCCCCCCAGCCACTCTCTGCTCAGGCCATCAAACATATCTGGGTCCGCACGGCTCTTTTTGAGAAGGTTCTGGATAAGATTGTTCAGATCATTGTGGACAACTCCAGGTTAGTGGTGTCTAATCCTTTTTTTTGACTAATCCTTTCCTCCTCATGCACATCTATTGTTCTTGTATAGAGCACATGCAATTTTGAAAAACAAGCCAATCCAATGGTCTGCACATTTGTTGGGTCAATCTTTTTTAGTTGTCTCTGCTCAGTTATCTGTGTAAAAATGTATCTGCACTTTTTTGCTCATTTTTCTGCACACGTGTCTTCCTATATCTCAATATCTGCTTTCAAATGGGTGTGCACATGTCTGAATGTAAGACACGTTTATGTAGATGTTTGTTTTTTAAAATTAGTCTGTGCATATGTCCAAATTTATATCAGCGCAAGTCAATGGACATCTTCATATGCATCTTTTTTCAAATGTTTCTTCACAAATCTGAATGGATAATTTTCACATGTGCAAGCACGTTTCATATTTATCTAGACATCCATTATCATGTCTTTACATGTATGTTTGTCTGCACTTGTACCAGCACAGTTATCTTCATATTTTTTTTCTTTGGTTTTTAATCTGTTTGAATATGTGTCTAAATATACACTGCTCAGAAACTAAAGGGAACACCTAAACAACTCCAAGTCAGTCATCTGCCCAGTCATGCATCTGATGATGAATGTAAGCCTATTTGCATTGCCATGATAAGTATTTGATTTCATAGCAGTTGTTCTGGTTTTGAAACTTTCTAAGCCGAAGTCATGTTCTGGTGAGAACCAAAATATAACTTCAGTGGCGACAGTATATGAACTGTTAGCACAAGTTCAGATGAAGTGGTCAGTTGTAGAGGCTGTCACACAGAATAATTCTTTAAAGCAGCTTGCCTCTTCTTTCTCTTTGCACATCACAAGTCCAGGGTGTACTGATAGTGTGGGCAGATTTTCTCTCCAGACATCTTACTTTATTAAAAACTGGACTCTACATCCAGCCATTGTGGAGCTAAAATGGCCCCCCTCAGTCCAGCTGAAGGGTACTTATTTGCATTATGGAGAGATACAATATGTCCACTGTTTTACTTCATACAGCTCAGAGAGGCATCTCTGGCCATGGATGCTCTGGCGTGTTTTATGCTTTAATTACCCCATGTTTTCTAGAGTTAGGATGCACTGTCTCGGTCTGATTCGGATTGTTCCACACTGGCCTCCATTGCACTGACGAGTAGATTTATTTCAACTTAAGTGAACATAACCCTGGCTGCTTCTGCTGTGCAGTTTTTATCACAAAAGCAAAAGATTCAATAATTTATCCATGTTCTACTTTTTGGGCCTGGTCTGTGAGTGGCACAATCAATGTGTTGAGTGGCATCAGAATGTATTTAACACCAAGCTGACTACCAGGGCAGTAGAAGGTATTTGAAATGTGGTACCAACGGAAGAAACACGTCCCTTTTTGTGTTTAGTAGATGTTATTTTATTGTTCCCACTGGAAAACAATTAACAACGGTAAATCATCAAACTGCATCCATCTCTGCATAACACGCTGGTTTTGAGGGAAAATCAGCTCGCCGTCATCCTTTGGTCTACTGTTTTATGAAAAGGGATCCCAAATCCAGGACTTTTCTAAAACGAAACTAAATTATACGGGTTAATCCCCATACGGATGCATGTAACTAAGGCTTATCCTAGATATAGACTTTTGTTTTTGTCATAACTATCAAAATCTGGCTGAGCCCAAAATATCTAATAGCCAAACTGAGATGTGCTAACATTATCACAGACAAAACAGTTTAAAAAGAGTTTGAGCTTGACTTGTCCCTTGTTATTATGAATTGTGTTTTAGCATTCATGACAGGTATTGTATAAATTTGCAACCCTGAAAAAAAGGATGAAGATCACATTGTGGTGTTTGAACAAGTTATGCAGTAGAGGGGTAGATTCCTGGTAAAAATGACACCACCTACTTTTAAAGGGCCTATACCATGTAAAATCAACTGTTTGAACTTTTAAGTGTATTATACTGTTCATTTCTCACTCTAAAGAACCCCTAAGCGCTATTTTGATCCATTCACATATTTTTGAGTAATCCTCCAAAAACCACTGCTCTTAGCCGCAGCCCCTTCCATACCCACAAAAATGAGCGGGTTCCTCACCGTTGTGATGTAGACCAGTGAGAACATCTCTTACCAGGACAAGTCTGCGCTGCAAGCCCCGCCCCCAAGCTAACACATCCATTTTCTCCGCAGAGCTAATGGTGATCAGCAAAACATTTTCATTTTAAATGCACAATACAACTTTCAATTGTTTCCTGTCCCAAATAAATGCTGCCGGGTCTAACAAGAGTTTGTTACTTTAGACGCCGGGCTCCTTCAGGACACACACACCCATGGTCGGGCACAGTCATACAGACACAGAGTGCATTTGTGTTGTGAGCCAGAGTAGCAATGACCGGGACTACTAAAGGTGGTAAACACATCCATCTTTGCAAAAATTTGGATGTTTGTTTTCGTGGGAGAAACACAGACACGCTGATGAGGCCGGCTCTAGGATGATGTCATGAAATGTGTGGCACCTATACAGATTGGCAGGCGGAGCCTCAAAGATTGAGTTGTTTTACTCTTGGGTGGGCGAAAACCTCACGGAAATAAGTCATATTTCATTAATTATTTGTTCTTTAGAGTGCAAAAGGTAATATATGGTTATATATATTATTATAGTTTACTTCAAAAAGCTTCAGAAAAGCATGGTATAGACCCTTTAATGTAGATGCTCATAAACTCTATAATGTATTGTTAAATGTATGCATATCTGCATGTCTATGTGGTAATGTACTTTTGTCTGCTGGTTGATGCTTTCTTCTCTTTCTGTTTCTGCAGTAAATACTACGAGAGAGATGCTCTGATGCACGATCCAGTCTTCGGGCCCATTCTAGCCGCGTTGCTTGGTCAGTTTCCACTTGCATACATCCATTTTGGAGCCACACAAACGGACAATTCACGTATTCACACCCAAGAGACAAGTTAGAGTCACCACTTACACTATGAAGCACATTTTTGGACCGTGGGCAGAAGGTGTAGTGCTCTGAGAAAACCCACGCATGCACAGGAAGAACATACAAATTCCAACTCAGATTTGAACCAGAGCCTTCTTGCTGTGGATCAAGAGTAATAACCACTACACCAACTTTCTACTTCAAAGGGTGGTGTTGGTTAGGTATTACAAAACACATTTTCAATTGAAGCTCGAGTGCTTTGTTTGAAAAACATATTCTTTGTTCAGTGAGAGTTTTTGAATAATAGTACAAATACAGAATAACGGGTGAGAAAAGGTCGAAGGCGGTTAATATTTTGCAGGTAGAAATATGTTGACTGAATGAGGTTATTGATATGGAATTAAAATGATGGGGTGGTGTTGAGTATTATAGACTCTTAACCTGAGGGGAAGGGGAAACTGAGATAGAATATGTGCAATCTACTAAAGAAGGCCAACAGAGGCTGTACTTCCTGGGGAGACTTAGGAAAAATAACTGCACAAAAGCTGCTCTTGTAAACATGTGTGCATTTGGTACACCAGTGCCTCAGAAGAAAGCACAAACTGGTTATCAAGACAACTCAAGAGATTGATGGCTGCCTTTTCTCTACTCTTTCTTTGTTGTAAATGGTGCAAAATCTGACAAAAATTGTTCATTATATGTTTTGGTTAGTTGGGAGTGCTGTTGAGGTAAGGTACATGCTTTTTAAGTAACATGGAAAGAAAAGGTAAGTTGGAGATGGTACAAAGGTTGTTAATATCAGTGGGAACGGATTATTTGAACTAGACTTTTTCGGGAGACAAGAGGCAGCTGTTTTTCTGCGGAGGGTGGGGACGCGACTATAGGTGAGTGAGGCATGAATGATAGAGAAAATGAAATAGAAGAGATGCAGGATTTAACCAAGGCTGTGGGGAGGGAGTTGAGCTGGGGGTGGAATGTTTCATTTAAGGAAGAGGTTTGAAATTTCTGTAGATTTGCAAATAATCTATATTGTGCTGATGCTATGGTGCAGCTCTAGAACAAAGTGCACAAATACTACAAACAAAAAGTACGCCGACTGATGCACTCTGTTGTAGTGAACAAGAGCGTTGGCTATAAACTCACTCAAGTAAAAAAACAATTAAAAAGAATGGTACAACAGTGAAACTGTAGAAATGTAACAGTACTTTCCACTTTCGCTGACTTGCTGCAGGAGGTTTAAGGAGTTCATATAATGCTACTTATGGTCAGGTTTGATAAGGTGTTCAGATAATAAAGCTGCATATCATTTCTGGTAGAACTGGTTCTTGTGGTCCTGTTTTGACAGGCAGCTGTTTTACAAGATAGCCTTCAAATATTCGTTTTTTTTTTTTTTTTTTCAAATCCCGGCTTGGACCTTTCTGTGTGGAGTTTGCACGTCTTCCTTTTTCATGCATGAGTTTTCTCTGGGTACTCTGGCCTCCTCCGACAGTCCAAAAACATGCTTCACAAGTTCATTGGTGTCTCTTTATTGTCCGTAGGTGTGAATGTGAGTCTTGCAACAGACTGGTGACCTGTTCAGTGTCAATCCTGCCTTCACCCTAAAGTAGTTGGGTTGCTCCCTCTCAGGGTCAACCCCGTGACCCTAAAAGGGATTCAGCAGGTTCTAAAGATGGATGGATGCTTATTTAGATGGGTCAGACGTGGTCTCAGCAGGTTTCTGTTGCAGAAGCCCTGTTTTTAATCCACTGTCTGCATGAAACACTAATATTTGACAAATATCCTGAACTTCTGACTGCAACAAATTAGTTTTATTTGCTAGAAGTTGTGTGCTGAAGATCTGCCCACATTTAAATGAGCATACAGAGCATAAGGTTTATTTGCAGACAGCCTCCACAAAGCCACTGAAGCACAGAAAGTTTCAGCTGCAACGTGTCAGCTTCAAATGTTTCAAATTTTCAACGTTCAAATGTCAAAATGTTCTTAACAGGGGTTGCTGGTTAAAAGCTCTAACTTTTTGTACTGCTTGCTCAGTGGGGCCTTGTGCTCTGGAGTATACCAAGCTGAAAACTTCGGATCATTTCTGGACTGACCCCTCAGCCAACGAGTTAGTTCAGCGCCACCGGATCCATGGGGCACATCGGAGCCAGGATATACCTGCAAGCCGTCGGCCCGCTCTTGGGGTGAGTACTTCGGAGGTGTTGCCCGTGGAGCCTGCCCTTGTGGATTACAGTCCCGTGGTGTGAACTGACTAAATTTTCTTCTAGATTCGGAAGAGGCAGTCCAGTGGTAGCATGTCAGAAGACCGTTTCGCTGCGTCAGCCAGAGAGTATGTTGAGTCTCTGCACCAGAACTCCAGAACTCACCTTCTATATGGCAAGAACAACGTCCTGGTGCAACCGGTATGACATTTAACCTCCTTGTTGGTTACAGTGCTGCCTCACAGCTTCTGTCTTAAAACAATACATCCAAAAAACCCCAATGATTTAGAGGGTCAAATGATCTGGACATTGCTGCTCTAGGCCTCTTTGCAGGGTTATGGTGGTTGGGGTCTTCTGGCACCCCCTGAGATGGGCACCTGGGGGGAGGGGTGGTACCTTACCTGGATGGGTGGATTCTCCCAGTCCTCCTCTGTATAATTCTGTATAATCTGTATATTTATTCAATTTGTTTTCTACAGATAATCAGTTCAAATGGGTGCCATTAATACAGGTAACAAGTGGAGGATAGAAGAGCTTCTTAAATAAAAAGTTACAGGCCTGTGAGGGACAGAATTCTTGATTGTTTGTAGGAGTTAATTATTAATATGTATTGCGTTACTTTACAAATACATTATTTTAAAATCATACATTGTAATTAATTCCTTTTACTTGCTGACAGTTGATGCGTACATGTGATGAAGATTACAGACCTCCCATCTCTTTAGATGGGGAAAATGTGAAGAATTGGTGGCCAACAAATACTGTGGCCTAATCTATCTAATATAAAGTAATCTCTAATTTCTCTCTGCTGGTCTAGTAGAAAGGACAAATAAGAAAGAACCAAGCACGTCTGCACTCTTCTGTCTCCATGCAAAATAAACCCGTGGGTCAGAGAGGGAAAAGTTTATGACTTTACTCTAGTCCGAGGAGGGCGTATGATAATGTGACACTCTGAAGGTTGATAAACAAGCAGGTTCTCATAACCTGTCAATAACAAAGAGGGCAGGTTTTAAGACTTATTGAGATGCAGGTCAATAAAGCAGCTGATCAGCATTGCCCGGATCTCCCCCTATAACCTGCGATAGCCTCCACCTTCTAAAGTAGGAAGCAAATGATAAAAAATTGCTAGTTTTTGTTTGCTTTCACCATTTTGCCCTTCTCTCCCACCTCCTCCCTGGTAGAAGAAGGACATGGAGGTGCTGCGGGGGTACTTGTCGCTCCACCAAGCAGGAGATAACCTGACTTTGAAGTGGACGCCAAACCAGCTGATTAATGGCACTCTGGGGGACTGTGACCTGGAGAAGAGGTTACCAGCACTAACTGATAAATCAGCTACTTACTGATTGAAGATGTGACTGGAGGCTTTCTGACCCACTAACGTCTGCTTCTTTTAGCATCTACTGGGACTACGCGTTGACTGTTCCTATGCGCCAGATTGTCTGCATCCACTGTCATCAGCTACGTAAGCACCCTCTGTTGCCCATCTTTACCCACTGCATGTCCTCCTTTAGACACCAGTTCTGATGCTTCCTTCTGTTCTGTGCTAAAGCTGATTCTGGAGGTACCCTGGTTCTGGTTAGTCAGGATGGGATCCAGCGCCCCCCCCCTGCACTTTCCTGCAGGAGGTCACCTCCTTGCCTTCCTGTCTTGTTTAGAAACAGGCCTGCTTCCTCGAGGGCAGCTGGAGCCCCCCCTTTGGTCCCAGAAAGGAAAGGTAAAACAAAAATGTTGTTTTGGAAAGTATGTTTGGAAATTGTTGTTATGAAGCTTTCAGGATTTTTTCATGTTCCCCTTTCTAAAGGTAGTAGGTACTGTATTTTCTGATCAAAAAATTTGCATTAAAACCAATTACTTTAAGAACTAGTTGGTTACAGATGCAGTTGATAAAACTAGTGAGGGAACAAAATGTGATGCTATGGATTTTACAAGCTAATATGGCAGCTGACCCAACACTTACATCTTCTTCTACTGGGAGGCTTATTATAAAGTAAGGTCAGTCTTCATTCCATTTTATTTAAAATAGTCCAAACTAACAATAATACACTTTTTTTTTCTCATCTGTGAAAAAAAAACAATAAACTAAGTGCACCACCCTTAAAAAAACAAGTTCAGCTACAGCTAAAGCTCCAAATGCTCCTATAATTGGAGGAATGGGGAAGGGCCGTAGTGGTATGGAATGAATTCGGATTTGGCTAACCTTTTATCTATTGACCTCACGGAGAACACACTGCCACTACAACACTGAGCTGGTGAGAACAAATGCATGGCCCTACTGGGCTTGTTTCAATAGTTTACAGACAACCGACAAAAGTGTCACATGTCACTCTGTGCTTCTGATGAATGAACACTTTCATGAACTCATCAAGAACTCATCATGAACTCACTTAAGTTTAGTTTAATTCAATATAGTTTGAAAGCACTCGTACACAACTGGATTTGTCTTAAGACAGTACACAATAGACAAGAAACCTCAAACTAAGGAACATAAAATACAAACATCCAATTCAGTCGTTTCCAGAAGGCTACATTTTCCTAACTGTATTTTAACAAAAGCCTATAAAAGGGATCAACAAATTACATAGAGGAGTTTTAGGTGTTATCTCCGTGCTGAGCTACCAACAAACAATAAAAAGACTATGCAGAGAGGTCACTATTCTGACATTGTCTGAGGGTGTTTTAAAATTACTAAGTAGGCTTGTAAATGCCATCATCCTTTCTAATAGTTCAGATTGTCTGGAGACCACACACACACACACACAACCAGTCTTGTTTGAATATTTTTAATGATGGTTTTTCATTGACGTCATGCAGACTGCCCAGTCCTGGTATACTCAATTGCTTGCTGCTAACTGGCAGCATCAGGTGATTCAAAGTTTTAACAACTAAACACACAGAACCTAGAAGTCAGCAGCAGACAAAGCAAAGATGGCTGGAATACTAGCAAAGTGATACATTTCCAGAGCTGGGATAGGCTGCCATGACTTGACATCCTTGTTTCCCACCCTTATCATTACAAATGTGTGTTAAGTCTACACACAGCTCAGTTCACTGTAAAATGGCCACACTTTATCACTTGAATAACTGAACTATTTGTGTCTTCAGGGGAAAGTGTTCCCAAAGCTGAGGAAGAGGAGCAGTGCTGCTAGGCTAATAGACCAGGACAGAAACAGTGATGAGCAGACAGCAGCTGACTATGTGTTTCGCATAGTTTATCCCGGTTACAGATACGATGCCAGTAAGTAAAACACTTACAGCTCCTTGATCTTTGCTGCAAAACATCTCAAAATCAAAAGGCTGCTTCTTCTTTCTGTGGCTAAAGCTCAGTATGTCTACATGACTTCCCCACAAAAGATGGCCTTTTCTGACACTTGGCTTTGTAAATCAGTAAGCATATATTAATATGTTAGTCCAGCTGTAATACATCTAAATCAAACACAAGTGATCCCTTTATTTGCTGAAATTACAAACAAGTAAATGGACATAAAGTTGATTATTTATTACATCTCTGATCAAGCTAAAACTAACACCAAGAAGCCTATTTTCCAGTTTGTTAGTTTTGATTTTGAAAATATATACAGGATATCTTTCAATTGTGGCCTGTTTCTATTGACGACGGTTCCCAATAGATGCCGGTTCTAATTCTGCACACACATCGGACCGTCCATATCTGGACTCCATCATCTCATTGAGTGGGAAAGAGCCTGAACTTGGGTGGCTAGGGTTAGAGTTAGGGCTAGGCTGAATGGTACCAGAGATACTGGAGATATTTGGGCTCACCTTCATGCTTAGTTTGGGCTTTGGAACCCAACTCCTTGGGGGTGGTTTAACTCTCTTCTACTCTGAAGTTGAAGTTAAAGTCACACCAGTTGTCACACACCTCAGTGTGGATAATTTGTTCTTTGCATTTGACCAATTTTCCAGAGGAGGGGTAATCTGCAATCACATACACACTCATAAACAATTAGGTGGTCTAAAGCCCCAAATCTAGCCCCTTAATGCTGAGAGTCAAGCTGGGAGGAATTGGATCCCAGTTTTGGATCCCAATTGGATCAAACCCACAATCTCCCAGTCTCAGGTTGGACACACTATAATGAAGCTGGTTTGTATCTGGTGCCCAAAGTCATGTCTAGGTTCATCCCTGTTAATGAGAAGGTCATGTCTCTGTGTCTTTTGGTCAGAGATGGGTCTCTTACTTTTTCTTTTTTTTACTGGCAAAATGATTTAACAGTGTACCAGCCATTCTTATTCTTTAGAAGGGCGAACAGACAATGGTCAGACTGAGGAATATATTTTTCCACCAGGAGAACGCTGTCTATACCCAATACTGACAATGTTGAAGTAACCAATAATAGTGATATCTAGTGCAATGTTCTGTGCGATGTCCTCTGTAAATATAGGGTAAAAAAACCCCTACTGATGACCGTTGGAACTCTGAACGAGAACAGGAGCTTGATTTGTACTGTCAGCAGTAAGTGTAACCAATTGGCAATGCGTGTCAAACTCTAACAAATATGCGCTTTGTAACTATTTCATGGACAGAATTTCTAGACACATTCTACTGCCAGAGGGAGTTTGGTTTGGTTTAATCGAATCATGATCATCAATGTGGACTAAGGTGGTTTGCATTTAAAGTTCCACTCCAATCATATTTTGTTCTATTTTCAAAGGGTTCTCAGTGGTATTTTAATTATGATCATGATGTTTTTAGGCGAATTTAAAAAACTGTCTTTTTACATAGACATAGTTCTATCAAAGGACATAGTTTCTACATAGAAGCAGGAATTAATCCCTTAATGCCTCGGAGTTTTGGTCGGGACTGTTGGAGGGAGTGAGCCTGCACTGATTTCCCATCATCCCATTTGTTTACACTCTCTCCCACTAGTTTATAGCCTCTCACAACCCCTAGCTAACATTAGTAGTGCAAAAAAAAAAAAAAAAGAAATGACAAGCAATCCAGCTGTGCAGTTTGAAGTCAGATGCCAGCTTGGTAGAGGAAAACAAAGACGAGGCCAATGACACTGCTGGGCAGCTTGTGGGCTGCCCAGTGTACTTTGAAAAAGCTTTTTCAACCAGCATTTTTGTGTCTACTCCTGATTCACCATTACTTAAATAAAGAAATACTCAGAAATGCAGTTTTAATTTTCTTTATATATATATTTATCATTGGAGTGGGTATTTAAGTTTAAAGTTTCTGGAATGAGAATAAGCACCTTAAAGTCGGAGGCCATATTTTTCTGACCAGCAAAAGAAAGTTTGTTCTTTCAGGAATGGAGGCAAGCTCTTGACTCAAGTGAGGGTACGTAAGAATCTTGGGGTCTTGTTTACAAGTTAAGAAAGTGTGGAATTTGATACACATTTCTCCAGTTGCTGCACCCTTCCATCTGTCAATCTGTTGTAGTGACTGAGCTGAGCCAAAAGTAAAAGTTTTACATTAATAGCCCGAATCTATGTTCATACTCTCATCTATGGTCATGAGCTTTTGCTCATGTCCAAAAGGATAAGATCCTGGACACAAGTGACTGAAAGGAGCTTCCTCAGTAGGGCGGGAGTAAATTTGGTTTTCCTCCACAATAAGAGAATCCAGTTGAGGTTGCTTTACAAATTCTTTAAGACGGTGTCAGGATCCTTAAGAGGTACTCCAGTTCTGTCCCACCGGCAAGTGGACCCTGAGTAGACCCCTAACAAGCAGAAGAGACTATGTCTCTCAGCTTGCCTGAGAGTGACTTTGGGTCACTCTTAGGCAAGCGAGAGGGAAAGGGAATGAAGGAGGTTTCTGTGGAAAAGGAGATGTGGGCATTTACACCGAGACTGCTGCCCCCTCAATTGGGCTCCTAACAAGCAGGAAAAGATGGATTAATGGAAATAAACTTAACGGAATTAAACTTTAACCCTAAACTTAACAATACTAATGATTTTTTTTTATCAAACTGCCCTTAGTTACAAATAATTGAACTGAACTCGACTAAGCTAAACTTAACTTAGCAGAATATCACCAAACTGAATGGGTAACTAGCTCAAACTAAACTCAAACGAAATGAAGTGAAGTGACAGCTGAAGTGACTTAAATTGAACTGAACTCAAACAAACATAACAGAACTGAGCCAAACTAACCTGACTGATTTGAACTAAAAAAAAGTACACCAATATAAACAAAACAAATCTTCTCCGTCTGTTAGGGTTCCTGTGTTCAGGTCAGTAAAAATAAATATTAATTCATTAGTCTCTGAGCTCATCTTGTGGGATCAATGAAGTATGGAACTTCACAGTTCAAAGACACATCATGGAGATGATTTGCTTTGGTTTCCTCTGAAGGGTAGCTGAAAGAGGAGGACATAGAGACATACTGAGCCTATTTGCCTGCTGTGTCTGTTACGGCTCTGTCATGGCTTCTGTCCTACAGCAATCCTGAAGAGGCTGGCAGGAACCTCTTTTCTAACTGTGATCTCTGTTGTTCTGCTGGTGTGAGCAGTCACCATAAACTACCACCACACCACGGGCAGCCGTGCTCCATCACTGGATGATGACGAAGAAGAGGAAGATAGGCTCCATGCTATGATCTCAATGATCTGCTCGCGGAACCTCACAGACCCTAATGTCATGAAAGGTTTTTATCACCTGAACACACCCACCAAACCCCATCTCCTCACCCCTAAGACCTAGCTTCAGACAAGCTTCCTGCCTCCTCTCTCTCCATTGTCTACTATCTAGCCATCCTTTGAGCTGTTTTCAACTCCCCAACCCATCTATGCCTGCCTGGACTGTGTGTATGCTTCTTGAAGCTAAGCCCAACAGTGATGAGGAAATTACTTTTAATGTCAGCAGGGGCGTGATGAGTGTTTGGGTCATGGACAAAAACTGACCATGAGACTGGGAAAACAAAAAAACAAAAGCATTTTTATCTAAGGCCATATATGGAACAAATAGTGATAAAGATGAAAACCAAACTTCTACAGTTGACAATTCCAAGAGCTTCATTGTTGAGGTTTGAGTCTAGTAGATCTGCTAGCTAGAATCTAAGCCCAAAGTATAATAGTGCAGGGAGATGTAAAAGAGCTTGAAAGAGACTAGTTAATGATATCTAGTGGAATTTGTGTAGACAGTTTTCTTGACAACAGTAGGACAAAGGATGGTGTTTACATCTAGACCCCAGGAGACTAACAAACCAACTCTCTGCTTTATTGCTTTTTGACTGTTTTAGCTAGCTGCTGCAGCAGTTTCCAGCTGTTTTTACTGGTAAATGCCAAACATTTTTAAGGTAAACGTGTTGTTCACATGTGCTCTTTAAATATTATTTTCTGCCAACCAGCAGAAGAAGTATACATTAGTAATGGTGGGCAGCATGACTCATTTACCTATGCAGTTTTTAGTGTTTAAACACTTGTTTTACACACAGTTTTACAAATAAAATTGTTTATCTAGTATACATTTATGAACTTCTCTTTAAGATGGTTGTAGATGATCAGAAATTGAAAATAATGTTTCAACTTCAAAAGCAATAAGGCTCTTAATATAGCTAGTCCATAGCAAGTTTTAGAATGGATCTATGATGTGTAGCAATAGCTGCATTTACATTGACACAAGTAATCTGATTAAAAGCCTGATCAGAAAAAAATGCTTCACGTAAACACGCCATTCTGAATACTCTGACACGATCAGACTCATTCGGATCAAAATTTCCTTCCGGTTGAGATGGGTGAGTTATGCCGATTGTTGATCTAATTGTGTTGCATGTAAACAAATTATTCTGATTGTGGATCATTACTGCGCTAGCTTTTCTATCATTTTTGGATGGCTCAGAGGAGGCTTCAAAGCAGTGTCTGGCTGGCTGCTCTGCGCAAGCTGGACACAGTTCAATTTTGGTCTGATCTTTGATCAGATTAAAAGCATTTTACACATGTACATGCAGCTACTGTGATGGATCATTGAGTCTTTACCTACAAGGATAAAGCATAAAAAAAGCCTCTCCAGATCCAGTAATTGGATCATAGATATTTTATGTTCTTCAGGCTTGTTCAAATGGTGCCCCAGTGTTCTTCTATGATAGATATTGACACCTGCTTTTAGCAGAACAAGTCAGAAAGGGCTTTGCCTCATTTTTAGGGCTGAAATGATAGATCTGAGTAGTTTCCTTCTACAATAACAGCTTAGTGCCGCTTTTAGGCAACGAAAATGCTAGGTGGAGCAATCAACTTCCGATGGGTAAGGTCACAAGTTTAATTCCCGCCTTGCCTGCCCATATTGAGAAATGTCCTTGATCAAGACACTGAACCTTACATTGCTCCTTGTGGTTACAGGTTAGTCTTTATATTTCAGTGGAGCTGTCATCACTATGTGAATTTGTGCATGAATGACCTGAGCTTTGCGACTGTAAAGTGCTGTGGGAGTCTTATGAAAACAGAAAAGCACTATATAGGCATGTTTACAATATTGTTTTGTAGTGAAAGACGTTAGAGTTAATGGTTCACCACCTCCCCCTGTCTTATCATCATTGATGGAGGGATCTGTTTTTCAGGGGTTTTGATGCAGTTGTGTGATACTATTTTTGTGACTGCAGCTTGTTTTTCACACAGAGTCTTGGGATCTGTGGTGCTAGTTTCTGTTGCAGGTTTGAAGCTTGTTTGGTCCTGTCTCTTGGTTTTTTCAGGATAACGCCTCAGCACTGTTGGGTTTGAAAATATGCTTCTTTTTCTCCACTTTGCCCTGAATTCATTTGACGAACCACTCTGGTGGTACCTCGGCCTTCCTACCCCAGCCACATGCTTGTCAGTCTGTGCATGAGGATCTGCAGCATTGTCTCTGTGTTTCTCTGGTTTGAAGTGGGACCATGTCTCTCCGTTCTTATGGTGGAGAAGATTCCTTGCTCCAACCTTCATGGTCGTTTGTTGTCTGTGTGTGCAATGCTGTTCACTGTGATTCTTCATCGCCCCCCTCCCTCCCCGTCCCTTCCTACACCCTCATGATGGTCCTGT
>BSAI01000072.1:17121078-17255169 GCA_036245035.1 Adrianichthys oophorus | reverse complement strand
TTTGTCTTCTTGCTGTTGTTCTGCCTTCTTTAGACCATGGGGAGGTGATGGAGAGCCAGGCTTTTGGATGCAGTCCATTGTCATGGCAACTGGCTGAGGCAGCTCAGGAATCCCTGTGCCACTCATGTTCCACAGCCGGCAGCAACACGTCATTTGACTATGCAGCAAGCTGCACCTGCATGCAGCAACCTTCAGATATCCACATGTACGCAGTAAGAGCCTCTGCTGGATCCTGTGCTGAGTCCGCATCAGGGTCAGAACCAGAGATTTCAACAGTCAACAGTCCAGCAGATCTAAGACAAGCTCACACAGCAGCATCAGCAGAGGCTTTCCTTAAAAAAAAAACACTTTTTGAAGACATCGTTGTTAAAGGTGTGTCTAGTATGAGAAATGGAACTAGCTGATATTGTGTTTCCACAGCGTCCCTTTGAAGATGCTTTGCCATAACATGAAGAGGCAGATCGTTTCTAGAGCGTTCTATGGATGTAAGTACATCAGGCTCCTACTGTCAGTTAAAGCTGCTTTGACGGCACTTATGTTTAGGAATTTCTGACAGATCTTAAACTAGTGATGCCATGCGATTAATGTTTATGTGCAATTAATTAATCATGACCAGTAATTAAAAAATATAATCTTTTTTTAATCTAACCTTATATTTGCAGTGAAATGCCTCATTTTGACATATTTTAATTTAAATTCATGACATTGTGGCACAGTAAAAAGTCAAAATACAATTAAAAAGTGGCTTTATGAAGTTTTTCTATTATAATTAGTGCTGTCAATTGATTAAAAATATAATCAGATAATCACACTTTTGGGTTGTGATTATTCACAATTAATCACAATGTTTTATGAGTTAAATGTTATAAATGTTATGACAATATACAGCTTTTGAATAAAAAAAAAAGACCAGACTGAACATTTTTACTTGTTATTGTCTGAAATTTTTAATTTATAAAGTGTTAAGTCAGAAGTGTAATTTGTTCACAAAACACATCAACAGTAAGATAAGCAGAACTGTAAAGACTTTAATATCTGCGATATTACTCCAAGAAAACAAATGATATACAGCCATAAGAAACAAACATTGCGTTTCTGTACTTTAAATGGTCTGAGTGAATACTCTATTCTGATTGGCTGCTGGGTGGTCCGGAAGAAGTTCCGACCACAATGTTCTATATGTACAGGCTTCTTCAAAACAAAATTTTCCTTCATGATGTGAACAAAAACAAGTGGTAAGAGGTGAACTTTCTCTCATAAATGATGCTTTATTTAAGCTATCATGACAATCACCATTAATATGTATAGCGTTTTCCTTTGCCGCTGCAGTCGAGGCCTGCCGGCTCAGTGACTTATTGTATTACCATGACAACAGACCGCATTACGTATCAAATAGTCTGCCTTTTTTGTGATAAAGTGATCTAAACCTATACCTACAAATAAAAAACTGAAAACAAATAACAAATTACATCTTTTACAAGTAGCATTACTATTAAAGAAGGTGGAAAAGTAGCTTCACATAAGCAAATTGTTGGATTTTAAGCTTTCATAAAGCCTTTTTGTATTGGACTATTCTCTAAATTAATTCATTGAACTTTGTCGGTCTAGTTGAATTCTTGAAAAGCTCGTTCTTTTTTAGTCCTGTTATGTTGTACCATGAGTCTGATATTTTTCCTTTTCCCATGAATTAGAATGGTTCAAAGACTTCCTTCTAATTGCAGTTGCTTTTACCTACCTGTTCCACTTGTCCATCAGGGCTGGCATACTGCCGACACCTGTCCACAGTGCGCACCCACCTGTCAGCTTTGGTCAACCACAACATTGTACCCCCTGACAGACCTGGTGAGGCATCTGGTGGGCTTAGCAAAGAGGTGTGGAGTAAATACCAGAAAGACTGTAAGGTGAGTGACTTCATGATACCTACAAACCACATGATCTACAAAAAGACACAGCTGAGGCTGTCCCTCCAGGATTTTGCAATGTTGCGATCACAACTATAAACGCAAATTCAAGCAAACCCCGCGAATTGTGGCACTAACCCGCAACTGTACATTTTCACCACAACTTTACTGCAACTTTGTCCTGGTGACAACGTTTCTTCATGACCTTTTCCGGTATGGCTCCTTCCTGGGAGCTGCATTCTTTTCTTTTTTGAACTTTTTAAGCCCTCTCTCTTTTTCCCCTTCAAGCTGCTTCCCCTTCAATCCCCGTCAAAAAACTGAGACTGGAAAAAGAAGCAAAACCTGGAACCATTTCACTTTTATTGATAATACAAAAGAAGAGTGTAGAGTCTGCAGGGAAATCATTCCATATAGAACCGCCTACACAACAAACCTGTACAGACACCTGAGAAAATCTTCTCTTAAACAGAGCAGTAGAAACCAGATCAGCTCCTCAAAGCCTTGTTCTTCCTCTAACAGCGACTCACCGGTGGTGCTTTTGAAATGGATAAAGAGGAAGATTCTGTGGAGGACATATAGCTCTGAGGCTTTATCTGCTTATGCTGTTTTTTTAAGTTTATAAACCTTCCCTGCAGAATGTCATTTTTCTTTAAAGTATTTTTAAATCAATGCACAAATATTTGCAATGTGAAAATATTTGGGATCAAAAGTTATTTTGGGTTTCACAGTTCTATTTATGTTAAATAAAAGCACAATGCATGTCACAATAAAAAGAATTGGAATGTGAGAATGTGAAGTTTATTTAGTAATTAACATTTTTGAGGTGCTTCTCTGAATTTTTTTTTTTTTAAACACTGCAACTTTTCAATTTCAATCTTTCACTAAAGTAGCCGCAAAATCAGGCATTTTAGGCCGCAACAATCGCAAATAACTGCAGTGAAATCCTGGAGGGTCTGAGAGGCGCACGTGGGCCTCTGATACAGCATTTCTTTAATTCTCTTGGTAAAAGTCTGTTTCTTTCCTGGGTTTAAGAAGATAGAAAAATATTAGTTTTTCGCCAAGGACTGAGTGGGAACAACTGTTCCAAGACAGCACGTCTATCTTTCCAATGTTAACCAGGAAAAAAAATCCAATGAATTCTTCAAGATGTCACCCAGATGTTGCTTTGTGGTTAAATTATGATTGAACTATTAGTCATTGATGCATTGTCTTTTTTAAAAATACATTTAAAAATATATTTTCTCTCTTTCATAAATAATTATTTTTCTTTCAATTCCATTCTGTAATACCCTTCTTGCACTTGTTATTAATGTTTGTGCAGAATTACAAGGAGATGGAGCTGCTCCGGCTGGTTTATTATGGTGGAGTGGAGCACGGCATTAGGAAAGAAGTCTGGCCTTTCCTATTGGGACATTACAAGTTTGGGATGGGAAAAAATGACATGAGCCAGGTATACAATCTTATACAACCTACCACCACCACACACACACATTCAGACACACACACAGACAACTGAATACACTTGCACACCTCTACAAACACACACACTCTTGCACAGGTATTCACTCAGACAGACCGATGGATCCTGGTGTTTGTTCAATTTTTTCTTTGATGTCCCTCTTTGTACAGATTGATGCAAAGATCAGCGAGCGGTACCAACAGGTTATGAAGGAGTGGAAGGCCTGTGAACTCATCGTCAAGCAGCGTGAAAAAGAGATGCAGTCGGCCATTTTTTCAAAGCTGTCATCCGGAAGCAGCATTGACAGCCATGTGTTGCGACTTGCACACAGAGACTCCACTATCAGCAATGAGGTGATTAAAAAAGCTCATATTGGAAATTCAACTAGCAGCAATCCATGCACTGCTTCAGTGACATACAGGTAGAATATTTTTGGTCCAAGTGTTTTTTTTTTTCTACTACTGTGTTCTTTATTGTTTGTATCCTCTTTAAAAAAGCTAAAGCAAACTTTAACTTTAGCTGCTGAGAATAGCAGACCTTAAAGTCCCACTCCAATCATCTTTTGATCTATTTTCAGTGTTCCCAGAGGTCTGAGGATTATGTCGTTTTTAGGCAAAAATCATAAAACCTTTGTTGTTTTCTAGGACATAGTTTCTGCAGAGAAGCAGCAGTTCATCAGAAATTCACCTCTGAGTGGTGGGCGGGATTGTTGAAGAAGACTAAACCTGTGCTGATATCCCATCAACCCCCTTTTTTTTTGCACACTCTCCTGTTAGCTTACAACCCCTCATAACCCCAAGCTAACATCAGCTGTTCAACAAAAGCGAAAAGAAATATCGGAGCTATCCTGCCGTACAGTTTTGAGCTTACGTTTTTATTGCTCAACCTCATGCTCAACTTACATCCGAAGAAAAGGTCATTATTATCATTCAGCTCTGCCCTTATCAACCTGTACTTCCTGCATTTTAAATACCGGTGACATGCCATAAGGGTCATGGCTGGTGACTGCAGTCTTATTTAACACTAAAAAGAACTATGAAGAGTATATTACTACTGCCTCACTATAAGAATGGTTTAAACAGGGCCCTTAAGCAATCTTAGAATTAGTAACTAACTTCATTCTTCATTGGTAATGTGCCACATTATTCCACCACAGCTAATGGTCAGCATAAAAAATGTCATAGAAACAAGAAGACTCATCACACATATGATTCATTTATGTCAGCACAGACATGATACATGCATTAACATGTGCTTTTCACAACTGTGTGCTCGCTCATGTAAATTTACATCAACAAATCCACACCTGCTTTTTTATTTTTGAGTATTTACACCTGTGTTGTACACATCTTTGTGGCTATACCTGTGTCTACAGCAGTCTTTTCACACACTTGTGTGTTTCAGCCTGTATTTTCCTACACGTTGACAATCTCACGTAACTCCGTTTGCACTCATACATCACAGCACAAGCGTAAATGTCTGATACACTGTCTCCCCCAATCCATAGGTGTTTATGTCTGTGGATGAGCCAGATGCAGGGAGTCAAGAAACCCCCAGTGCTGATGATAATACTCCCACCATGACCACCCTGGCCCCCCCTGTTGCCCTCCCACCTGAAGAGCGCCCTCTGGTGGAGTTTGACTCCCCTGACTCAGGCCTCCCTTCTTCCAGAAACTACTCAGTGACATCAGCCCACTCTCAGATCTCATCCAGCATGGATGAGGGTCAGAGCACAGAGGAGGAGGCTCCAGGAAGGGAGTTGCAGGACTCCCTGAATGAAAGCAGGGTGTGCCATCAGCTGGATAGACTGGTGACAAGTGGGGCCGCTACTGAGGGGAGTTTGGCCTCCCTGTCCTCCTACACGGTGAGAAGACTCTACAGGAGCTTGAGGACTCTGATATGTGGCAGCGGTGTCAGACTTGCATCACTTTAATCATGTCTGAGTTCACAAACATGAAGATGATGTTCTTCTGCTCAGATCGAGCTACTGGATACAGTTGCCCTGAACCTCCATAGAATTGACAAAGACGTCCAGCGCTGTGATCGCAACTACTACTACTTCACCACAACTAACCTGGAGAAGCTGCGCAACATCATGTGCAGGTACAAAGCATCAGAACAAACTCGTGCGTGCAAGCTGGCTGTGGGATATTGCAGTTTTTTAACAGTTAGCTGAGATTTTGAAGTCTCAGGTTAAACAGCTATTGCATATTTCTTTGGGAGACACCCAACCTCCCATTTTCCTTATAAAACGCAAATAATCAGTAAACAACTTTGGACAACATTTTCTGAAAATCACTCTTGAATGCAAACAGACTTAAGAGCTCAACTGCTCAGTGAATGAACAAATGAAAGACAGAAATGATGAATGGACTTGAACAAAACAAACAAGCAAAAGAATATTTAAAAAAATGAATAATTAAATCAACAAACAAAAAGTAAGAATACATAAAGGACAGAAAAGACAAATGACATTCTCATTTTCACACAGTTATGTGTGGGAGCACCTTGATATGGGCTACGTTCAAGGCATGTGTGACCTGCTCGCTCCACTCATGGTCATCCTGGACGATGGTGAGAACACATCCTCATTCTCTTCCTTCACTCTTTTAGCAGTAACAGCTTCACTGCACCAACAGAATACGTTTCTCTGGAGCATGCATAGCTGGAACTGAAGCTGGGTTGAAATCATATATGAGAAAGAATCTCTTTAAATCAGAAACTAAAAATGTCAAGACCACCACCAGCTACATAAACTTTAACACAAAGGTTTGAGAGACTTCAGGTCAGCATGATGACATCAGCAGTAGGCTGAATGTAAAGACATAGGTTTTAAAATTCTTAGATAAGGATGTAATATATGTTAACATGTTTAGTTAACGTAGCTTTGTAGCAGATCAGAGAGAAAGTTTATCTCTTACCACTTGTTTTTGTCCAGATCATGAAGGAAACATTTGTTTTAAAGAAGCCTGCACAGTGATATAGAACATTTGAGCTATGTGACCGGAACTTGAATGCATGCGCATGAATACATACCAGCCAATCAGACCACAGAGTATTCACCCGGACCATTTAAAGTGCAGAAACACAATATTTGTTTCTTACGGTTGTATATCAGCATTTGTTTTCTTGGAGTAATACTGTAGACATAAAGATCTTTACAGTTCTTTAGAGTTCTTATGTTGATGTGTTTTGTGCACACAAATTACATTTCTGGGGTATCTGAGTTAACACTTTACAAATTAAAACATTTCAGATAATCAAAATAAAGGGAAAATGTTCTCTCTGGCCTTTTTTTTTTTTTTAATTCCAAAGCCGCACATTGTCATATAAAATGTACTTAGTAAAAATAAATCCCAAATTGGATAGCTCATAGAAGGCAAAGGGATAAACTTAGTTTTGCCTAACAACCTGGAAAGTGGAAAGACAGTTCAATTCAAAGGAGAGAAAAGAGACTGATTGGCTGGAAAAAAATGTGTGCTGTATTACTGTGGGACATAAGCAGTGAGATAAACAATATATAAAATGACAGCAGGTGAACTGAAATGATAGCAACTCAGGAGCGTATTATGACAAACCCTACTAATCTTCCTTAGTGGAATTATGCCAAGGCTTCACCAATCAATTAAAATCTGCACGCTTCTAGATTCAGCAAGACCTGAAAAAGCACTTATTTAAAGTAGAATCAAATCAGTAATTTTAAATTGCACAGACTTTAAAAATAATGCATTTTTGGCCTGCAGATGCAAATGTGCTTGCACTTGTGTGTGTACTAGAGTGCCTGGTGTACAGCTGCTTCACTCAGCTGATGAAGAGGATGAGTCAGAACTTCCCCAATGGTGGAGCAATGGATGCACACTTTGCCAACATGAGGTCTCTAATCCAGGTGATGGATCACACCGTGTGTGTGTGTGTGTGTGTGTGTGTGTGTGTGTGTGTGTGTGTGGGTGGGTGTGTGTGTGTGTCTGTATGTGCACATGCATGTCATTTCAAATAACTGTCAGAGCTGTGTTCCTGTCAGATCTTGGACTCTGAGCTCTTTGAGTTGATGCATCAGAACGGAGATTACACTCACTTCTACTTCTGCTACCGCTGGTTTCTGCTAGACTTTAAAAGAGGTGAGTCTTTGTCTTTTGTCTTCCTGACAGCAGCCTGCAGACCTTATTCTCGTCATCAGTACTGTCCGAGGCCAAAGCATTCACCCAACAGAGTCAAAGCCTGGACTGCCACTGATAGCAAAGACCGTTGTATTTTCTGCAGAAACTTCTGGTTTTTTTTTCCAACCAAAGATGTCCTGTGTTCTCAAGCCATTTCAAATAGCAGGTCTTCCATAAAAATTACATGAAGAAGCCTTTGAAACTTTAGAGGAAAAACACACATTTTCTTCCATGTGATGAAGGAAGTTGTTTGTTGCTAATCCTACAATTTGTGTGTGCCCACAGAGCTCCTCTACGAGGACGTGTTTGCCGTATGGGAGGTAATCTGGGTTTCTCCCAGGATCTCCTCGCAGCACTTTGTACTGTTCCTGGCTCTTGCACTCGTCAGCGTGTACAGAGAGATAATCATAGACAACAACATGGACTTCACTGACATCATCAAGTTCTTCAATGGTACTGGTCTCATGTCTCAGGTTACACGTCTGATTACATTTTGTAAATGCCAGACCAAAGGGTCAAAGTTTTCTCTCCAGATGTTTAAAAATAAACCCTCCTTATTCCTGGCCAATGACTGAAGAGATCTTTAGTCACATGCTTTTGTTTACAAGCTTTGATTCGAAACAGACATGTCCAGTTACATTCTTAGTTGATTGAGACTGCATTGGAACTTTGACCAACTTTAGGCCCTCAGAAGCTTACCGTATCTGTCTCTAATCCACAGAGATGGCTGAACGCCACGATGTCCAACACATCCTGAAGGTAGCACGCGAACTGGTACACAAAGTCCAATCTCTAATGGACAGCAAGTGACTGTTGGAGGAGGAAAAGGAGGGTTCTGGATGGCTCATCACAGACTGCTCCTGCCCTCCCCTCCACCACATTCAGAGCAGGCTGAGGGATCTGGATCTGGGTCTCTGCTCTGGAAGTCTGTTTACATATTCCTTCGCGTGGAATGCTCTGGTTTCTGTGTGGATCTGTGTGCATGCTCGTGATTGATCACACTCTGTGCGTGCATTAGCAAAAACAAACAAACACACAGACAGCAGCAGAAGACTTTGCCACGTTCTCATTAGTGACCAAATAGACTGTGCCAACCACCTTTCTGAGTGTTTTATACTCCAAGCATGTGTGTTTTTACCCAGTTTGCTCTAGAAGACCATTATGACACGGATGTTGCCTTCTGTTAGTAACAGCCCAAGGTACTCACATGCACTTTGTGTGCGGGTTCCCGCGTTGTGTTAGTGATGGCCTCACTACAGATGCTGGCGCCGGAGACACCAAAGACTTTGGGAAGGAGGGAGGGGTTGAAACAGTCAGCGTTTGCAGCAGTCGTGGCTTGACCGAAGAACACAGCACAGCAGGAAAAATAAAGCACACAGGGCTTCGTGATTCTGAAAGCAGTGACCTGATAGCCACAGCTGCCTTCATCACCAGGCAGAGACCTGCTGGGAGAGCCAGCAGGGAGAAATGTTGGAATTCTTCCAGCGGGTGTCAACATGCAGCCCAGCTACTGGAGTTAAAGAAGGAAGAAAGCCAGCTGGAACTCAAGTTTTAGAGTCATTTCCATCCCGCTCAGCAAAGTACACCAAGAATCTTTCAGCTACCTCCAGCATAGCTGCGTCGAATTTTGATGATGACTGCTTCAGACAGACAGCACCTCTTTGCAGCAGAATTTCTGAGCTGCAACCTAGAACTGAACATCTGGTCAGTCATTTTGCAGAGTGTAAATGCTGCTGAATACCTGTTCCCCTGAGAATGATCTTAATGTTGGATTAGAGGCCCGCACATTCAGGAGATAGTCTGTACATTCAGGGAACGCAGGAGTGTTTAGGTGACTGGTGCATATCTCATCTTCTACTTACACACACAGAACACTTGCACCTCCTGAGGTTTCAGCTGTAGAGCATCATTCCTCTATAGTTTGCAGTGCTTTCTGCTGCATATATGCTGCATTGTCCCTGATCCTTAGCTGAATTCATCAAAATGTTTGTCATTTTACTTTTTATTAAATTTTTTTGTAGTCACATGATTCATTTTTAAGGTTTAAAAGTAAGGCTTCCAAATCCAAAACATTTGGTATTTAAATGGCCTATTTCATGCAAAATCACCTTTTGTGAGCTTTTA
The DNA here is from genome assembly GCA_036245035.1 of Adrianichthys oophorus. Lineage (NCBI taxonomy): Eukaryota > Metazoa > Chordata > Actinopteri > Beloniformes > Adrianichthyidae > Adrianichthys > Adrianichthys oophorus. The sequence goes on along the minus strand of BSAI01000072.1, from coordinate 17,245,528 downwards.
AGTGTACCATAATGTTAATTCCGCACAAAAGAAAAATACACCCCAAACTGTGTTTGGCTCTATTTTTGCATCTCTGAGCATTCCTCTAAAACCCTGCTGCTTTAAAGGCCATTCCAGTGCTGCCAGCAGTGCCCCCAGGCTAACACACACACCCACATTTGAATTTTTTGTGGGTGAAATACAGACACGCTGCCGAAGCCGGCTCTAGACGTCATGAAATGGATGGCACCCACAAGGGAACCAAATGTGTTGCCTTAGGGATCGAGGCGACTTCTGGTTAGGAAAAGGAGCTTGCGAAAATAATCGTTCTATAGTTTGCCAAAGATAATATACTATCATATATATGGATATAGTTTACTCTGACAGGCTTAGAATGGCATGATTTAGGCCCTTTAACAGCAACCCAGGAAGCACTGTGTTCAGAGAGCTAGTTTGAAAGGGTTCTGTGCAACTCTTCTGTCCTGGTTCTCCTAAAGTCTGAGTCCTGCAGGTCTGGAGCTATATGAACAGATCTACATGTGCTAAAGAAGAAGAGGAAATTTTGCAGCTCCCTCCCTCATTTCAGTGTTGCAGTTAGCAGTTTTTTAGACATTGTCAAAGCCTGCTATCATTTCCTTGTATGTGTGATTGGTCAGTCTGCACGAACCTCCTATGATTTAAGTGCCAAGAGTCTTCCCAGACCTGATGTGTACTAAAGTGGTTTTGCTCCTTTTGTTAGACTGATCCACGTAAGGGTTGCTGCCCCCTACCATGGGAGCTCTTTCTTCCAATCAAGACATAGTGACCAAAACCTTGAAACAGCACCCTCTGTGGTACCATAATAAGGTGCAGCCTACATCCTGAAGACTGTTTCCTTCCATGTTCTTGAGGACTTTGCTGTCCATCAGGGTCTATGTTGTGTGCATATTAGCCCAGAGTTTGTATAACAAATATGACTTTTATTTGAACATCTATTTTTCAGTTGCTTCCGCCTACGATGTTCTTTGTTCAGGCGCTGCACTGACTTTTTTGAATGCTGAACATGTGCTGTGAGGAAGTGTCCATGGCTTTGAATGTAAAGTATTAAACCACAGTTAGTTGATCTGTGTGACGGTGTCTTTTCAACTCCAAACAAAAACAAAGTAAAAAAAAATCTCTGATGTTAATTCTAGCCTTAAAACTTTAAATACAATTTCTTCTGATGAAACATAAGACTCAACAGGGTATCTAGAGCAAGCCCCGTATGAGCCTCTGAGCCCACACCTCAAAATTGTCCAGGGAAAAAAAAAAAAAAAAAGTAAAAAGAACAGGGGATGCCAGCAAGAAGTGTTCTGTAGCATATAATTGTTGTTCACATTTTGGCATTTCCCATCAGGGTGTGTCACAGGTGAATCAGCTTTCACTGAGCAGCACATTTGGTTTGACGGACAATTTTACCTTGGATACCCTTCCTGACACAACTCTGTATTTCATCCGGGCTGTGGACCGGCACAGGGAGACCCACGCTCGGGCCTGCCTGTGGCTACATGTAGACAGTAGCATGAAAGGTCTTGGCTAGGAACCCACACTGGATTCAGCTCATTGTGGCCCCTGGGAAACAAACCCTGGTTTCACACGCACCAGTGCCGTATGCAGCCAACTGACCTGTCCAGCTGCAAGTAGCCCTTAATTGTTACAAGTAAATATTGATCTGTGACTAAAAAAAAAAAACATAACAGAAAACTAAACATCACTATAAAATAGAAAAAATAAACATCCAAAAAGGGATAAGACAATAGCCAAAATCAGGAAAGCAACTAACTAAACTGTACTGTGTTGGAGAAGGCACCCATCCTATCTGCAAAACAGAAAAGTAAAACAAAAACACCCAAACAAGATTACCAATAACACTAGTATTTTAAGAATCTTAATGGATTATATATATAAAATAAAAATAAAAAAACAATAGAAAACACTTGAACCACCCACCTTTCATGAACCACTGACTTAACGTGATGGGGGTGAGAGCTTGAGGGATCGTAGGAGCAACGCTGTCCAGAGCAAGTGTGTCCCATGTTGGGATTTGTTTTTTCTGCATTAACATTTGTTTACATAAATGTATAGGTAATACAATATTTATTTCTAGATGTATTTCTATGTTATATTTTTGTGGGTTTTTTATGTTTATTTTAAATATGTAAAATGTAACAAACGAAATAAAAATTTGTATTGCTGATCAGATTCTAGCGGGGGTTTCGGGTGATATAAGAAAGTAAAAAAAAAAAGACGGTGTTTATGGAGCAATGAAAGGATTGGGTTTTGGCTAGAAGTGAAAAACATTTGGACTTCACCATCCACATGGACGCAGTGTCAGTGTACACTCCATACATCTGTCACAGGAAAAAGACCTAAGGCCTACTTCAACTCCAAGATTCAACCCTCCAGGTAAGTATCCCTCTTTATAGAATTTACTTGACTGTTTGTCAATCACTTTTCTAATCTTTTTTGTTTCTGTGTTTTTTTTTTTTTTTTGAGTGGGGTGTTGGGTGGGGTGTTTTTGTGCGCTTTAGATTTGAGTTCTCTTTGTTAACTTTACATTTTAGTTATTAGGAAGGAATTTGTTTATCATATTTCAGAATTAGGGTAGAATGGGTTGAAAAATCAAAATATGTGAAGGTGCAGTTAAATCACACTCCATCAAGCTGTCCAGTGAAAAGGAGACTGGGAATCTTCCCGCATCACCTCGAGATCTCCACTCACCTAGTTAGGTACATTAGTTGGGTTATAGATAGGATGTCGCCCGAGGTTAGAAAGGAAACGCTCGGAACCCACCTCCCATCAGAATGCAGGGTTAGTGCGCACTCCATACAACCCTCCCTGGAGCAAGGCTCCAGGTCACACACATCCCAGGCTTGTTCTGGTGAGCATGCTTTAAACTAGAGCTGTCAGAAGGTCACAGGGGTTAGAGTTAGGGTGTCAGAGGGTAAGGTAGGTTTAGGACCTGGACATTTTCTACTAATCATCGAGTCCATTAGGGATAGCAGCCTCTCATCTGTAAATCTATTTATTTTTCATCTTTCCACATGTCCAATGACTTTTTTGAAAGGTAGAAATTTGTAAATTAGTTGGTAAAAGGGGTTTTACCAGGTGAGTGGCGAGTTGACCGACCAACGTTGCCCAGGTGTTGTGGAAAGCGAGTGCAAATGATGTACTTTGTCAAAAACAATACATTATTGAATAGACTGAGGGTGCAGGTAATAATTTAAATGTCAAAGATCAGCTTAATCAGACATGTTTCAAGCTAATGAAAGCCTAATGACAGCAGAGACTTCTATGGCACCATGTCTCTGCACTATGTTGGAGGAGAATGACAAAGTTCAAGTGTAGAGTTGGGTCTGTTTGATTATAAATTGTGTTCAGCTCTGCTTTTCAATTCGAAACACAATGCTCTGTCAATTTGACCTGCGGGCTGCGCATGACAAACAGCATAACGCCACTGCAAAGTTTGGTCTTCAGTCATCCATCCAGCCATGATTTTTAAAACGAGGGGGCTGCTTAGATAGCTTTACCGCATCTTTTCAGATGACCCACACTGCTGTTTGATTTCACATCAAATCAATACTGTGATTTTTGCTGACGTGTAAGATCTCTGCACAGTTTGCAATGTCACACCATCCAGCTCCATACGTGTTTATTTTAATTTCAGTTAGAAGTTACTAGAGATTATTACAGGGGAAAAAAAAAGGGAGGCGTTTAATTCAGGGATTTTTGTCAGTTGTGATTTCATTGAAGGCATATAAGAAGGACACTTAAAAGCACATGGTTAGATTGCAGATTTTGGTTCCTGGCTTGCCCACCTATGTGTCAAAGTGTCCTTGGGAAAGACACTGAGACCCACATTGACTCTGGTGGTTGTAGGTTGACGCCAGAACCGCCATCAGTGTGTGAATGGGTGATAGGCCTGACTATAAAGCACGTTGGGCCTTTTACACACACATACATATATGCTGTCAATGTTATAGCTTATTAATTAAAAAAAAAAAAAAAAAGGTGCAGCTTGTAGTCACGTTACCACAACGAAGCCTTGTTGCAACGGCAAAGGAAAGTGATATCTATGCTGATCGTGACAATAAGTTCAATAAAGGATCAGTTCACCTCTTACCACTTGTTTTTGTCCAGAAAATGAAGCAAAAACTAAATAAATGGTTTTAAGGAAACCCAGGCTCGGGTCTAGGGGGTGGACAGAAAGGGACCATAACATGAACAAAAAAACAAAAAAAAAGACACTGTGTCCTGATAAACAAAAGGGGGAAAATAAAGTTTGCCGGTTTTAAAACAAAAAAGGCAAACCAATGGAAATTGGACCTTGGCCAAACAAAAGAAAAAGGTCAGGGAGACAGCTGACCCAGCCATACAGACCGGAGTCAGCAGCTCCCTGGTAAGGGCTGCCTAACCAAAACTAACTAATGAAAAGAAAGCCCACAAATTAAGACAAGATCCAAACCCAAACTAAAATAACAAAACCAAGCCATATAAGACTGCTGCGAGAACAAGAACACACCAGCGCCACTTACCCAAACCCAGCCTGCTGCACTAGGCTGCTCTCAGCCTCCCTTTGGTGTGGTCTCATCTGTCTTAAATACCAGGCCGGTGATGATCAAGACAATTTGCTTCACCTTCCAGGTGAGCTGAATGACAGGATGGAAGGCAGCAGCAGCAGGGCGTAACAGCAGTGATATAGAACATTTGGGCTATGTGACCAGAACTTCTTTTTGTGCGTGTGAATACACAGCAGCCAATCAGATTTGACTTTTCACCCAGACCATTTAAAGTGCAGAAACACAGTGTTTCTTTCTTATGGCTGTATATCAGCATCTTTGTTTTCTTGGAGTAATACTGCAGACATAAAAGTCTTTAGATTTCTGCTTCTCTTACAGTTGATGTGTTTTGTGCACACAAATTACATTTCTGGGATATCTGAGTTAACACTTTACAATTTAAAACATTTTGGACAATAAAAATGAAGGAAACATGTTCTCTCTGGGCTTTTTTTTTATTTTGGTCAAAAGCTGCATGTTGTCATATAAAATTTACCAAGTAAAACATTGTGATTAATCACAATCCAAAAGTGTGATTAATCTGATTAATTTTTTTAATTGACTGACAGCTCTAATATATTAACATATGTAATGGTTACAACTCTGAAAAAGTGTGTATTGCCATTGCGTTTGAGAAATGACAGATCTTATCAAAACATAGTTTTAATATAGATCAGCCAAATTAACCCAATTATAAAAAAGAAGACAAATCAATTCACCTGTAAGTACAAAGTTCCACAGTAGCTGGTTAAGAAGAGTGCAATCAGACAAACTCATGGTTCAGTTTGAGCAAAGATCAAAAGATGTGAAGCAGTAAAAAAAAAAAATATATATATATATATATATATATATATATATATATGTATATATATATTGTTTAAAATAATCCTAATTGTGCTTTTTTCCTTTATTGCTAAACAAAGAAAAGAGGCAGTGATCAGCCAGATACTCAAAATGATTATCTGTGTTTACTAAGAACAACAACTTTAAAGACTCAACCCCAACAAAGGGAAGGCGACAGTGTGAGGAAATTGAATTTAAAGTCTTATAAAACACACTAGGTAACAGAGGTGTAGATATAGACAAATATAACCACTAAAAGATTAAGAATGGTTCCAATGATTCCCAGCACAGCTAAGATACGCTCTTCTCGATCATTTGTAGAGTCATTCTCTCTTGTGTGAGCGCTGCAGACATAACGGCCACTGGGGAACATGGTTACTATCACAGAACCCAACCCCCAAAAACCACGATGCCTGAAAGAGAAAGAGGACAGCACCAGCATTAGGCCGGAGAAAAGGAAAATGGAAGAAAATAGATGGGTAAATGAAGCAACAAAGTAAGTTTGAAGGCAGGAAAACAAGTCAATGATTTACACATTACCTTTCTAAGACAGACAGATGCATATCTTTTCCTGCATGAATGCGCAGTAATTTAAATGTAAGTGGTAACGTTTGTAAATGTAAAAATCATCAAGAATAAAAAATGTTTTGGGGGGTTTTCCCTTCATTTGACTCTCTTTACACAGAAGAGTTTAAAGAAATTCAAAAATAGCATTTAAATGTGAAAATGTACGTTTTCCTGTACTTTAAATTAGAAAATCTCAGACTGTAACTCTAAAGTTATTTTTTTCTGATTGGCATTGGAAGGTTGTCATGGTTTGACAGTTCCCTGACCCTTTGTTTCCCTCTCCTGGCCGCTGCAGCTCTTTTCGTCTTCACTGGTGTTCAGGATGATGGCAGGGCACGCTGACACACCTGCAATTCATTTACCCTTCAGACCGGCTCCTACACCATCGGTCTGCCAGTCCATCAGCTTATCTTCAGTGGTATTGAGCCCAACGCTGAGCTTTGTCAAAACCTGGCCTGTTTTTAGCTTTTGACTCCTTGTCTTTTTCTGCTCTGCAGTCAAACCCTGCACTCTGGAACAACCACTTACCTGTCCTCACCTATGCTCCGGAAAACCATCTGTCTGCTATGACCCTGCACCCTAGAAAATCATCTGCCAACTTACATCTCTGCTTCACTAAACTATTTTGTGCTGTCACCATCACATCCTCTGGTTTCCTCTGGTCATGACAAAGGTGTATGAGAGACAACCATACACTCGGGAAAACCTTTTGCAGGACATGGCTAGTGATGACATTTCCGTTGAGTCCTGTCCAGGCTGGATCAGGCACACACAATCTTTTTTTCTCTGTTGTTTGGCTAAGGAGAACATTCCCTGTGACGGGAATGAAGTCCTCTGGTCTGACCCGGCACAGAAACAAGATGGTGAAGTGTAATAAATGTGATCCTGGATTTAGAGTTAAAATAAAAAAGAAGTCCTGAATACGATTTTACTGTAATTTGTTTTTGAGGGGGCTTTAACATTCCTTGTAAGCCATTTTGTGAACAGTGTCAAGTTTTTGTTGTGTGTGGGTACATTTTGACAACATTGAAATCATGGAAGTCCAGTTAAAAGCATTTGATAGAACTCTGCTAAACATGTTGGGTACGCTCTCTGGTAGCTAGCACCATCTTAAAGCATCCTAAAACTCGCTTTTATTGCAGAGTTACTGCAAAAAACAGAGCTGACCATGACCCCGAAGAAAAACCAAGCAACAAGTGACAACGAAGACTTCAGAAAAGCGCTGGAAGACCTTACCGCGCGTTGTTTTTTAGTCTGCAATGTTAGACTACGTGGTAAACGTTTATTGGAATATATGTGGCAGCAAGATATTTATGTAGTTGTTAAATATGCTGGTGATCTCCCTGTCTACACAGTATAGCTAGTAAAGGATGACTTTGCACATACTCACAGGTTGCATCGAGATCTCCTTTTATCCTTTGGATTTTTGTCAGATGATCCTGAGGGAGAACTGCAGATTACAGCAGTTTGCAAACATCAAACATGCAGTCTGAGGCAACCTGAGGATGCAGAAGAGGATACAGTTAAGTAGGTAATGGAATGGAAGTTTTTTTCCTTTAGAAGCAGCTGCCACCAGCAAGGTTCCACGATGTAGGCACTATGTTAACCTTCAGTCATTCATCCTCTAAACCAGGGGTGTCCAAATCTTTTGCAAATACTCCAGATTTGCTCAGGCGAAAATGTGAGGGTCAACCAATTGCAATGGGATAGAATCACTATCAAAAATAACCATCACTGTAAACTTCTGAATGTAAATCATGTAAACAAGAAAAATAACACAAATAGTTATCTCTTTCAGAAGTACAAACCACTGTGGTTTTGATCAAAGAGATAAATGTATTCATTTTAATTTACCGTTGACATTTTAGAAATGAGCTAGAAAGTTTCACGGAGACAGTGACTGTGACAGTGTTGCCCCAGGATTACAACGGCTGGACTTTACCCAATTATAATTAAGAAATCATACACAGTTTTCAGAGAGTACTGGGGGCCCCATTTTATTGATTTTATGACAAAAACCTGCAGGCCAATAAAAGTTTGAATGTGGGCTGCAATTTCCCTAGGAGCAAGACTTGGATGTGTCTGCTCTAAACCTTCAGTCATCTTAAGTCTGGAGTACCTTATCTCCACCTGGAGAGTCCATGGTTGCACTTAATGCAGTGGATTTTGCATCATCCAATCTGGATCTATTCCCTGAAAACCTGTGGAGAAGAAGGAAAATTGCTTTGAGGACTCACCTAGAACTGGAGATATACCATAGAGTACCAAATGTGCCAAACATAAATATACCTAAGGGAGAAAGTAAGCTTGTAAGACAGTGTGGAGGCATCCCTTCAAATGGACGTGTAGTCACGTTCTTCTCTGATTTCTTTCAATATCTCTGATCTATTTTCTATTTTCTAAACTCTTTTCAGGGAAAACGGGGGTTGTCATTATTTTGTAATAATAATTCTTGTGGCAAAGTCCACCACCATCTGTTGCTCTGCAATTGTTGTCCTGAACGTATTTCTTCGCATCAGAATCCACAAGAATTTAATTATGGAAACCAGGGGTCAGCAACGTTTATGACATGAAGTGCCAATTCATAATTTTCTCCCTAACAACAACTCTAATGCAACCTCTGTTGTGGTTCACCCTTTGGTCTGTCCCATCAGGGACTGCCACTGGTTCACACATGTGGTTAGGCAGAGAGTTTTACGTCGGATGCCCTTCCTGCCACAACCCTGTATATTTAAGGCTCAGGGAGACCCAGTTAGGAAGCAGAGCGAAGGATCTTGTCTAATGTCATACCTCCAGCAATAGGATTGGATATGTCAGAACAAAACGGTGGTACAAAGCGGTGCGGAACGGAGGCCGCTTCCATTTGAAACTAACACTTTATTTTTGCTTTGGGGTTTCTAGTGCAAATTCTTCTAATAGATAAAAACAGTCAAATTACTAAGTGCATGAAAAATATAAAAGTGCAAATTAAATAAGAACAGATCAAGCTTCAATCAATCAAACTCTTCTGTTCATGATTTCACAGACAGCCTTAAAGTCCTACTCCAATCATATTTAGAGATCTATTGTAAAAGTGTTCCCACTTGTCTTTTAATTATGATGATGCTGTTTTTAGCCGCAATCAAGAACCTGTGTCATTTTCTAGGACAAAGTTTGTGCAGCGCAGCAGAAGTTCATCAGAAAGTTGTGGGTGGGACTGTTGGCGCGGAATTAAGCTTCCGCTGATATCTCATCATCCCTTTGTTTACGCTCACTCCTGCTGGCTTTCAGCACCTTACCAAGCTAACATTAGCGGTGCAACAAAAATATCAGAGCTATCCAGCCATACAGTTTAGAGCCAGATGCCAGCTCAGATGAGGGAAGTGAAGATGTCAATAAAGCTATTTGTCTGGAAGTGCATGCATCGGAATGGAGCGGAGCAGGGAGACTTTTGCCCGCCCATTCCAGTTTCTACATCACAAAAGAAAGCTTTTTCAAACAGACTTTTTATCTGCTCCTGATTCACCACAATTTGAATAAAGAAATACTCAGAAATTCATGTTTAATGGCAAATTCTTCTATGTCAATCATTAGAAAAATTCTACAAGAATGTGTTAAAAACACCATTTTCATTGGAGTGGGTCGTTATCAGAATAAAAGCTCTCACTTCAGTCAGACTGTGATGAACCCTGAAATGCAGTATAAACAAATTCTGCATAGATATACTGTAGCAGTGCTTCAGAGCTTCAGTAATACATTTCGCTGACAATTTCTCTCAGCTGCACTCACATCCTCTCAGCTGATTTACAGAGTGATAGTGTGGGAGCCAGATCTTTGTGACAATATACTATTCCACAGCCGGATTACAGGCTAAGATGGCCAGCACCGCCTGCATTTTAACCCTTGCAGCCATCAATCTGTCACTTCTCCTCCATCTCTGTACATGTGTAGAGGACCATATACTCATTTGAAGACTGCGACTTTACATCCATAAGTATTAAATATAAGTCATTAGAAACAAAAAAAAAAAAGGGTTTGTTTTAATAGTTTGCATAAATCTTTCTTGAGTAGATTTTTTTAACATCCCTTTCACCAAAAACGTCTTTATTTGGAAAATTCACAACAAGAACATTTGTTTTTACCTAAACTGCAGTTTTCCTTCATGCCCGATTCATTATTCACATAATGAATCCTCTAACAGTGACACTGTTCCATTCTATTTTTACTTAGCTCCTAGGCTGGGAGCCACATGACCCACATACTGTTGTCATAGTGCCTACATTAAAGAGTTTGAATCTGAGGGAGAAAGCATCACACAACACCTTCTCAACATCTCCTCATTATGGTATCACATTACATTAGCTCCATCAACTCATTCTCCTGCTCTGCTCGAGCCCTCTCCTCTAAGCCTGATGAAAGACTCACATGCAAACACTTGTGTATGACACTAAGACAAAACAATATCCCAAATGTATACTTACCACACATTGCACAAGGGGGGCAGCCAAAGTCTTAGCTGTGTTTTTTTTTTTTTTTATCCAACCATGTTTTCTGTCTTTTCTTCTCCTTCTTCTTGCAAGTGTCTTTCACTTCACTCTTGTTAGTCTTGCGTTTCTCCTCCCAGTCCTTCTCTTTTCTACCACTGGTATTCAGGTCGAGTACTGTTGTTGGTGAGGAAACTCCAAGTCACACAGCACGCATAGACCTCGGGGTTATTAAGACATGCTCAGCTACAGCTGTGTCTGTATCCACACAAGCCATTGTTTGACAGTACACGCTCCTTCATCCTCACTCCAAACACTCACAAAGCTGGACTACGTGACTGTTCTATTATGACTTCTTACAATATTATTACAGTCATTGAAATAGGGCATAAAGCAGTCCCTAACTTAATGACATTAACAATTTGTCCAATCATGGGTGGAAAAAACGATGGGAGTGCTTCTTCCTCCAGTTTGTACAAATGTTCATGCAGGTATTTTCTCAGCTTGTCCTCTTTATGTCAAATTTCTATAACCAGATCATCATCTGAGATGAAAAACAGCTGCTGTCTATTCAGAACAGAAAAGATGGAAATTTGCCTCAGGTGTGTTGTGTAGCTGCTGTCAGTCCAGCACATAGATTTGTAATGTTTTGTTTGATGAACATGCTCAGTCCCAAAAATATTTTGGTTTTAATTTCCTTCCTTTGATTTCCCCCTGCTGCTCATGGAAAGCATGACCTTCAAAAACCCACGTCTGGCTTTGTTTTAAGTCTTGTCTTGTTATGGATGAACATTCGCTCTTACGCACTGGGTCATTGTACAAAGGGGTTCTCCGGTGCCTTTAGAAGTCACACAGCGCAAGTTATTGTCCATCCGGTTTCTGCTCAGCTGTAAGATGCACAGCTTCTGTAGCTTTCCTGTCTTTCCTTTCAGCATCAATATTTAACTGAGGGTACTTGGTGCGTTTTTGTCACTTTTCCAGCATTGTCTGCTGGATGTCCTTTGGTCAGGAATTGTATTTTTCATTTCACATCTTACTGTAGTACTTTTGATCTTAAGTTTTCCTTAAATGTGGAGCCTTTTTCTTTTCATTTACATGGCATTACTGGTCCGTGTTCGAAGGCTTCTTCTGTCTGTTCTTTCATGTGCATCTGTGGTCAACCCTCTGGAAGCTTCTTCTTCCATCTGCTCAGTTATTCCTGCAAGAAGAGACAACAAATCAGAGCTCCCTTTTTTAGAAGCTTAATCAAGTATGCTGTTATGACCTTTTTCATGGTGTGCCTTGCAGTAATCCTTCATTCAACCTTCCCTCACCAGAATTTAATCATACTGAATGTTTACGTTTTGAAACCCATGCTTCTCTTGGATCCCTTCTCCTTAAGCACTCTGATTCACTTTTCTTACTCTTTTACTCTACTGTTTGGCATTTTATGTCATTTTCTTGTCGTTCTATCCGATGAGAGCATCATTCTGTTTAAGTTGTATCCATTTTTACCTTCCCTTTTCTGTTTACGTCCCTGTGCCTCTCTTTTTTGTTTGCAGGATGAGTTTTATTCTGTCATATACAGTTCCCTCGCTTTTGTTGCAAAAGCTTGTACTTTTGTTTTGTTTTTAGTTTTACTTATTTTCTACCAAAATCCTGTTAATACTGGTCAGGATTTTTCTTTTTTTAATTTTCAAGTGCCAGAATGATTCCTTTGCACTCTGCTGAAGCAGAAGGATAGCCCGTAGACAGACAGTCAGGCAGAAAAACTAGAGTCACACTTACCACCAAATAAAGGGAGGACTTTGAGTTTAACTGCTTATATTTCTTTGTTGTAGCTGCTGAGAATTAACCAACTGCATGTGAGTTCTCTTCTTCATCGCTCTCTGCTGCAAATCTGCTCAGCTTTTCCTTATTAAAAATGCAATCAGATCAACAAGTGCTCACATGTGCATTACAAAAGAAGAATTAGAAAAGAAGAATGAAGAAACGAGCTGCCTTCAGGGAGTGTGGAGGTGACAGCAGAGGAGATGCTAACTGAAAGAAGGAGGACAGAGGATGATGAAGGATACAGAAAGGAGCTTGGATGAAATGGAAAGATTGTGGGAATGACAAGCACTGAAGCATTGAAAAATGGGAACTTGCAAGGTAATAATAAAGAAATACAGGTATGTGAACGGACAAAGGGGTGCACAGGAAATGGATGGAAGCAAAAAACCCATGCATGACTTATTTTGTAAGTGGTTTGCACGTTGACTACTCTACTCTACCACATCCTTCTTTTTGTCTTTCATGATGCTGTCATGAAAATAAAGATCCTTCCAACTCTCTGATGATAAAAACTATTGAAGATGAAAAGATGTTTCATTTGTTATTTGTTTTACCTGTTTGGGAGTCCTGTCGAGCTCGCTCTGTCCTTCCGTTTAATTTCTACCTTTCTCATCGCTCCCTGTCTTGCCACTGCTGCCACTCTTTGTGCCATCACAAAAAGGCATCGTTCTTCCCTCCTTGTCTCTTGCTCTACCCTTTTCCACCCACCACACTCCCTTTCTCTCCTGCATTTGCCCTCCTCTGCCTGTGCTCATGTTTCTCTCTCTTTCCCTCTTTCTCATGTGTTCACTCTTCCCTTCTTCTATCTTTCCACAAATCCCAACCCCACACTATGTTTCTGCTCTCCCCATCTCCATTTCTCCTCCCTGTCTCCCATTCTCCATCTTACATTCAGACTTTCCACCCCTCCCTTTCTGAGAGAAGCTTCCAGAATGCAATAGTCGAAGGGGGAAAGCTCCCAGGACATGTTAACACCATGCAGAACGCTACAACATAAATAATGTACACGCAAAGACATTCATATCCTCACTGATGAAAGCATGTAAAAACACACATACATTCTGTTCCATTAGGCAGCAAAAAATGAAGCGTTTCTTCAAGAAGTACACACATCAACGGTATGGTTCTTTATTTTTGAATGTTTGGAAGACGAAGCAACATTCAAAAATGGATTTCCAAATGAAGAATACTGAAATGACAGAGATAAGATAAACACAACTCTTTTTCATTGCAAATGAAAAGGTTTTCAATTCCAACGTGTCATTTATTGTTATTCAATAAAATTTGAATAAAAAAAAAAATCCAGCAAAGCCATAATCTTTTTAGCCACATTGAATGCCTGATAAACAAATTCTTTGGAAAAATTGTTTAAACGCAGTGCATTGTGGTGAGTATCGATGCACACTGGATTTTCGCAGAGACTTCTGGGAAATTTCTAAGGCACTCGGTTTTGGAATTGATAGATTTCAACAGCTCTACAAAATGGCGAACACACTATGTAGTGCTCTAAGTAGTGAGTAGTGAAGGAATTCAGGCATAGTTGTAGTCTCTCCAGCGTGTCCTGGGTTTTCCCCGGGGCCTCCGCCCAGTGGGACGTGCCCCTCCCTGGGGAGGCGTCCAGGAGGCAACCAGACCACATGCTTGAGCCACCTCTACTGGCTCCTCTGGATGTGGAGGAGCAGCAGCTCTACTCCAAGCTCTCTCCGGGTGACCGAGCTTCTCGTGCAGTCTCTAAGGGAATGCCCAGCCACCCTACAGAGGAAGCTCATTTCAACCGCTTGTATTGCATAAATAATAACATTTCTTCAGTTCCAGCAACAGCAGTGCTTTGGCCCAGTATCTTCTAACAAAAAAACTTCTTGTTAATTTTGTGGTGTCTGAACACTGTAAAATGTATTTATGTACTTTTGTAAAAATTAAAATTGTTATTTTTTAATCAAAAAAAGTTTTTTTTTTTGTTTTTTTTACTTGAAATGTGATAGATTAGTGAGACTTGAGCACTGAACGAGTTGAACGAGAGCTGCAACAGTAACCCAAAACGTGAACAGACTAAATAAAAAACACGTTCTATGGAAAAACATTTCATGGTTTCAAGGCAAAATCATTTATTTTTGACTGTGTTTTTTTCTTTATATACATCTTTACAAAGAATGTAGTCATTTTACTGTCTAAAATACAGAAGTCTTTTGCAGGAAAACAAACTTTTATTTAGATAATCTCGATTTAATTGCAGCTAATATAAAGCTATAACCCTATTATGATATAATAATCAACAATAGAAGCACATTATTTTTTTATATTTTAAAAACCCAGTGTAAAACCTCAGGCTCTTAAATTCGTTTTACCACCAACACTCTTTATGACTTGTATTTCTTTTAATTTCTCTTTGTCTAATTCTAGGATTTTTTTTTTTTTTTTGTGGCTGTTCTGACTTTTTACAGCTTACAGTGAGGCAAATAGGTATTTGAAGACTGTGATTGTGCAAGTTCTCCCACTTGGAAATCATGCAGGGGCCTGAAATTTTAATTTTTGGTGCATGTCCACTGGGAGAGATAATCTTAAAAACTGGAAATCACATTGTATGATTTTTAAAATAATTTATTAGTATGCCACTGCTGCAAATTTGTATTTGAACACCTGTCTATCAGCTAGAATTCTAACCCTCAAATACCTGTTTGTCCGCCTTTTAATAGTCAACCTCTACTCCACTTATTATCCTTAATTGGAAGTGCTACTAACATGGCCAAGACCAAAGAGCTGTCCAAAGACACCAGAGACAAAACTGTAGACCTCCACAAGACTGGAAAGGGCTACGGGGCAATTGACAAGCAGCTTGGTGAAAAAAGATCCACTGTTGGAGCAATTCTTAAATAGCAGAAGAAGCTAAACATGAGTGTGAATCTCTCTTGGACTGGGGCTCCATGCCAGATCTCACCTCTAGGGGTCTCAATGATCCTAAGAAAGGTGAGGACTCAGCCCAAAACTACATGGAAGGAGCTGGTCAGTGACCTGAAAAGAGCTGGTGACTGTTGGAAACAAGCCGTTTCCAATGTTACTGTTGGTAAAACATCAAGACACCAAGGTTTGAAATCATGCATAACATGGAAAAACAAAAGAACAATACAAACCCTATCTTTTCTTGATAGGGTTGAGACTGCCTTAACTTGTTTAAATTGAGTCGACAACAATCCATTTGAAATAATAACGTCACTGCTCAGTCATCTATTGGCAAAAACCACCCAAGTTTTAGTGTAATTCATTATTGCCCTTCCTGCAGATCCTCTCAAGCCTCTCTAATGCATTGTCTCATTTTAATTGGCCCCTTTATTCACAGTAAAGAAGTTCTGACAAGAATGAGCTCAAGCTGAAATGAGATTCATGTTTAAGATGATCACTCAAAGTACAGAAAATTATGACCCAGCATGGCTAATGAAAAGCAGAGGTTCATTAAAATGATTTAGTAATGTCCTTGTGTCCTCTACATGATTCTGTTTGGTTACAGATCCAGTGCTAATTTTCTCTGTAATCTCTGATTTACCGACCACCTGTCTGCCAACCACAGATGAGCATCAGGTTAGCTATAAAGGAATAAAGTAGTTATAGACTGCAATTCCTCTTTAACTAGTACATTTGCTTGCATTTATTTTTTTCATTTAATCATATCATTGTAATTGGGTTAGATTTCACCATGAGGTTTTATTTGCCGATTCTGCCCTTTGCAGCTCTAAGATAAAAAATGTAATGCTGTAACGCTCAGGTGTGCATGACTTTGGACAACTGCACATCTGAGATAATCTTTCCTGAAGTTAGAGATGAAAGCATGCTCACTAATCTTGCATGGGTAAATAGGTTCATACAAGCTTCCCAACGAGACTTTAGTCAGCACAGTAGAAAAAACTGCAGACAGATGGGACAAGGAAGCCTGAGGCCTGTCTCGACTATGATTATATAAATGCACTAATCAACACACTACTACACACTGTTATTGGTTTGTTCCTGCCAAAACTGAGTTTTATTTGTTTACACTTTTAACCTAAATTAAGAAGATCTGTCAATAAGTAACATTTTTCTATTTACTTCAATTGCATGAAAATAACTAACTCGCAATTACTTGTTAATTGATTACATATTTTAAGCTGTTTATTAAAATGTAAACACCCAGTCTTACCGTCATCCATCTGCATATTTAGTAGGGGTACACCAGATCATGGCTAAACCATGATCTGTACAGATCACTAGCTACTGTTTGAAACACACCAGCACTGCCTGCATTGCATCATTTAAATCAACTGTGTGGAGGCACTTTGCCTTTTGTTTTCCCCACTTGGCTGCATTCATGCCGAACACAATTTGCATGTCAAATTTGATGTGACGAATAATTTGATGTCAAAGTCACTGCCTCTACTTGATCTGTAACAGCCACCCGATTTTCCGACAATTCTTTCTTCTTTAAGGCTGTTGGAGCCATTTAAAGACCGGACAACTCAGTGATCACACAAATTTATGCATATTTTGCTCACATTTTGCTCCTTATGCTCACAATGGAGAGCTTCCAACAACTGAATTTCAGTGCTGTAAAATTAAAGAACATCGCCTAACTGCAATACTGTATAATACTATATAGTTGTCATTACAAACAATGAAAATCTCAACGATGCTTGTTAGGCTAATAAAAGCAACACAGCCTGGAGTTATTCTTCTCTGTTTGATCATTTTTATTTTTCATATTTTGGCAATAGGACAAGAGAACTGTTAATGTGTCTGTTAAGTGAGTTAAATAAAGAGTCAGTAAGTGGCGCTGTCTCCTATTACACTGGGTGGGGAGTGCCGTCAAACAAAACAGAAGAAGAAGAAGAAGAAGAAGAAAACATTTGTAATCGTTTTGTATCCCTTTGCAGGACTGTGCAGTCCTGATCCTTCTTTCATTTTTAGTTTGTTGTCAACATTAAAATAAACGTTACCGTTATTTTAAACATTTTAAGAGGTTGTTATTGTTATTAAACATCCAAAGACTCTGACCGAAAAATGCTTTAGTGGAAGTAGACAAACATGCATATAGGGACTGATTGGGTAGCTGTGACAGGTCAAGTACCAGACAATTACTACTGGGCATTTGCCCAAAAGTGTGCTCATCAACCTGGAAAAGTTGTAAACTTTACTGTGTTTACATGGGTGTTTTAATTTTACATTGGTATTAATAAATATTTCTGTTTTGTAAAATACCTGTCTCTGTTTCCTGTGTTGGAGGGTCCAGCATTCAGCTGAGGTTTTTTTGGGGTTTTTTTCTGGTTCTGGTTGCTCCATTCTGCATTCTCCATTCCCAATTTTTGGGAAACCATTATGCCTCATATGATACTGGTTAGGAAGCAAATATTTATACTTTCCTGGACCGTATGCTGCATTAACACCAAATGTGAATCATGTGACAAATTTGTGTCTGCCACCTGTATTTTGACACGAGGCAAAATTGCTGCTCAGCGCTTGTTCAACAATTTGTTCATAACCCGCCGGCTATGGAAAGAGCTACTGTCCAAAGTTTTTAGCATCATCACTCCATAAAAACATTAACTGTACATGTGTATATCTCATATAGTCATGGAAGACATGAATGATGTTAAGAGATCAGGCATATTTACTGAAAAACTACAAAAGTACCAGTAATCAAGTTGCGACAGGATGTCTGGGTTCATGACATCATTTCTTGCATTTGAGCTAAAATGGCAGCTTTTTGGTTTAAGCTCCATAGCAACCATTTTTTTGGGGTGTGTGTGTGTGTGTGTGTGTGTTAAATTAGCGTGTTTATTACGATTAATTGACGGGCAAATTAATATGTTTTTTCATTGTGTCAATCTCTATTGTAATTTTGAACTATTGTTGTATTCTCAAATGTATAAAACGACGGTCCAACTGCTTTAGTCTGAAAACACTGGTCTTATATTGCTCTAAATGCAGGTTTTGTTGTCCCTGTAAACAGCATGTGACGTCACTGATGATTGACATCATCAATGTGTGACTTTGTAGTTCTTAACAGAACTAACTCAAAACAAAGCCACACCACAGAACAGCCTAACCATAAAAACTGAGCATTGATAAATGGAAAAGAAATTAACAAATGCAGGACACGGTGGAATTACATTCTTTTCTGCCTAACATGTCCTTCCTGTTACCATGTATCCAGCCAGTTACTTTGCAAAAAGCAAAATGTGACATTTTTAAACCAAACCACTGCTTCTAATGTTAAAGTCCCATCAGTTGTCATTCACCTAGGTGTGTGAAATTTGTTCTCCGCGTTCTCCATCCCCTGGGGGAGTGCTTAGCTGCAGTCACAGCCCCGCTCGGAACCCATTCTGTGGTTTAGCCTCTCAATCCAACCCCTTAATGCTGAGTGTCCAGCAGGGAGGCATTGGGTCCCATTTTTAGTCTTTTTTTCATGTTTTTGACTTTGACAAATGTTAAAATTTCAAAAGATTTTCTTTCCTTCTCTAAATGCGGGTAACAAGGTGCACACCTTGCTTCTACACCATTCACAGCCTAACTATTTTTTCCCCATGTTTTGCAGAAGTGCTAAAGCAGCTGTAGTTCTGCCCCAACCACAAAGTCACAGTTCTGGCTTTGGCTTGGAGAGATGTCTCTTGCTCTCACTCCCTCTTCTCCCTCTGTCCGTCAGGCAGAGTTGAGTGGAGCTGTGCCTTTCTGTCTGATTACACTCACACGAGTTATAGCACAGAGGACGGTGCCATTCAGCAGCTCATCTTTTTCTTCATACGGCTGGGTGTAAGTTGTCCTGCCTTAAGCTGTGTTCCTTGTAAATCTTTGTTCAAATAACTAGAATAGTCTTCTATCTCTGTGTGTAAATACATACTTCTGTTTTAGATTTTTAGGAACAGATTTCCAAATAGTCAACGAAATATTAGAAACAGCTGTAAGCTTTGACTTATCAAATGATTAAATGCTTTTTTTAAAATTTGGACTGTTATTATTTTAGGCATTGTTATAATAATTATAATGTCTTACAAAGAAAAAAAGGAGCACACAAAAGCTGAAATCAGAGAAAACAACATAACCACTGTAGGCATTTCTGTAAGAACTTTCTGTTTAAATGAGGAAAAAGAAAGGTATGTTTAGTAAAATCATAACGCTTGCAGTTCTGACATTGTTCAGTTACTTATAAAAATGCAATCTGTGTGAACAGCTTGGAAAGAATGCTTTTCTTCTGCTCCAGTTTACTCGTTCTACTTGGTCCAGTTGCTTAGTCTATTTTAATTTTGTCTGCCAGTCTTTGTTTCCCAGACTTTGCCTCACTTGATGTTTCAGATTTAGCCTTTAACTTTTGCGTGCGCTTTTTAAAGAGAACACTTTTCATTCCGAGGTTGCATGTGTGGAGTTATAGTGGGGTAGAGGTCAAAGGCATGCATGAAAAGAAAAAAAAAAGTAGGATTTTTACTAAAGTGACAGAAAAGAGCTATTTA
This sequence comes from Adrianichthys oophorus, assembly GCA_036245035.1. NCBI lineage: Eukaryota > Metazoa > Chordata > Actinopteri > Beloniformes > Adrianichthyidae > Adrianichthys > Adrianichthys oophorus. The sequence goes on along the minus strand of BSAI01000072.1, from coordinate 17,225,818 downwards.
TTTTAATCCCCAGATTCTAAAGGATTACTGTGATTGTTTTCAGATTTCTAAATTCAAACGTCTTCCAGGGATATAATGAAAAAACATTAATACATTCTTAATTTTGTTGATGACTTTTTTGTGCCATTGCAAAATAAAACTGTGCAGAAACTTCCTAGTGAGAGGGAGACTTCAGTGCTGCCACTGTTAGAATATGTTTTGGTCCCCGCATGCATCATTGGTGATTTGTCCAAAGTTTCATTTTTTTCTCTTACTTTCCGTTCCAAAAAACTAAAGGTCAATTGTTTTATCACTCTTATTGCTCCTTGGTTCATGAATGTGTCAGGTTTAAAGTTTATTTATCAACCGCTTGAGTTTCTGCCACAAACCTGGTCTCCTTTATTTTGAGTCCTATACCATGAGTTTTGAACATCATTGTCAGAGGGGCATGGGTGTGCCCTCTCCTGTAATACATGACAATTTCCTTTATTTTTTGCACTCCACCACTTGACAAGGCAGCTGACTTTGCTCCTGTACTTTGTCATTGCCTCATTGCTAAATAGACTTACCATTTTCCATAGTTTGTTTTTCTCAAAACAGAGATTAAATTGAAACGACTTTGATTGTTTTAACATAATATATTTGGGACAAAGAAAAGGAATGTTAAGATATAGATGCAAAAATAAGTTTAACAACATTTTCTAAATTAGTGACTTAATCCATTTGAATTGTTTTCCTTTTCTTTTAATGGTAGAAATTCCATCTGAGGCTTTCATGGATTCTCCATACAACGGAAACACGTCCTTGCAGACATCCATGTCTAACCTCAGTGCCAGCTATTCTCGACCCTCAGAACCTGAAGATGATGGAAAAGTTTCCAGTGACACCATTTGGCTGTGGATTGCTGTGCTAGCAACCATTGGCAACATATTGGTGGTGGCTGTGGTTTGTGCCTGTGCATTTTGATGTAGCAGGAGAGTGAAGACACGCTATGTCCAAGTAAAAATGCTAAGTAATAGAATTTTGTTGCATTGTTTTGTCAACTCATATGTTTTTGTCTAAACATTTTAAGGATGTTCACTACTTAAGGAGCAATAGGGGACCTGATATGTACTTTTTAATAATTTAAAAGAATTGTAAAGACCAAAACAGTTCATTCAGTCAATCCATAAGAACAACTAAGGCTTATATGAACTTAAACTGAAACCTAAACATACACTTTGACATATCCAAAATTGTAAACAAGAAATAAACAAACATAAATTCTGGTACTAGCTGATGTGCTACCTCAATGTTTATTAATTCATCATGAAAAATCTAAAAACTTATCTTTTTTAAATGATCAAAATCCCTTTGTCTTGGTTGGCTGCTCTGCTCCTTCACTTGCAGTGTTTTTTTGCTCTGTGTGTGGCAATTTGCAGAAAGCATGTCAATAAAACTGTCGGCAAAATAAAGACGTATGCAAAACATGTATTTTGTAGTAATATGTGTGCGAGTGTATACACTCACAAGGAAAATTTCTTATCAGCAACTCAATGCTTTTAGGCATATAGACATGCTCATGACGGTCTGCTGCAGTTCAAACTGAGCATCAGAATAGGGAAAAAAGAGGATTTAAGTCACTTTCAGCACGACAAGGTTGTTGGTCCCAGACAGGCTACTGAGTATTTCAGAAACTGGTGATCTACCGGGATTTTCACAAACAATCATCTATAAGATGTACAGAGAAAGGTCTGAAAAAGAGACAATATCCAGCTGTAATGTAATTTCTGAAAATACCTTGTTGATGCCAAAGGTCAGAGGAGAATGGGCAGACTGGCCAGATAGAACAAAACAGCTGAACAAAACTTTGGATGTGAATTAATAATCAATGTTTGTGAGAACTGAATTTTCAAAAAGTCACATTGCTGGAAATGTCTTTTTTAATTTTAAGGCTAAATACGTTTTTGACTTTGACAGTAAGCTTCCACTCTGCTAATGGGAAAAATGGGGAAAGAAAAGCATAGAGAATAATGAGACGAGACTTCTCAGAAAATAATGTACTGAATTTTGAGAACTCATGATGCCTAGTAAAGGCTGTCTTTAGAGATATTTCAGCACACCCGCTTTATGTAACTTCAACCCAGTCTGGTCAAGACAGATTAAAAACTACTGACCCCTGCGGCATGCTTGGCATGATTGTACAAATGTGTGTTCAAACAGGCATTTCACTGACTTTTAACTTGAGCTTTAGCCCCTGTGAAGTCTGTCATCCCACTATGGTCTTCAAAAGTGATCTGAATGGGAAATAAGTTTGTAAGGGTATTTCTTCTTCCTTGTACATCCCACAGGCTGCACGGTGGCGCAGTGGTTAGCGCTCCTGCCTCACAGCAGGAAGGTTCCCGGTTCAAGTCCTGGCTGGGGGACCTTTCTGTGTGGAGTTTGCATGTTCTCCCCGTGCATGCGTGGGTTTTCTCCGGGTACTCCGGCTTCCTCCCACCGTCCAAAAACATGCTTCATAGGTTAATTGGTTACTGTAAATTGTCCCTAGGTGTGGATGTGAGTGTGTGTGGGTGTGTGATTGTGACCCCTGCGACAGACTGGCGACCAGTCCAGGGGTGTACCCTGCCTTTGCCCATGAGTGGCCGGGTTAGGCTCCGGCAACCCCGTGACCCCGAAAGGGATAAAGCGGATTGGAAAATGAATGAATGAATGAATGTACATCCCACCAAAACGAGTGTCCACGGACGCTTGCCCTAATTAGGTCATGGTTCTGTTATAAAAAGGAAAAAACAAGACATTCAACACTTTATATGTCAAAATGAGGAGCCAAAAAGTAGAATAGTTTTATAAGATAATGTTTATAAGTGAAGCCATGAGCGGGGTTGTATGGCCCACACGTGCTACCTGCCCCCACCTTTGTGGCCCTAGCTAAGTGAGGGACCATTTCATGCTCCTCACTGCCAAAAATACTAGTTATGCTAAAAATGCAAACTATTCTTACATTGCTAAACATGCTAGCATTGCAGTCAACATCATCAACTATCTCAGAGAAAATAAAAAACAGTGAAAAAAAAGTCTTATGACCTCAGGAAGAGGGTGCTATCTTGAATTTCCCTTTAAAAAAAATCCCCTTTAGTTCCTTCTACAATTCTAAACTCTGTAACACTTAGCATAACTACTCCAACAATCATTCTTAAACTGCTGGTTATTGAGTTATAAATGACCTGATAAATAACAGTAAACAGTTTGTTAAGGACGTGGGGTTAAGACGTGGGGTTAGTATTAGTTGGAAATGTTTACTAACTAAATGTTTACTAACAGTTAATTAATAAGGAATAGCTAAAACTTAAAAAAAAGTCCCAGTAACATGTAAAAAATATTACCTGATTCTTAACAAGTCATTAGTAAGTAATTTAGTAACAGCATCTTCATGAGATATTACTAAATAATGAGGTGCAGTTATAAATCATTAATATACAGGTAACAGGTCAACTCGCTAACTAAAATCTTGTTAGTTATCTACTGTCTACCTTTAAGGTACATTTATAAATCCTCAACAAACTGTAAACTGTTTTTTAATAAGTCATTTATAACTCAATAGCTAACAGTTTATTAATGACTTGTTAACTGGCTATAACGGGTAGTTATTATAAAGTGTTACCCTAAACTCCTTCCAGGAATTTTCATCTATCATCTTATAACTACTCCAGTATCATTGGGAAGAAAAAAATGTTTTTATTTTTTCTAATATTTAACGACTTTTGCTTGTCAAGTTCAAACATTGGCCAACAAGACGTGAATCCTTGGTTCAAGTACTGTATATTCCAAATTAGGAAAGTGGGTGTGGTTAACAGAAAACCTCCATTGCCAAGGAAACCCAAATATGTACTTTAGCCGATTCTTCTAAAATTCACATTGACCTGTTCATTCTTCCGAGGTGACCAAAAAAAGTAAATGGTTGCTACTGTATAGAGAAAAAAACAACAGAAAAGCAGCCACTTAAAACATTTTTTTCATGATTTTTTTTAAGAGCAGCTCTCACCAGAGTTGTAGGGGCAGAGGGAGGGCATGTACCATCCGCTCAGCCAGTGAGGGTGGGTCAGAACGGGATACAGAGGATGGGGGGGTAGCGCCTGCTGCTCATTCCGTTCACTGCTTGAATTCAGTTATTCACCAAAAACTATTATTATTTTCTGCTTTTCCCATGTTAATTTTGAAATATTCTTTGCTTGATGATTATAGTTGTGTCTGGTCAAATCAACCCAACAATTAATTCCAAATGGTACTCTTTAAAGATCCAAGGGCATTTTTGCCACATCCACTTGCATTACAGCAATTGGTTTCATTTTAAATGCTCCAGTTGTAATTCTTAATGCTTTATTTTGTTCTTTGTCAAGTTGTTAAGATTACTTACCTTTGATTACTTATCTTACCTAAACACTAAACTGCCATCTTCAGATGCATATCAGTTTAACCCAAAATCCGACCCTCTCCCCCAGACTTCTTTTTCCAAGCATCTTATCATGTTTATTTTTCCATTATCTACTGTTTATTAAATAAGATGAGTCTATGTAATTTCTCAACAAATGTCAATCATAAAACAATGAAAGAGGTAGACTTGGTCTAACTTCTTGTTATATCGTTTTAACTTTTTACTTTTTCTTGTTCTCCTTTTATTAAATGACATTACTGAAGTTTTTCATACTGAAAATCAAAATTTTCTGATCAGTCTTTTACTCTTATTTCTTGATGATTTGAATTGATACCTCTCTTCCAAATAGCTCCATCATCTGCAAAACAAGAGATTTCCCCATACCACTCTCTACCACATCAAGTATGTTAATCACCATAGATGCAATTTCCTCATCAAGGTTATGTGTCACACCTGTGTTTACCTGTGTACATGACCTCCTCAACGCCAGCCTCACAATGCCAGTTTGGATCTACTTACTCCAACAATCTTTGAATCTTGTCAAAATTCATGTTTCTGACCCAGCTAGGTCTCTGACCATATTCCTGTATGTTACCAACCGAGCTTTGGTCCTACCAAGGTTCTGTGGATGCCCCTGTTGATCAATCCAGTTCATGTTGTTGATCAAGAAATCCTGTGTTCCCAGATTCTCCACCTATTAACTCAGTGTACCTCTGCTGTTAAATCCTCTGACTACAAATGTGGCCTTGTGGAACTACAACTGACATGGAAATCCTGCTTCCTGTTTGGATTAGAGACTTTTCCTCAACTTCATACCCTACAGGCCTTTCTACACTGCAACACTCAGGAAAGTAAAGATCCAATTCTTACCATCGAAATCAAGGATAGACAGCTCCTGGCCTCGAGGACTGGTGACTCTCATTACATTAGTTTTAGATTACATTTTGGTCTGACATCTGAAAACTTGTTTTCTACTACATTTTTCCTGCTACAGCCTGAAGCTTAGATTTTCATTTACATCCTGACACCAGCACCGTATTTGTGTACAGCACCGCTTTTCTCCACATTTAAAAAAACATTTCCAACAACTTAGGAGTTGTTGCAGAATACCTTCTCAACACAGCAAATTGACTTTCTATGGCTCTTTTAGGTCCTAATATTGCTTGAAATGAAAAGAGCAAAATTGACTTTTACTTATATATATACTTATATATATACTTATTTTCTAAAAAAATTTATGCTGAAAAGATTCTCATTTCTACTTTGAAATACAATCTTAATCTTGGTCTGGGGATATTCTGTGTAGTTAAATGCACACTAAAATAACTCAGCATCCTTCCATTCATTCATTTAATGCTGATGTGTAAGGTAATATTTACAAATTTGTACTTGGCAAATTTACTTGGTGGTTATTCTATTTATGTTGTAGTTTTTTTAGTTCTAACTCTGCAGTAAACTGGACCTAAAGGACAATTTTTATACCACAATGTGAATGTTTTGCTAATTGTGTAAAACCAATGAGGAAAAAAAAGGGAATTTTCACGATGGCAAACAATGTTATATTATGACTTTAATTAAAAGTTAATTAAAAGTAAACTGCAGTAGTTTACCCATATTAATCACTCGTTCAGCTATGTTACATTAAAGAAACTGCGCCACAAGATGGCAGCAAAACTGCAATGAAAACAAAACATGATGTCGGGAAAAAACACATTTTCCATAAACTCTGAAATACTGCCTCTGCACACTGCCTGTTTAAAGAATGCATGCAGTAATGCAAAATGCCCAACAACACTCCATGACCACATCCAAGTCAATAAAACAACATTTAAAGTTTTACCTGTGAACAAATGGAGGACAGTTGTTCCAAGGCTGTAGCTCCTTTCATTCATTTATTTATTTCTAGAGCACATTCCACCATCATTCAAGGACGCTCAAAGTGCTGTACATAAGGTCAACCCAAAACAACAAAACAAAAATGCAACACAAAAAGAATACAATCAATTAAAAACATGCCAAACAAGGTCAACTAGGCAGAGGCTAAGGCATGGTGGTGGGAGAACAGTTTGGCTTTGAAGCCCTCCAAGAGGGTGGCCTCTCTTTTGGCCGGTGGAAGGGCAAAGTTTAGATGCCAGCACAGCAAATGCACGGACCCCCTGGAACTTGCATTTGGTTCTTGGAACCGGTTAAATACACTGGTCCGAAGAGCGTAGGGGCTTCAGTAGGGGATATTTGAAAAGCAAACAATAAAAGTGAGAGGGTATAGTACCTTTGAGTGATCTAAAAGTAAAAACAAGAAAATTGATAAAAAACAAATTTGGAACTGGAACTGAGTCCAGTGTCAGGGTTGTATCCTCAAACTTTTTAGTATCACAGACAAATCTAGCTGCTGCATTTTGAACCAGCTGCAGCTTCACCAATGAAGCCTTAGGGAACACAGCACATAAGGAGCTGAAGGGACTTAGCCTGGGCAACACATGTAACTATGTGCACCATCCACGTATTGCACACTGACAACTTAAACTGACAAGTTTCAACATAAAAGAAATAAAAGAAATTGAGGGAATATTTGTTTGAACAGTAAACACAACAGCTATTGTTTAGTTTTAATTTTTTTTCCCCCAACCTTCCACATGGACGGCTGGATGGCTTAGTTGGCTACATTTAGCACATGGAAAACCAGGGTTTGTTTCCCTGGGGGCGCAATGAGCTTATTCCAGTGTGGGTCCTTAGACAAGACACTTCACGCTACTGCCACAGGGAGGCCTGAGTCTGGATCTCCCTGTGCCAGTCCCCAGCCAGGATAAAATACAGGGTTGTGTCAAGAACTCTGTCATAAAACTCTTTGACAAACCGCATGTGTGAATCAGTGAAAGCGGATAGGCTGTGGCGACCCCTGAAGGGATATGGCAAAAGGTAGACAGCAACAACCTACTACTCGAACACTCACATGCACAAGCAGACACAAACACGCAGGCTTCAAATGCACAGACTCACACCCAAACACGTGCTAATCTCAAGCTCCTCCCTGCAATTGGTGTGATCTTTGCCAGACCACAGTCCAGCCTGGATCAGATGCAATAACGGCTTACTTCTGTCGTGGTGAGCCTGATTTTAAGTATATGTAAAAGGTTTTCAAGGAAATATCTGAAAACGGACTTTACCATGTATGTTTTGGAAAGTAAGTACATGTGTCCTAACTGCCACCCTGTCAGAAGGAAGTGCTTTGCTCCCACATTTCCCCTTATGCGTCACTTTCTAAATCCCCCTCAGCTAAGTGTAAGAATTTAGGTCCTTCTGTCACCAAAGACCTGCAGGCACTTGATTGGCAGTCAACTTCTGACCGTGCCATCATTTTTACCCCATAGGAGGGCTGCAGCGAGCTTTGGTTTCTGTAACTCACTGCTAGAGAACTGGCCAGCTGGTAGCTGATAATGTTTTAACCTCCTAAACTCCTCCTTAGCCACCTTCAGTCCCAGCTGCCTTGACTACCGTCCCTTCAGATTTCTGGGCATCTATACCGCATGATATGGCTCTGGTTAAAGTGATTGGGACACCAACGTCAGATTTTCGCCCATGTCAAAAACAATGAAAGCAGAAGCCATTGAAGGAATCAGACCAGTTTCTCAATCACACCTGCAAAAGGGAGTGATTGTGTCATCTCCAAACTCTCCCGTCCGCACCACAATTTGTTTTGTATCAGGATGATCTATAAATGCAGGACAAGATGGAAAGATAGAATGGGGGTCTGGAATAACTTAATAAAAAAAAGTGGCACTAGTGACGACAGGTTCGAGCTCGTGTGCTGGAATGTTTTGTAACTTCAGTGGAACCTCTGTTTCCAAACATTGTTCCGAGCTCTGATCAAACTGGGGAAGTCACGTGACGGTTTTTATTCTATATTCCATTACGTCACCAGCTGTTCCGAATCATTTTTTCAAACTCAAAGAAAGGCATCAAGTGGAAACTTTGTTGATTTGAAAAATCATCCACAGTTTTACAAAATGAAAATTATTCCTCATCAGGTGTTTTTTTTTATCCTCTCTTTCTCTGTTAGGTTTTTGAATGACAATAAACTTTTGTGTCTTGTCTGGTTGGTGGCTGATGATCACCATATATTAGCAGAACATTTAAAAACTTCTTCCAATAATGTTTACAATGGTCCCTCGCTATAACACAGTTCACCTTTTGCTGCTTCACAGATTTTTTGTGCAATTTTGCACGTTTTTTTTCTTTATTTAATTGTGTGCTTGTTGGTTAATTGATTCATTGATTTTTATTTTATTGGGGCGGTCGTGGTGCAGCGGGATGATGGTCAACCCTTGATCACAAGTTTGCAGGGAGCACTTTCTCTCCAGCTTTGGAGAAAACCCATTCACACAGGACCGATGTTGCTACATTTGCAGATACCGTTTTTCACGTTTGTAAAGGCTGAAATAAACCGCGGACGGTGTTGGCCAGTATTCAAGCGGGTCCTCTCCTCTCGCCACATACCTTTTGTTCTTAAATACTTTTGCATTACCAGTTCTGAGCAGTGTGCATCTCTGAGACCCATTTACTCACATCCTGACACTGCTCTTTGGTCTTGGTTCTGCTGTGTTCTGAGGTGAGGCTGTGTATCAGCCTTTTGACTTCAGAGGAGGCCTGATCTATTGGTCAATGGCTGGTCAGCACAGGTCTCCAGAGGCTCCAACAGTTTAAAACTGCTGTTTAAAACTGAGCTATTAAAGAAAAATAAAACATATTCTTCCTCTTAAATATTCTGAGTGTTCAGTGAGATGTTGTGACACCAATAGTATTTCATGGTAAAAGCAGAGGTTGTGTGAAACCAAAAACAATTAGAAAAGCCTTCTGTGACAAAACACGTTTGCATAATATATAAATGCAGTCACTCAGCTTGTCCTGAGTGGACTTTCTGAGTCCTGCCATGACTCCAGGTGTTGTAAGGTTAGAAGCTTACATGCCAAATGAGTCTGCATTAATTTCTTCATGGGTGTGATGAAGGCTGTTCTTTGAAGACCTTTTAGGAATTTACCTAAAATTCCTTTAACCTAAAACGGTAAAATGAAGTAAAAGGAGTCGTCTAGTGTTTTCCTTCTAAAGAAATAGGGAAGTAGTAGAGCAATGAGGGATTTAAGTCACATTTGGGATCTTTAACCATTCAAAGTGAAGCCAGATCCTCAAATATCTTGATAAGATCTCCAAAAAGGGTTTATGTACACTATATTGCCAAAAGAATTGAATCACCCATCCAAATGATCAGAATCAGGTGTCCTAATCACTTGGCCTGGCCACAGTTGTAAAAAACTGTTTTCACCAACATTTGTGAAAGAATGAGCCGCTTTCAGGAGCTCAGTGAATACCAGCGTGGAACTGTTATAGGACGCCACCTGTGCAACAAATCCGGTTGTGAAATGTCCTCGCTCTGAAGGCTTCAGGATACCAAAACATTTTGGACAATTCCATGCTCCCAACTTAGTGGGAACAGTTTGGACTGTGATTGGACTGTTGGGCTATGATATTTCAGTTTTTCTTTCTTTTAATAAATCTGCAAAAATTCTGTGGTTTTTTTGTTAATATGGGGTGCTGTGTGTTCATTAATGAGGAAAAAAAATGAACTTAAGTGATTTCAGCAAATGGCTGAAATACAACAGAGTGAAAAAATTAAGGGGGTCTGAACACTTTCCATACCCACTGTATAAGTAAAACTCTGAGTTTTGTTTCCATCACTCTGTTAAGAATGTAACAGTGGAAAAAAGATCACTAACATAAGAGATGATGAAAGCCGATCAAAGAGCAGTCAAGTGTAAAACAATCATCACAGATTGATGTGTTGCAACATTTCATTTACCGAAAGGGAACAGATGAAATAGAAATACCATCAGTGTGCTGCCCTGCACTGTCATGCTTTTTATTGTGGAAAACTTCCCATGATATTTTGGTTTATTGGTTTGACGTCAGGAACTTATAAATATTTAAAAAACCTTCAAAAGTTGAAAGTAGGTGACTAAACACTTTGTAAATTGGGTATAAAAAAAGACTGACAGTTTCCATTTGTGAACGTTTCATTGGGGGACATTCATGTCCATGCCATCCTTAACATAACTGATACTAACTGCTAAGCAGAATTGGTGCTTTTTAGTCCTTGAGGGGAAGACTGCTTGGGACCACCAGGAGGGTCTTCTTCTTCTTTTGTTTTTCTCCTATTTACTAGCGCATGTCCACCACCTACAGTTGGATAAGGTTTGGTGTGAAAGGTTGAATTGGTGCAAATCTTTCTCCAGCCTTTTTATTTCATAGTTCTATTCTGCTATAAGAAAGACTTTGTGTCATATAATTCCAGCCAGACAGGAATCATTCATTTTTCCTGCATAATCCCGTTAACAATAGATGGGACTTTCGTGCTTTGAAAAGGATGGTCTCCAAACGTCACTACCAAATCTGAGTCCCTGACTGGTCAAAGTTCAGCTGTTTCGCATTAGCAGTCAAAAGCTCGACTGGTTGAACTTCCAGTACACGTTCAATGAATGCCTAATTTGTACATAAAGCCCGAGAACTGACATAAAATCGTGTGTAGCAAAGTGTGAACATGAGAGTTCTGAATGCAGAAGTCTGAAACCCGGGCTTACTTGTGTTTACATAGACTTTTCATTGAAAGTGGCCACTTGAACATAAGTTGCCATGGTCGGTGTGAATGTACTGTAGCTTCAGTCCTAAGTCTGGACAAGTACAGAAGGTTGGGTCAGAAAGGACATTTAACATCAAACGTAAGTCAAATCCTACATATAGGGGAAACTGGAACCTCTCAAAGGAAAAGCAAACACCTGTGAGTCATGCACATTTCTGCAATCAACACTGCATATTTGACTAGGTTCTTTTATCGTAGTACCTTTTGGTCATTGATAGCACATTTAAAATGGGAAAGGACAATGCCTGAAGTCATTGCATGTCAAAATCACAGAAGAGGGGTTTGCAGAAAGGGATGTTTGTTTTTCCGCAGACCAGGCACAACAAATTCTAAACACTAAAAAATTTAAACATTTAAGCAACACAGAAAAAAGACTCCATAAAGCAATTCTGTGAGACTCGCTTAAATATACTCGTGTCAGATTGTGCACTGACCTTTGATCTGAATATTCATTCCTGCATGTATCACACAGATCCCAGGCAACAACTCATAATATTGATTAGTGTGTTAAATTGAAAATATATTGACTTATACCGAGTTTACAGAGTACAGAGAGGATACAAAAAGCTTTTGTGCTTGTGTATTGATAGTCAGGAAACATGAGTAAAAAAAAAACAAAAAGAAAAAAAGGAATCTACACACTTCATCTTAGAAATAGATTTAAGGATTTTTTTTCTCTGTGTGTAAATATGTGAGTGTAATGAATATGCCACTATTTTTCAAGTTTTCAATAGTTTAAAAGTCTATTCATAACATATTTGTAGACTATTAATAGTTTAATTAAATAGTTGCTGTTTTTCTGAATACTTTGCTTTTATTTTGCGAAAATTAAAATTAAATGATACATTTATTTAAGAAGCTTTGTTGTTGAAAGTTTTACTTTAAAAAGTTTGCTTTTTTGTCAAACTTTTTTGTTGTCTATTGTTAATTTTTTCATTTAAAAATTAAGAACAATAATCCTGTCCACCACAAAAGCGATGGACTAGGGCCAATAAACCTAATTTATAACCAGAAAAACAGGATCTTCCTGACATTCTAATACGTATAGTTAACATTTTGCAGCAGGAACATGTACTTCATAAGTGATCAACTGTCATTTTGTCTGGTGGTGTCAATTAATCTGTTGTGATCAATGTGATCAATCAACTCCTAAAAGATTAATCTAGAACTGGACATTGTGTTTTACTTTGTCAGAGCATGTAATAGGAGCCAAATCTGAACCAAGCCTACTGTACGTATGAGGCCAAAATGGTCCATATGTTAAATTAATTCTTAAACTGAGCAGCAGTCCTAATAATTGTGTATTTCCTGAGCCTCGTGTGAATATATTAGTTTTGTAACCTAAACTTTGATTTTAGTTGATTTTATAGCAACTTGAATTTGCTTTTGACAGATTGCTAAGCCACTTTTGAGGAGCTGTAGACGTAATATGAGGAACATTCAGAGGTAGATCCACAAAGATTAGTCCATGTTCTTCCAAGGGGTAAACTAAAAGAGGGCAATCAATTTCTGTCATGACACAAAAGCTTAACAACCCGTTGCCATGCAACCAAACAAACACTCAGCAGAGCATCATAAAAAAAATCCTGTGCTTCCTCTTATTACATATGTGAGTACTTGCAGTGTATGGCAGTCAGCAATTCCTTCCCAAAACCTCATGCCTTTTGCATGGAAGTCTATAATTAATAAGAGGCAGACAATGTAGTTTATTTATAAGTACAATACAAAAATTAAACAGAACCATTGCCGGGCTGAGAGGGAGACAGCTGTTTCATGTTTTGAAATGGTGATTGTTGTTCACCTTTTGGCATATCCTTGGCACAGGGAACCCACACCCTCATCACCCCCTCTGGGAGGCAAACCTGGGTTTACCATGTGCCAGTCCTGCATGCAGCAACTTGTGATGAATTTACTAAAAAATGGCATTGGACATCTGTTTTTAAAACAAAAACAGTTTTCTGTGATCACAAGTGGGACACATTGTGATAACTATGGTTAGAATGATGAGCAGACAGTCTGGATCCACATGCAAGGGCAGTTGTGACTAAGGCTTTAAGTTACTTGGACCAAATGCAAAGTCAGTGAGTTAACATGAGCAAACTAATGGACAGCTTTAGGCTAACATCCACATACCATTATCTGCTGACTTGCATTTTCAGAGGAGCTTTTTGAAATATTTCTCTAAAAAGAAATCTAATGGAGATGGTGCGGGTGAGGTGTCATCAATGCACTGTACCATTAACGGACTAATAGGGGCTGGGAAAAATACTGAGATTACTTGAAATCTGATGTGATGGGAGGGTAAATTATCTAACCTAATGCTTGATATAACTGTATAAGACAAGTACCATTAGACAGGGAAGAGCAGTAGAACAAAGTAAAGGAGAGTGAACTACTGCAAGGGGAGAAGTGAGTGAAGAAGCAGCAGAGAAAGACTAGAGGCTCAAGGGAAGCACAGGCTGTCAGGCTGGCACCCTAAGTCGGTCGAAAAGAAACCAAGTTCCACTTCTGGCTTTACCACGCTGAGAAGAGTAAATGATGTTGACCTTTTTTTTGTTTAACACTTTGTCAGTATTTCTAGGCGTCCAGATGGCTCAATTGGCTGCATGTGGGACTGGTGAATGGGAAACCAGGCTTTGTTTCTCAGTGGGTGTGATGAGTTTAATCCAGTATGAGTCCTTATACAAGACCTTTCATACTACTGCTTACCTATGTAGCCACAAGGGGGTCTGGGTCTGGGTCAACCTGTGCTGGTTCCCAGCCAGGATAAAATACCGGTTTGTGTCAGGAAAAGCATCCGGTGTAAAACTCTTTGCCAAACCAAATGTGCGGATCAGTGAAAGCTGATTCACTGTAGCGACCCCTGAGGGGAGACCCAGACCCAGGACCCCTTGTGGCTACATACAACACATTCTCAGGATACTTGAAAGAAAATGGTAATATAGATCATGACTCTCCAGTTTATTAACTGGACCACAAAAAGACATTGCCAGACAGTTTAGTAATAATCTTGTTTTTTTCAATCGAAAGCCACAAAATGAATAAAAAGTTGTTTCTTCTCTATAACTGCTGCTACATTTTCTTACCTCTTCTGTATAGTTTATAAAACACAGAGTGTATTGGTATTTGTGCTTTCACTCAGTACTTTCGATATGCACTTAAATCTGTGAGGAAAAAAAACACACGCTAATAAGTAAAAAAGGTACATCTGTTAATATTGTATACTCAATGCACAATTTTTTCTAGTGTACATGCTTACATATTGAATCCAAATAAATGTTACACTTGTGTATTTGCCAAACTGCAGTTTTACCAAGTTGCGCATGAAAGTGAACAGCCTAAGTTTATTTTAGGTCAAAAACAGAGTTTACTGTCTTATTCGATTACTAGCTTACTAAAAGCATCCCTTTCAGCAACTTCCTTCTTTTTCAAGATTAAAAGACACTCGACAGAAAAAGGCCCATCGTTCAGAACACTGGAAAGGTGCAAGGATACAGACTGACACCAGGAGCTAGGCTTTATTTTTACAGTTGGCAATTAAACATGTATTTGTCAGTGATGTTGTTTTAAATCTGACTTGTTCCTGAGTAGTCTGATATATTAATGATTTAAAAGACCCAGCTTTATTTACTACAGAGGAAAAAATGACCACTTTCATACATCGAAAAACAAAATAAACCCTATAAAGACTGTAAAGAAGGGCCTTTAAGTCTAGGTCTAAAAGAAAAGTTATCATCTGGGAAAGCAGCTAAAATTCAGAAATAAAATATCTTCTCTCTTTTGAGATGAAAATAACGTCAATTTCATTTTGAAACTTCGTGTAAGTTGGCATTTAGGTCAAGCTGCTCTTATTTTTATTTTGTTTTTTAATGGAAATCATTTCTGTTGTTAATAAAGCTACCAAGCACATGTTTTTTCATGCCATTTTAAAAAAAGAACAAAAAACAGGAAATGTGAACTTTAAAAAGAGAAGCATATACAGATGGTATGCATAAACAGGAAGTGCGCTGTGGACATGTATGAGACAGTCTATTGTGAAAGATCTGCTTCAATAGCGTAAGTAGATGTGAAACTTACTGAAGGGACTTTCTTGTTCTGAACCAACACGTTATTGCAATAAGTTTAAAGTAGACAGGCAGTGCACACACAGACCTAACATTATTTACTTTATTTATTTACTTTATCATGCGACTTTTGTAATGCCTTCAAACATGTTGGGACTTTAACGTCCTTCTCCGATCACCTTTTGATCTATTTTAAAACCGTTCCCAGTGGTTTTTACATTACAATTGTGCTGTTTTTAGCACAAATCAAAAAACCTGTCATTTTCTATGACGGTTTCTGCAGAGCTACAACAGTTTATTAGAAATTCGCTTCTGAATCGTGGGCAGGACTGTAGGCGTGGAGTAAGCCTTTTAGGTGAATAGGTGATTTTCACTGGAGTAGATATTTAACAGATGATATTGTGTAACTGGAGTAGGACACTCCAATATAATAATGATGTTGCTGCAAAGTGTGGTTTTGCATTGTCATTCTGAGATACAAAAGAATTTCTAGGAGGATTCTACCTAATTATATTAATAATTGATGCCTTGTTATCTGATGGCACAGAAAACAACCAAAAAATGTCTTCAATCCCCTGCTAAAATGTTATTCTTCAGTTTCTTGAATCTTTAATCATATTCTATTATGTAGATTAGATTTGCAAAGTCTTTGCAATTGGATACATGGAACATATTTTTTCAAATATTTCACAATTTTGTAAAGACGAAAATTGTGCTTTTGATGCTTTTAACGTAATTTTTGTCATTCTTTTCTCCTCATGATGGAGGACATATATAAAAGAATTTAACATTCTCTTACTGAGTTTTTCTTTATTCAAATCGGGACGAATCAGGAGCAGATGAAAAACTGCTGCTTGAAAAATCGCTTTTGTGAAGCAGCAACTGAATGGCCAGGGCAAAGTCTTCCTTCTCTGCTCCTTTCTGATGCATCCACTTGGAGACAAATAGATCCATTAACGTCTTCATTTTCCTTGTTTAAGTTGGCATCTGGCTTAAAGCTTTATGATTGGATATCTTTGATATTGCTTACCATTTTTGTTGCACCGCTACTGTTAAATTGGGGTTGTTAGGCGCTGTAAGCTCGTGGGAAGAAGTGTAAACAATGGGATGATGGGATATCAGTAGTGGCTTACTTGAGCGCCAACAATCCCACCCTCAACCTCATGATGCTATGATGAAACTATGTTCTGAAAAACAACACAGGCTTTTTCATTTTGCCTAAAAATGGCATTATCATAAATAAAAGACCGCTGGGAAGTCAATCTTTCAAGACTGTAAAAAATAAGAGCTGTTGATCCTCTTTATATTTGAGTGATATAATCTCTCAAAGATATCTCTTTTATTACTAACAATTTTACAGACCTGATATTAAAAAACTGCCAGCTAATGTCTTTGTCACTTGAATTTGTTTAAAATGTTTTCCTTTTTTGCATTTTTTGTCTCTCGCAACTATTTTAACTTTTTTTTTTAAAGTTTAAATTGGCTTATTTAGCAGATGGACCTTGAAGTTTCTTGCTTTCTTTGTGAGCTCTGTTTAAATTAGAATAAGAATCTGTGATGGAAAAGTACTTTTTAATTTTTATTTCATTCAAATGTTAAAACTTCATAACCTTTTTAAAATGTGAGTTACAGTCAGATTGTTCTTTTATAATGTCATTAATAATTACTTTCAAGAAGGGCAATGTACAGTAAGTAGTGTGTAAACAAAGGTTTGATGGGAAATTAGCAGAGCTAACTTTTACGCCAACAGCCCCGCCCACAACCCAGATTAGAATTTCTGATGAACTACTACCGCTCTGCAGAAAATAGGTTTTGAAAAGAGACACAAGATTTTTGATTTTGGCTAAAAATAATCATAATTTAAAAAAAAACTACTGGGAACGATTTTACAATAAATAAAAATATAGTTGTGGTGGGAATTTAAGGAGCACTTTTGTCAATTTTAGTATAGTCAACTACATTTATTTTATCATGCTTAAAACTTTTACTGTATTTACAATCTGTAACTCATAAACCAACTTTGTAACACTATTTTTTAGCCATAAAGCCAGTTCCTGCTGGCTCTACTTTCATACCTTTGTGTGCACAACCACTAAGATTCACTTCTTCTTTTCTAAAACAAGAAACAACTGGTTTTGAATTATTACATTTACACCAGTTCTGAGTTTTTAGGATCCAAATTTGGCAAACTTATTTCAGAGTTTTGTAATGGAAATGTTACTTGAGAGTTCACAAATGAATGTAGTGCACTATTGCCACTATTTCACCTTACTTCTGTTCCCAACTTTGGAGAAAGTAAAAGTTCAGAAACAGGAACAAACCGACGTGGAGAAGAAAGCCAATAGAGGGGGTGTTTGGTTTTTTGTTTTGGCTTCCCACAAGCACGTTACCTGCTCCTTTCCGGCGTTCCTCTTCCTCCTCCTCGTCTGTCTCCTCCTTCTGTTCCCTGTTGTGTTTGCGTCAGAGTTGAGTCACAGAAAAAGGGAACAGGAGGGGGAGGGGTAGACTGAAGCTTGCAGCCGAGGAATGTTGCAGGGACAGAGAACATGGCCTTAAAAGGGCAACACTTCCCTTACGTAGTTGTGATATCACAACTCAAGTATTTCTTCCTTTCTTTTCGACCTGGCCTCATCAGTGCAGTTATTTTTCACACATTTCTTCAGAACTCACTGGCTTTCCCACTCTTCTTTATTATAAACAGTAATTGGTGCATTTTCCACGTTTTTTACACGAGAGCAGCATTCTGCATTATCAACAAAAACTCTTGTGACATGCTCTGCTACATGAAGTGGATGAAAGGCCTTTAAAGTGAAATAGTTTTGTTTAATCAAAGAAGTGTCTAAATGGGAAATGAGTTTTTGCATTTAACAATTAAAGCACCCATAAGCTGTTGCTCCAAAAAGGTGTTTTTTATTAATCCCACCAAATCCCAAACGTGCTTTATTGGGAAGAGATCTGGTGACTCTGGAGGTCATTTGAGTCCAGTGAACTCATGGCGCCTTATCCTGCTAGAAGTATCCATTGGACGATGGTACACTGTGATCATAAAGGGATGGACATGGTCAGCAACAATACTCAGGTAGGCTGTGGTGTTGTAACCATGCTCTGTACTAAGAAGCCCAAAGTGTGCCAAGAAAATATCCCCCATACCATTACACCACCACCACCATCAGCCAAAACTGTTGATACAAGGCAGGATGGCTCCATGTTTCATTGTTGTTGATGCAATATTCTGACCCCACCATCCCAATGTCGCAGCTAACATGGCTAACAGGAGTGGCACCCGGTGCAGTCTTCTGCTTTTAGGGAAGCATTTCAAAGAAAATGCCAACGTCATCTGATGATGTGCTTTTTCAGTCTATGGAAGACTAACACTGGAAAAAAATAAACAAAAAGTCTTAGATGGGACAAAAAAAGAACACAATGACATTCATGTTCAGAGTCACTAACACATTTTGCATGTAGTTGTATTATCACAGGATGATTTTTTTAAGATTTACTCTTTAAGTAACAACCATCTTTTACAATCTAAACTTCTGAGTCTGCTATCTATTACGTAAGTTATACCAATGTCCTTCTGCTCTTTTTTTTATCATCATCTGATTTTGTGTCTTAAGATAACATTATGTTCAAGCCTCTATTTCCTTTAGCGTTTACAGCATGTTCCATGGCTTTAACAGGCCTTCGAGTGTGTGTACATGTGTCACGTTTTAAGATCAGGCGAATTGGACAAAGAACACCAGGAAAAAAGTAGCTTTTGTAGTTAATCATTAACTGTTCTTAGGTGGTGATAATCTTTATGTTGAATGACTAGAGAAAAGTGAACATAAACAACCCAACTAAAAAAATCAATTAGTTCTAAAATATATGTAAGTTGCAGAACAAAACCAGCTACTATTGTTTTAATTTTCTACGGTTTAAAGCACAGTGGAGTTATCAAAAGGTCTATGTCTGCTAGGAGACGGCTCTATATTTGATGTTTTAAAGCAAACACACAAATGCTTGCTGATCACTTCTGTCTGGGTTTTGTGTTTACACTGTGTGGTCAGTGTCCATCACCATAGCAACACATTCTGCAGTTGCTTCAAAGAGGAACGAGGTAATGAAGACAGCGCTCCATTGGGACCTCCTATGAGGTTTGTTGATGTAACATCTACAGTAATTAAAATTGGAAGAATTCAGTTTAAGCATATTGATGAGAGAAAAAAAATAGACTGAAAAGCAGTCAGTGCTTAAATAGGATTAAAGCCTAAATATATCACATAGGTTAGAACAGACATAAATTTGCAATAATTTTTTTTTATTGTATTTGGTTTCTTTCTAGCAATGAAAACAAAACAAAACAAGAAAATCAAATAAAAGGAGATAAAGAAGCACACACACACGCACACTAATATCTCACTCTCAAGATGTGGTTTTTTTCATCCAAACTTGGGTGCTCTACCAGACGTCCATAAGCCTGACATGTCTGAAGTCTTTCCAGGGATCTACTGTCGACACTACTATTTTCGGGGTTACTTCCCGCTGTCGCCTTCACCTTCCAAGCCTTTTCCAGCTCCAATTTTATTTTATTCATTTATTTATTTAAATGTACTTTTCTCTTTTAAAAAGTTAGACTGGCACGGTAAACCACCAACATGGTTCCTGAGTGTGGCTGTTACAGGAACTTACTGCTTTTCCACGGCATGGGTCAAATTCAAAGAATACATCAGTTGTGTTTAAAGATAGTTATTTTTTTTTTAAAGGGGGTTTTTATTTTTAGCATCTGTACAATATTAGAGCATTATCTTGGAAATTTAAATATATTATTCAGTGTGATTCTGTGACATCATACCTTAAAGATGAATGAACAAGTTTTTTTTTTCCTTTTGTTTGGGCACTTTGGCTTTAAAAATAACTCTAAGTGTAACTTACAGCCTCAATTTTGCTAAAGAGTACAACATCATTGTTGGTTCAGACAATCTTTTGTTGACAAGGGTGAATGTTGACTTGGACGCTGGTCCTTTTGAAAGCAATTGTCTTGGTTCACTTGAGGATACAGAAGTGAAGTAAAGGCAGTAACAATGGAAGCACTGGCCAAAGAGTGCGGAAGATAAGCTATCTCAAAATGGTGTACAATGTCTAACAAAATTTTTGACTGAAATAAAAATATTGCAACACATATTACTTTGGTATGATTAGAGTAGGCTAAGTTTGGGAATAGTTGCACTTTTTCTTGTCTTGGTTGAGCAATATAATATTCAAGCACTGGAAATTGTGTGATTTTTATTGGCACTTTAGCTTTGTGTCTTTAGTTTAGGTGAACATCTCATTCATCCCAGTCATCCAAACTCATAGAGACACATAAACATACACACACACATAGAGTGCCAGACAAACCAGAGCCGTAACTTACCTTTTAGGGAAATTTTGCGCATTAAGGTGATAGATTTTAATACAAAAAAATATTCTGATGTTCTTGAGATCCATTTCCCATTGTGCTCATGTTGGCTTGTCAATGAAGTCACATCATAGCTTTTCTATGGACATGTAATATTAAGTTAACAATAACGATAAATATGAGATAAATTGAGGAGGTGGGAATGTGCTTTACTCTTTGGGATAAAACCAACATCCAAACTGGAATAACAAAAAGATGCTAAATCCATTTTATTCAGAAATGCATAAAAATTCATTTGAGGCAATGAAAAATATAAGGCTCTCTTTTCACTGCTTTCCTCACATTGGTATTTCACAAAGCTTGATCTATAATTTTACATAAATAAAGTACAAAATATATTTTTCCTTTAAAGCAAAATAAATATAACAATAAATATAATAGCATAAGTTAAACAACACAAGGCAAACAATAACCAAATGGAATACTGAGGTCTTCCCTGAACCAGGCTATCAAACAAACTTAAAAAAAACAACAACAAAAAAACTACAGGATGTGTGCAATTTGCAAACTGCCAAAAACAACAACATTTAGCTACATTGAGTGTGTCAGGACACATATTTATATCTAAACTCTTCTTTTCTTTTCTCTACTTGTTCACTTTCCATTTTGCAACTTTGTTTTCTCTTAAAAAAATATCAACACATACACTCCAATACACATTCTGACTTCCTGCCAAACACCCATAACCAGACTATTGTAAGGGACAAAGCCTTGGTTTGATTGCTGTAAAGAGACTCTTGAATCAGTTTTAAAGTGCACACCATAGACACATTTCAGGTCTCGAGGATTAAGGCAACTGTATCAAACATGCTTATTGTAGCACATTGAATAATACAAAAAAAAAAACTGTGCAGCAGAAAAAAAAAACATAGCTGAGGAAATGCATTATTGATTACTACCACAAAAAGCTTTTTGATCGTTACAGATTTTTGATAACTATGATCCAGAACATGTACTGGTCAACTCAAGATCTACAAAATAGACAAGTCTCATGGAAGATCATACACTAAAGTCTAAAAGGCTACATATTTGTATGTAGATTAGTACAGCTAGATAGCATTTTTACGTTTCAGCATATACAGTTTCTGGAAGATTTCTTTTTCTTTACAAATTTAAGATTTCAAAGTGTTTTTATTTCAGCACACAATTATGTGGTAGTAGCCCAAAGCCCATGTAGTTTTTGTTTTGCTTTTTTCCAGTTCTATTTAGTCAGACAGGGAAAGTCGCTCGAAAACTGTCAGCCTCTTGTTGGCAGATTTATCGAATGTTGGCGAGTCAGCTCTGCTGGAGCTGCTGCTGTAGCTGTCCTCCAGGGAATCCTCAGAAGAGAAACGTTGCAATCCAGGAGACTTCACAAGTCCTTTGTGGTCACCCAAACTAGGAAACAGTGTGCTGTTATCTTGGTGAGGCCCATCCTCCATTCTAGTGAACATAAGACTGCTTTTGCAATGTGAAACTTTTGGCTCCAAGTTAAGTGGAATACTGTGGATGTCACCAGCATTGGTGCCAAATTGTCGGTTGAAAAACGGGGATGCTGTTGCCTCTCGGTGCACTGAGTCACCAAATACCGGTGAGAGGGGATCAGGAGGAGGAGAAATAGAGGGAGCGCGGCTAAATGACAGGTTTACATCATTGAAAGCTGAAGAAAGTGATGGGGGAGATGAGCTGCGTAATGAGCCCATGAAGCCAGCAAAGCTGAGACTCTGCCTGAGCTGGTGACGAGGGTTGTGACCACAAGATGATGATGGCATTGGTTTGCGCTGGAATTTGCTGGTACTTAAAGGCGCCCCAGCAATTTTCTCTTCATGGATGAAGTGGCAGCGTGGCCCATAGGGACAATAGCCAAAGTTGTAGAAGGTTCTGCAGGGCTCTGTCTTATACTTGGGGTGACGGTAAAGTCCACGTAGTTCTGCCTCTCCATGGGCAAACTGGCACTTACTGCCATACTTGCAACTGCCGCTCTCTTGGTAACCACGACACAGCTCAGTTTTGTAACGGTTAGATGACAGCATTGGCTGAACCTGAGCTGGAAGGTTTGATGAGGGTGGGAACCCTGGAGGGGGAGCCACAGTAGAAGACGGGCAGCGAGGAAACAGCTCCCTGGTCCTCAGCTGTTCAAAGAAAGAGACCAGGTCGCTGCTAGACTCAGTCAGGCTTATGGAGCGATCAGGACGGAAGGAGACCTCCTTTGGGTTTGAGACAGGAGTGTGGCTCCAGACATTTGGTGACAGCAAAGAGCTCTCATTCTCACTGGTATTTACATGCTCAGTGCTCAAGCTATGGCTTGCAGAGGAGATCTGGGAGGAGGGTAAGAAGAAGGAAGCTGACCCGCTCAGCTGCCTTTCCTCTGACACTTTGGCTTGAGACTGTGTGGGGTACAAGGCATCGCTCAGATCCAGCTTTAGAAAGTTCTGAAACAGACAGATGAGATACTTACTAAATTGCAACCAAGGATTTTTTTTATTAAGTCAAATCCTTTAGACAATACAAGTAACTTTTCTAGGTAGAATTTTGAAAAGTTCACATTGTTAAAAAAAAAATCAAATACATTTTACTGAAAAGTTGCTTTTTAAATGTAATTTGCACTCAGACTTAATTTAGTGTACTTGGTTTTACAATGCATTAGCTGAAGTTAGAATCTGAATATCCTTTCATGGCATTGTATGCGCAACAAAAAGTGTTAACACAACAAAAATATCAATATAAGACTGTATTTTAAGCGACAGCTTGGGACTATTTTTTACTGTCATAAAATGCTAAGTTTAAAAATGCTTTTATTCTGCTCAGAAAGCATATTTTCACCATCAAAACCATGAATTACCTGTGGCAAAAGGGCAAAGCATGCACATAAACTACAGATGTCCCGTTCCGATCATGTGATCAGAAATACGGCCCGATCAGGTAGCTTCACATTCAATCAGAATCAAAGATTGTGTCCCGATCAAGAATCAGATGTTTATTTTTTTAACATTTAGATCAATGTTATATATTCCAAACTTTTTTTTTTTTAAATGCCCTGGCAGAAGTCTGCATAAAAAGTTCACGACATTTTATTGCCGTATAGTGCAGCAAAACACGTCACTAGTTTGAGCAGGAGGCGTACATAAACAGCTCGGTAAAGTTAGCGACATAATCACAGAGTTCGACTTCCAGGCTAAAAAACTTTTTAAAGAAAACATTTAAAACAGACAGCAAATCTTGTCAGTGTGTCTTAGTTTGCTTCAACAAAAAAACAAAAACCTGCAAAAGCATTTCAACAGAAAACAAAAAATCTGATATTTGTTTCTTTTTAATGAAAATGGCGCTCTCCTGCTGCCGGCAGAGACGGCAGTGAGGCGGCTGCAAAGTGCAGGCTCCGGAAAAAGGCAATGGATAAATGGAATAAAAAAAAAACATCCGTCCTCTCTTACAAACAACTAAAACTAATGAATTGTTACACTGATATGATCTAGTCATGAAAACTCATAATCATGTTCATGGTACAACAACAATTTTGGAAGAAAGTAATAATTTTGATTTTTTAATGGAGGTATGAATCACATATGATCAGAAATGAGAGATCTTAAAGCTACAATCACCAAACTTTGTCATATAACTAATTATTTCCTACTTTTACTAGTTAATAGTTAACTATTTAATTCATGTTTACATAGTTTTTTTAACCCTACTTCACAGAAGTGCTTTGTTGAAGAGTTAATGTTAAAAGAAGGTTAATAACACAAAAATAAAGACCAACCTGCATTTGTTTATCACAGTTTTTTTTTTGTTTATGTTAAATTGTTTTATAAAAGCATTGTTTCGTGACTCTGTATCATTAAGCACTCAGAATCAAATGACTCTGAATCGGATCAGGGTCAAAAAATTCTGATCGGTAGATCCCTAACATAAACACTTGGCCCTTGCTGCCACCGGTATACCTGCTTTATTAAAAGTTGAAAAAAGTAAGAGTTGAAAAAGCATTTCTAAAGCCCATGTACCCAAAGCTTAAGAAGAGAAGAAACAGTATTTCATAGGTGACTCACCTTTGCAAGGATATCGTCAAGCATTTTGGAAATGTTATATTCCTTTGGTCACAAAAAAGACCCAGCAGTGAATCCACAGCTGTCTGTCTTTCTGTGTTCAAGCATTTATAGGCCATGGCCACGCCCAGCAATATCTTCTCGGACGAGCCTTCCTCTTCCTCAAGTTTCACCATGACCAAAGAGTTTGTGGGTGGAGCCCCCTAAAGCTGCTCTCAGCGTTTCTGTTTCAAAGACATGTGAAAGAACAGTTTGCACAACCCTAGAGGTTTACGATAAGGCATGTACAAACATGCACAGCTTTTATGCTCTAAATGTACAATTGTGAAGAACTAGCTACTTTCTCCAGAAAGTGTACATTTTTAAGTTGAATTCTTTCATTTTCTGTGGCTTCTCTCAGCTGAAGCAACACAGAGAAATGTTTATTCATCATTTTCACCTCAAATCTGCACAAATCACTGTGTTGTTCTTATCAGATTTCTTCTTCAATACACACACACATGATCACATATTTACTGTACATGGCTTTATATATTCCAATGACTAATACTACATTTTCAGGAAGGGTTGTGAGGAGTGTAGTCTGGTAGAGAATTGATCACTCTACCTTTTTGGTTTTACCAGACAAAACATACTTCCCGCAATAACCTGTAATGTCTGTTGCCATTCTCAAGAGTTTCAGTTTTTGCTCAGACAAGAAAAACAAAACAAAAAGGAACACAGCAACAGCTAACCACCAAGTATTGATTTAGTAGGAGCTAGAAATCTTTGCCCTGCTGATAGGACTAAATACAAACAGCAAGGACAAAGTCTAAGTCTGATTTGTGACTGTTTTTATCCATCCATACATACATTTTCTAAACCTGATTAATCTCTTTCGGAATCAGTGGGTCGCTAAAGCCTATTCCATGGATGGTTGACTGTTCTTATTGGTGCTTTTGTCTTAAAATGACCAAAAACAAGCATGTTTGGTTCATACTAGTAGCCAACAAATGTAATAAATGTGTTGCATTTAACTTTGGTGTCAATAACTTTCCAGAACAACCATTACTGCCTTATTTCCAGTAATATTTAGTTGACAGCTGGTCACCATCATCAAATTCTAGGTCATGACTGTGCATAAAGACCACCTCAGTCATGAACAAAGAGTCACCTGAGTTTAAAGGAAATGTGTTACTCAACTTTTGAGTGAAGGAGTTACAAAAGTTCCAACCATTAACTTTATTATCCAACCAGTGAATCTATCAGCTCATGATCAACAACCCTGATTCATTTAGAGGCTAAATCTTCTTCTCTGCACTGGGATGTTGCAGGTCACCCCTATCCGTGAGTCGCAGTTAGTCATGGCAGTAATACATGCATTCTCATAAATGCTTTTTGAATTTAAGCAAGGACTGAAAACTGTTGTTGGGCACAGATCATGTGACTGTACTTTCTTGAATTCATCATGTGACAGATCTCTATGCGACGACAGCATATCTGCCAGAAATTGATCTTGAACATTATTGAAATGTGTTTTCTTACTTTGCTGATTTAATGGGGTTTATTTAAAGTCTTTTCAATAAATGTTCCTAATTACAGAATCAAACGTTGTCGTTCGGTTAGTAAATGCCTGAATATTTTTTGAGGGACCAGTTGTGCTGCTATCATGACAACTTAAATGCATCAACAGATGGCTAACCAAAAACAGGTTAAGTTCATCTTAACAATGTTTTGGATGAATCATTCTTCAAAACTTTTAATGTAAAGCAGAAGAGTAACTATGCCCATGTTATAATTTTGGTTTCTGTTGCTTCTTGCGGCACTGAGTCTTTCTAACAGGAAGGAATGTTCCTTCATAAACAAACTTTCGAGCACAGTGGGCCTGAGTGTGTGCATGTTTCCTTGGTGACTCAATGTGAGTGCTTGTTGCCAAGTTTTTCAAGGGAATTTTTTTCTAACGTCACATGAAAATGTCTTGAAACATGATAGGGCACCATCGCATTATGTTGAAATTGGTACGACACAAAACATATTAATGACCTTAACGACAAAGAAACAAAATAAGACTCACCAGAAGGTAGAAAATTCTCAACTTGGGTGCCTTAAATCAAATCTTTAAAAGACAAATTATTTCTGTGTTGTCGTATGGTTATTTCCTCGATTTTTTATGTTTTATCTAAACTTTTTGAATCTTCTGGTCAAAAGTTGCCTTGGGACAATGGTTCTCAGTTCAGACGTTATCATGTCGAGTGGGTGATACATATACTTGAAATACACCCCAACCCGAGCCAGCTCCTTTTCACAATGACCTCCATTAATTGGAAGTTAGCAGCGTAAGACATATTTAAGTTAATCAGACAGACAATAGACACAAAAAGATTATTAGCTAGACAAACGTTGTCAAAATAACATATGTCAAAATAAATTTAAAACTGGGCAAATTTAAATAAATAAAAGTACACTTTTAATATATTTACCTCTTTGTATCAAAAACACTTTGAAACCTGGAGAGATGTTGTTGCTTATCCTTCAAACTGGTTCAGCAATGATAAAAAAAGAAAAAAAAACACTGATGGTTTCATAGCAACAGTTTGAAGATACATGATACATGCAGAAACATGACATAAATTAATCTGTGTTTCTAAAAAAACACAAGAGAAACTGTTGTAAGGAAACTGACAGACATTAAAATGTGACCCAGAACTGAATGTTTCAAAATGCAGTATCGCATGTTTTAAAGGTGGTGTGCAAATCTGCCAACATTTCTTTTATTTTGAAAGGAATTTGTAACTTGAAGCAGTGGTACCACATTTTAATTTAATTTTTGCACAGCTTCCTTTTTGCACTATGGAATGAATCTCTTTACTACAATTATTTTAGTTTCTTTGGGCTTTTTTTTCATCCCCAATTATTTCCTAAAAGCTCCAAACAAGCTCACCCTCTTTTAGTAATAAAGTACTTAAAAAAAACGTGACCCTTCCCAATAGAACAATACCATGGAGACATCTTTCTCTTCTTATTTAAAATCCATTTGCATTTAAAACTCATTTTTTTGTCATTTCCAATGTAATTGCTTAAAAAATGTTTTTCACCATCTAAACATTGATATCTAAATAGGCACAGCTTCAACAGTTTCTTTGCAAATTTTATTATTTATACCAATAGCATAAAAATGCTACAGAAACAACAAACCCAAACAGCTAGAACTCTTGAGATGAGGCAGAAGGGAGAAGAAAAGAAAACGAGTCAGTGGTATAAAATGGGCTAACTTTGTCAATTTTCTGGTGTGAGAACGCGATTCCTGCCAAAAAGCACAGGAAAGACAGGCCTTCCTGAGACCAGAACAGTTTTAATGAATATTGCTTGTGTAATGGAAATGTACAGTAAGAGTCCAAAATCTTCTGTGGAACTATATATGATCTACGGATTTTAAGAGATTCACACTGAAAACGTTGTTTTCCATGTTTTTCCCATGAACCCATTCCAGTTTTTTTTGTTTGATTGCTTTAAGCACTATTCCTTCTGCTGAACTATGGTTTCTCTCAGGTTGATTATAAAGTAAAGTAATTTCTAAATGTAAAACCTTGACATAAATGAATGATCTGCATTCAGCTCTACTCCAAGGGCTTGAAAGGTTATCAATTATTTCTGTTGTCTATGTTTGCCAAAAAGAGGGTTAGCTGTTCAAGGGCATTATCCAGCTAAATGCATGGCCAGATTTGGCAGATGATCATTACTCTTATTGTTTATAGTTTTTTTTTTTATCAAGGATAATGAAAAGAAATGCAAATTATAAATGGAATATATAAAATTAGAATATTCAGCAAACTCTGAAAAATGTGGGACCAGAGAAACAGCAACAAAAAACAAAGTGTGTTTGACCTCCTCTAACCTCAGTTTCCCTGTGCTTGGTGGAAGGGACATAAAAAGAGTTAATAAAGTTATTGATTGACTGACTGTATTAGGAGATAACGTATTTAGGAGAAGGGTGAGAAACCCTAAGATTGATTTTGAAGTAAATGACGATACTGGTGTAAAATCAAAAAATCATTTTTCTCTATATATTTTTTGATGTTGCTTTTAAACTGTCAAGTTGGAAGAAAATGAAAAAAAGCTAACCAGAAGTGTTCTTGTGTTTTTAAACGAAATGCTAGACTCATTTTGGACAACTTCAAACCCAAAAGCATAATGTAATGGCATTAGAGTTATTTCCAAAGTAGGGAAGATACTAATTATGTGACTGAAGCAAAAGCATTGTAGTCACAACTGGTACAATAGTTCTAAATATTTCATAACATTCTCGAAGGCTGTGATTTAAAAGTAAGTGGTTTTTCTGTTGTAGTTTTGTGCTTTTCTTTTAATTCTAAGTGTAATTTTTGTGTCTGCATGTTAGATGACACATGCCTTTTAAA
The DNA here is from genome assembly GCA_036245035.1 of Adrianichthys oophorus. Classification (NCBI taxonomy): domain Eukaryota; kingdom Metazoa; phylum Chordata; class Actinopteri; order Beloniformes; family Adrianichthyidae; genus Adrianichthys; species Adrianichthys oophorus. The sequence continues at coordinate 17,196,820 of BSAI01000072.1, read as the reverse complement.
ATGATCATTTTCAACCTTAATGCTTGCTTGGGTATCCGAATAAAAGAAAACGCATATCCCCAACTAGCATGGACTACATAAGAACAATTAATTCAACATTTTAGAGTTAATGTTTTCATAATTCCTCTTTAGACCATGCACAACTCTTTTTCATTATTGTTTCTTTGGAATGTACATAACAAATAGATTAAAGTTATGATTGAGAAAATATTGTCATTCATTGTTCACGTTTAACAACTTTATTTTTGTTGAATGTTTTCTTTCGATTGAAAGTCAAGACATTTTTTTAGGAGGATTTCTGTGAGGTTTTTTTTGTGACATTTCCAGCACAGTGTTTTATTCTTTTTTTGTTCAGCTATAAAAGCTGTTTCTGGGTTCTATTTCAGGAACTTTTAAATTATTCTCAATTGTTTTACCCCCAAAATTGGGAGGACATACCAGAATTTAAGATTTCTCACTTACTGGAAATTGCTACCCTGCAGCTGGTCACATTTCAACTTTTTTCAACCACTTTTCTTCTGCTCATTTTACTAAATGCTTTTCCAGAGTATTGCAATCCTCTTCCTTCTCACACGGAAACAAAGCCAGAAGACTAGCGAGAGGCAAAAGAATGAGTGGGAGGGAGACGGGAAGTCATGGTCGGAAAATGAAACAAAATGTTCTGAACGGCACACTGGAGCTGCTGCCAGGAAACAGGTTTGGACTACACTCGAAACTGCCCAAACAGTTTGCAAAATTCCCTGAAAACTCTTTAGCCCTCAAAATAAAAAGGATTTAACACTAAAATACACTTTGAAACACTGAAATTAATATGTAAAAGGACCTTTTAAAGAGAGGTTTCCTTTTAGTATAAAAAAAGACATTACAGAGACAAAAATATAAAAAGGAAAGGGTGGGGGGAAAGAATGTTTTATAATGAAGCTGTAATTCTTCAAATATTTATAAGGAAACCTTGAAAAGTTAAGGAGCAATCCTTAATTCCTGTCTTTTTTTAGTCATTCTGCTTCCTAGTAACAGGTGGCTTTATGAAAGCCCAGGTTTTCTTGATGCTTGCCATCGGCTCTTCTTTATTTTGGAGTCTTGTGCCTCTCATTTTATTCTTAATAATACCCCATAGCTTCTTTGTGGGGTAAATGATGAAACTCAACCTGATAGGAGCGAGTCTCTGAATGACCTGGTTAACCCACGGCGACGTGCTTTCTGGCACATTTTTAGAGCTCTCCAAATAGAAGCTACTAAGCTACTCACTCAACATTATCCATGTTTTCCATGATATATCAATGAGGTCGAGTGAAACTTTTGGCAGTTGCTCCTCCCACACCCGGCAAGAGCGGCAGATTTATAAACACATTTTTGGACAAGCGTCAAGCAGGAAATTTGACCTGCATCAAAACAGAGGCAGTGGACGCAAATTTGCAGCGCAAACCACATTTGGAGTGAATGCCACATTAGAATAACAATGTAACTGATATTTTTTTTAAACAAAGTTTATATTTTTGAAAACCCATTTTTCAGTACCTCCAAAAACATTTTGTGAATTTTGCTAAATTCTGTTAAGTACATTTCCTGCATTGCTAAAAAAAAAAAGAAAAAAAAACTGTCTGGGTCTTATCACCTAACAGCCTTGGGATAAGTTTTAATGGAACTTTAATGATTCACACTGGGTACACTCAGTTGTGTTTTTTCTTTGCATTATAACTGCGGTAAGAACACTTGAATGATTTTACATTTTTTGTCTACGTCAGTATGCATTACAAATCTCTGATGTCGATCTACTATCTTTTCCTTATCTTCTCACTCCAGTCTGACTGCATGCATGGGTCAGCAGATAACATTTTTCACGTTATTTAACTTGATCCATTTCTACTGGAACCGTTTCCTTGTGTGAAGTCCACAATTCCCTTACAGGATGTCACGCAAGTGCTCTTTGTCTCGCTTTTCTCGATAACTCCTCCTCCTCTTGCTTTAAAAGGAAAAGTATGTTTTGGTGCAGAAACTATGCACACACATGGATAGGAGGGAGGGCAAGAGTTTCACAGGTGTGTCTCAGATACAGATTTTTGTAATAAGTAATAGTATAATAAAAAGCATATGGAGTGTTTGTCTCTGGATAACTGTGAGGCTTCAGTTCTCATGGAAAATCTCTATATATTTTCAAGTCATTTAGTGAAATTGGGTAAACACTGCTTCTGTTTCTCCAAAAACTAGACCTGTGTGGATTACCACAACAGACAGATTATTAGCACTGAAACCACAGGGTCATTTAATAGTTCATATATAACTTAGACTTACTTGGGGTGTTCTTGAAACCATAAATGTCAGTGTTTGTTTCCCATACAGTAGATGATTATGAATGGAATAGCAAATTCTATGTAAATGTATTGTTTGTAACCTAAATTCGACAGCAGTGTGCACATATAATATACTCCATGTGCAATTCTGTCCTTTCTTTTAAATTGTTGTAAAACAGATTATCAGCCAAAACAATGAAAACTTCTGCTTTACAAGAAATCACAAAACTTCTTTTAGCTGTTGTGTCATACCTGGGGAGCAGTTTTGAAATAAATATGATCTTCATCTTTCAATGTGAAACTACATGACAGGATATACATACATTAGAAATTAATGACAGAATAAAACAATGGATCCAAAAGGATTATTTTAGATCTAGAACACTTAGGCTTCACATTGTACAGATCACAACACCTGTATTTACAAAGACATTTTTTGTCTGTTTTGCTGTTTGTGAAGCCTGGAAACAAATTCCAGGGTGTGCCGTGACATTGCTTAAGCTTAGGAGAGGCGAGGCCTGCCTGATGACATAAGCTGGTGAAACCTGTTTTCTACCTACCAGGAAATGATGCAGGTGCCTGTGTTTTTGTGTGTTTGGATAGCGCGCCACAGTAATGCTTTTATAACAAGGTAAGCCTGTGGCTTTAAACTATCAGTTACTTGCATGTTTACAGGCATGCATCATCAAACATTAGATTAAAAAAAACCAAACTCTTTGCTCAGCATGAAACTCACTTTACTTATTTTTAAATTGTCAGCGGTGTTTAGAAAGGCCAAACGTTGGTCTTATATTAAAGAATCCAAGTTACTGACCTGATTATGTGCACACTAAATCCATGCCGACTGAGAAGACCAGATGACTAAAAGATGCTGAGATACCCACTAACACATACAAAGTTAGAAAGCCAGTGATGAATTTGTGCAATGCAAGTTTCAGGCATGAGGACAGCTGTTGAACACCGTCAAGCTCAACAAACTTCTCAATTTTTCAAACTTTGATAAAGAAGAGTCAGCCTTTAACATAAATAATCATGTCACTGACTAAAGTACTGTAACACCATAGGATATCTGCAACCTGACACAAGCCAACAAAGATATTCTTCAGACAACTCCACAGAAGGAATTCTTGTGACAATAAATGCTGCTCAAAGTTAATAGCATTGTTATGCAGCACATTTTGAAGTAAATATCTTTGAGCAGAGAGGGCAATTAAAACATAAATTACAAGGTAAACAATGGATAACAAAAGGGTGGATAACACAGTGGTTTACCATCAGGGCCTGCAAACCCTTCAGTGAAGGCTTAAATGATCTGAAAAGAAGGATCTAAATCACAGAGAAACGTTTTTTTAAATAAATATATTTGTCTAAAATATATTTTAGATCATTCCAACTGTTCTGTTAGCTTCTCTCACAGCCCTACACCCTGGCCGTGCTACTGTCAGACTGAAAGTTTCTAACCAATCAGATTTTAGCCCTCACTTGTTGCTAGGTTAATGAAAGTCTGCCCTACACTGTGTAAAACTGCTCTCAACTAGAAAAACCACTGCCGAGTAAACACATAGACGTTGATTCAACCAATCAAAATTTGAGTTAGAATCTCTGTAGCTTCATGAAGGCAAATTACATAATCACCTTTGATTGGATGGTCAAAGCTCGAGCTACCAAAAGCTAACTTCTTCTGTACTTTGTTTCAGGCCGTAGGCAGTAGCTACACTTGATTTTTTGTTTGAATTGCTTGCTGTTTTGCAGTTAACAATGGAAAAGGAGGAGGAGTTGATGACATATTGCATAAGCCATTCTTAAGATGGACTTTTCCAGAAAAATTGGACATCGTCAGAAAAGGCCCGCCAACCCAGAAGCTAGCAAGCCTGTCACAGGAAACAGGATTTGTCTGTCATTTTCAGCCTCCTAGCAGTTTTGTCTGACTTGGGTAACAGAGTTATGAGACAATGTTGAGCGACAAGGAGGCCAGTACGAGAACTTCTATGCCGCCACGACTTCTACGACCGCATTGAACTGCAGCGTCTCATTACTGGCAACTTCACTGGAGGATTTGGAACAATATCATTTCCCAGACAAAAAAACAGGTTTCAAGATCATGCAAAACTACTGTTTAGGGTATAACCTTCCTTGACCCCCAGAGATTTTGGGAGCACCAGAAAAACTTCCGTCACACATCCCTCTCCAGTGAGCCACAGAGCGCTCTTTGATCTGTCTCTGAGAACAGAGCTGACGGTCATATAAGGCATGCAGGATTTTGTAGGAAAATCTCCCGCTGATCTAACTGAACTTACTTCATGAATAGAGTTCATGTGTAAATAAGTTGGATTCGCTGTAAATAAAAAAATGCTTTAAACAAAAATGCTTATTTTCAAGTTTAATGAGTTGTCTTTTGTGCTTTGATGTTTGTTGCAGCTGTTATTGCAGTGGGAGGAAACTTACACACACAGTTTGTTTTTACAACTATGTGCAATTATAGTAAATTCTATATAAATGATCCATTTTTGATGGAACTGCTCCATAAAATGATATTCAAATATACCAGGATGGTGACAGAAACATAAAATAGTTATTCTTAATGAGGAGGGCTTTTTTCCTCTGAAGTTGTTACACCTAATCATTGCAAAGCGGTCATATTTCTAATGACAGGCTGTTACACTTGTTATAAAATATTCTTGTTTAATGTGTGAATTAATTGGTAGCAGATAACATGTAGCCCATGTCTATGGTAAGAAAAAAGAGAAAAGTTGTATAACGTGGAGTGTTTGAAGGCCTTTGCCTTGTTTCCTCATTTCCTTTTATGTGCCTTTATTCAGCCTTCAGGTGCTTGTCCTTGACGGTAAGTGTTGGCATTTACATAAGTCCTGTTTGGTTCTCCAATGTCAGTTTTAACAAAGAAGCATATCTGGCTGTCTTTTCTCAGTACAATGTTGCTGACATTTATTTCTCTATTTAAACCAAAAAGTTAATCTTACTGGTTTCCTAATAATAGGTTGTCAGAAGGGTATCAGCAGCTTCTTCTTCACTTCCTTTGCTAAACATTCAAAACCCGCTCTGGGCATAGGTGAAAATTGGAATTATGCACTACAAGAAGCTGGTTTGATAAAGTATTTTTATTTTATATTTAATAGTTAAAAAATAATCTTATAGTCCTTCTTTGATCATCTTTTGATCTGTTGTAAAATCATTCCCAGTGGTCCTTTAATTATGTTTAGTCTGTGGTCAATGAGCCCGTGTTGTTTTCTAGGACATTGAAAACAAGAAAATAGAAAACAAAAACAGAAATTGCTTTAGATTGGCTTTTAACAGAATATTTAAAAACAGTCATATTAGTAATAACTTAAGTATTTTTCAGCTCAACCTGTTATGGCCATCCTAGCAACACAACAATTTTGTCAGTTGTCTGTGAGACTTTTGCACCCTTGAACATGTACATCAGTTCATGAGGAAACTGCTCTAATTTTTTCAGGCTCTAAGAACTTAAAAATTATGTTTAGACCTCTCTGACTGCCCTTTCTGTGGTGCATGTTTAGTGTTGTACACACCATGTCACCAAGCTACATACTGTAACCAACTAAATAGTGTAGTGACTTTTTGTCTTGAAAAATGATAACTGACTGATTTCAAGTTTGAAAACGTCTATTTTATTGGGCCAAATCCGAATTCATACCCTACCCCTACGGATTCTCCCTACCCCTACCCCTAGTTATGGAAAAAATTGTGTCTTGGGATTAGGACGGCACAAACAGGCACTACCCCTCGATGACATCATCAATATTCGCCGGTCACATATGTTAGCGCGTAGCTGCTAGCGCTCTCAGTGACCTCTCCTGCATGGGCAGGCAGGTGTGCAGGCACTAGGGGAAAGCACATGCACATACCGAAATTATTCAGAAATTCTGAAGTCATTATTAAGACTTCCAAATCAGCATGTTTTTATCCAGATTAAAAACAGAAGTTTACAGTCTAAAGCAGACTTTTTTATTGGAGCCTGATTTCAATGCAAATAGCTAGGAAATTATAGAAAAGTTTCATGGCAGAAAAAAAAATAAAATAAAATTTCCTTCATTTCGTGGTTCATTTCCTTTCCCCTGCTGTGATTTTACCGTGTACATACTCTTCAGTGGCTAACCACTTAGGACAGGGATAGGCAACTCCAGGCCTAGAGGGCCGCATTCCTGCATGTTTTCCAACATACCACTCTCTGGCATGTTCTAATTGGCTGGAAACACCTGATCAGGTAATCAGTCATGAGTACGGCTTGGATATCTGGAAATAATGCAGACACTGTGGCCCTCGAGGCCTGGAGTTGCCTATCCCTGACTTAGGAAGAGACACTTACCATTCCATCCAAAAACCAATGAATGAGTCCTGACCAAAACCCTTGACTGAAGTGTTAATCACATGAGTCTGCATAACTTCTCGCGTTGAGCGGTAGTTATAGCATATGCATTTCACAAAACTGTGGCAGCATTTTTAGCATTTACGTTGACTCTTTTTCACAGTTTGCTCACTTTTTCTTTTAAAGTAAAAAGACTTAAACAGCTACTTTGGGTGGATTTTGGATCTCACCGTTTGTTTATACTGTTTTAACCTTCATATTTTTTAAACCTAACAGGGAAGTTTATGTTTGACAAGAATGTGCTTGTTCCTACAGTGCACTGGTGTACTGACAAGCATAATTAGGTAAGTGCCTTGATGATGATTTTCAACCTTATTTAAAAGAAGTCAACAGCAAATATCACATTGGCAAGCAAAATTTGCCATTTCATAAGAACATCTCGCTGCCAAAAAAAGCATTTTTCTTAGTAAAGTCACATAATCTGTCTTTTTACATCCTTGTCAGGTAACACAGGAGAATGACAATAAATTAAAAAAAAAACTGTCAAATAAAAATAAGCAATAGCTAAATCAACACTTTTCTCTATAATTCTGTAGGGTCAACTCAAGTCTAAAGTTAGAATTTTATCAAAGGCCCTGCTGCTCGACCTAAAGATATTCTGTAGACTGTGCAGCATACCGTAGGCTCGTCTGGCATGGCAGCTAGCTTTCTCAATAACACGCCCTGAAGCATATGTAAGTCAAAGTCTGTGGTACAAAGGGCAAAAAAAAAAAAAGAGAACATTGACTTCTCAAAAAAGAAACACCCTAATGCGTCACTGCTGGAAATAAAGCAGTTGATGTGTTGTTTGTCTATCTGAATGTACATTTAATCCATGTTGAAGGATAAATGACGTATGCCTCACCTGACTCGATGGAAAACCTGACAGAGATTTTAGTGATCTTTTCAAGTTGGACATTAAAGAACAGTGACCTTTATTTTCAGGAGCAGATTTTTCATAGTGGAAACGTGAGTGTTGTCAGAGTAGTTATAAATGAAAAAATAAGATGAGATAAACATTTTAAAGAAAGATAAACAAGCAAGGAAAATAAAACAAAAAACTTTGAAAACAAGCAAACATCAACATTTAATAATAGCTTTTTTTGTTTTTAACATAAAATGGGAAAGATATTTCCATAAATCTCTTAATTTTTTTTTCTGATTTCCAAAACCTGTGTGAATCTGTTTTTGTGAATTTCAGTTTGCACCTTGATACGCATTCTTTGCGACTCTTATTTTGTTGTTCTATTTCTCATTTTGGCTTAAAAAAACGGCAAAATGTCTGATGCAGACTCTAGAGCAGTGGAGACGCCTTCTCTGGAGTGATGAATCACGCTTTTCCATTTGGCAATCTGATGGACAAGTCTGGGTTTGGAGATTGTCCAGAGAACGGTACATTTCAGACAGCATTGTGCCGAGTGTTTAAAATTTGGTGGAGGCGGAATGATGGTGCAAGGTTTTTGTTTTTAGGACTTGGGCTTGGCCCTTTAGTTCCAGTGAAAGGAACTGTGAATGCTTTAGGATACCAAAACATTTTGGATAATTCCATGCTCCCAAACTTTGGGAACAGTTTGGAGTGAGCTCCTTCGTCTTCCAGACTGTGCACCAGTGCACAAAGCAAGGTCCATAAAGAATGGACGACAGAGTCTGTTGTGGATAAACTTGACTGGTCTGCACAGAGTCCTGGCCTGAACCCCGTAGAACACCTTTGGGATGAATTAGAGCAGAGACTGACAGCCAGAACTTCTCAACCAACATCAGTGTGTGACCTCACCAATGTGTTTTTGGAAGAATGGTCAAAAAATCCTACAAACACAATCCCTATGGTCTAGAGAGACTCACAATCTGCTCACATACACATGCTTACATTTGATTTTGCGCTAAAAATAAAACACCAAACCATGACAACAGTGAAAGAAAAAACAAATAACCAAATAAAAAACTTAGACATGAGGATTTTAATTATTGTATGACTGCAAAACAGAATAATCCCAGCAATGACATTTTCACATTGCTGCACAGTTTTTATCAACGCTAAAGTCACAATGCAAGGTGTTTTAAGACCCACTGCATTAGAAATTGTGCTTTTGATGTTTTTAACATTTTCTTGTGGCCTTTTTCTAATGATGGAGGACATTGATAAAAAAAAATTAAATATTAAATCTGCATTTCTGAGGAAGTCTTTATTCAAATCATGATGGATTTGGAGCAGATAAAAACCCGGCAATGGAAAAAGCTCTCAATTGTGATGCAGCAACTGAAATGGGCGGGCTAAAGTCTCATTGCTCCATTCCATTCTGATGCATCCACATGCAGACAAATAGATCCATTAATGTTTTCATTTTCCTCGTCTGAGCTGCCATCTGGCTCAAAACTGTAAGGCTGGATAGTTCTAATATTGCCGGCCATTTTTGTTACTCTGTTAATGTTAGCTTGGAGTTGTGAGGGGCTGTAAGCTAGTGGGAGTGAGTGTACACACAGGGATGATGGGATATCAGTGGAGGGTTAGTGCCGCTCCAGTGGTTCTACCCACAACTGAGAAGCAAATTTCTGTTGAACTCCTGCCGTGCTGCAGAAGCTATGTCTTAAAAAAACAACTCCGTTTTTGTATTTTGTTATTTTAGCTAAACATTATAAATTACCACTGTGAACACGTTTAAAGTTAAAAAATATAATTAGAGAAGGAATTTCAGCCTTAGTCACAATTGCCTCTATACCGCTAAGTACACGTGTGAAAAAAAAAAGAGAAAATCTGTATGGGAGACTGTGAGAAAATCTACAAAATCTCATAGTTAATTGCTCTGATTGGGATTCTGTTCACTGTAGGCCAGAGTCCAGTGCTCTCAGCAATAAAAGAGGCTGTACAGCCTGCAGCCTTAGACTGCACTATGTGTCAATCTTCTCACGTGAACAAATTGACAACAATGACAACAGACAATAATTAATGGCTCTTGTATGTATGCCATTGTTTTTTTTGAAAGTGGCTGAGGAGTTTCTGTTTGGAAAATATCTCCAAGTTGATGCACAAGGAAAGATGATTTTCACGTGTTGGATAAAAATTTACAAAAAAAGTCAATCCCTTTCAACAACGTTTTGCTTTTGCCACAACTGAAACTGACAGGTGTAAAGGCTTCACTGCATCACCAAAACAGTGAGAGCCGCGCATCCGTCCTGTCCACTACATCATTCACTGCCACAATGTTGTTCACCTTTGGCACATCCCCTCAGGGGTCGCCACAGTGAATTATCTTTCACTGATCCACACATTTGGTTTGACAGAAAATTTTATGCCAGATGCCCTTCCTGTATTTTATCCAGGCCGGGTACCAGCACAGGGAGACCCGGCCCCCTTCTGGCAACATAGTTAGGCAATAATGTGAATGGTCTTGTCTAAGGATCATTGAATGGACAGAGTGGGTGTGACGTCACTCATAGAAAATGCCTTACCTCAGCAAAATAAAGCCAATTCAGTTGCGATACAGACGTTGGTATTTTGAAGCAATACGACAGTGATTGGAATTGGTCTGAGTCAACGTTTCTACGACAACTACTGTTGCCAATCATGAGTAGGCTTATTCCAAATCCACTGAAATCAAACATTCGAGGTGGGGGCCAGCAGGCACCCCATACTTCTACTGTGGCATCTGATTGGTCAGTTTATAACTTGTATAAGATATCATGAAATACAGAGGGACCTGGATAACAAAGGCCATCGCCAAGAAAGAACGCGGCGAGATATAAACCACCAGTCCTGTTAGTGATTATGGGGAATGTAAATGGCTTGGCAAATAAGGCAGATGAACTTTTCGGGCTGGTCAGTAGTCAAAGGATCTATTGAGAGTGGTGTCTATTCATGTTTACAGAGACTTGGCTAACAGCTAACATTTCCGACAACAATGTGGAGCTACCCGGCTTCTCTTTGGTGCATGTTGACAGAGACACCGCGGCGTGCAGCAAAAGTAAAGGAGGCCTCATATTATATGTCAACAATAAGTGTTATAACCCTGGACACTCTACCGTTAAAAAGACCATATGCTGCAGAGACTGAGCTGTTAGCCGTTAGCATTTGACCATATTACTTACCTCGGGAATTTACTCTTATTCTGGCTGTCTGTTTATATCAGCGTGCACGCAGAGACAATGATTTAGGAAGTTGTTAATACAGTAATGGAGCTACAAACACGGCACCCGCAGGCACTTGTGGTCATCTCTGGCGACTTTAATCAAGCCCCCCTGGATTCCCCGCTATCACCTATGCTCCAATACGTGAACTGCCGTACTCGCAGCGACAGGATTATTGATTTGTTTTATGTCAACATCAAAGATGCTTATCAGGCAAAAAAGACCTATAAAGACAGGGTAGAGAGGAAACTGGAGAAAAATCGGATCCTCTGTTGCGATTGTAGTTATGAAATGTCATACTACAAAAATGCAAGATTATTTACCTGTTTATCACTTCTTTCAGGAACAATATTTGCAAACTGTTAACAAACTTTTCAGTGTTTAGGAGATGTTGTTACATTAAACCAAAGAACCATGGGAGATGTAGTGTAAAAACAGTGGTACTGATGTTGGACATTTTATGGACTTTTTACATGGTCTGACACCAGATCCCATGGGAAGGTACCCCACCAAATACAATCTTTAGTTGTTATTTTTGTTGTAACTGTGAAACTTTATGAGTCATCCTGGCACACAGATGTTAGGAAGTTAACCACATCTGATTAGTTAGTTTGATGGTGTTTAAAATTAAGACTCCAAGAATGATTGGTGGAGATAGTTTTTCCAAAATGAGAGCGATTTGCCAAAGTTGCAGATGAAAATACAGTAATTCTCATCAAAGTGCCTAAAATAGAAATTAAAAAAAAAAGTCAAAGAAACAAGTCTTTTATGATCAGTCATTTTTCCAACTGCTCAGCGTGAAACTTGGGCCTGTTTGGATGAACACAGAGCTGATATCCTGGCAATAGTGAATGTTTTTGGAACGCTGGTGTACCGTGGCACACTGGTTGAAGAACGCTGCTCCAGTGTGCACATGCACCCCCTGAGCTTGCCCATTTTAGCCTGCTGTTTCTGTCTTCCCAGAGCACTCTGTTGAGCGTTTTCCACCACCTGAAGCCCATTAACCCTTCCCACATCAAATGTATCAAAACATCCTTATTTAAAAATCATCTGAGTCCTGGTTTGAAACTTTTTTTCTCACTAGTTCATTGATGTACTTGTGCTTAATGTCACACCAGAAGAATCTCATTTATTTGCAAAAATGAGGGCAAGGCACAAGCAACCGTTCACACATCTGGCTGGCATGTGCACAGCTACTGATTTACACTCAGCTTCTCCTGATTACTTTCCTAATTTCCTATCTTGTTGATCGTGAATTTAAATGTGTTATGTGTGACATCGAAACATACAAATCGCTTAAATCTGATTGCCTCTGGTACACTCAGCCTCAAGTTAGAATCTGTCTGTCAATACATAAACTGACAGCCAAGAGCCAACTTGAAGACAGATGGCGGTTGGTTTTTACTGATTGTAAGCCTTCGTCTTATTTTTGAATGTGACAGCATTACTTGTTCCAGATGCAGATCAATTTTTGAGACTTTCTTGATTATTCCCTTGTTCCTGAATGAAATTATGGACAGTATAGTTGAAAGTGCTAATATTACCAATGTGATCTCTGCACTGTATTTTATAACATAGGGTTTTATCTGTCACTTTTAACAGCTGTTTGCAAGCAAATGATGGTCTTTAGTGAAACCTGTTTGTTTGCAAACAAGCAGTCTCAGAACATTTCAAGACACTTCAATTTTTAACCAGGAAAACATACTCGTGGTGTTCAGAAATCCAAATTAGCAACATTTTTCCTTTGTTGATAGAACTTGTCCAAGTGCAAAAGATCCTTAAAGAGACAAGTAGTCATTCACTATATGCAGTGTCTGCAATAAATCAGTGCAAATGAGTTGCCGTCAAAGTCAGAGCTGAATCAAAGGGAAAACAGGAGTTTGTATTTCAATGTACTGTACATTATGTCTTCTACAAGCTACACTGAGCATTTACGCACTTCTACTCACTCAACATTAATGGCAGTTTTGCTTTCATTTGAATAGCTCCCACCCCTGCCGAGCACACATGCCTCTCCTCTGGTCTAATGCTCTCTTATGTCCTAAGGGGCCTCTCCTCCTCTTTTTTTGAGCCTTGTCATTTACTCTGACTGGAGTCAAGCAAAGTGGCACATAAAACTTGACTCTACCAAGAAAAAAAATGCTTATGCATCAACAAATTCCAGCTTTTTACCAGAATTTGGTTGTTCCTAGTCTTGTTTTATGTTTAGTCAAACCTATTTTTAGACCAGTTGGAAACAAAATGTCATGTCAGCAACAGCTGTGCCTAAAAGTGTGTGTGTCATAATCTTTAATCAAGCATGGAAATATAAAAACAATTCCAAAATGTTTATTAAACATAAAAAATACTAGGCATATTTTAAACAGTAGAGAAAAAGAGAAACGGCAAAATCTGGAAAATATTTTATATGGAAATAAGAATATTGTTTGTTCTGTTTTTGAAACTGACTTAATATTGTCTGAATTACTCCAATAGGCTTTCTGGCTTAATGGTCATCAACAGCATTTCTGGCTTTTTGGAGGAAAAATGTGTACATGCACAATACAGCAAGAACAAAAAACACTTAAAATGGTATGGGGAAGTAACTCATTTTTAGTGGGTGACACTTTTAGATTTTTTCATATTATGACATACTTTTTTTTGTGCCTGTTTTTAAGGCCTTTTGCGGCATTAAATCAGTGGTTTGTTTCTGCTATGTGTCTGATTTTTGAAAAGTTAATTCACTGGATTATCCCTTTAGAAATTAAATCTGATCTTAAACAACATAAGAAAACATGGAAAGTTGATGGATAGTCAATATACTGATGAAAAGCACATTGAATTGGAGTCAAAGTTTGTTTGACAAAAAAGACAGTGTATCTTGCATTTAGAATGTGTTAGAGCATGTCTCGTCAAGTATATTTGAGTGAATAACGTGTTGCTGCCACCTACTGTCCATTGTCATTAAAACTGACTGGAATCCATTTTTCTTTTCTTTTTTTCATATTGTACATACCACTGTGATCAGTTCGACTTGGCCCATAAAATCACTTGGCTCTCACAAAATAACGAGCACACAAACACAAAAACCCTATTAACTCTGAACATGGTGTGAAATGTTAAGGATTCTCTCTTTCTTTTAACCAGGTCTTTTCTTTTGCGAAATTTTGAAACAATACAATAAAATAAAACTGAAGTTTAAATGTTTGAAATTCCTAAAGACAATAGACGATAAAGTTTGATATGAAAAAAAGTTGTGAATAAAAAATATTTTACTATTTACTAATTAACAAGAAAATTCTTCAAATGTATGTTGGTATTAATTTAAAATTAATAACATTTGAAAATGGTAAAAAAAAATGTTAATAACATTACAATTAAGCATGTAACATTACTCAGAATTTGATTTACACCTGTATCAATAATTTTTGAAGACATCTTTTTTTGTTCGTTATATTAAATTGTGATGACAAAGAGGTGCTTTAAGTTGCACATAATGATTCAAGAATAATCCGAGTGCAAAGTACACAATCACATACCTTCAGCAACACTGGTATTGTGACATTAACGTGTCAACAGCTTTAAAAAACCTATTTACCCAAAGTGTCCAAAGATGTTTCCAAAATGTAGAGATTATGCCTAAATGACAAAATATCCTTTTTTAAAATGCAATATACAAATTAGGTCCTATTTTTAGAACTCGCAAAGCATTTTAAAAATCATTTTAAACTGCAATACTTTTAGTTGTGATGTTAAAATTATGTGAAAAATATTCAGTTGTGCTTACCTATATGCTTTTGAAATGTCCAGGAGTGCATGACTTGTGAAAACTTGGATCTGGGATCAGTTTGAAGAGGCAAAGGACTATTGGTCAGCCTCTATAAAATTCTGGGAAACCCTTTGACGCTTCAGGAAAGCAAAGTAGTTCCTTCTAATTTCTTGCCAATATGTTTAGAGTGCGGGTGACAAGCTGTTGACCTTGATAGAGGACATTGTTGAGAGGTGGAAAGAATACTCTAGTGACCAGTTTTGTTTAAGTTGTTAATGTGTTTTGTGTTGCTACCCTCAGTTAGTGTTATGTCATCCTGTTGTGTTCCGTGTTCCAGTTCAGGTTTTCATGGCGTGCGTCAAATTTGGAACGCACACACTTACATGATCACTTACGATAGAAATAAAGTTCACCTCTTACCACTTGTTTTTGTCCAGATCACAGAGGAAAAGTTTGTTTTTAAGAAGCCTGGACATGTAGAACATTGTGACCGGAACTTCTTCTGGAACTCTTGCGGCCTTGGGGTAATACTGCAGACATTAATGTCTTTACTGTTCTGACTCTACTCTACTCTAAGAAAATAGTTCTGTTTATCTTACTGTTGATGTGTTATGTGTACACAAATTAAACTTCTGAGTTAACACTTTCTAAATTGAAAAATGTCATGCAATGAAAGTGAAGGAAACATTTTCTCTCTGGTCTTTTTTTGTTTGAAAGCTGCATATTGTTAAATAAAATTGAACTTGTAAAACATTATGACGACCCAAAAGTGTGATTAATCTGATTATTTTTTTTGGATCAATTGACAGCACAAATATATATACATATGAGGGGTGTAACGATTATTCGATTATTTGATTTATCCAACTAGATTGAGCTGTCTGAGGCAACTTGCAAATCAAATCGACCCCACATTTTTAAAAATATGTTTCAAATTGAAATAAGTCCATCAATAATTGATCTGTAAAAATACCATTTGAATGAATTGAAGTAGGGTAGATTTTTTTTTATTTACTAAAACATTTTTCTAAAACAACCATTCTACATTACATTCTTCAGCTTTTCTTTTCTTTTTTTTACATCTCTTGAATTAGTTTACATAGGGGTTTAAAGACTGATTGATGAATCGATTCCTATTCCCACAATCCAACCAGATCAATCTGTCTTAGGCAAGTTGTAAATCGAATTGAATTGAAATGACCCATCCTATACCATTTTAAAATAATTTCAAAATTAGATAAATTGATGGAAACACTTGGAATTTAGCAAACACATGACTCTACAGCGTGGTATAGTGTTCTAATAATGTTCTGTTTGTATTTTTTTTTTATGGAAAAAACAACAGTGGGCTGAACTGTCTAAAACTAAATTGTGAATGGATTTGTTTACTTGCATATTTAAGTTACACTTGATTATCTTGCAAGAAACACAAGGAATCTGGAAAACTTTACCTGCACTGTTCAGCACCCAGGTTAGGTCAGAATCAATGTTAGGTCAGTGAATCAGATTGAAATGGATTATATCGGATTGCCAACCACAAATAATTATATGAATCGAATCCATCCATCCATCCAACCATCCATCCATCCATCCATCCATCCATCCATCCATCCATCCAGGTTATATGCTGATAATCTTTAGGAGGGAACTTTTGTTTTTATAATAGCACGCTTATCTCAACAGATTATTGCTCAAAAGATTAATCCGAGAACCGAATAAAAGTCAGTAGTCAGACCTTTTAGTGAAACTGAAAAAGCTACTGCAGTTTTGCAAGTGTTGGAGTCCATGTGTCTCTGTGGGTGTGTGCATTTGAGGCTTCTACCTACTCGCTTGGCTTGCTACTGTGTCTCCACGACTTTGAACTTTGGGGGTGTATGTTATTGCCTCTAAGGGAGCACACAAAGTTGTCTTATCTCCACTGTTTTTTTTAATACCAGCCCTTCCTGAACACAGTATTCCAGAATGCATGAATCAGATGTGAGAAATACACTTACATAACATTCATAATACACATCCACATCAGAATCATTACATAGTTTCACATGCATTCTCTGTGGGCATCCTTCAATCTTCAGGAATAATCTTGGGGTTGTACCTGTCATTGGGCTGGGGATAACTGTTTTTTAACTTAAAAGATCCATGCTCAAAGTACTCCTGTAATTTGATGTTTAGTACAATGAATGATTATAGGCGGTATAATAAAATTGCTTGACATGTTTACTGCCCTGTTGAGTAGACTGTTCCGTACAGGGTCGTGGTGCATTGCCGTATTTCATTTAACAAAAGATATCACAGGACATTCCACATTGCTAAATCCTCTCAGTCATGAATAAAAAATTTCTTCAAAGACACATTTTTCCTGTTCAGTTGCAAGACAAGGATTTGTTGAACTGGTCTCAGCAACTGAGTCTTTAGAGCTTTGGGGTAGGGCAACTGGTTTTTCCTTGTAAATAATTAGCACAAGCTGTATGTATCTTTGTTGTAGATTCATAAAAAAAGGTGCTACAAAAAGACAAAAAGGTCATTCCTTGAGAGCAAAGGAGGACCAGTTTACTATAAGCAATGGCAGGAAGTCAGAAGATTCCCTGATTCAGGTCCCCCCTGATTTGAGTCTCAAAATGCATCAAAAGCTTTTTTAAAAAGAGAAATAACCCAAATATTATTAAGAAAGGAGGGAAAGATATTCAAGGCTCCCTTAACTTTTCCTTTGGCACAGGAAACTCCAAATGAAACTTATAGAACCACAAAGGGGATTTAGTTGTTTTGCTGCAACAGTGGTCAACACCTGCATGCCGTTTTCCTTTAGCTTCATCAACAAAAAGATGATTGGTTTTATGTGTGCCTGTCCTGCATTCAGCCAACTGAGCCATAACAAATCTAAATAAAAAAAAAGTAAATTTCCTGCAAAACAATACAAAAATTAGTCATGTTCTGTAAATAGCGTTTTGTGAGTGTTGCTTTGTTCTAGTTAGTTATAATAGTTATGACAGTTTAAGGCTTGTTTTAATGTTGTGTTTATAAAGCTGCTATTTACAGTTAAAACCAAGAGTCTTGGCCCCTGCAACAGACTGGCGACCAGTCCAGGGGTATCCCCTGCCTTCGCCCATGAGTAGCCGGGTTAGGCTCCGGCAACCCCGTGACCCCGAAAGGGAAAAGCGGTTTGGAAAATGAATGAATGAATGAATGACCAAGAGTCTTCCTGCAAATTTACGGCTTGGTACATTCCGATGTACCAAGCTGCTCTGCCTTATACGCAGCGACTGACTTCCGAATGTTTCACATACGCTGAAAACTAAGTTCCAGACATGGTGGGTTCAACATTCACAGCTATATTTAGAATCCCGGTCCCAGTTCAGAGTGGCAGCTGCCGTGCTGGTTCAAGTCCCAGCTGGGGGGACCTGAAACAACTGGGGTTTCACCAGGGACTCCGGCTTCATCCCACCGTCCAAAAACAAGCTTCATAGGGGAATTGGCTACTCTAAATTGTCCTTAGGTGTGAATGTGAGTGTGTAAGGGTAAGTGATTGTGGCCCTGCAACAGACTGGTAACCTGTCCAGTTTTGGCACACTGTAGAAAAATGTTGGATTTACATAAAAAGTTTGGACAATGTTTGCATGTAATATGATCAAGGAGTGTGAACCTGAACCCTTATAGACACAACTTTGCCCTCCAACTCCATTACAATTTTCTGGATTACCTAAAAAGGTGTATCTGAGATGAGGAGGGTAATCCAGATTTAGGTTGTAAATAAGGCCAAACAGCATGGCAGCTGCCACCTCGACACTTGGTAGGTCGACCACCACAGCATGGCCCTCAAGGACCATGAGGATGACCTCTTCCTCACCACTCCCACTTTTCTATATGAGAACAATTCCAAAGTGGTGTCCTCGATTGCCTCCTTGATTCCTGCGCCTTCACTCCACAGAAAATAGAAAATATGTTCAAAAACAATTTATACATAGGGCTGCACGGTGGCGCAGTGGTTAGCGCTCCTGCCTCACAGCAAGAAGGTTCCCGGTTCAAGTCCTGGCTGGGGGACCTTTCTGTGTGGAGTTTGCATGTTCTCCCCGTGCATGCGTGGGTTTTCTCCAGGTACTCCGGCTTCCTCCCACCGTCCAAAAACATGCTTCATAGGTTAATTGGTCACTGTAAAATTGTCCCTAGGTGTGCATGGGTGTGTGTTTGTGGCCCCTGCGACAGACTGACGACCAGTCCAGGGGTGTACCCTGCCTTCGCCCATGAGTAGCCGGGTTAGGCTCCGGCAACCCCGTGACCCCGAAAGGGATAAAGCGGATTGGAAAATGAATGAATTTATACATACAAAATATGACCACCACTTGAAGGGAAAGCAAAAGCTTTTACAGTTCCCTTAACATACTTACACCTGTGATTGGTCAACTGTTTCAGAAGTTTCATGTAATCATGCTTTGCAGTTCCAGTATAAAAGCCCCCATCATCTTTGAACGTGTAATGGTTAGTCGTTATGGTTTTAGCTTTGGCATGCCTCGAAGGTATATTTTCTTCAGCTGTCAAAAATCTACAGGCTTGCACAACTTTCCAGTGGATTTGGAAGTTGGGCAACAGTGGTTGAGTGCAATTGGCATTGAATCCAGCAAACTCCGCCCTGGTAATGGGACTTGTAATGAACTTTTCACTCAAGATTCTTTGCTTAAAAGATTTGCCTTTATTAGATATGATGGTAACGTCATTCTACCACTCACACACTGGTTCCCTTTGGTCTCACTTAAGTCACATTTGATTGATTAAATATAGTGATTATTAACTAAAGTCAAGCAGAGCTTAATTTATTGCTTGAAAAAGAGGGGGAAGAAGAAAATTTATATAATCCCGTCCCTACATAGTTACCATTGCCTATTTAATGTTGTACAAGTTAATACTCAATAGAGCATTGATTATTTCACCACATTCAAGTTCACACTGTCACGTATTTGGAATTATTCAAACACCAGTTGATCCTACAAACACGATTAGTCTTTGCAGGTCTCCATGCTTTACTTAAACTTTACAATGTGAACTTTGCATACTTCTCTTAACATTCATGTACCCATAACTTGACACTTACCCAAAGATCAGCACACACGCTGATCACACACTCATTTTCCATTTTGTCCATGTTGCAGTATGTGGCAGTGTGAGGCTTGTTCTAAATCAACAAGTAGGAACAAACTTCTTTCTCACTACAAACTTGAACATGTACACTCTGAAAGCACCACCAGATTCCCCTACATATTTTGGCTGCCCGTGCTCATTCAAAACATGGAATGCTTTAAGTATTCACCAGAGTAGGGTACATTCAACTTGCACAGCTCAAAGATTGACAGAGAATAATTTTTTTTCTGTCACATATGGACCTTTACCACCAGAAAAAGTTTATTTTTCCTGTCATAATAACACACATCTTAGGTGAAATGAGAATGTGCCCTGTCATTTTTTTTTTAGATTGTTTATTTCAAAGTAATATTTAAGGTACATTTAAAACTCACAAAAGCTGTAAACATACACCCCATACCTTTGTTGACTTGAAGCCAGGTATTGTCATAACCCAAGACGAGTATCTCCAACAACTGTACAATCTTCTAATCAAGAAGAAGATGATGACCAATAGGAATCTTCTATATCCTCATCAACAGACATACAGTCTAAAGTACTCTAGTTTATTTGAACAACAACTTGGAGCTGCTCTATTGAGAGTAGAATATTTAATACATGTTCCTGGAACAGCCATGGACGAGTTTTTACAAGAACTACACCATTTACTCCGGTCCCCAACTACTATATTATCTAAAACTCTGGTCGATGAAAAACTTTAGAGAAATAACATCCAAGTTGATGAATCAGTTTTAAAAGATATTGCTACAGCAGTTTGTTCAGCTACTCCTGTGCAAAAAGCTCTACAAAAGGATGGATCTTTTAGACATCAGCGCAGACATTTTTTGAACCAAAAATCTGGAATTGTTAAACCTGTTGCAAATGTTTTTGGGCACAAGACCCCCAAGATGGTACTCATTTTCAAAAGAACAGCTTGTTTAAAAATGATTACCTTTACCAGCCACCAGTAACAATTCCCTCTGATGTGTTTCTCAAAGTTCTCTCATGTTCGTTTAGTCTGTATTGTTTTACAGATCAAACATGTCAACCAAATGAGCATTGTAAAAAAAAACAAGTCCTAAAAGACGTTTCACTATCAGGAAAGTGATTTTTAATATGAAGAAGCAAACTTATGTTCCTTTGTTCGCAAAGCTGTTCTCCAGAAATTAGAATGAACAAACAAGACCTTCTGTGTTTCTGTCTGGGGAGAAAAAAGCTGTTGCCACTGCTGGAAAGTATGAACAGCCTTTGAAATCAAAAAAAGATTATTTGCCAGGGTTCAGAGCTAAAATACTCACTAAACAAAATAAGTCGGCAGACACACATGTCATCAAGTGAATACTGAAATAACCAAAGCTTGAAAGCATGATATTTTATGACTTGATTTTACAATAGCCAAAGATTCACAACAAATTTTAATAGAAACATGATTTTACTTTTTATTTTTAAATAGCTGTTTAATTTTAAAACAGATCACTATATTTAAACATTTTATGCAGCAAACTCAACAAGCTACAAATCAATTTTCAACACGTCTTAATTATAAAATCAGCCAGTTGTTACACACTTCTTAGTGCAATAAATACATTATTCCCAAAACAAGTTTGTAACAGTTTGACACTGATAAGAGATAAAGCCAGTTCTGTGAGATGTTTGATTTCTGTGGTGTTTTCCGCAGCTGTTTGACTGAGAGGCAGATTCCTTAACTCTTTTCAAGTATCAGGGACTCAAAACCATTCTGAAGCGGATAACACATTCTGCAGCCCACACAAATACACAAGGGGGAGAACAACATTTTGCTTTCAACACACTTTTCTTTAGATGTGTGTTTACCCTGCACAAATGCTGTAGCTCATTTTGTGTTTGCTTTTCTGTGTCTGTATAGTTGGATTTTTTTTACGTGTTTTGTACAAAAACATATTTGCTCTAATTTGAAATGTTTTACTGGCAAAAACATACTTCACATTGGATCTGTGCAAATAAAAATGATGTTTTGCCTGCATTTTTAAAAATAAAACTGCAAGTTTACTGCTCACTTTTTTCTCAGCATACTGTCTTTTATTAATTTTTTAGGAGGATGCAGTTTCCATGTAGTTAAAGTATATCCAGATTTTTTTTGAAGGTTACAAAAAGATATACTATAAACAAGCCCTGCGACTGACTGGCGACTTGTCCAGGGTGTACCCTGCCTTTGCCCACGAGCGGTCGGGTTAGGCTGCAGCAGTCCCGTGACCCCAAAAGGGACAAAACGGGTTCAGCAAATAGAAGGATAGATCGATACTGTCAGGGCTAAGTCATCCATTTCCATCATCAACCATCAGAGGGAGCTCTCGTCAGAGAACTGGTCTCTGCAAGTCCCATCAGTCTCTGCTCTTCCATTCACTTTCTCACCAGCTGCTTCGTATTATCATCAGCATCCTCATGTATATATTCTCTCTCTGGACTCTACTTGGTGTGAAGTGTTGTTTTGCCTTGCGTAAAATTCTGAGTGGTTTACCATTGGTTTGCATCTTTGTGTTTTTGTCCCTTGCCTGTTTCCTCAACTCCTGTCTTGCTCCACATTTTTCAATCCTGCCTGGCTTTTTTGAAATTTTTCCTGCTTTGCCCTTGTCCGCCTTTGTTTGCTATTAAAATCCTTCTTGCATATGGATCCTCCACCTCTGCGTTACAGATACTATAAACAACACAAATATAACATTATACAAAATATTTAAATGGAAAATACGACAGTAAACAAACTTAGTGGCTTGGGGCTAGATTGTCCACTCTGAGACATGAAGATCATGGATTCATATTCACTGTTGTGTTATTTGAAAGACAATAAAAATGGGTCCCAATGCCTCTTTGCTTGACACTCAGAATTAGGGGGTTTGATGTGGTTAAACTACCAATATTTCCTTACTGGGATTGTGAATACAGCTCAATGTTCTCTAAAAGGATGCAGAAAGCAAATTTTGTACATCCAGTTGACAACTAGTTAGACTTTAACAATAATATACACTCATCGAACACTTTATTAGATATACACTTTGCTAGTACCATGTTGGACCCCCTTTTCTCCTCAGAACTGCCTTAATATTTTGTGGCACAGATTCAACAAGGTACTAGAAACATTCCTTGGAGAGTTTGGTCCATATGGACATGACAGCATCACACAGTTGCTGCAGATTTGTTGGCTGCACATCCATGATGCCAAACTCTCAAGCACCACATCCCAAAGGTGTTCTATTGGGTGAGATCTGTTGACTGTGGAGGTCATTTGAGTCCAGTGAACTTATTGTCATGTTCAAGAAACCAGTCTCAGATGATTCCAGTTTAATGACATGGCGCTTTATCCTGCTGGAAGTAACCATCAGAAGATGGTACACTGTGGTCGTAAAGGGATGGACATGGTCAGCAACAATACTCAGGTAGACTGTAGCATTGTAATAATGCTCACTTGGTATTAAGGGGACCAAAGTGTGCCAAGAAAGTATCCACCACACCATTACACCACCACCACCAGCCTGAACCATTGATGAGGCGGGATGGACCCATGCTTTTATGTTTTTGATGCTAAATTCTGACCCTGCCAATCAAATGTCGCAGCAGAAATGGAGACTCATCAGGACAGTCAACGTTTTTCCAAATATTCTATTATCCAATTTTTGTGAGCCTGTGTGTTTTTTTTTTTTTTTTTTTTGCTGCTGTAGCCCATCTGTCTCAATTAAAGCTGTCTTTAATCATTGTTTTGGTAGTTGGTTAGTCACTGATTATTTTTTTCGATTAGTCAACGATAATTGTTTACGTAAGCTATGTGCAATTTTTTTTTTTACAAAAGGTGACAGTACTGGTACTTAGTGAAGGTTTGTGTATTGTGTGGTACTGCTAATCCTTGGCATGTGGTGCATTCACAGAAACTGAAATTTTACATGTATAGTTCATGAATTTCAATTTCACCTTATACTAGATGAAAAGTTTAATGTTTAAAAGATTAAATTAAAATGGTATTTAGTAAATCACCATCATTTATACTTTTATTTAGAACAGGAGATCAAAATCAACATACTGATAAAAACACAAAGATCTAAGCAGAAAGAAATTGTGTTTCTCATTTTAAACAAGTGTTTTTTTGGTCAACTTTCCAGTAAACAAAACCTAACCATCATTGTTGTTTTGGATGATTTAACAACAAATCCTGAAAACGTTCTTCACAGTTTTTCTATCCTCGCAGTTCTGCAACAGAAAATGTTCTAAAGCATTGCATTTCAGTGCAAAGCTGTCATGAAAAGCTGCTTTCTCCATGGCAGAATCAGCTGATTCACATTCATTACGTAATCACTTCACTGTGCAGCGCAGCATATCACAGTGAGGCTGCTTTTCTCTGAATCAGAATCTGCTAGAATTATGTTAATTACATGAACTGTTAAAGAGTTACTGAATCAAAAGAATGTAAACACTGGAGCTAAAGCTATAGTTAGTAAATTAGTTTTCTCAGAAATTATGTCAGTAAATGGAACTTAAGTCTTCGTATTTTTTCAACTACAAAAAGGTACTTGCTAGTTTTACTTTGAAAACGGAACTGACACTTTATTGTGAAGATTTTTTCAACTTCTGGTGATAGTAGCGCTGCACATTCTGCTTCGTTTCAGTTTATGAACTTAATATCCACCATTATTCTGCATTTCAGAGCAAAAACTAAATTTTCCCCAACAGTATTTACTGCACTCAAACATATTTATAAAGATTGCCAATCAGCAATCTTGGACATTGCTAATATTCATACTCAAATTGCTGATCTTGAGTATCAGAGTACTCAGATAGTCATTACAGCTCAATAATAGCACAATGATAGAAAATATTACACTCATGCTCAAATAAAAAGATGTGAGTAACAACATTGTAATTAAAAGTAATTAAAACCACCTTTCTTCTCCATTCTGATGCTTGTTTTGAACTGCAGCAGATTGTCTTGACAATGTCTACATGCCTAAGTGAATCGAGTTACTGCCATGCGATTGACTGATTAGAAATAATAAAGTGGCCACTAAGTGTATATCAGGGCTGGCCAAACCTGGTCTTTATGAGCCACAACTCTGTTTCCCAGCGCTCCCTGCTTGATACTGACTCCATAAAGTGTAATTCAGTCATCTGGAATAAGATCAGCTGACACAAATGAGCAGCAAGCTGGACAGGGAGAACTGGAAAGTTGGCAGGATTGTTGCTATTAAAGATCAGTATTCGGCCAGCCTGGAAACATGCACTACTCACAATAAGTTAAGGATATACAATGGAGATTTTTTTCTCTAGCCACTCCATGTTTAACAACATGTTTGACAAAGCCTGATGCCAAATAGTTTTGAGAGATTGAATGATGTGTAGGAATCCTACTTTTAGTAGTGACTTTGTTTCTGACCAATCCATTAACATATTAATGTGCTTAGCAAGATCCTTGGTTTCTTGTTTTAAAAAAAATGATTTATTGGTGCATCAGAAATGAAGTGGTGATTATAAAGAACAGAAGTCTTGCAAAGATTCTTTAATTTGTACTTCAATTTTACAGGGGCTTGTTCTGAACAAAGCAACATGGCAGGTTAAAGTGCACAGGACAGCAATGGTCTGATCTAATAATATAAATGATTTTATACAAATAAAATCTTACAAAAAAATAACAAAAACTAAAATAATGTACAGTAAAAGCTATTTAGTCGCTTAATTGGCTCACTGTCATCTACATGATATTTACATATTGTTACCCTGAGCAACAAGTGACTGGGGAGGATTGTATGTGTTCATGTGTGTGCTCCAAAGAGTGTTAAGTGGAGCTGAGTGAAGTGTAAATGCTGTTGGATGGATGCATTAATCATGTGCTTCACCTCATCAGAGAATACACACATCCAAGTACAGTGGAGGTTAGTGAGAAAAGACAGCCTGAAAGCAACATGGACAAAGGGATGAAGGGAATAAATCAGAAACACATCCACAACATCTGTTAGCAGTGGGCGACAAAATAACAGCTGCCTAATCATTTAATCCAAAGTTTTTCCTTGCTGTAACTCAGAGAATAATAAAGTGCACACTGTTCGCTAGAATAATGCAAGATCCCTATTTAGGCCACTAATTTGGATATCATGGGACAAAAGCTATCAAAGACAAAAAAAGAAAAAAAAAAAAGACCAGAAGTAGATTTTGTAAGGGCAAGCATCTACTATCTTACAGAATAGGGTTACAGAATAGAGAGAGACAGAGGAAACCCTTCACCTCATCTCCTAAGTGCTGCTTTGTGCAGTATCCCTAACGGAGCTGTTTGCGCTACAGCTAAAGATAGATATGAAGTATAACCCCTAACACCACAGATGTCACCAGTGACATGAGAATAACACAAACACTATTTTGCAAACTGTAATTCTTTGTCCATTTACCCAATCATTGTGAATCAGCTGATCCTGAAGTGGAGAAAATCATCCTCCAATTTCTTTAACCCACCCTTTATCCCCTGTCTTTTGTGCCACAAGTTTTGTCTAACTTACAAAAGAGGTTTATATAAATATACAACTTGTGTGTCCGAAGCTTTATAACCCGCTATTGTAACAGTAAAATCTGCCTGACACAAGAGGCTCTCAGCTCATATCTGATTGCTCAACTGTTGGACAAGACAAGTTTAAAAAAAAAATTAAAAAAATAACATTTTAATTATTGTCTAGATACAAATAAGAAACAATCATGAAGTTCAGGTGGAGTACAAATAAGAACAATCAGCTTCTTCTCCATATTGATTTTGAACTCCACTTGCTAATTACATAATCAACACGTCTTGGGCCAAAGCAAAGTTCCTGATTGGTTGACACAATGCAAATTCTTCACCAATGTCAGAAATTTGAACTCTGGAGACATTGTGGCTTTCATCACACATTTTATGGGCATTCAAAGCACTCTGCTGCGAGAGAATTGCACCCTACCAATGCTCAACAGGGAGAGGTTGCAGAAGACCAGAAGAACTTTGGTGGGAGGACTTGGCTCTGGGACAGTTGAACCCACTGCAACACAATAGCGCTAACATCAGAAATCAGACAGCTACCAAAAGCCCCTCTTAACTACAAGGAAGACATCTAGATTGTCCTGCTGTGTGTGTTAAAGCCTATATCATCTCTTCTTCAATATCCATAGTGGCAACAGCCAGTCAAGTCGGAAAAAGAAAAAAAGCATTGATTCTTACGCTCTCCTACAGAACTGGGCTCATCCTGACAAGAGAGGGCACCCGTTTTGGCGTTCTTGGAACCTGGTCACTTTAACAAGATATTAAGATGCTTGAACAACAATGATCATCTGGCTTGGCAGGTATTTAACCTCTTGGTGGTCTGTCTGCAAGTATTCCAAGCTCTTATGATCTATGAAGACTATGAAGCTATGAAGAGCTGCATTGAAACTTTCACATCCACATATCTGGATGTGTGGATAACACCTGGGCGAAGACTAAAACCAAGGAAGTGCAAGCCTTCACAGAGTGCTTAATACAGTGGACCTTAGAGAGGACATCATCAACAACCAGCTGGCCTTCTCGGACTGTGCAGTCATCAGAAGCTAAGAAGGCAACCTGCAAATAGAAATCTACAGGAAACCCACCCACACACGGATTAATAGCTATTGTTTGACTCACAACACCCCCTCAAACATGAACTGGGAGTTATCAAAACTTTGAACCACAGGACAAAATGATTCCCCACCTCAACAGAAACCAGGAAAAAGGAAGAGGTCCATCTCAAGTCGGCTCTGAAAACCAGTGGATATCCCAAAAGGACTTTCAACAAAGCAACATCTCACACCAGGAAGAATCCGGGGTAAGGCTCTCAGGACAAAAGCAAAAACATTGTCATTACTGTGTGGCACAGGTGTGTCTGAGAAACTTCAGAGAATTTTTGCCAACCCTACCAACCCATTTCAAACCTGCCAATACACTAAGACAAAAAAAAAAGGTTCACTCCAAAAGCCCCACACCCAAAGAAAAAAAGAAGCAATGTGGTTTATGCAGTCCAGTACAATGAGGAATACTCAGGAGTGGAATCTTCATCACTTTCCCACTATCACTGAGACAGCTATCCTCACTGTTCTCAGTCAGTTCATTTTCAGAACAGATCCAAAGAAAAAATGGATAGAAATTATATTTATCCTCAACAACATTTCCAAAATGACTATAAATACTCTGTGGAAAAGTAGTTTCTGAAGAAAATACGTGTGAGTACTGAATGCCAATAAAGTACAACGGGGAATTTTCTTTGTGGCTCGCAGTATTTGTAAAATTATTTAAACTAGTTTGTGAAGTAGTGGCATGGTTTACTCAGTGGCACCGTATATTAAAACGGTCCAACTTAATACTCAACCACAGAAAACATTACCCATTTTGTTGTGCAAAGAGTAAGTTGAGAATGAGCTTGAAGACAAGCTCCTATAGCATCTAAAAATGCAAGTGTTTTAAGTGAACAAGTTTTACTTGGACCAGACTCAGTGGCATTAAATGACAAACATTCTTAGTGGTAAGCTTCTGCAAGCTGGTGCTTACTTGCAAGTTATTCTGCAAAAATAAATTAGGTTCCTCATACAGTCTTCAAAAAAGTATTGCTTAGCTTCAAATCATATAGTCGGATGTGAGTGGTGCACATTTTCTGATATGTGCTATGGTGCTATGTGATATGAAATTATATTTTGGAAGAAACTTGTTTGATGAGTACAGTTCTTTGAAAAGTCTATGATATTCAGTGATGAATATTCAGATATTCAGTGATGTTCTTTAAATACACTCTCATGTCTTCAGTGAAATCATATGCAAACACAATATTTTTTTTCTATAATTATAAATTTTACAGGCTAAAACGATGATTTCTCTTAGCAGCTCAAAACACTAACATGGACTTCCCTATCTGTTAGCTTGTTAAATAAAACTTATTTGCATTTTGGTGCATAAAGCACACATTAAAACTTCAGCAGAACCCACATTTACATAAAAAAGAAATTCAGTTTCAGCCTACAAAGCTAAATGCCTAACTTTAACCAGACAAGTAGAAAATACCTACACTCCAATTTAAAAAATGGAGTAGTAAAACACCAAATCACTGTCACTTTACCCTACCGAGCAGGTTTTTTTTGGTCAAAACTTTTCATGGCCAACGTCCATTATAATCAAAAAATTTTTTTGAAGGATTACTGAACTTTAGCTAACATTTTTCCTGTCAGAAATAGAAGAAAAAATGTCGGTACTAAACATATACACATATCTGTGTTTAAAATATTACCATCTGCATTAAACTTGATTCATGTTCCTGCAGCACAATGCCACAATAAAGAGCCTCCAGTGTTTTAGAGTGTTGGATGTTTTTCAAGTCTATAATAAAGGGAATTGCAAGACAAGCTCATGCAGACAATACTTTGTTTACATATAAATGACATTTGTATCACTTTCACCTACACAGGTCTCATAGCTGAATAGTTCTCTATTACTACTTTATTTTAAAAATGTTACTGAATTTCCATATTGTTTTAAGGACACAAAAATGTAGTTTTGCTATCGACTGCATAAGAGAGAACTGCACATGGGGAGTGTGACGACCCATAGAAAATGCCTTACTTCCAATTCTAACAAAATTAAGTCAATTCAGTCACCATTTTTCCACGACAGGTGCATGCATTGAACATTTACATAATGGTAAACTTTTTTTAAAGTTCTTTTAAGGGTGGTTGTGACGAGTAGAGTTGCCTTTGCTTAAATTGATCCATTCATTTTCCAAACCTGCTTATTTGCTTTTGGCGTAACATAGTTGCAGGAAACCTATCCCAGACACTGTTGGACACTGGCGAGGTACACCCTAGACAGGCTGCCAGTTCTTCACAGGGCAACACAGAGATACAACAACATACACTCACATTTACACTTAGAGACAATTTAGAGCAGTAGTCGGCATCCTAGAGCACAAGACACTGGCACCCCGGGGTGTGACACCAATAAGCACTTGATCTGTCGTCTCTTTGTGTTTATTGGATTTGAAAAGAGTGATAATCTCTTCTCACAATGATCTTTGTTCCTCAAGTTTTTCCTTTATTTTTAGTCTGAAATGTTGTAATTTGTAAATTGTTAACTCCGATATCCTAGAAATGTAATTTATATGAACAAAAATGGATCAACAGTAAGATAAGCAGAACTCTAAAGAACTCTAAAGACTTTTATGTCTGGAGTATTACTCCATGAAAACAAAGATGCCGATATACAGCTTTAAGAAACAAATATTGTGTTTCTGCACCTTAAATGGTCCAGGTGAATACTCAAATCTGATTGGCTGCTGGGTGCTGATGTGCAGCTAACGAAGTAGTTCCCAAATCACTGCACAGGCTTCTTTAAAACAAACTTTTTCCTTCATCTTCTGGACAAAAACAAGCGGTAAGAAGTGAACTTTCTCTCTGAACTGATGCTTTATTGAACCTATCCTGACGATCAGTGTATATATCGTTTTGCTTTGCCACTGCAGTCGAGGTCTGTCAGCCTTTTTTCGTGTTACCGTGACAACCATCCGCACCACCAATCAAATAGTCCGCTTTTTGTGAGAAATCGATCTAAACCGACAGACATAACTATTATAAAGTACTAAAAATTGATTGAATATTTATTTTATTTTGTAAGTGACCATTGTATAAGCGGGATAGTGCCCGACGAAGTGTTTATGTTCAGAAATTAACGCACACTGTGGAAGCCTGAGCCATCCGACGCAAAGTGGGATCGCCTGTCATATGTATTTAATCTGCATTATAAATAATAAAACGTTAAGTTGTTTAAATTAATTGCATGTGTTAACATGTTAACGTTGACAGTCCTAGCTGTTTCCTTAAAGTGTTATTATTACAAAGACACTTTAGTATTTCTTGATCATTTTATCTTAGTGTTGCAAATGACATTAAATTAATGTATTGTGTTTTAATTTCTTCTAAAATTAAAAAGGTTGTCATGTAAATACTTTAGTCTTCTCCATAATTGTTTTCACACAAAAAAGTATCAATAAAAGTACTTATAAGAATACCAAATTGATAAGCAGTATCGATAAAGTATTGCTAAAATCTCACCGATACCCATGCCTAGGTGAGAGTGCCAACCACTACACCACCATGCAGCTCTTCTTTGCCTAAATTTATATGGAAAAAAATGTTGTTGTTTTGGACATTTTTATTATATGATATTTTAGTGCCCTCAATGGAATAACTCATTCTATTTAAGACAATTATGTGCATTAGTATGTACACGTATTTGGTACACCATGTATTGAGCAGCATCTGCAGGAGGTCTGGCAGCACAGGAGAACATGACAATTATCTTGCAGATGAATTAAATTTCAATAGAAAAAGTTAATAGAATGTTTGACAATTTTCTTCCTCTAAAGATTACAGGTTTGTCTTTTTTCTCATTCTTCAACTGTTCCACCTTCAGCTGTTGTGATTTACTCTAATCTATTTCTAAGTGCTGTTTAATTTACAGCAGATGCTCAAAATCTAGGAACACTTTCAAAAAGTCATAAGGGAACAGCATGATTCTACTTTTTTTAATTTTAATTAGGATATTTATAAATAGGGCTGCACGGTGGCGCAGTGGTTAGCGCTCCTGCCTCACAGCAAGAAGGTTCCTGGTTCAAGTCCTGGCTGGGGGACCTTTCTGTGTGGAGTTTGCATGTTCTCCCCGTGCATGCGTGGGTTTTCTCCGGGTACTCCGGCTTCCTCCCACCGTCCAAAAACATGCTTCATAGGTTAATTGGTCACTGTAAATTGTCCCTAGGTGTGAATGTGAATGTGAGTGTGCATGGGTGTGTGATTGTGGCCCCTGCGACAGACTGGCGACCAGTCCAGGGGTGTGCCCTGCCTTCGCCCATGAGTAGCCGGGTTAGGCTCCGGCAACCCCGTGACCCCGAAAGGGATAAAGCGGATTGGAAAATGAATGAATATTTATAAATATTTCTATTTCTACTTTTAAAGCTAATGAAAGGTGTTGCAAAAGGGCAACACATTTTAGACCCACTACTTATTATTTTAAAGAAGTTTTACCGTGTTGCTGAATTGATACACATTGAACTTTGAGAAGCAGATTGTCACATGTATATGACACAAACTGAAAAGCTCTTCAAATCCTGCTGTTAATGGAGTTTAATCATTTTTCAAAGCTGCAGCTACTGTTAAAGGTCCTTAGTTACAGAGATTCATCACACAAACCATATGTCCAATACTCCAGAGAAAAATCAGAGCATTCGCAGACAATTACCATAATTCCATAGTGCTGAAACAAAAGCACACACAAATCACGAAAAAAAAACATATGTGCACAAGCATATTATAGTTTTTTTTTTTTCATTTGACATGCATGAAACCAGATGTAATGCAAAAAGTCTGTTTGGTAACAAAGAGAAGCTGCGACAGAATCAGCTGGGGAACTTTTCTTGCTGTTCCTTCACATGTGCAGACATGTCAATACAGCCTCTTTCTGCCAAACGTTAATAAATATTTAAAGAAAAAGTAGCACCAATTAAGCCCACAGATTTATGGATCTGAATTGAGACTTTTTTTCCTAATCACTATCCTCTGCATCTTTCTTGCAGCAGTTTGTTCATCTGTGAAATTTTAGCTGGGATAGCACAGTAAGTTAGCCTAATTAGTTGAAATATACTTGATGGGATCTTGTGGTGTGTATTCAACCTTAGTCAAAACCATGGAGAAGCTGACTTCCCAGTTTCCTGTGAGCTGTCCTCATTAAAACACATCTGATGGTTTTCTGCAGCTTTAAGAAAAACACAATAAGGTGCTCCTATAATACATGCACTGATTCACTGATTGCAGGATGACGTTTGACTATCATTTGAAGTTCACGTTATTTGGCTTGAAGTGTTACTGCATATCATCATCCAGACAACAATGGCTCATAATAATTCATGTATTTCCCATTTTTGTATTTAAATCGTAAATGGGGCATAATGAACGTTAAAATTCATTTTTTACTTTTTCATCATCACTTGGAAGTAGTTTGTGTGGATGTCCGAGCTACAGGTAGAGCTACGAGCTACAGAAAAGGACGAAAGGATAAAACATCAATGTAAAGGCTATCAACTTGGAAAACTTTGCAGAGGTAACAACGGCAAGTTTTCAGAGCAGCAAAGTATGTAATAAAGATACTGTATTGCCATGAAACCCTTTTGTTTATTTTCATATCCATTCTTACAGTGCTCATGTCAGCATTCAGTTTTTTCACCTGCAAGAAAAGATATTTCAAAACAGCTTTTAAAAATGTCAACATCAACTTTGTTAATAAAGCTTTAAAAAATGGTAAACATGGAGCCACTAAAGACCAACTCCTGAAAAAAGCAATAACATTTTAAACTGCAGTGTTGATTAACTGAACATGAACTTGATGTTTTGAGTTCTTGATGCAATTCCTTATTGGAGGATTTTCTTTTTCAGCTCATCAGTTGGGCACTTTAGGCAGGAATCACGGCTCCTCTTACACTCCCCAAAACTTCTTTTACAACCAATCAGCCCTATGCAGTTGGTCGAGAAAAAAAAGGGTTTTCCAAAGGACCTGCAAGTTAAAAAAAAATTTAGATTACGGTTAAATAGTTGAAGTTTATATTGCACACAAATCTGCATTCCCATAAAGAGTTAGCTGCCTTCTGGCTCTGCACAAACATTTCTGCAACTTCTCTTCTAGAAACTTTATCTGCAGAAAAAGCACATTTTAACTCTGTGTAGTATTTTATGTGTTTTTTTGAATTATCAAAAAAAAAAAAAAACACCACACAAACTACTTCAGGATCCCTTGTGAGTCAGACAAAATATTAAAAAATGAATTTAAACATTAATTATATGTTTGCTCTATTTTTGATTTAAGACTTACATGGAAAATTAAAAACATAATTCATTTTTCTTTAGTGGTTTATAAAGTGATAATCAAAGTAAGCAGCTGTTTTTTTTTAATTTAAAAAAAAGACTGTTTTTTATGGTACCTATCTTTTCCGGTTTCACGTTGTGTTGGGTTTTTCCCAAAATTTATTTTGCTTTCTGAAATGTTTTTATTTTTTAACATTTCATTTTGTCTTCCTGAAATTACTTTTGTTATATTATTTTATAATATTTTACTTTCAAGACATTTTATTTGTTGGCTGAAATGTTTTTTTTGTTTCTTACGTTTTTGGTTTTGTAAATGTAGTTTTGTTTTCTAAAATATAATGCTGTTTTTTTATGTTTGCTTTGCTTCTTTAATTTTTGCTGTGATCTTTAAAATGTTTTTGTGTTGAGTTATTTGTTGAAGTGATATGCACTTCAGGGGCCACTGTACAAAAAATAGAAATTGCAGTAACAAAATGTAGAAGGTTGTGTACGGAAAGGGTATTCGATATAAACCCAAAGCAAAATCTATTATGCAAATCCTGAATGAGGTAGAGGATTCGCTGGAACCACTGTAGGGAGCAAAGTTCATATGCTAAGTTGACTTACGTTTGGTGAGCGTTATTGGATTGAGTGTTCAACTATCACGCAGTGTCAAAGCCCCTTAGCTCCCCCCAGTTTTGCACTTTTTTGTGTTTTTTGTAATTTATGACATTAACTATATACACTAGTCATGTGGATTTGATGAAGACTGGTTACAAAGAAGATTATCAACTGCACACAGATTAAACAGAAACAGCAACTTTGGGAAGAATATAAGAAGGAGGCTTCATATCTACACTGAACAAAAATATAAACTACCATTTGTCATGAGATGAGAAGTTCTGGCTGGGGAACTTGAAACAGCATCATCAATGGGGGAACATTTCTGTGTGGAGTTTGCATGTTCTCCCCGTGCATGCATGGGTTTTCTCCACCGGCTTCCTCCCACCATCCACAAACATGCTTTATGATTACTCTAAATTGTCCCTAGGCGTGAATGTTATTGTGTATGGGTTTGTGATTGTGGCCCTGAGACAGACTGGTGACCTAGAGTTGATCAGGTTGTGGCCTGTGGATGCTGGTCCACTCCTCTTCAGTGGCTGTCCAAAGTTGCTGGAAATTGACAGGAGCTGACCAAGCAATGGGAAAAAAAACAGATATTTCTAATTCACAAGCCTTACTGTAGTATATTGCTAAGACATAAATAACTTCATGATAAAACCTGTCGATCTTTTAACTCAATGAGACTATAATTTAGTGCTTCTCTCTCAGTCAGAGAAGTAATCAAACACACCAGGTGGCCTATGTTTTTTTTGGTTATCTTAAATCTCATTTCAGCTGGAAAAGACTTTTCTCTATTATGTGTATGTGACCCTCTTTGGATCTGTAATGTCCCTTCCTTCATTTTGTAAATGACAAAACACAGCTTCACTGTTTTCACTTGCAGCATGCTCATTGTCAGTGTTATTGTATACATTTTCTCATTCATTCATTTTCCAATCCGCTTTATCCCTTTCGGGGTCACGGGGTTGCCGGAGCCTAACCCGGCTACTCATGGGCGAAGGCAGGGTACACCCCTGGACTGGTCGCCAGTCTGTCGCAGGGGCCACAAACACACACCCATGCACACTCACATTCACACCTAGGGACAATTTGGAGTAACCAATTAACCTGTGAAGCATGTTTTTGGACGGTGGGAGGAAGCCGGAGTCCCCGGAGAAAACCCACGCATGCACGGGGAGAACATGCAAACTCCACACAGAAAGGTCCCCCAGCCAGGACTTGAACCGGGAACCTTCTTGCTGTGAGGCAGGAGCGCTAACCACTGCTCCACCGTGCAGCCCACATTTTCTCAGACTTGTGAAATAAAGAGCATTAATACCACTTTACTGTAAAGTTACACATAATGTTAAAGTGCTGATTAATTGAAAAGATAAGGATTTTTTCTTGTTATAAAATTACTGAGTCTACTTTTGACTAATATTGAGAATTACTGGGCCACCAAAAAAACAAAGATAATAATATTACAAGATTACAGTTGTTAATTTATAAGAAAAAACTTGTAAATGTATGACTTTAAATCTCTTAAATTTAGGAATTTTTTCTGGTAAATGTATAAGAGTAGAACTACAAAAAATTTATATTACAAGATTAAAATCAAGGTGAACCTACAGTCCAGCAAGTGAATGCTATGTGCAGCAGCAGACCAACTTCTTGTACAACTCAATTTGGTCAAACTGTCCTGGGTTTGAAAAGGTAAGCTGAATATTTATTGATAACGTTACAAATGTTTGCAAGCTCCTTAATTATGGTGAGTGTTTCCACTCAGTTAAGTCTCGCTTCCACTGAGCGGTATACCATGCATTCACCATGAATGCAGATTGCATGGTATTTTTGTGTTTATGTAATTGTCGCGGGACGACTATATAACCAACAACAATGGAGGTCATCCAGCAGCACGTCTTTTTGCTGCTTTACTTCTGGTACACCGTGTACAACAGGAATACCGCAGCAAAGAGGAAAAAACATTTGGAGTGGATCCTGAGTCGGGAAAAGAGTCACGTGCGTTATCGGCCAAGACAAATATGTCGGGGTCAGATGGTAAGCCTCTTCATTTTTGTTTTGATTTTAACCAACTTGTAAAGCATAACATGCAAGGCACCCCACAAATTGAATAACTGATCCCCGCCCTGCAAGGATTTAACAGAAAAAATGAAAACTGCAACTCTTCCATTTCAAATGCTGCTGTTTCCCCACTTGTGTTCAGGAAAAATTAGACTAGGCAATGAAAATATACGATCCAGAAGTGCATTCTGTAGTTAAATATAGATCAAAAGGATTAATCTATATTTCTATATTTCACGGATTTATTAGATGATCTGGTTTATTTCAAGCATAAATTGTGGACAATACAAGACAAAAAGAAAAAAAATATAGATCACACAAATTCATCAAACTCACAACAGAGATAATGAAATGCATTGCCTAATAAAACTCACTTAAGTCACATTTGATTCATATAATATTGTAATTATTAATTTGTCAAGAAGAGCTTGAATGATTGCTTGAAAATAAGTGGGAAGAAGTGAATTTATTTAATCCCACCCCAACATAGTTACTTCATTTTATAGATTTGCATAGTTTTCATAATCCGATTCTGATCAGATCAAGTGCAGATTTTTTCATGTAACAAAACATAGTGCTTAGTGATTAATCTCAGAAAACATTTTTTTTTTTATTTCAGTAAACAGTCAGATGAACCACACATCATATAACAGATAAATAATAGTAATTAACTATCATCAGAATACAATTTCATGTTCATCCAGAAATCATCCCTTCACATTGCATATACAATTTTCAATTAACAACATGTTGATTTTTGGTTATCCTCTGAAAGAATTCTTACATATTTTCAGTAAACAGTAATGGGACACACTTTAGATAACCAGTTTGTAATGTTTTCCTACTAGTTTCCTATAGAACTTTGGCAGTGTAAATATCAATAAGATCATACAGTTTCAAAAGTCTGGATTGAAAAAAAATAACTTAGATATTTGGCTTTATGTACAATTCTGATGGGTTGTCTAAGTGAAAAGTAAAAAGTTCTGATTGAGCAAGGTGTCACAGTAGAACAAGCAGGATGAAAGCCAGATGCAGGAAATAGTCATGAGCACACTGTGGAAAAGTCCAAGGGATTTAATTTACAAAAACCCATATGGCCGCACATGAATAACGTGCTTCATCTGATCTAGTCAGGACACAAGACAAACCAACACTGCAGGCTTCAACAGAGTTCCTTAAGTACACACTAACTTGATTACAGAAGTGAGAGCAGCTGTGACTGCTTAGAAGGACCCACAGGGAAATGGGCGGAGTTACAGCAGCCTCCACAGAAGCAGGACATGACACAAGGTTCATGTAAAACTGCTAAAAACTCTATTTTAACCTTGTTTGCTTTTATACAAGATGCTATGTATAAGGTATAATGTGTGCACCAACATTTTACTTGATATTGATATGGTGTATTGAGTTATTTGTTTCTTCTTTGTCTTTTAAGATGCTTATGGAAAGAACCCCGCGGACCAGTCATCTGGGCTTTCAGCCGTTCAAACGAGTGGTGGAATGTGACTGTCCCAGGATTCACACATATGCAGTAGGTGCAAAATTTTCGAACGACAAAGAAATCATTTTTTTACCTCAGTTCAAAACTATGTTCAATGATGCAGAAACAAAACACCATCTTCAGAGCGCGTTTGCCTCTGAGGAGAAGAGTTGCTATTGCACTATGGAAGTTGGTGACCAACAGTTAATACAGAAGCATCGGGCATCTTTTTGGTAAATCATCTGTGTGAAGCGGTGTCCAGGATTTCTGTAAGACTGTCTGCACAGTTTTAGTTCCTGAATTAATTTGTTTTCCTGGCCCAGAAAAGCTAAAGAACACGGCCGAATACTTTGAAAACAGGTGGGGCCTTCCTCAGTGAGTTGGTGCTATAGATGGGTCACACATACCAATTATAGAGTGGAAGAATACCACACTGACTATTTCAATAGAAAAGACTGGGATTCCATCATCCTCCCCTACGTTGTGGATGGAAAAGGACAATTCTGGAATGTAAATACAGTAAAGACAGGAAATTTGCAACATGCTCCTTGTTCTGCAGTTGTCCTCGCTGTGGAAGTTGGTTGAGCAGGGGGGCCTGTACCCTGCTTGCACAATAAACATTGGGGGGTGGTCGATGTTTGTTATTATCTGCTGGGGGACTCCAGTCAATTAGACAATATGCTGAAGAGGGTAGTGAAGTACACGAGGGTCTGCTGCGATCTCTCAACATTTTATTTTATTTTTTAGGCAGCTGGTCAATACACAGCTATTGTAATTTGCATATGCTTTAGAAGTGTGTTCTGTTCTGATGCTTAAATAAATGACATTTTTGACTTCCTTGGACTTTGAAGTAATTGTAACATGTAACTGTTATGAGCACTGATGCAAATGTGTCACTTCAACAAAATTCTGCCATTAGGATAATGGGACTTTAATAACTCAACTAAGCAATGTCAAATTAACAAAAATCTGCAGTCTTAAGAGTTAGAAATTACATAATTGCATAAAAAATGCAAATACAATGAGTGCATATTCATCTTTTAAATTTCTCCATAAATAAGGATGAAAGAAAAATCAGAAGTTGAAA
The DNA here is from genome assembly GCA_036245035.1 of Adrianichthys oophorus. Taxonomy (NCBI): domain Eukaryota; kingdom Metazoa; phylum Chordata; class Actinopteri; order Beloniformes; family Adrianichthyidae; genus Adrianichthys; species Adrianichthys oophorus. The sequence continues at coordinate 17,158,054 of BSAI01000072.1, read as the reverse complement.
AAAACTTTATTAAACATCATAAGCTATTAGCTTAATTATTAGCTTAAGTGGAAGCTTAACTGATTTTTAGTGGAAGAAATACTTACCAACAGGTTCCACAACGGACTCCAGAAGAGTGGTCACAGAGTTCAGGCCTCCTTCCCGGCCTCTGTCTGTGGGACTGTGGCTGTAAATGACATCCATGACCTCAAACCACTTCTATGAGCTCCTGCTGTTTCCACTCTGTTATCATCTTTAATCTTCCTATATTGCATTTTAAGCTTCTTCACCTTCACCCGACATTGGTCCGACTTCCGTTCAAAACCATGAACCGTCTGCCATTGTGAGAGTTCTTTAAAAACTTTTTCGTTTCTAATGGATCCCTCAAGCTCACCCTGTATCACACCAGGATGGCAAGTAACGTTTAATGTTCCACCACAGACCAGGTCTTGCTGTTGTTTGCAGGCATTTTCTATATAGAAACGTGACCAGGAAACCGCAAAAACCCGAATGTTTACAAATGTTTGAAAAATTAGCTATAACATTAGCTTAAGAGCGCTACATTGGAGCTATATTTTCTGTATGTCGTTATCACTTTCTAGTCGTCATCACTTTCAGCCAACCAACAGCTGGCTACAGCGGCTCTGCCCCCACCGTTCCCTTCCACTTTTCTATGGACCTACAACTGAAGGGGGTCTTCCAGAGGTACGGATCGGTACTGTTTAATGGGTCAATTTTTCAATGGAGCGCTCAAAATGGTTTTAGAAATTCCAGGAACCACAAGCAGTCCTGCATTTTGTGAGCGAAGTGTTCTGTTTGATTGGTAAGGCACTATGAGATCTTTAATATAGGATGGGGCCATACCAATTATGACCTTATAGGTTAGCAGGAGGATTTTGAACTTGATTCTAGAATTAACTGGGAGCCAGTGAAGTGAAGCTAACACAGGAGTAATGTGTTCTCTTCTGCTGGTTCCTGCTAACAATCCAGCTGCTGCATTTTGAACAAGCTGAAGACTTTTTTAGAGATCTTTTAGGACACGCTGCAAGCAAAGAGTTACAGTAATCCATCCTAGACGTAACATATGCATGGTAGAGTTTTTCAGTATCACTTCTTGAAAATATATTTCTGATTCTAGAAATATTGTGTAGATGAAAAAATGAAGCCTTACACGCCTGAAATTTTTGAGCCTTAAATGATAAATCCTGGTCAAATAAAATCCCTAGGTTTCTAACTGTGGAATTAGAGGCTATATTTATGCCATTCAGGGAGAATATCTGATCATATCATCTCTCAGGTATTTAGGACTGAGTATAATGACCTCAGTTTAAAGTTAAAGTCCCATTAGTTGTCACCTAGGTGTGTTAAATATGTTCTCTGCATTTTACCCATGCCCTGGCACAGCAGCAAGCTGCAGACACAGCAGCAAGCTGCAGACACAGCAGCGCTCAAGAACCATTTGATGGTTCAATTCTCCAATCTAACCCCTAATGCTGAGTGTCAAGCAGGAAGGCATTCAGAGTCGTTGGCATGACTCAGCTGTGGATTTGAACTCATAACTTTCCAGTTTCAGGGCTGACACTCTTTCAAAAGGCCATTTCATATTCATCATTTATTTTAGACATTTTATCTGGAGGAAATAAATAAAGGTTTATGCATACTATACACTTATGTGAATAAAACACCTTAGTTATTAATTTTCTGCAAAGTTTTATATAGGTGTTGATAATAAATTTCACAGTGTTCCTTTGTTTAAACTTTCTCCTGCTAGCTTACAGTATAGCCTCACTAGCCCACGCTAACATTAGTGTGGCAAAAAATAAAATCTGAGCTATCCAGCTGTTCAGTTTTGAGTCAGATAACAGCTCAGATGAGTTAAGTTAAAATGTTAATGTACTGTATTTGTCTGCAAGTAGATGCTTCAGAATTGGAGTAGAGCAGGGAGTTTAGCTGCCGATTGTAGTTAGTACGTTGCATCTACAAACTTTTTCAAGTCTTTAGTTTCTGATTCAAATGAGGGTTTTTTTGTCTGCTCTTGATCCTTCACCTTTTGAATGAAGAAATGCTTAGAAATTATGTTTTACTCTTAAATTATTTAATGCATGTCCTCCATCATGAGAAAAAATGCTAGAAGAGCATGTTTAAAACACCACAAACACCAGTCTCATGGGAATGGGTCTTTAAAATCACAAACTGATTACACCAACATAAAGTTTTCTATTTTAGAGTCGAATTACAGTTTATGTATTCTGGTAGTTATAAAAAATGTTACATTTGTAAATTATCTTTGAACCAGTAATGTTTTATTTTGAAAGGGAGTACGGGGAAATCAATTGTTTGTCAGTAAGCTATAATTAAACAAAATAAGCCTAAAACTAAAACATAAAAAATGAACCAGTCTTGCAAAGAGTGTTCCATTGTGTTTTATTTTATTAGAAAATGTCAACACACCATAAAAATTACAATTACAAAACTATAGATTTGGAATTCTTTTATGTACACTTACAAAAGATAAAGCCCAAATAAAAGGTGAGAATAAGGGAAGGGGAAGTGAAAACTATGTTGTTTTTTGGGTTGACTTTGTCCTAAGATGGGTACCAGGGTATGAGGTTCTTGTCCATGAGATTCTTGTCCATTTCTCTTTCTATCATCAAACATATTTCCAGGGAACTGTGTGCCATCAGGATTGCAATGACTACATTGACACTGCTAATCAGCAGCCAAAGCAATTACACACATATGTGGATCCTGATTATTGGAAACTGCATTTGTGCCACACATCCTACTCACATGTTTGCCTTTGAAATATTTGCTAGAGATGCCATTGAGGAGCATCTGCAATGTCACGGGTTGTCAGTCAGAAGTGTCAGAAATTAACCATTAAATGAGAAAAGACATGTAATCGCTTTTTGAAGATAGTCATGATGGAGTGACTGCAAAAAACAACCACAATTTTGAGAAGTAATTTGCAGTCATTCAATGTTTTTTTTTTCCTTCACATCCAACAATACACAAATTAGGTTCCATCCATTTTGCGCCCTCACAACATTCTAGCATTGATCATTGGATGTGAAAACAAGCGTATCGACAAAGTCACTAATGCTAAAAACATTTGACATGAGAATTTGATGTATATACGATTTGGGTTATTTGGCACCCTGCTTCTGAAAGAATTCTTATTTAAATGCTTCATTGGCGCTTCTTGAACAACACTTGACCTTTGTCCTGATCAGTGGACCTGCATAGAATGAGAGAAAAAAAAATCACTTTTTCTACAACTTTCTAACCTTACACCTGCAGAGAACATACAATAACAACCTATTTTTTACACTTTCTGTTCACTTTTGTTTTCATTGTATTGTTTTACACAATAAAAAGTAAATGTTCCTCATGAATTAATATTTCCTAATTTAGTTTTCTGTTTTCAGTTTGATGTAGTTATCATTTAATGAGCTCTGATCTTTGGCTGAGATTCTAGAGACAAAAAACCTCGGCAAGCATTGAGGTTTTTAGAGCATTGATGTGACATATTCTATTTGGTTAAAGTGGGCTGAAGAAGGAGCTGTGTCTCCTCTCAACACAAATGCAATAAACTTAAGGAAAAATTGTGTTAATAACCCAAATGTTCTGTTAAGAATGTAAAAGGCCAATCTGATAAATACTAGTGAAAAATGACTATACATTGTACATTGAACTGCATGTCCCATAAATAACCTTTAAATTTAATTTTAGTAGGTTTTTTTTACATTGATTTTGTTCACTCAACATGCCACACACAATATTTGCCATCATAAAAAATACTGCTTCACATTCTTAAAAAAATCTTGTATTTTCTCGTGGCTAAAATGCTTTTCATGCAGTTTCTGGATACTCTGGATTCCTCCCGTAATCCAAGTGCATTTCTACCAGTTTCTAAACTATTAGTTGAGGTGGGTGGAAGTGTGGATGGCTGCTTATCTTTTTGACTGCCTTTTACTCCAGCCATGACCTGTGATCCTGAACAAAAATTACCCATTAAACTAGACAAAGAAATAATTTATGTGTGTGCATAATTACTAACTCAGTTTTTTTAAAGTAACAATAACAGTATTCAAACATTTTATCCTTACAAACAGAAAATGGCCATGGTAACCCAGCTAAAGTGTGACCTATGCTTGTTGTTGTTGTTGTTGATATTTAAAATTCATACTTGAACTGTCAGTTTTAACCTTTACTCTTCCTACATCTCAACAACTGAGACTGTCTAAAGCTCAATGTAGGCCATGAACCAACACTGAACATGCTTGAAGTGTGTAACATTTAAAGAAAAACACTTTATTAGGATTTTCAATAATAAGAATACATTTTTCAGAACACCAAAATACAAGCAAACCTTTTTTTTCTTCTTTTGTTTTGCTTTCGTACATGGCAATATATTGCTTTTTAGATCTGTTTGCTTTAAAAGTGACTGAAAGTATAATAATTCACTGAAAGGCAATCTGATATTTACTATACAATTATGGTGGTGCATAGTTATCCCTTAATGAATATTTTATATTAATTTGATCATTGACAACTTTTCAATTAGAATATTTAGCACAGAGGGAACACAGATTTGGCTGTTTCATTAGAGTGTGTCCTGGGTATTTTCTGTTTGGGTTGGTCCTTCTCAAACAAGCTACAGAGCAGTGTTTGCTTTTTTCTTTCTTTTCATTTATTTGCTTTGTTTCTTGACGCTGCACCATAAATCAAACGGTTCAAATTCTGTTTTGCTGATGAGATGCACAAAAAAGCTTTTGTGAGGTGGCAGAGAGAGAGAGAGAAGAGGGGATTTTGTATTAACCACAGCTGCAAGGTACATTTTCAGTGCTCAATTGTATCTACTCTTTCTGAAAATATTGTTGGCCTGTCCTGGCTATATATGCATTTGGAGCAGGGTTTGAACACATTGACTGATCCATACAGGGGGACGTCCTAAGGGGTGTAGTTAGCCATTGAGAGAGTAAAGAGGAAGAGTTTGTATCCCTAAGAGCCACTCCGTGTCTGCTTCCAGAGACATTGGTTTGGTCCTTCATGCTGATGGTAAGATAATTCTCTGTCTAGTCTATTTTTTTTTATTTGAAACTGTATTAAATATTGTTAGTCTTTTAACTTATTTCTTTATTTTGTTGAGCTCAGTCTTCTCCTTAATGAAAGACAACAGCAGCATGCAGAGTAACTTAGAAAATAGACCAGTGGTTTTCTATTGTCACAGTGGCAGTCATGTTAGCTGGTTGTTGTAAAGTTGTCAAATTTTTGCACTTGCACTTTTTTTTAATGGCATCTAAAACCTTACAGCACTTTTAGATAATTCACTTTTATGCAGTTTTTTTACAAATTAATTGTATAAATATCATTCTGGTTGTTCAATTTTGGAAAACAGGAAAATGAACAAGAGACAATAATAAGGAAGAAGGAAAATAATTCCTTAAGAAAGGCCTTACATACAGCAATGCTTGTTATTAGAAGGCAGTTCCATTGCTGGCAAGCTTCTTTATGGTCATATAGTGCAGAAACTATACAGCTGCATAAAAAGCAACTTCAGAAATTAAACTGAAATGTGTTATACATGTTGAGCCAATATTCAAGACACCATAAACTTTCAAAGTCTTCCTTGTTCTGTTTCTACTATGAAACAGTTCACTTTTAGCTTTTAATGTACCTCCCTAGTAGTTCTTTTTCTACCTTTTATGTGTTTTCTAATATTGTCTGTAAATATATCTGTTGATATATGGTTTTGCTAGTGTTACTTTTAATGACAAAAACTCTTGATTTTACTTTTTTATTTTATTTTAATTGACCTAAACCATGGTTCAAAGGATGGATGGATGGGTCCATCCATCCATCCTTTGTGGCTGTCTTTTTTTTTTTTTTTTTTTTTTTAAATAAGAGGTTTTATTTCTCATTATCGAATACCAGCTCCTGTCCACTGTGACTAAATAAATAGTTTAAACCCCTCTTGTGTAGGCCAAGCTATTCACGAAGGCTGTTCTCATAACCACACCGACACCCCAGGCTATCTCTTCTATGGTTGTTCTATTATTGTGTCAAGAAGGCACTTGAGAAAGACTGGATATAGAGTGATTAATGTGGTATGGAGGTACTGACAAGCTAGGAAAAACAAAGTGAGAAATGCAGTCCTTTCACCTGCACTGACATCAGTAGAGAACACCAATGACACATCGTTTAGCTGAAGAGGTTTTCTAATTTTCTACCTGACCGCAATTAGAAAAACTGCATGTTAAAATGTTGTTCTCATTAGATTCCAGACCTCTTACTGCAGAAGGCACAACAATGTCTAGTGACTGCTGCATTATGGGCCAGGATCTTACATTAGTGAAGCGCCAAGGTGACCTCTGGCGGGTAATCATATGTCAGACTAATTAGAGTGCTTGCATATTCCAGTGTGAGGTTTTCTCAATTGGTGTCTTGTTTAATCAAGTTAATGGGCTAATCTGCAGATTACTCACCTGTTTAAACACTGCTGATGAGGTTTGAAACAGGTCCACAGTATCCTCAACAGCCTCCGTTCAATGGACAGCAGGAGATGCAGGATCATAGCTGCTTGTAGACTGATGACAGGTATAAGTAGTCTATTGCCATTTAATCTGCAGCCATGAGTGGACATTCTAAGGTGAGGCCTTATCAATTTTGATTTTCTTCAATTTTATCACACTGGTTATGCTCTTCTTTTCAATGTTCTGTTGTATCTGGGGATCTGTTTCTGATGAAAAGAATCCAGTCCCAGTTGCGAGCCAGTTCCACTTCAGCTTTCCCAGGATCAGCTTGTGTTGATCAGCAGAGAGTAATAGACTGAAGCTACGTCAAGCCTTCATTTCAGGAGTCTCAAGTGTTGACGGTAAAGTCATAGTAGACACAGTAGCCATTCAATGTTTTTTCTGTGGGATTTCGCTTCTTTTCCAATCAATTTATTCAAAGCTTTTTTTTGAAAGCTATTCCAGATAGGTAAAGTGAGCTCATTCTCATGTTTTTATTTATTCTGAAATGTTATTGCGCTTCCCTCTGTTGTCTTTTGAGATTTCTTTTCACCAACTGCCCTACTTCAGAACTGATCATCTTCAAATGGAAAATGGCCTTCATTCAGAACTGATTTAGTTGATCACACTCTTATCACATCTTGACACAGGTGTCCAAGTTAAACTGCAGAACCAGGGTAAGCACTTGAAAGTAAATCGGATTGATTTCCATGGAAAAAAAAAGGAACGCTTATGCCAAACAGGAGATGCAGGAAGATGAGATATATGCCATTTTTTCTTTAGCTTTTATCTGCTTCTTTTCACTGAGGATGGCCTTCACATTTATCAGAATAACAGCATCAAGGTTCTAGAAAAAAGAGAATAAAAACAAGTATGAAAGTTGATAGTTAGATAAGTAGTACATTAGGAAAAAACACATTAGAAGCAAGCAAAACATACAAAAACACTTTATTTAAAAAATAACAGTCAGGATAAAAATGATGGAAAAACTGGAATAAAAGGGTTTTAAGAGAGGGAAAAAAAGGGAAAGGTTTGGAATAAAAACTGAAAGATCCAAAAAATATAAAACACGTCCAAAGATCTTGTCAGGAGTGTTGTGGTAACAATAGTTTTTAAGACACTTTACATGCAGCAAATTTGATTTTTTTCTTCAATTTCAATATAAAATGGATTCTCTAACCATTTTATACAACCTTATGAAGGTAAGGGATAGTTAGTTTTTAGAGTAAAATTTATAGAAATGTTTTCCTAAAAAGTTTTGGCAACAATAATAGCAACTTTTAGGCTTAATTACCTTAAATTATGAGGAAAAAAATGGGATAACGTGAAGACAGAGACAAAGTTTTACTGCGCCACATTTGCAGTTAATTTGTTTTTTTTAAACGTATCAATTTCTCAAGTTATTAATGTTTTTTAATTTTATTTTCCAACGTTACGTTTGCCAGATTAATAAATATACCTCTGCTTTGTTATAATGTAGCACATCTTTCTTTAATACAATGTGATAAAATTATAAAACTTTTACCATATCTTTATTTTATATTTGCAAATGTGTTTGAGAGTAGAACTGCTTTCTTCTTTAAGGTAAAACAGCATAAAAACGTGTATATGCAAAAGCTTGAAGAAGCTCTTGCATGTCCTGGAAGCATGATGCCACATCTGCTATTCCAATGCATATTTGTTAGAAGAGCTTGGAAGAGTTTCTCTATTGTTTTAAATGATATTTATTTACAGCTTTTCGCATCAGTGCCTGCCTCCTTAAACCTCCTCTCCAAGCTCATTTTTGACTGTAAAAGGTGAAGGCACTTTGCCATGAATAAGATCTAAGGGATAAAAAAGGCCCATAAAACAGATGACTCTCAAATTTGTTCAATGTTGAAAATGAACAAAAAAATGTTTGAGACAGAAACAGCAGTGAAAGTGAGAATGTCCAAAGAAAGAATGTGGAAAGGGTGGGAAGACTTGCAGCAAGACACACCTTTACTTTTATTAAGTCATCCAGGAGTGAAGGAGCTGCATGATTTCATGACATTTTTGAGAACAAACTTGGAGGTGAGAAAAGGGGAAAAAAGCGTAACCCTTGTGTGGTGTTCGTATTTTTGCTGTATGTAATATATACGTGTAGGGTGGGTGTACAGTATGCGGTCAATGAAAATGTGTTTTGATTTATGTTCTTCACAGAAAATGAGCCAAAGCTAATGAATTTCAGGTTGTAAAAAAAATTTATTGTTTAATTTTTCTATGGATAAAAAAACTGAAAACGGGTCCCACAGACCCGAACACCATACAAGGGTTAAGTAATAAAAAAGGAAAATCCATGGAACATGAGTCATTACTCTTTGTCTTCAGCGTTGGCCCAATTTCATTGCGAGGCTGGCAGACCCTCAGATGTTAAAGGCTCTCCATTTGACACTATGAGGCCTCTTGTCATTTGCTGCCAGGGTTGTCCAAGAACCAGAAGTGAAAGAGAAATGAAGAAGAAAACAGAACACAAACAACAAAGGAGCACAGAGAAAAACATTAAGAACCAATGAAAAACAATAACTCAGATAAAGCTGAAGTGTCGGGGGGAAATAAAGTAAAATAGTTGGAATGATCAGAACAGGGGCAAGATAGGAGGATAAAAAATGCATGTGCAGGAGCTTTTTGAAAAAAAACAGCAGGAGGGGAAGGAGTAATTCCAGCAGAATGCAGAGATACTGGTGGCAGTGAAGAATGAGGCTGAGTATTCAAGATGACACTGAAAGGAGTGATGGCTGATTAAAATACAAGCAGGACAGACAGACAGGCTTTGGGGTCATAAAGGGGCCAGGAGAAGAACACACACTTGCACTTTACAAAGACTCACACATCCTTGTTGTATGACTTTCTATCCTATCTAACCTTGAATAAACATCTGTTCAGGCTCAAGGAAGCTAAACATGTGAGAACAGACCTTCAGGGAATCAGCAGTTCACCCTGATGTTGCACACATGCTCAAAAACAAACAAAAAAGGCCAAACCACATGTAAATCTTAAATGCGTTTTGTGAACAAGAAGTGTTTTCAGTCTCATTAGGACATTTGAGTACAGTCATTATATATATTTTTTGGTTTAATGTCACAGTTTTAATAGCCATAATCAAACTAATACTTGAAATGACACAATTGTTGTACGTTTTGTTCTATATGTCTTTGTTAGGCTAACACTAATCAAGCTCAAACATATCAAATGTAATAGCCAAGTTAGCCTTTCTGTTGGTTTAAGATTTTTTCTGGCATTGCTGCAAATCTTAAAGTCCATGGTTACAAGAACAGAGCCATACAATGTCTAATAATAGATGCTGTATTTTGAAAAGTAAACTACTCACAATAAGTTAGAAATTTGCTATTTGCATGAATACATTTCCTTTGTGATCTGAATTTTACTATAAAATGTACAATTTTCTTTTAAAATCATTAACAATGAATTTAAAGAAACATAATTTTCATTTGTTTGCCATTCATTACCCCTAATTTTAACACAATAATAAAGATAGCCCCAAAGAACAAAAAAATGACCTTGTCGATGGCGAGCAATTCCACCATTTGCCACAAAGGCCACTTGACAGCGATGTCCCATGCTCTTTACTAGCCTCCTGATGTCAATCTGAGGCAATGAATTCCACCTTCCAGAAGTGCTACATGCAGTCAGTAGACCACTGCTGCACTGTCCAGGACACACTGCAAACGTGCAAGGTGTTGTCTTTGTGTCAGTTGAGTCACCTGCAACGGTCGTCTGGCATTCAGGTAATAGCGATGAAGTCAGTTGTGAATGGTTTGTCTAAAAACCCTATTACCCCTCACATCTCATAAACAGGCAGCTGTGTGGCATTTGCAAAATGATGTCTGAGTGCATAGGTCCTTAGGTAATGTGCATCGTTGCGATCTGTCACTTGCAAGGCTCCACTCGTGGGTTTGTGACAAACTGCCAATAGTTCCTTGTCTTGATGCAAGTCTGCTGATGACATTTTTGTTTGTTTATTTAAGGATCTCCATTAGTCTTTAACAAAGACTATTCTTCCTGGGGTCCACTTTTAGAAATACACCAAGTTCACATTTAACATCTGACTGATTACTATTACTGGCCAGGTGGCAATGTTCGTCCTCTAAGCGACATTGTGTGGTCATGGCAGTTTGAATGATGAATGTGGAATTAATTACTGGCAAAATCAGCTTTTTATACCCACAGAATGTTGAAAGACATGTTGAAAAGATGTTTTTAAATGTTATTTTAGATTTTTTTTAATTTAAGGAAGTGGAGCAAAAATACAAATGACATCCACTGAATTGTTCACATAATCCCTAGTTTCTTGTGACTAGAGTAAGTCTACATTAGTGATCAAATCCAGAATATTTAGCATTTCATAGTTTATTTTGATATTTTCTCCAACCCATTGAGTGCACTGAAAAACTATAACACTGACCTGACTATGGCTTGTAGCATATGCTATATTTTTTTTATTTACATTGAGTGAATGCTAAAATTTTAGGTGTGACAGATTACTTCAATTTTTTTAAGTCAAGTCAGTGTTATATTTTTTCAGTGTGTATTGACTGCAGGGCTGACCAACACTGGTCCTCAAGAGACACAATCCTGCCTGGTTTCCAGGTCTTCTTTTCCATCTTTCTGCTGATTGGCTGACTCAAGTGATTCTACACCCTGGTTGACTGAACAAACCTGGTTTAGGCAACTAGCATCAAGCAGTCCAGGGAGACCTGGAACCAGTCAGGGCTGAGGTCCTTTAAGGACCAGGGTGGGCCAGCCCTGGTATATGAGAACTGGGCAGAGTGAGAGTGACATCACCCATAGAAAATGACAGGCGTCCAGTTCCAAGGAAAGAAAGCCAATTAAGTTGACATTTTTTCATGTTGGAACCAGAAATCGTCAGTAAGCAGTGACGGGTCCGAGTTGGTCTGGGTCAACATTTCTATAGCAACGACTCTCGCCAAGCAGGAGTGGACATGTCAGAAGGCCATACATCTTCCACTAAAAGCAGGCTCAGGAGAATCTGTCAATCAAATGCTTTGAACGTTTGACACAAGACTTTCTACGTTTATTGAGGTATCTGATTGGTCAGTTTATGACTTCAATAACTTGCTCTACAGCAAAAATATCATGAAAAAATAGGGCTAGCAAGAGCATGCTAAGAAAAAATAGCAGAGCAAAAATGATTACTCTGACAAATATCAGCTGATTATTTTCCAATAGACATCCATAGGATTTTGGCTTTAACACCAGGGGACACTGTCCAGTTCTCAAATTTAGTCTATGCTCCAACCTTTGAAGAAAAACTGGACATTATGTTCATTCTTGAGGTAAAAAGTTTGCACTGACAGACCCACTCCAAAGAAAATCATGTTTTTGATGTTTTCTAACATGTTCTTGTAGTTTTTCTCATGATGGAGGACATATATAAAGAAAATTAGGATTGAAACCATTTTTTTGAGTATTTTTTAATTCAAATCACGATGAATCAGGACCAGAAAAAAACAACTTAAAAAAGCTTATAGTTCCTACGTGAAAACTACAATCAGCAGGCCACAAGCTCCCTGTTCCGCTCCATTCTGATCCATTTACTTGCAGACAAATAGATCTATGTACTTTTTCTATTGTCCTTGTCTGAACTGGTATCTGGCTCAAAACCGTATGATTGGATAGCTCTAATATTACTCACCATTTATGTGTTACCGCAAATTTTAGCTTGGGGTTGTGAGAGACAGGCAGAATAATCACTTATTTTCATTTTGGCCCTTTACCGAAGAAAAAAGATGCCACTGGCCTTTTGTGTTTCTATCCTTTGATTCCAAGATCATTGACACTTTGAGGGCAACCTGCAGTGAGGGAGAAAACTCTGTCTTGCTGTTTGGGTTTCATGGGGCGTACCCATGCCTGTGCTGTGTTTCATCGGTGACTGCACTGCAAAGAAAGACAACATTGATCTGATCAAAGAGTTGCAGAGGGTAAGAGATCTGAAGAACTTAGCTAACAGAAACACAGAGACCCCATTAAACTGACCCAGTTTTCAAAAATGTCACCCAGTACCAAAACGACTAACTTCTTTTTCTCTTTTGATTCAGTACACATTTAATTAATATTGTAGTTCTTGTAGTTTATGTGATGATTAAAAAAGCTCAAAAAAGACAGTCACTAGAATGCATTTTTTGGTAACAGAAAGGAACACTGTTGTTAAAAAAATAAGTAGAGGGCTCAGTTTTTTTTTATTTTAAATTTTCAAAAATTTTCTGGGCTTTTGGTCCATAATTTTGTTAAAGTAAAGTTGTCAGAGTGAAGTTAAAGTCCCACTTCAATCATCTCTTGATCTTTTGTTAAAGCGTTCCCAGTGGTCTTTTAATTATGATTATGCAGTTTTTAACCAAAATCCTAACCGGTACCCAGGAACCTATGCATTCAGACACCGTTTTCCAAATACTACACACATGCTGGCCTGTTTACAAGATTTAAGGGGTACTAAAGTTTTCAGGCAAACCATTACCAGCCAAATCCACTGCTTTGACTTGATTGCCAGTCGACTGTTCTAGTTGACTCCACAGACACCAAGACACCACCGTGAACGTTTGCTGTGGGCACAAGACCATGTGACCTGGACAATAAGTTACCTGGGCAATCATTTACCTTGGCAATGCAGCAATGGCACACAGTTCTCTCCACTAATGAGTGTCAGATCACTTTGCAAAGAATTGTTGGTCATCAGAGTTGTTGAAGAAGGCTGGGTGAGTGATACACCCAGGTTGACATGGTCCCCATAGTTTGCTTTGGTGGAGGAGGTGCAACAGTCTGGGCACGCATCAACAGTCATATCAAAACCAATTTGGTTATTGTCTCGGTCACTGCATGTACTTACCTCAGAGACATCCTAGAACACATTATTCCCCAATTTCACTTGCACATCATCATCCTTCTGTTCATGGATGATAATTGCTCCAACAAATTGTGCCAGAATTGTCACAGCTCCACTCCAGAAAGTGGAAGTGCCTCATATGGTATGGCCAGCAATGTCCCCTGACCTGAACCTCATAGAGCACGTCTGGGACCAGTTGAAGAAGACTGAATAATCGTTCCTTAACCCCAAGTGACCTGGCAGAACTGCATGTGGCACTTGTAGAAGAGTGGAAGGCATTGCCTCAGAACAACATCACGAGGATAGTGAGGAGCATGAGACGTCGCTGTCAAGCAGTCATCACAGCAAATGGTGGAAATGCATCCAATTGATATGGTCAGTTTTTGTTTTTTGGGGCTATCTTTATCATTGTCTTAATATTTGGGGTAATGAATATCATACTAAGGAAAATGTTATTTATTTCAATTCATTATTGATAATACTAAAGACAACTTCAACTTATTTAACTAAATTAAATACGAGAAGCCCATAAATAAATAAAAATATCCCTAACTTATCGTGAGTATTCAGCACTCTTTAACTCTTAAGTTTATAACCAAACATAAACAAATACTTTGATAACTTTTCTTTGTGTAATTTCTTTTTTTTGTTTCTATTTTAGATTTCATTAAAGGGATTTAGGGGAAAGACTTTTAACAGAAGTGCTGTAAAAGTACAATCCAAATCTACATCTCTATCGAGGTTGGAGTTTGATTAAATGCCTTGATCTGTTTTCTTGCATTCTGCATTAGATTCTAACCCAAGCTGATGCACTACAAAGAAACACATTGGAAAGACAGTATTATTTCAATTTAAATTATTGTTAACTTGTTTTTTTTATTTTTTTATCACAAAATAACATTCTGTTGAAAAACTGCACACTAAGGCTTTAGGTTTTTTTGGAGCAGTAACAAACCTGTATTTTTTAAATTTCTTTACCAGGAAAAAAAAAATGTTACACAAAAATAGAGTCATATGAGGTTTACAAGAACCAGTGATTTAACCTTTAATGTACCTAAAGTCACAAATTACTCCAAAAGGTTTTTTAAATACTTCAATACATTAAAGTTCTATTGTTTATTCTTTTTTAAATGAGGCCTGATAATTTGCTGCAAAAATAAAACCATGTCTAAAATGAAATGATTTTGATTAATATCAAACTTTAGCTAAGTTAAAAAAAAAGAAAAGAAACGTTTGTGGTCATAATTTATATTGTATCTTGGAGCGCAACACTTGGTGTATAGAGAAAGGGACTCTCTTATTTCTACTCTCTTCTACACTCACTATCCCCCTGTTGCCAGATCATACTCTAAGTTCATACTGAAAAAACACACATCTGTTTGTCATTTTTACCATTAATATTTTAGTTATCCTACTTTGTGGTGTGTATAATCTGTGCAAATCCCTTCCTCTGCCAGTTGACATGTTAGCTCTGCATTCTGACACGTGCCGTTTTATTCTACAAACATTTCCCCTCACTGATATTCTTTTATCCATGCATTACCTGCCAGTTCCCTGGGAGAGGAGGGCTCTTTGGCAACAGATGATGGTCTGACTTTCATCTCTATGCCTGCTCTTGAGGGGAAGAAGGTCTTGGTGGGTGACATGAGCTCTTCACTGGCCAAAGAGTCAGCCTTTGCCATACTACTATGTCCAATGTTCTCTTCCACCAATTCAACTGTGTCTTTCATAGTGTTGCTGGGTGACAAGACTCTGGATGGTGAAAGCACCTGCTCTTCCTGACTGTCTGTCATCTTTGAGGCAGAGCGAGGGAAAACTTGGGCTTGACTGCTTCCTCCTTGACCGTTGCTCTGTGGCCTTGGGACTGTAGCCACAATGGCTGCTTTTCCATGGCCTGTGCCTTGTTGGCTGTAAACCTTGTATCGAATCATTAGGATGATAATGAAGACTAACACAGACGCAACAATAATTCCGCCAATGATGATGATCATAGTACCACCCAAAAAGTGGCTGTGCAGTGCTTGACACTGGCTGAACTCTGTGTCTGTGGTGAATGACAGACATCCCAAAGGGCGTGTTGCAGTCAGGGACGTGATAACATCATCCAACACAGCCAGGACACAAATATCGTAGCTACGTCCAGCGACTAGATCTCTGACCATGAAGTCATTGCTGGTAGATGGAATCATCCTGTTGAAGAAAAAAAAAAAAAACAACCGAATTAATAAATACATTTAAAAAACACATGAAGACACTTTAAAATCTGTACTGCGTTCCAGACTTTTGCACTGCAAGGTACAGTTGTTTTGGCAGTGTTTCTTTTTGCAGTGGTGGGCCAGAGTAGAGTTGTGTAGGCTCTATGGTGCATTTCTGATGTGCTGATAAACATGCAGAGGTGTTATTCTCCAAAACTTTTCTGTCAGTTTAGTGATGCTTCATGTAGTATGTTAGTTACTCTATATGGTTTGAAGTAAAAAGCCGCAATGTAAACAAAACTGTAAACAACATCAACATACAAACATAAATACAAAACGCGTATTTGTCTTCGGAAGACTTATTTGTCTTTTACATGTCTTTCCTTTTATTCTTTTAACAATAATTGTTATTGTATTTGTCACTTAAAAACATCACATAAACAAATATAGGCTCAGATGTGGGTACAACGCTGTACCGGTTCCATAAAAAACAGATAATAAGTGGAAAAGAGAGGCAGGATAAAATCAGTCATAGTAGCAATTGAAGTCCTTTCGACCTCATTCCAGTCTGACTGTTTCCAGATGAGAGAGAAATGAACAGGTTCTTTAGGATCAGAGTTTTTCCATCTGAAAACATATCAGTGACCCATTGTTGGAAAGAAGGGGCATTCTAGCAGAACTAGTCTCTTGGCCACCATCATTCCCAATTCCAGTTGTCACTGCATTGTAGCAGGGATATTCTAAATTGTCTGCGAGAAGCCAAAAATACCAAGTCCTGCTTTAGGCTGGAGAGGTTTTTTTGTAGGCCTTAGAAAACCAATCAAATATTTTAGACCAAAATCCAGTTAGAGGAGCAGAACCAGAAAGTATGAGACACCATACCCTCTGATACCTTACATCTGTCACATAAAAGAGAAACTGAGGGATAATTACTGTGCAGCTGAACTGTATGGCCCTACAACAGGCTGGTGACCTATCCAGGGTGTACACTGCCGTCGCCCAACAGTAGTTGAAAAGGGATACAACGGGTTAAGAAAACGGAAACGTTTTCCAGCTTCTTTGTTTTATTGATTTTTTTTTTTTTGTGTTTTTTTTGTTTTTACATTGAGACAATAAAAGCACCAAGGCTTGGCCAAGAAACAAAACTGACTTTGGTCTAGAGATGCCTTTATTATATTTTGCCAAATGTTCAAAAATGAAAGCTGCAGCAGTGATGCATGTGCCGTCATTGCATATTTTGAAGTAGTACAGCCCAAGGCACAACAGTCACCTCATCAGTCTTTTTTTCCCACAGAGCTGGAATTCATTATTCTTTGATGTGACAGACCTTTTACACATCTATTCCTCTCAATTGCCAAACCATTCATCTGTGATTGAAAAGTTATCATTCTTTCTATTGTTACCCTCTTCTTTTGCCTTTTACTGGGTGAATAGTGAAGATCCAATTTTGCCCTAGCTTCCCTGATGGATTCCGGCAAAAAAATCCGTAAAGGTAAGCAATTCCATTTTCTGTTCTATCTCTTTTTATCTTTCTTTCCTCTGGGTATTTAAGGTATAACTGGGGGAATGGCAAACAGCCACATGTCACCATTGTATGGTATCCAACTCACATTTCTCTCTATGTTCATTTATATGTAAAAATCCTCTTTGGCCATCTTCACCTCATAATGTTTTTGCAGTTTTCAATGGAGACTGACATCATATATATTCAGCTGGACATAAACACAATGATGGGACGCCAATTTATTTATTTATGCATATTTCTGTATGTGTTGACAAAACTTGAGGTGCCAAGCTCAACTTTGCCAGTTTGTTTTATCCATGAAACCTTGTAGGATTGTGGAGGGATGTGACAGGATGCTTGCAATGAACCACAGAAAGGAATCATGACTGAAAACTTTTAAAATCCTTCAAAGAGTTTTGGTCCCCAATTTAAAAGAAATAACAAAAAACGTTAATGTCTTGTGAAAATATTAACAGAATCTTCAAAGATGTGGAAAGATACTCTTGTGCAAGGGCCCTGATGAATTTGCACAAATGTTAACATACTTTCATTCACAGACACACACTACATTGAATTTTGTTCTGTACATTTTCATGCTAATCCTGTACAGAATGTCAAAACGGCAGTTGTAGTCCTCCTTGTATTCTAGTAATTAGTTCAATTCATATAAGTACTTACATCTTTTAGATTAATAAAAAAACGGTCACTCTTCATAATCAATTTTAGCTAAGGTGAGGTTAAAACATAAATCTTCCTCAAATTAGTAGTAGTAGTACGCTATTGTCCCATTTCAGATTTAATTTGACAGTTTTTTGTGATTTTCATTGGGATCAGTGTAATTAGGTTTTTTTTTTTTTACACCGGATAACATTGTTCCAATATCTGCAATTATTTGTCTTTTTGGTATTTTCTTGTTTTCTACTCTATAATTTCTCAGTTTTTCACAGAGTTCGTCTTTATTTAAAAAATACTACCAGAGAAGAAAAAGTGACCTCAATTGGCAGATGCTGTGGTGTTTAAAGTGTTTATGCTGATAAATATGAATTTTATTATCTGTTAAAATGAGTTTTCATGTCAACAGGAAAGTTGTGGCCAAGTAGGAGCAGTTAGTTGGGCTTGTCAAACCGTAAACTATCATCAGAATAAAAGCTCCAATCCAGAAAAGTTGAAACGGAGACATCAAGGACACTGAGAGAAAATTACAGAGACTCAAGAGTGGGGGTTAAGGAGTTTCTTTCTTTAATGTAAGGGGGAATAAAGATAATCCTCGAATAATATTGATACATTTTAAGAAGTGCCTAGGAAACAGCAGGATTTCAATTATGTGTTTCACACATAAGTTTCACACACATGACCAGCCTCTGACATGTCTCCACCTGACCCCAGAAATAGAATAGAAAGAAAGAGAAAAACATAATGAGGAGGAATTTCAGTGGTTATTAATGAGAGTTAGTGTTATCCAGCGTCTGTGGTAATTCATAAAAAGTAATGCATTACAGTAACATTTTACTTTTTTTGCAACTAAATAGTACATGGCAATTTTAGTAATAATTAGGTCGTTACATGTTCAGTAATTTATGTCTCACAACAGATTAACCACTAAAAATATAATAATCTAAAGGAGTGAGTCAACTTCCAGTTCCTCTCCTTCCTCCCTCTGGCTCACTCTCTTCCTGCAATTACCGGTAGGCTCATTCTTGTCAACTCTTCCTCTGCCTTTATCCAAAGCTGTTTCACTACCTAACTCTGCCAGTTAGTCATTTCATTTTCATGCCCTAAATCTTTGCTAATTACTAGTGCTTGACTTTTTCTTTTCTTTTTCTCCCTTGACCTTGTGGATTTTTCCTTGTCCGTACCTCAGCACCTTCAGCTTTTCTCCTAACCCCACACTAAATCTCCCCCTGGAGCCCTCCAACCTCTAGCAAAGCCTCTCAGCTTCTTCCTCTAAACAACCTTGTGACAGCAGTATTCACTCACCATTAAATAGACTTTGCGAGAGATCCAATTCACCAATGGTGCGTTCCATTTCATGAGATCCGCTTAGGTGGCCATATCAAATCAAATCAAATCAAACTTTATTTCTATAGCACTTTTCCTATGAAGCATAACACAAAGCGCTTTACATTAAAATAAAACAGATTAAAAACAAGCACAACCATAAAAATGTAGAGACACCCCACCCCCCCATCCAGACCCCAAACACACACATGCAATCCACCCAACCCCTTTCACAATTCCCACCCCCTTAGCTGATGGAACCCATTGGGAAAAAGGCTGAGCAAGGAGAAAGTTGGTTGGTGGACCCATTATAGTTGGGTCCTCTTCCTCAGTGGACAACCACATAGTCTAATGCAGCATCACAGGCGAGGACCCAGCCCCACCACAGCAAGGTAGCGAGGCAGGTCCCCATCTAGAGCTGCAACAGCTGAACCGTAGCTGACCCAGAGGGAGAGGACCCAGCCGAGGAGGCACTGGATTTAAAAATAATAAAATATAAATCTAAAATTAAAATGGAACATTTGATAAAAGCAACAATCAATAAAACATGAGAATAAAAAATATTCAAATAAGCTATAAATAATCCGACGTAAAATCATAAAACATGATAAAAATAATAAAAACAGGATAAATTAACATGATAAAAACTAACTAAAAGCTCATTTAAAAAGATAGGTCTTGAGCCTTTTCTTAAAAACCTCTATGTTCTCTGCGGTCCTCAGGTCCTCCGGCAGACTGTTCCATAGACGGGGGCCATAGTATTGAAAAGATGCCTCTCCATAATTTTTGGTTTTCACATTTGGAATGATTAGTAGACCAGTGCCAGAGGATCTCAGGGTCCGCGAGGGTTCATATTTAACTAAAAGATCAGATAAATAAGAAGGTGCAAGACCGTTCAGACATTTAAAAACCATTAAAAGTATCTTAAAATCAATCCTGAAGCAGATGGGGAGCCAATGCAGGGATTTTAAAATCGGGGTGATGTGAGCTCGCCTTCTGGTCTTGGTGAGAACTCTTGCAGCAGAATTTTCGAGAAGCTGAAGGTTCTTAATGCTATTTTTTGGAAGACCTGCTAGAAGGCCGTTACAATAATAAACTCTACTAATTATAAAAGCATGCATCAGCGTCTCCATATTAGCAAGAGAGAGAATTGGGCGGACCCTAGCCAAATTTCTAAGATGATAAAAACCAGTTTTAATCACCTGCTTGATATGTGGGATAAATGTTAGCTTGGAGTCAAAAATAACGCCCAGGTTTCTGAATGTTTCAGAAACATTGAATGAAAGTTCTCTAAGTTTCAGAAACTGTTTCTCTCTCTTGGCTTCAGGACCAATAACCAAAATTTCAGTTTTCTCCTGGTTGAGCTGCAGAAAATTATTTGCCATCCATGATTTTACATCTAAAATACAATTAAAAAGTGCTTCTATTGGTCTTGTGTCATCAGGAGACATAGCTATGTACAGCTGGGTATCATCAGCATAGCTATGAAAGCTGATGTTGTGCTTCCTGATGATATTCCCCAGAGGAAGCATGTAGATGTTAAAAAGCAAGTGGCCAAGGATGGAACCTTGAGGCACACCACATTCAATTTGTTGGAACCCAGAGAAGTAAGTGTCCATGTTTACCATAAAGTTTCTCTCCGTGAGATAGGAAGTGAACCACTGGATAACAGTCCCTGAAAGGCCAAGACTTTTAAGTCTGTTTAACAGGATCAGGTGATCAACAGTGTCAAAAGCAGCACTTAGATCCAGTAGAACTAATGCTGTGATCTGACCTGAATCCGAGGCACATCATTAACGATTAACGATCTTTAACAGGGCTGTCTCAGTACTGTGGTTCGTTCTAAAACCAGACTGGTTCACCTCAAATATGTTATTGTGTAAGAGAAACTCATTTAGCTGAATAAAAACAATTTTTTCCAGAATCTTGCTTAAAAATGGCAAGTTGGACACTGGTCTGTAGTTATTAATGAGCCACAATAGAACTGCAAGACACACTTGCACACCCTCTAAGATGCAACTTCTCCTGCACTCCACGACCCGGACAATCTCAAAAACTTGCAGTAGTCGTATGGTTTACCCTTTTAACTAAAACATGTGATAAAATAAAAAATGGCTACATTAAAGAAGAAAATGTAAGAAGTAATACATTGTTACTTATGCAAATACTTTAATGGAGATAAATTGATCTACAGACTTTGATACAAAAAGATATGTTCAGTAGCAGAAAAGTCCCATAAACATCTTTCTTGCACGTTGTAGAGAAATATGCTGTGTTGTGAGTTGATTTTTGTCTTTCTCTTATCACTTTTGTGTCTGATTTATTTGTTGATTTGGTCTATAATAAGGCAAAACAAAAATTGTCGGTCTTTGACCTTTGTTAGGATGCAAACTCATGGAGATTTCCGTCAAAATGGAAACGTTATTCTGAAACACGGCTTTATAATCCAGTTAGCACATACTAAGAAGAACACAGAGAGAGAGAGAGCAAAAGGTGACGATCACACAGACTGGTTTAATTTGATGTCAGACAGGAATCCAAGAAATGACATTTTATCTGAGTGTTTGTCATACTTAGGCAGGTATCTCTTCTCTTGACCTTGCTCCTGTAGGCAGGAGTTTAGCTTGTTAACTTCACACACCACTGGTCCAACACAAGACAGCGGCTCCTATATATCAATTATGCTGTCACTGAACGTGACTGAGTGAGACTGAAAACAATGGACCTCTTCAAGCAACACACAATATTTTTCAATAATTTGCATTGGCTTCCAATGCAATTGTTCCTGTGCTTGTTTGAAAGGAGAATTGTAATTCTCCCCATACCCAATATGCCTGCCTACAAACACTCTCTTCTTTCTCATGTAGCTTAATCCAGGAAGCAACCAGCTCAGTGAATCTTTGCTAAAGGGTAAGTATGCAATTTATTGACTTATTGGAATTTTACATGATAGGATACACAAGGTAGAAATGGACAAGATGCAAGAACAGGGATCAGCTGGAATGCTACTTTGATGCAGCAGCGTACCAAAACTGAAGTGGCTGAGACCAAGAAGTGCAACCATGGCGAGAAACAGCAGGTCAATAAGAGAGCACAGCAGGGGTGTGCAGTCAAGGGAGGCACTGCCTCACCTGTCAGCATCCTCACTTGACATGATAATCTATAGTAATAACATATGCATCCACAAATCTTTGCTATAAATTCAATTTGTATACATGACTCTGATAAGTTATAAGCATAAGCTGTAAGGTGAAGTTGCACCAAGTTCTGCCTCACATTAGATAGCACAATTCCACGCAAACCGGGTTGATGCATGCCTTTAGCTCACTCAGCATCTGATAATACCAAGGGGTGCCAAGAAGATTGGTTGTGGCATCCCACAAGGATCCATTCTGGACCCGTTGCTCTTGACATTTACATAAACAACATAATCAATGTTTCAAAACTCGTGTTTTTTAAAAGTCATGAGCTGATGAAACAAATATATTTTATTCTACAGACAATTACAGGGAACTTAGCAACATGGTGAATATAGAGCTAATAAAAATAAAAACATTGGGTGGATTACACCAAACTACCAAACAAATGCAATGTTATTTGATAATTATAATGTTAATGGATGCAAAGCTTTCAATAAAAATAAATTATGTCTCAAGAGTGTTACAGAAAAGAAACTCTTAAGACTTATTATTGACAGCAAACTAAGCTGGAAGCAGCACATGCACAAAATAAAGTTTCAAAAAATCTCCAAACTATAAGCTGTTGTTCACCTTTTGGCATATCCCTTCAGAGATCACCACAGCAAACCAGCTGTCACTGCTCCGTACTGGTGGTTTGGCAGAGATTTTTACGTCGGATCCCCTTTCTTACACAACCCTGGTTTTTATCTGGTCTGGGGACCAGCAGAGAGCCCCAGACCTGGGCCTCCTTGTGACTACATAGTTATGCAGTAGCGTGAAGTGTCTTGCCAAAATACCCACACTGGACTAAGCTAATTGCAATAAAAATGATAGGTAAATCTAAGTATATACTATAATAAAACTAGACAGTTGTCATAATGTTCTTCATGTACTTATGGAAAATTGTGGTACAAATTACAAAACTTACTTCAAAAATGTGTCGTCAGAATCATACCTAAAGCCCATTTTCTTGATCATGCAAACACTTTACTTTATCAATCCAGACTTTTAAAACTGTTTGGCCTTGTTAATTTTTACACTGTGCAACTTACATTTAGAGCCAATGGAAAACATTTCCATGCAATATTCAAAAAAGTTCAAAGAAAATGATGGAGGCAACAAACTTAGGCGATGTAGGAACTTCAAGATCAAACTGATAAGAACAACAACGAGAGGTTTAGTACATGTTAATAAATATGTTTAAATATCAATTAAGAAAATGTACAAAGACATTTTTAGTTCTTTCACAATATGTAGATAGGAAAACTTAAATGTCACTGGGTGTCTAGACTAATTCTAAATAGAAGGATGTGTGAAATTGAATGTTGTGGAGTAAGTAATGTTTTCTGATGATAATCAAAGAGTACCATATTTTTGGCAATGTATGTGTGATGTGAAATGTTGACTGAAATGATAAACCAAACATTCTGACAAGAATCCATAAGCTATGAATTTTTGTTACGTGATGAGTAATGTGTAGCAATTCTTACTGGAATACTGTAATAATAATGCTGGCAATAATCAATGAATACTATATAACTGTTACATGACCTGCAATCCATGTTAATGTTAACTGAAATTAGGTAAAAGTATTTTTCTGATGATAAACAATAAGCATGTAATGTTGATAATCTGCAATTGATGAGATGATATCTCGATTGTGGCAACTATGTAGAACTATGTATAAAGAAAATATAAGATATATAAAAAAAACACTATAGATTATATAAATTTGCATCTTCCACATCCCCTTTAAGGAAAAAAATCGAACTCTATTTGACAATCATTATTTAGTGAATCTAATGTGACATAATTTGGAGCAATTACACTGTAAGAAGATGACATCATCTACTTTAATCTCTGTTTATTTTCTTAATTTTAAGTCAATGTATGACTTAATATTGGAAAAAGGTTTGATATATCTGTGTTTTGTCACTTTTTGATTTTTTATTATGTCTAATGCTTGAAATAAATCAAGTCAAATCAGCATCCCTAACCTATTTCAAGTCGTGTAATGCAGTGTGGCATAAATAACTGTTCAGTGGGATATACATCTGTGCTTGTTGTCACAAATAGCACGAGGGGATGCTAACTACCCTGTCCCCAACACCTCTGCTTTGTTAGCATTTGATAATTGTCTTGTCTTATGTTGTAACAGTGACAGGTTCATTAGAGGCACTTGTTCCAACAGTAGAGTGTTGAGCGGCACTGCATTGTAGAGTTCTGAGTGTACCTGCTTTGAGTGGGTCTGACATTTTCCTGCCTAGTGAGGACGTGTATTCTCACATCTGTGTGTGTCAGACCCTGACATTTTCATGCTGTCTGCATTTAACTAGTTTGACTGACAGGAAGACGTTTTGTTTGCAAATACTCCCCACCATCCGCCCCTGGGCAGTCAAAACAAACCCCCTCACACACACACACAAGTGAGGACACGCACAAAACTGATGCAGCCATGAAGTCACATCCGGAGAATTGGACAATGACTGTTGATCTATGCCAGACATCAAGAGAAGATTTATGATAATGTGCCCAGAGTGTGCTTAAATTATTAAGATGCCAATTATTTCTTCCAGAACAGGAAGTCAAGAGAAGCAGAGGGCAAAGGTTTTACAGCAAAGTCCCACTTGTGCACACATGCCACATGTCCATCCCGATTTAAAAAAAAAAGGACAATATGCTCTCAAATCATAAAAAGGATGAAAAGTCTTGTTGTGTCAAATTTTGTGGTGTATTTTAAAAATGTAATCCTAAATTGATTGAACTTACAAATAATAAATGAGCAACTTTGCAACTTCTCCAAGGCTTGCTAGCAAAGTAGTCATCAAGAATGTCCACAGCTCAGGGGACAAGCCTTGTACTTTCATAATGGAAATGCGTGCCTCCAGTTAATTATCCTACGTGGACTTTCTGTGGAGCTTGGCAATCTGAGGGCACTGTCATGTTGCCCTTTCTGAGGAGGTGATCTGCCCCCTCTACCGTGCACTTTCCCTTAGGAACTTAATAAGAGATAAGGTCCCACTGATTGGCTGGATCAAGCACTTTTTTTCCTTTGTAACCATATACTCCTTCTGCATCATGCATGGCCTCTTGTCCACTGTTATATCTCTTGTGTCACTTACGCTGAAGACATATGATAAACCAAGTATATTAGCAGGATTTTACACCACTTTATTGTTTACTTAGAAAATAGCAGCACAATACTCTCATGTATTTTTTGAAATGTTTAATGTATTACTATAGTCACCTGAAATACACTTAGTTTGTCGTCAGTCGTTCTATTATGTAGTTGTACATACTTGTTTGTGGAAACAGAATTCTCTCTGGGTAAAGAGCTTTGTCTGGATAAACTTGCAGGAAATAAAACACAAACTGTCAACCAGGAATTAATAAGCACTTTTTAAGGACAACCATGTTGAAGCAGATTTTTTTTCTGACAAAGTGGTTTGTTCCAACAAACAAACAAACAGGGAAACAATGAAATTCAGTGCTTTACGCAAAACTTTACATTTACATTCAGATAAAAAAAAAAATTTAATTGCATGTTTCATAAATGTCCATTTGAGTAAAGTAGGAACAACTGAGCATTTACCATGTGTTGAATCAACCTTCAACGACACTTTGGGAGCCAATTAGTACACTTTGTAAAGATAAATATTTTTCAGTTTTGCTTTATGATTTTATTTCACACTCTAGCTCCGTACAGCTTCAAGACCCTCTGAAACTTTCTTGTTATCTACATTATTGCTAAAAACATGATTACTAGTATAATTTGTTTGGATTTTTTTAAAGGTTTGTACAATTTATTTATTTTTTTTTGGCCTGTGCATTTTTGAGATTAGTAATAGAAAAAGATTACGTTTTGTACTCTTGCTCAGTGTTGCTGTTAATTAGTATTTTTTGGCTACTTTGTGAATTTTTCTAACAGAAATAAACAGTAGAGATTACAATTTTTGTTTTACATCTGCAACAACCTGTAAATGCTTTTTTCATACACACTCTTGTTTTTTTTTCTCTCTAACTTCACTATACATTCTAATTACATACTCTGCCCTAATTCGTTGACACTATACTTTCATTCAAGTGTACTTTTTCTAACTTGCATCATTTGATGGTGTGAAAACGCAGTTTTTATTTGGTCAAATTCAATCTTGCGAATCAAATACTATACGAAATTCAAATGCTATATACAGTGGCTTCAGTAAGATTTTATGTCAAAATGTGAGTTTCTTGCTTGTATTGTATTAAAGATCTTAAGTATTTAAAATAGTCTCAAAGTTTTATGTTAGATCAAGTACAACCAGTTCTAATCCTGGATCATTCACTTTAAGACTTTGAACACTGAAGGGAAAGACAGTTTAAAGATGTTACTTTTTCATACTACAAATTATCCAGAGCCACAGATTGGATTGGGGCTTTAAAGTAACTCCACTCCAATGAAAATTGTGTTTTTTTTTTTTTTTTTTTTACATATTCTTGTAAAATTTCCTCATGATGCAGGACATATATATACGTATAAAATAATTTAAATTGCATTTCTGAGTATTTCTTTATTCAAATTGTGATGGATCGGAAGCAGATGGAAACCTGCAGATTAAAAAGGCTCAGGTTTGTGATGCAGTAACTGCCATGGGTGGCCCAAAGTCTTCTTTCTCCGCTAGGGATAAAAGCAGAGTAGGTAGGAAGCAACCGATGAGGTGCAGAGAAATGTAGAGCAACAATGAGACACAGTGACTCATAAAAATGTGGTCGGATGAATGCAGGCTCATTAAAACAACTTTTAACGTTATACACATTGCTTCTCTCACTGTTTTCCAACAAACCAATTTGTCATAAACATGTATCTTCTTATCCACCGTTTCCTCAGTAACCGCCTTGCAGCATGCCTCCACCATACCAAAGAAGCAGTAGAACGTTTTGTACCTGATCTTCAGACCTCAAAATTGATCAGCTAAATATAAAGTTTGATTAAGTGAGCTGTCATGACAAGGACTGCAAAGTTTAGGATTTCCATTATTCTTTCTCTCGTTACTTTGCCCCGCCCTCATAATTCCTTGCCAATGATTGAAGAGATCTTTAGTCATCTTAGTCATGTTTAGAAACAAGACAAAATTAAAACCAGTTTATCTGGACCTGACTTGGAGATGTTTATTAATGCTTTTCTGTCCTCCAATTTAGATTACTATAATTCACTTTATAAGTGCTTCAACAATAACTCTTTAAAATATCTGCAATTCGTCTAGTACTCTGGTGTCAATACACAAGCTTATTTTATCATAAATTTTTAACATAACAGAAGTAGAAAGCAATAAGGTTTATGCATCAATGACATGACAACAAAATCTATTCCCACCCCACAATCCCCCCATTCTATTCACTCACTAAATAATTGATTCACAGTGGTTTAAAGGCTGTCACAAATGAAAAAAAGTGGCTATAAAAGTTTAATAGTGAAAACAATAAATACAGAAGTTGATTAAAATAAATTTTAGCATGTAGATATTACAACAGAGATGGACAAATGGCTATTTCTAACCTGAAGTACAATAACAAATCTTCAAACAGCGTGCAGGTTTTTGTGCAAAGAGAAACCAGAACATCTGGCTGCATTCCTTTTTTTACAAATTTCAGCAGCCTCATTTAACTGCTGAGTACAGTTCACTAAAAGTAGCTCCATGAGCCCAGTGATATCAAAATGATGATCATTAATGTCATTATCTTTATTAAGGGCAAACAGAAAAATGTACGATACATTACTCACAAAGCAAATGTGTCCACAGGTAGTGACTCATATGCACTGTGTGCTGCTAAGAAACATCTTTTTTTAGTGTCAAACAGAGAGAGGTTAGTCATGATCATTTGTTGCTTGATGGGGAACAAACCTTAAGAACGAGGATGTCTCTGTCATCTTTAAGATGAAATATACTGATAATTCTCACCAAAAAAAAAAAAAAAAATTGAATACAACTCAAACAAGGAGGAAATTCTCTAATTGTCCATCTCTAATCCATCCATCCATTTTTTAACCTACTTTTTTCTTATTAGGGTCATAGTTGGAATCTTAAACAGATATCATATGAAAAGTTTGGACAGTTTGGACCAGGGTTAGGCAACCTTAATACAAAGCAGCCATTTGGACGTGTATCTTATTGACAAAAGGCAATTTGGAACCTGCAAAGCCCAATTGTATTCATTAGAAAGTATAAAGCTTTTATGAATGCACTTTCTCTTACCATATCTCTATGTATGAACTGATTCTAATTTTTGCGCAAATAAAGAATCAATAAGACAAAAAAAGGAAAATGTATTGTCTGAAAACATCTTTTTTTTTAACACCACGTAAGTTCTTTGTAAAGTACGACATACTCTTTGTAAACTAAAATGATCCATTGGCAGCATGTTAGCTTGAACTAAACCGTTTAACAAGTCAAACTGAAAAGGCTTTTTTTCTTTTTGTAAGGATCCTTCTACTTTGATCAGTTTTCCTTTTTAAAAGGATACTGCTTTTATCCAAAATGTAGACATCACTATATGTTTAGGAACCATTAAAAAATTATACATGCATCATACATGCAAACTAATGTTTTTAATTTGGGGTATGAGTACTTTTGTACAGCACTGCAGACCTAAAATGCAGTCTACATTTACCAACTTACTAAATAACATATTTTTAAACTGTGAAGAAAAGTAGTTCCAAAAGAAAACATACATTATAACTTCCCAGACTCTTTACCGAAAGGACCCAGTTGGGATTAAAACCAAAGCCTTTTCACTTTGAAGTGACAGATCCACCACCGTCCCCTAAAGACTTTATAAATGCTAAATTAGTGTGGCCTTTTTGCAGAATAAATTCCACAAAATAAACTAAAGAACCTCATCTAATAGCTAGAATTCATTTATTCATGCCGAGACTCAAGAGTTCAGATAATTATTGAAAAAAAGATGTTCACACATTTAATTTTATGTTAAAATCAAGATTCTTTATCCATGCCTCCTAAAAATATTTGTCTATGCTCTAGTAAAAGTTATCAATGTTTACAAGGAACTGTGCAAATTTCACCCAGGATTGCAGAAACTGTGTAATCATTGAAAAACAGAAGGAAAACATACATTAAAACATAAATTAAAAGTCTGCCATCTTAATGATAAGTTCACTTGAACAGTGAGAGAAAATCACAAAGACAATCAAGAAATTCACTTTAAAGAATTTATATACATTTATTTACATTTCACTGAGGGAAATATACATTTGATCCCTATAGTAACCATTAAAAGTTCTGGTTCACACGGATCAGTTAGACTTTCCTGATCAACCTGTAACTTGAATTGAAGACCCTTTTTTAATTAATCATCTGTAGAAAAGACACCCGTTCACAGAACCAATCAGACTCCAAACTCTCAAACATAGGAAAGAAGAAAGAGCCTTGAGTGGATTCAGTGGGTTTGCAGTTCGGATTCAGCAGCGGATGCATGCTGAAAGCTCTATGGAATTAGCACCATCTTAAAGCATCTGAAAACTCGATTAATTGCACAATTACAGCAAAAAAGAACGCTGACCAAGACCCAAAAGAAAAACCAAGTTACAAATAACAACAAAGACATAAAAAAGTAATGCAGTAATGCAAGCTCATCTAACTCAGCTTTTGGAGCTAGCTGAGGAGGTCAGAAGACTTTGAGTCCAGATCGAACAATGAGACGAGGACGATATTCTGATGAAATGAGTGGCTGACTTGAATCAACACTCCAAGATAAACAATGTGATCATTGGATTACAGATGAAATCCCAGGCAAAGGCTAAAGCAGCTGGAGCTAACGAAGCTAATGCTTCTGATCCTGGTGAGAGCATTGGCAAGACTGTGGAACATCAAGTGGAATCCTTTTTTTCAAGCATGAAGGGATATAAATACTAACGAGACCTGACATGCTTCCCAGGAGAAAAGAGATGGATCAACCAGCAATCATCGGACAAAACACAAACTAGCTCTGATGAAGCAAAGGATAAATCTGAAAGGACCTGCCGTTTATCTGAGTGATCATCTGACCAGAAGGAATCTTGGAACTGCCAATCATACCACGATTCTAAAATCTAAAAAAAAATTCAAAACATGTGGGTGAAAACTGCAGAATCTTGGTTAAACCACTCGATCCACTGGACTGGTCCAAGGTTCTGGTTGTCAAACAACATGAAAGACTGAGAAGTGTTTGATCACGGACGTCAGAGCAAACAAATGCAGTAAGAAAATAGAAGAGTCATACATCATTTCAAGAAAATCATGGTGACTGGGATCTACCACTGTCCTGAAAAGTCATCTGTGACCCTGGATTTCAGCAGAGAGTTCTGACCTGCAGACAATTTGACCTCAACTTATTCAGCTGCACTGATAATGGCTGCAGACTGACCTTAACAAACACTGTCTGCAGACATTACAGCAAAGAGAACTTATAAACTCTATTAAAACAAGAAGGACAGCTGTCAATCAGACAACAGAAGAAGGACTACCAATCCACACAATTACTCTCATTGGTGTGGCTGTCTTTTTAAGCAGGCTCTTCTCAGATGACCTCTGCCAAAAGTCATCTGCTGCCAGTGATTCTCCAGCCTTTGTAAAGTTTCAAGCTTCTGGCTTTAGACTTAGTTTCTGAGTTTGTACCACAGATATTGCCAACCCCTTTCGTGCACCTCAGATTTATCTTCCACTTCCAACAAGTACTCCTTTCCCTGTGCACCTGACGCCCTCTTCTGGATTAAGGACTCATCATCATCATTTGTTAGTTTGAGACTCTTGAATAAACTTTTTGTGAACTCTTTAAAAACTGCATGACAAAATTTACTCAACAAACCCATTATTCAAATATTTTTCATGTTTCTTTAAAGCCAAAGAGCTACGATGGCGGGATAAGAACTTGAACTCTCTCTGAAGGCTTGGGTTGAAAGAAAAAACATGACCTAAACACATGAAAGAACATCAAGATGGCTACAATGAGGGTTCATGCAAAAGCTTTTAGGGAAAACGGCAGATATAAAACTTCCGTTTGAGAAAGTTTCTTGTTTAAGCAAGTTAGATGATCAGGAGCCATGCATTTAAGATATGAAGACTGCACTCTTAAGTGTCAAAGTTAGAAAAAGTAGCAACTGAACCCCTGGACGTAAAAACACAGATTGGGAAGAGAACGGTGTTATTTAGAAGGTAGTTACAACTGATTGAAGCCAATCATATAATCAACAATTTAAGGGACAGCTTCAGTGCAAACTCTGTTTTGTTCCCTGATTTAAGTTAGATATGAGCTAGGTGTAGCAGAGGTGAAGTGGATTGTTGCAACTGAATTGGAATAGACTATTTGTGTTTGATTGGATTTTTATTGAACCTATTTGCCTTCCTTGTATTATTTTCTGAATTGAGCAGTTATAGTCTGGCTTCTTAAAATACAGAATTTTGAACAAAACTTTGAAAAGCAGAGATGATTGATAAACAAACTTTTACTGAGGATGCTGTCACATCCATAAAACTGTTATTGAAAAAAATTACCAAGACTGGTCAATATTGTAGTGCTTAACAGTTTTTTTCAGCAACACAGATAACCACGATGTCACTACATTGTTTAAGCATTTAAACATATTACTCATAGTAAAAAGGTTGGCAACATACTATTAGTTGCCCAATGAATAACTAACATCTAATATATCCTTAGAGACAAGATGAAAGGGTCTCCAACAAAAATCTACCAAATGTTTTCAAAGTGGGCCACATTTACAGAGAGGAAAGTAAGTATTTGAACATTGCTTTTGCAAGTTCTTTCACTTAGAATTCATGGAGGGGTCTGAAATGTCCATCTTAGGTGCATGTCTACTGAGAGTAGGTCATGATAATAAAAAAATATCTTATAACCACATTGCATGATTATTTTAAAATAATGTATTTGTTTGCTACTACTGCTGCAAATACTTATTTAAACACCTGAGAAAATCAATGTTAATATTTAGTACAGGAGTCTTTGCTTGCGATTACACAGATCAAACATTTCCTGTAGTTTTTCAACAGGTTTGCACACACTGCAGAAGGGATTTTGGCCCACTCCTTCACACATCCAATCTTTTCTAGATCAGTCATGTTTCTGGGCTGTTGCTAAGAAACAGTTTGAGCTCCCACCAAAGTTTTCTATTGGGTTAGGGTCTGGAGACTGGCTAGAGCACTCCAGAACCTTCATATGCTTCTTACGGAGCCACTCCTTGGTTATCCTGGCTGTGTGCTTCTGCTCATTGTCATGTCGGAAGACTCAGTCATGACTGTGGGAAGGAGGTTGTTCCTCAATACTGCCAGCAATACATGACTCCAGTCATTCTCATACAATTATACAGTGCAGTTGTCCTGTCCCATGTGCATCAAAACACCCCCATAGCACGATGCTACCACCCCCATGCTTCACAGTAGATATGTTGTTCTTGGGATGGTACACATCATTCTTCTTCCTCCAAACATGGCGAGTGGTCTTAATGCCAAAAAGTTTTATTTTGGTCCCATCTGACCACATGACTTTCTCCCATGACTCCTCTGGATCATTCAAATGGTCATTGCCAAACTTAAGACGGGCCTGGACATATGCTGGTTAAAGCAGGGGAACCTTCTGTGCCATGCATGCTTTCAAACTATGACGTCTTAGTGTATTACTGAACGGTAACCTTGAAAACGGTGGTCCCACCTGTTTTCAGGCCACTGACCAGCTCCTCCTGTGTAGTTCTGGGCTGAGTCGTCACCTTTCTTAAGATCATTGAGACCTCCACAAGGTGAGATCTTGCATGAAGACCCAGTCTAAGGGAGGTTGACAGTCATTTAGCTTCTTCCATTTACGAAAAATTGCTCCAACAGTGGATCTTTTTTTCACCAAGCTGCTTGTCAATTGCCCCAAAGCCCTTTCCAGCCTCATGGAGATCTATGATTTTGTTTGTGGTGTCTTTGGACAGCTCTTTGGTCTTGGCCATGTTAGTAGTAGTTGGAATCTTACAAACTGTATGGGATGGACAGGTGTCTTTATGCAGCTAAGAACCTCAAACAGGTGCTTCTAATGAAGGATAATAAGTGGAGCCGAGGAGAACTATTTAAAGGCAGACTAACAGGTGTTTGAGGATCAGAATTGTAGCTGATACACAGGTGGTCAAATACTTATTTGCAG
Source organism: Adrianichthys oophorus (assembly GCA_036245035.1). Classification (NCBI taxonomy): domain Eukaryota; kingdom Metazoa; phylum Chordata; class Actinopteri; order Beloniformes; family Adrianichthyidae; genus Adrianichthys; species Adrianichthys oophorus. Next base: position 17,124,635 of record BSAI01000072.1, on the reverse strand, counting down.
CAGAAGCATACTAATACATTACTTATAAAATTATGCATTGTGATGTCCAGTTTTTTTTTTTTTTTTTTTTTTGTCTCTCACCGTGGATGTGCACCTAGAATAGAAATTTTAAGCCCCTCAGATTTCTAAGTGGGAGAACTTGCAAATCACAGGATGTTAAAAATTTGCCTCATGGTACATGCTGAAAATGTAATACATTTTTTAAGACTATCATAAACAATCAGCTTTTGATTTCTTTTTACAACACACAGATATGCTTGATTCACTGCCTCCCCAGAAATAAAGTCTTGACACCTAATTGGTGTGACTTTTTTTTTTTTTGAAGAAACAAATACAATCCAACTTGAAGAAAGCCAGTAAAGATAGGAGGTTACTGAACTAGGAGTTATAAATCCTCACGCTCTGCATGTTTGCTAAAAACACAGTGAGATAGTCTGTGATAACAAAATGTTGTTCACCTTTCGGCATATCCCGTCAGGGGTCACCACAGTGAACCAGCATTCACTGAGCCACATTTGTTTTGGCAGTGTTTTACACCGGATTCCCTTCCTGACATAACCCTGTATTTTATCCAAGCTGGGGATCGGCACAGACCCAGACTCAGGACCTATGTGGCCACAAAGGTAGACATTAGTAATTGTAGACATCAGTAATTGGTTGAGCAAAGAAAGTGGAGGCGGGATTTAGCAAATTTAGGGATGTGAAAGGCCCCGCCTTGATGAGCGTCCATCAGTTTACATTTCAAATTGAATTTTGACCAACATAAAGTGCGATGCTGTGCAAATGAAATGCATTACACCATGGGGGTGTTGTTTGCAATTTCATTTGAATTTTAACACCAAAATAGCATGGCATTTTACAATGCAATAGATTTTAAGTTACTTTAAAACAGTTCAAAGCAAACTGTGCATTGAAATGTCATTTTTAAATATTGTGTAATAAATTGCAAAATGCATTTTCAAAATTAATGGTCAAATTGCATACTGAATTTTAAATTGTAACATGTATTGTCATTTGAACTATGACATCAAAAACTCAAATCAATTTAAAATTGTTATGGGTTGTTGTTATGAGCAATTGATTTTGTTTTTATTCAATATTTTATTTTTAAAAAAGTCATATTGATTGGACATTATATTATGGAATTATAAATTGTAAAATTTATTAAAAGCATGGATTACATATTGAATTGTCAATTGAAAAATGCAATTTCAAATTGCGTGATCAAATTGCAAATTGAATTGTCCGTTGAGAATTGCATATTACTTTCAAGTATGACTCAAAAAAACTTCCATACATACTCCTTCAATAAATTGCGTTTGATTGTTTCTGTTACAGTCTAGGGATACATCGTATTGTGACGTATCGTATCCCCAGACTCTTACAATCCAGAGCTCTAAGTAAGTAAGTCTTTTTAATATCACTAACTGAAAACTTAGTAAAAATATCTTGTTACTACACACTTTTAGAAAGAAATGTTTTTTATTCAAAAATGTAGGAAGATTCAGGAAGTTTTATCTATTCTTCTTTTTTTAGAAATCTACTTTTTTCAGCATCATGTAAAAACTATGTTAAAGATAAAGAAACTTGCAAAATGATTAGTGTATTTGGAAGTGTATGTAGTTACTGTTTCTCTTCTTACAACAGTAAAGAGTACAAAACCAAAATCTAATTTCAGTGTCTAGTATATATTTTTTTATCAAAAATGTAAGAGACCAGATAACCTTAATCTCTTTCTTTAGTACAGTTTCCAAGCTCATCAAACTATCAAACACTGGGGGATAATCTCAACAGATTATTGTGTTCTGTTGCTTGTGTTTGTGTTTTGTGGTGGAAGAGCTTTATTTATGTGGAAACCCATTGGATTACGAAGCGCAGAAAAGATAGAATGTTGGGATTGAGTTTAGAATAAAGAAATGGCTAGGCAGATCTGCTGTCAAAATAGCAGTAAGAATGACATGAGGAGGAAAAATGACTGATGGAAAGCTCTGGCCTGTCTAACCAACTGTCTGACTGTCTTCCAAAAACAGTGCAAATAGGTTTCAGTCAGAGAGCACACTTTGGTTTGTGTCTTAAGACAAGGATGATCCCTGTGAAAGGATTTTGAATTTTTTATCTGATTTGATCTGAGTATTTAAAGAAAAGACTTGCAATGTATATTTTAAGGAGGCTTTATTTTTGTGTCATACCTCAGTTCATGTGGAAATCTTTTGGGCTTCTCTTAAATTACATCAGTCATTCAACAATATCAAATAAAGTTCAAATAGAGGTGAACCAAAAGGTTATCTTTGCAACTGTAATTTTAAAGTTGTTTTGCATTTTTTTTAATCCACCACTAAATGTTTCTTTTTACAATTATTTTATTTCATTTCCACGGTATGCAATGCGACGGTAATCCATTTGTGCCCTGCAGCAGTCCTGGACTGCAAGGACCATATTGTTTTCACAATTCCTCTTTCTTACCGAACCGTTGAGTAAAAAAATCCGCCCCCCGCCACATACTCGAAAACTGACCAAAAGCTTGCATGCACCTCGTATGAATTTTGTGCTTGGTGAATGACACCCTTCACGCTTCCCTAAAATAAAGAATGACATCACGGCGGGCGGGCAAAACCATCACTCAAATGAAAAGAGCCAAAATCTGTTACAGGACTCAAACTATATTTATAATTTGAAATCCACTTACAAAACCAAAGCACACGTTGGGAATAGTTAAGGAAGGTTTAAAATTATTACAGGGTAGCCACAGTTCCTGCGGCTTGGTGGGCCTGTTGAGGCAAAGTGTAAAATTTGTCAATTTTCCCATTTTTGTTGATTATGTCATTTGTGTTAACGGTTGAAGAGCTATGGTAGTCGAAAGAATATAAACACTGGGGCTAAAGCTCTAGTGTAAATTGAGTTAAGGGATGTATTTCACTAGCTGCAGGCCTGAACTACACCAAATACAAACCAATGAGTGTAATCAACACTGTCTAAATCTTTCTTTTTGAATTTGTTTCTTCTTTGATAACACAACAGTTATATTTTATACGTTTTTTTTCTTTTACAGCTCTTACTTATTTTGTTAAATAGAGTAGAATTTTTTTTCTGAACTAGAACATTTCAAAATATCATGTTTAGTCATGAATTTGTGCACAACTATCTTCTCTTTTCAAATGCCATGCCATTAACATTCACAAACAGGCATATACAGGTTGTTCAAGCATAAAAAAACAATGTGAAAGGACAAGGCCAAAGACACATACACAGTTACTTTTTGTGTGACATTCATAGCCACTTAGGCTAAAATGTCAGTCTCTCTGTCAAGCAGAGGATCCTGACATAATTAATTAGCAGGCATGGAGAATGGAAAATACTGAATTCAATTAAATTGACAGCTTTCCCTATAGGCACACTACTGACTAGGCCATTATTGGACTAAATTGTGTGTTTCAAAGAGAAGGAAAGAAAACAAATTAGTGTATGTGTGTGTGCGAGCGTGTGTGTGAGCGTGTGTGTGAGCGTGTGTGTGAGCGTGTGTGCGAGCGTGTGTGCGAGCGTGTGTGCGAGCGTGTGTG